>OU696696.1:209158760-209780914 GCA_916050605.2 Platycheirus albimanus
AAACGAGAACAAACCAAAATGGCAGACATGATTTTTGTTTTGAGTACAGTGCTGCACATTGTATTCGGGTTATGCTGCTTTGTGAGCTACTTTTTTTGGTATTTACTTTGACATTGCTGCGTGCTACTGCTACTGCTACACCATTGTGCGCAGCCAGTAACTGCCCAACGTGCTAATCTACCTTGTGGATCTTTAAGGTTGCTTAACCATACCAGGGAATAATGATCAGTCACGACCGTAAACCGAGCACCCTCGATGTATGGTCGCAACTTCTCAACCGCCCATAGTACAAAAAAACATTCCTTCTCTGTTGTACTATTATTGCGTCATTCCTATTCAAGGACCTACTAAGGTAACAGATAACCTTTTCCTTTTCATCAAAGTTTTGAGACAAAACTGCACCGATACCGTAGTCAGAAGCGTCTGTTTGTACGACAAAAGGTCGTTTAAAATCTGGGCAAGTAAGTATGGGTGCTGTCACCAAACACTTTTTTCCCTTCCTAAAGCTAGTCTCACACTCTTCTGTCCAAGTAAATTTCCTAACTTTCTTTAACAAATCTGACAGTGGCCGAAGTAATTCAGCAAAATTCGGTACAAAACGTCGGTACCAAGAAACTGTCCCTATAAAACTCCTAATCTCCTTAACATTCTTCGGTGCTGGAATCCTAACCATGCTTTCCACTTTTTCTGGGTCTACATGAAGCCCATTCCGATCTACAATATACCCTAAGAACTTCAGCGATGGTATGCAAAAGTTGCATTTCTCCCTGCTGACCTTCAACCCTGCTTCACTCAACCTTTTCATAACCTCACTCAGAATTTCGAGATGCTTCTCAAAAGTCTCTGCAATGATGATTATGTCGTCTAAAAAGAATAAAACGAATGGCTCGAGGTCGACACCCAAAACTGTGTCGATAAACCTCTGCCATGTCGCAGGCGAATTGTGAAGACCAAAAGGCATCCTTCTAAATTGAAAGAGACCTCGACCAGGGACCGTGAAGGCTGTAAAGGCTTTAGATTCCTCTTCCATGGGAATCTACCAGTAAGCTGACTTAATGTCAAGCGAAGACAAGAACCTCACGCCTCGAAGCCGGTCTAAAATAGAATTAATATAAGGCAGTGGATAACTATCTCTATCTGTATTTTTATTAAGCTTCCTATTATCTACACAAAATCTAAAAGACCCATCCTTCTTTTAAACTAGGAGTATTGGAGATGACCAAGAACTATTGGACCTCTCAATTACCCCTGCTTCTAACATTTCGTTTAATTTCCTATCTATGTGTTCCTGCATTGCCGGAGAAACCGGATAATACCGCTGTTTAATCGGTTCCGCCGACGTCCTAATCTTATGTTCCACCATAGTAGTACAACCTAAACCTTCTGGCAACTTCCTAAAAGCTTCTTCAACTAAATTGTCTAACTAATTAATTTCCCTACTGTCCAACTCTGAACGTTCTGTAATAGAGCAAATCGAGACCACTTGAGCTTGGTCCGAAAAATTCCACATACGTGATCTCAAATCCAGGACGATCCCCGAGAGTGCCCAAAAATCTGCACCTAGGATCACGGTATGTGTCAGAGATGGTATAACAAGACAGTCTATTAAGACTACCTTTTCTTCTACTTCTATCGGTAAGCTAACAGTTCCTACGACCTCAACACATGCTGCATCGGCTAAGAATACCGAATTAACAGTGCCTTTATTTGAGGTAAATCCTAACTCTTGCAGAACTCACTATCCATCCCTACCTATTATGGTTCCAGAAGCTCCTGAATCTAACAAACCAAAAAATCTAGTACCATAAATACTAACTCCTAAATAGGGTCTCCTATCATACCTGTTTGCCTCCAAAGTAAAATCCAAATGAATTTGGTCCATAGACTGGTTACCAGCAGGCAACCGTCCTAATTTCTGCGGAACTCCCGCCCTGCTGGCGAGGGAGCCTTTTGAGCATTTCCCGAACACCGTCGGCAATTGCTTCTACTAACCCCTTCAGCCCCCCAACCATAACATCTCCTAGGAGCGGAACACCTACTGGAAAAATGACCTGGCTTCCTGCAATTGAAACACCTAATGGTTCCATCAGATTGTTTTGTTTTATTAGGCTGCGACTTACTGACGACTGCCACTTTGGGTTGCACTGCTGAAACTGCAGTATAACCAAATTCGGGTTCTACACAAATCCTGCCTCGCGCCGGAGGTTCGAAATTTTCAACATTAGCCCTAAGAGTTTCTAAGGCCCTACCTAAACAAGCCAAATCTTTGACGGATTGTGGTTTGTTAAAACCAATCTGTTTTTGATAGAAAGGGTCCAAATTCTTTAACAAAATCGCCACTTTCCTCCGTTCTGAAAGTGGTTCTCCTAACCTCTTAAACAAGGTTCGCATGGTAGGTAGATATATTCCATACGACTCCGCCTTCCCTTGGCTCCTACAATTGATTTTTTCTAACAACAGATCATAATCATTGAACACAACGTCAAGTATGACAAGCTAGTCACACGTTTTTCATAGTGCAATATCTTTTTGAGTTTTTCACCTTTTTTAACTTTAATAATCGTATAAAAGTGCAGTAAATCTGGTTATAAGCCGTGGACAAATAAGTCTTGCCAAAAAATTCAGTCAATTTCACCTCATTAATTTGCTTTTCTTCACTCAATCATAATTACCTAAATTCTTGCAAAATGCCAACGACTCCCGGTTCGCATAAAAAACATACTTCTCGCGGTAAAGTGGGTTCACAACAACAAACAAATGTTTCCACGAAGCCCACTGTGTCAACAAGCAAAGAAGACAACAAAACATTGGATACAATGATTGGGAAAGAAATTAATGGATTAAGGGATTTGATATTGAAGGAGAATCGCAAGTTAGCCGAGAAACTTGACCAAATTGTTGGCGATTTTGTTCAACGTTTTGCAATGGTGAACCAAACACTAGACGACCTGTCAAAAAGAGTCCAACAGCTTGAAATGACACCAGAACCACCAGTTGCAGTGACACAAAACACATTGTCACTTGCTAAACGCGTCGATGAATTGGAACGTGAAAAGATGTCAACAGACGCCATCCTACTTGGAATCCCAAAAGAGAATGACGAGGATCTTCATGATTTGTTCAACAAATTATGTGAATCTGTTGTCTGTACACCGATACCTGTACCTGTTAATATTTTTCGCACAAAGCCTAAGAAAACTTCACCTGACAGCGCAATTATAATAAAATTTAAAACAGCATCTGATAAGAACAACCTTCTTGGGGCAATTCATCGTCGTTGGAAATCAACAAAGGCGAGTACCTGCTTGCGTGACGTCGGATTACAATCTGACAGCCGAATTTATGTCAACGAAAGCTTAACTTCATGCAATAGCTTTATTTTTCGAAAAGCTCTTCATCTCAAACGAGCCAAAAAGCTGTCTAGTGTTTATACACGAAGTGGAAGAGTGTATGTAAGAGCTGCAGCTGAACCAGACAAACTGCTTTTAATTAACTCTGTCGAAAGCTTAAATTTGATTGCCGATGGTACTGCAAATGAAGAGGATCATGTTGGTGAATCGTAAGCTGCATTTTATGGAGATAATTATTTTTTGCATTATTTTCTTTTTCTTTATTTTTTTAAAATTTCCCTTTTTGTTCCTTTTTGTATCTTTAACTAAATTTTCTATCACACTCTGCCATATATCTGAACCCTTTATCAATTGCTGCCACTGTCGTAAAATGCTTCTCCTGATAGGAGTTAAAACTATATATTTATTTTATGAAAATGACTAATAATATTGTTAATAATATTCCTATAGCCTATAACAGTAGCAACAAATTGAGAGTTAAGATTGATGTTTTGAGTAATCAATGCGTTGGCCTAAGGGTTTGCCATATAAATGCTCAAAGCTTACATGCCAAAATGGATAAATTTAGAGACGTGTTTGTGGGGTCTAGGCTAATTCACTGTGCACAATTCACTGTGGGGACAATTCACTGTGCACAATTCACTGTGGTACACAATTCACTGTGGCGGAAATGCACACAGTTAATTGTCCACCACAGTGAATTGTTCCCAATGGATTAGTATTATTCTTTACAAAGTTTTTTTTTCATTAAAACAATAAACAGAGAACAAAAATCTAACAGATTTTGGTTCCGATTGTAATAATTGTTTCAGTTATTGAAGCGCCTTATTGTTCTAGATGTGGACAGCCTCGGCACCTATTATCTGCTGTGTACATATTTCCACCACAGTTGCCCACCACTGAGAATTGTCCACAACAGTTAATTGCACGCCACAGTGAATTGTGTACCACAGTGAATTGTGCACAGTGAATTGTCCCTACAGTGAATTGTGCACAGTGAATTGTGCACAGTGAATTGTGCACAGTGAATTAGCCGGCTTCGGTTTAACAGACATCCATGTTAAAGTATTTAACATAGTTACAATAGAAGTATATTTACTACATCGAAATTGCTCATAGAACTTTCATTAATTAGGTACAAAACAGTATAACAGAACTCAAAATGTGGTTTAATAATTACATTATAAATATTTATAGCAGTAATAGTGTTTACTTTATTTCGGATTCTTCGAAGGAAACCTATTTTTTTAGAAATCTTTTTTGAAATATATTGCACATGTTGTTCAAAACTTAATTTGTAGTCAGTCGTTCATCAACTGCGAAAGAGTGCACTTCGTTGGCGACTTTCACAGATTTAAATAATTTCGAGAGTGATTAAGTTCAAAAATAAGCAAAGACATTTTAAGTGGCGAGTTAGCCTAATAGAAGAGTGGCCGACCCCCAGTCAGAGGGTACCGGGTTCGATCCCGGCCGCGACCAACGACAGGGTCTTTTTTTATTGAATTTTTGGGACAAACACCAAAAAAGACAGCGACAATACCAGCATAGCTGGATAATGGAGCAGCTGGCAAGGGCATCGGATGATGATGCCTTAGCAACAGCAGATAATATAGCGGGTACATCAGCTAGCAGAGCAACGACCGCGGAGATATCTGGGTCAAGGTTAGCTGCAACCAATATCGGAAAGACAAGAAGTTCCGTAGCTAATGCGGCACGTGCCGAAGTTAAGAATTTGGTAGGAGCTACACTTCCCAACCAAACTTCGAAGAATAGTGGCTTCATATTAGTGAAAGCTAAAAAAAGAGCTAGAAAGAAGACGCTTAAGCCGAGACAGAACCTTGTGGTCAGCAGTCACGACTCCAATCCAAAGAAGCTGTTAGCTGGAGACGAGGACGAGACAGCGCGACCTTCGAAAAAACATGCTGTGGCTAGAACACAGCAACAAATGGAGAGCTCGGAGCAAGACGACGACGACGGCAAGACGACGACGTCGACGACGACGTCGACGACAACGAGCTCGCAGAAGAAAATGTCCCTGACGACGTAGAATACGTTTCCGACCCCGAAGGAGGACAGGGACATTATATAAGCAACAGCAGCAATTTAGTTGACCTGACACCACCACCCGTAGAGTTTGTGGAAGAGGTCAACGATGAAGAGAAGATTGCTTCTCTCACAGAGCAGATCAGCGTGCTCACCCAAATGGTGCATGATCTTAAAGCCAAACAAGAGGCTAGAAGGGAGAAGGAGCGACTTAGAGCTCAAGAAATGGAAGCGCAGGAAGAGCAGCAAAAAGCGCAACAACAGGCTGAGAAAGCAGCCCTGATATCGCAAAAGCAACGGCCAAAAAAGAAAACCCAGCCACAGCAGCCGCAGCAACAACAGTCACAGAAGCAAATACAACAACAACAGTAGCCAATAACACAGCAACAACAACAACATCAACAACAGCCACAACATCCACAACAAATACAACTAAAACAGCAGCAACAACAACACAAACAGCCGATTCAACAGCAGCAGAGACAACAGCCGGCGAGACAACAGCAGCAGAGTCAACAGCAGCAGAGTCAACAGCAACAGCCACAGCCCAGAGTAAATAAAGAAAAGGTGCCACCAATTAACACATATAAAATGGAGTTAGCAGATACCATAAAGTTATGTAAGTTGACCATAGGTAATAAGTTTACAATTAAAAGATTTACCGACCAAAAACATGCAATCCAGTGCTTCACGCTGGATGATCATAAAAAAATTCAGGAACTTCTTAAGAGCTCAGCCACCGAATTTTACACATTTACCCCTTAGGACGAAAAACTGCAGACTATGATCCTTAAGGGCATTGACTCCTCAACGGAACCGAATGCGCTCTTAGATGAGCTCCGTAGAGTGGCGAGCGACGAACTCGAGTTCGTGAGGGTCAAGCCGTTCACCACAGTACGGTCAAGACGGGAGAAACGTAACCTTCCAATGTTCCTTGTTCAGCTCTCGCCCAAAAGCAAACTGAGTAGTTTAAGCAAAATAACCGTGCTGGACTACCAGATTGTACAATGGGAAAAACTAAAAAGAAATGACGATGAGCCTACGTGCTTGAATTGTCAAGGCCCTCGACACGTAGCAGGAAACTGTTTTATGGATCCTGTTTGTGTTAAATGTGCAGAAAGCCACAAAAAGGGAGAATGCAAACTCGGGAATGATAGGGTCCAAGATAGATCCCAGTTAAAATGTGCTCTATGTAAGGGCTCCGGGCACCCTGCTAACTATCGAGGTTGTCCGAAGTACCAGGAGATGAAAAAAACAAAAAAAGCCGGAAACAAAAAAGTTGATGTAAGTCGCGCAGTAATGCGCCCTCCCACAACGGCCGTGACACCTCAAATTTCCTTCGCCAATATGACGTCAGGAAGAGGTAATACGGTACAACCTAAACCAAAGATTGCTCAATAGGCTCCCGTGCCTGCGGCTCCAGCGGTGCAGGAAGATATGATGTCGGTTTTACAGTCCATTCAGGGACTGTTAACTGACATGCAAAAACAGATCCGGGAGCAGGCAGAAAGGGTAGATTTCCTCTACTCTTTTTTGCCAGCCCAAACGCATGAAGGTTAAAGGCGCGCTGCCTGAGAGACCACTTAAGATCCTAGCTGTGAATGTAAATTCACTGATTAGGACCGATCGTAGAGCAAATCTCTTTCAATTGCTAAAAGACCAAAGTCCTGATGTGTTCTTGGCTAGCGAAACCAAGCTAAACCAGAAACACAAACTGACTCATAATAATTACAATATCGTAAGAAGAGATCGACCAAACTCCACTCGTGGGGGTGGGGTCGCAATCTTCATACGAAAAGGCATTAGCCATAAGGTAATCTATAATAATGAAGTGCGCAGATTCGGGTTGCTAGAAGCCTGCATTATTTGCATTCCTCTCCAACAGGGGAAGCGATTGTACGTGATTGCGGTGTATGCACCTGATGCACCCCAGCCTGCTAGTCTTATCTCAGAGCTTGAAAAACTTTTCGAATGTCTTGGACTCCACTCGGAGGAAAACTACTATCTTATGGCCGGAGATTTGAACGCCAAACATGAAGATTGGGGAAATCAAATACAAAATCCTAGAGGATGCCATCTTTTTAATTGGATGGGTCAGTGCAGCGTTGGGTATAGGATCGACTTATTTGCAACTGACAGACCATCGTTCCCAAGAAGCGGTAGTTTTCTGGATCTACTACTGATAGACTCAAGACTTACAATAACTGACACTGTGGGTCAAACAAGAAACTGCTTACAGACAATCGACTACGACAGTGACCACTGCGGACTAGCAGCCGTAATACAGCTTCAAAACGAACTCATGGAGTTGGCCTGCGCTCTCTTACAATTTTAGGAAGACGCGTTGGCCACGCTTCTCCAATGCCTTGTCGAGTGAACTTTGTTCGAATGAAATTGCCCCACCAAACGACAGGAATCTGACGAACGTTGAGATCGACAAATACCTAGTTCAAATGGATGCGATAATACAACGAACGATGGACAGAACAATCCCACGATACAAAGAACAAGACGCAACTGGAAGATACAGAAACGCGACAATTGACGCACTACACAAACACAAAAGTAGGCTACTTACACGACTCAAACTCTTGTACAGACGGTTTACTGACATAAACGATCCGGGGATTAGGACACTGAAGTCGTCGATCAAAAACCTCAATCTGCTTATTAAACAGAACTATAGATTATCTTTTAATTTGTTTTGGGATAACAAGATTCGGGCCGTTAATTCTAGCGACCCGAGTATGTTTCCTCAAATTAATAAAATCTTTAGGAGGAATGATCAAAACGATCTTCCTTGCCTTAAGCTTCCAAGAAATACGGACAACGAAAACGTACTTACCATCGCAGGTATAGATCCGGGGAATGCCGTCCTTGATGACGACTTCTTTATGATTGAAGATCCTCAAGAGAAGGTGGAAGCAGTAGGGGCTGCTTTTCAGCAAGTGTATAAGGTGAATGCTAGCATTCGCCCAAATCACGACCTGGAGAACAGAGCTCTGGTGCACCATTTCTATCTTCGAAACAGCATTACGCAATGGCGATCTGAGAACACTGGTTTCACCAGGTTTTATGAAGACAATTTGGCGAACGCCACTGTCGCCGAGCTAAATGGGCCTAGTTCCATGCTTATATCGAAGGTGGAGCTCCAGCTCATCTTCAAATCATTAAAGAAAAAGAAGTCAGCAGGAGTCGATGGTATACCCAACGTTGTTCTGCGACATCTTCCTAAGGAAGCAGTAGACATATACACCACACTGTTTAACAACGCACTGAATAATGCATATTATCCGGCGCGTTGGAAAACAGCTGTGGTTCATCCTCTCCCGAAAAAGGGAAAGGACAACTCCAATCCGGCAAATCTCCGGTCGATAAGTCTTCTTCCGAGTATCAGTAAGGTATTCGAAAAAGTTCTAAATAAAGCTCTGACCAAGTGGGCAGAGGACAAAAATATTATTCCGGAAAATCAGTTTGGCTTTAAGGCGGGGCATGACACCATTCATGCTGCGTCTAAGTTAGTCTCTGATATCCAATGGAACAAAGCTAAGAAACAATGCACGGGCGCCGTTTTGGTTGATTTGGAAAAGGCCTTCGATACCGTTTGGTTAGAGGGGCTTTATCTGAAGCTGACGAGACTTGGCATAAGTAAACCATTATTATACATTCTCTATGACATGCTTAATGGTAGAAAGTTTGTTGTCAAAAGTGGCAATGTAACTTCTACCGCAACATTTGACATACAAAATGGTCTACAGCAAGGAGCGGTAAACTCGCCGATCCTTTTTAGTATTTACACCAGTGATCTGATAGGTTGTCTTACTCATGTGATTGCGTATGCCGATGACCTTGTAGCGTACAGAACAGCTCCAAAAGTCGATGTTATCAGAATTCTCTTACAGCGTGACTTCGACAAGATTCAGCAGTATTGCGATGACTGGAAATTGAAAATCAATTTCCAGAAATGCGAAACTATCCTGTTTAGAACCCCATTGTCTAGGGCTTCTGGGGATACGAGAAAGAACTGGAGGAGTCTAGTGATCGTTGGACCAAGTGGACATTCATTGGCGAGTAAAAGTGTGGTAAAGTACCTTGGTATCTGGCTGGATCAGTATCTATATTTCAACCGACATATAGATGCTGCTCTGTCCAGAGCTAGGGGAGCTTTTGCCCTGACAAAACGGCTGTTTTATAGCAGCCGTCTTGACAGCAGGGTGAAGGTGATTTGCTACATGGCCCTCATCCGGCCGATGATTGCCTATGGGTGCCCTGTGTGGTTCAACGTTGCCCCATCTCAAATGGAAAAGATTCGGGTGTTTGAGAGGCAGTGTCTAAGGACCTGCCTTGAATTACACAGAACACCAGAGTCGGAGTACAAACGATACTATTCCAACGAGGTCCTATACAATGTGGTCAACATAAACAGGATAGATAACTTCTTGTTGAAACTTATTCGCGGTCACGTTATCTCTTCTAATGGACTCATCTTTGGGGCTTACTACCCAAATGATGAATATTTTGAACAAGCACGTTTAAGCGGATTTATCCCACCTGAGGCTTTCCCCTTTCTAGACAGTCGAGGGCTGATACAGGATAGATTGGCGGTTCCGTTGATCTACCACGTCGGCCGTAGAACTGTGGATCGGCGACTCCTGTACGACCGAGATGTCGCCGCAGGAAACGGAGCAGAGTGCCTTCGGTTCAGTAGGACTGTATCCAACCGCGACCGTAGGGATATTCTTAAACAAGCTCGGCACTTTTGGTGGTTGAGTGATGAAGTAAGATAAAGAAAGTTGGTCAATGTTAATCACCTTGGTCAGCTTACATAGGTTTAAGGTAGAATAAGGTAGAGCAGGCACGGTGGCACAAAAAAAAAAAAAAAAAAAAAAAAAAACACAAAAAAAACACAAAACACAAACAAAAAAATCACAAAAACAAAAGCTGTGGCTGTTCTAGATATAAGTAGTTTAAGGTAGTTTTAAGTAGTTTTAATTTTAATATAGGTATAAGGTAGAGTTTAAGTTTTATATAAAATAATAAAAATACGATACGAATTTGAGTTTTTTAAAACAAAATAAATTTTCTCAAAATTACTAGACATAAGATATTGAATTACTAGAAATAAGTTAGACCTAAGCCGAAAGGTATAGTTTTAATTGGTTATGGGATAATTTAGAGCGCCCGCTCAGGGCCAGTAAGTTATATTAAGTTGATATTTAAGCTAGTTTTTTTAAGGTTTTTGTTAGCATTAAGATAGTTTTAAATAATGAAATGAATAAAAACTGAATATATATAAAAAAAAAAAAAAAAAAAAAACTTAATTTGTAGTCAATAACTACACCTAAGTACTTTATTTGTAATACTTGTTCTACAGTTTCTTGATCTAAAGTAACGCTTATATTAACATTAACATTTAATACCATACACTTAGTTTTTGGGACATTCAGTTTGAGTTTATTAGCCTTTAGCCACACATTCAAAATATCAAGGTCTTCTTTCAGTAGTCTTTCACATTCCTGGGTCGTTTCAGCTTCAACAAATATAAGTGAATCGTCTGCAAACAAGGCAAGCTCACAATTTGTAATACATTTGTTCATATCGTTGATGTAACAATTAAAAAGTAAGGGTCCAAGTATTGATCCTTGTGGGACTCCTAGATCAATTGGTTCAGGATCAGATAAAACATTATTGATTTTTGTTTTTTGAGAACGCCCTAATAAAAAACTTTGAAACCAATCTAAAGCGACATCAGTGATTCCATACTTGCACAACTTCTCCAGCAAAATATAAGGATCGATTGTTTCAAAAGCCCGTTTAAGATCCAGAAAAACACAAACAAGTTTTTTACCTTTTGAGATAGATTCTTTCCACCTTATAAGTACCATGTTTACTGCAGATTCACAAGAATGTGATTGACGAAATCCAGACTGATTTTCGATAATTATTTTGTTATCAGAAAGATACTTCGATAATTGTTTATATACAACCTATTCCAAAACTTTTTCGTAAACCGGCAATGAGTTAATGGGCCTAAATTCTTCACACTTCACAGAATGGATCATTCTGCCTGACAGCGATTAGTTGGTTGTCTTCGCCGTTTAACAGTCTGCAGAAGTGTTCTTTCCAAATTCTCAGCACCGACTGTGTATCTACAACGACATTCCCACCCTCGTCTCTACATGCTTCCGCTCGGGCTTTGTAACCCTTGGACGAATGCTTTACCCTTTGGTAGAACTTTCGAACATTGCTTCTGCCGTAGCACCCCTCAATAGATTCAACCATTCGTTTTTCCAGTTCTCTTTTTTTTCTTCTGAAAAGCCGATGTTCCTCTTTCCTCTTTTGCTGGTACACCGCACGGAAAGCGCTCTTGGCAGCTCTAGTTCTGGCATTCAGAACTGCATGATAGGCTTCGTCTTTGGCCAAGTGTGCGAGCCTGCACTCATCATCAAACCAGGTGTTTCGTTGTGGTCGCCTAATGAAACCCAAAACATCCGTGGCAGCGGTTTTGATGGCCATTTTGCAATGTTGCCACTGGGCCTCTGGGTTTGGTGCAGGCGCCGGGCTTGTCAAGAGATAAGAGGAGACATGATTGGCAAAGGTTGTGGCGGTCTCTTGCGATTGTAACTTAGCAACATCAAACTTTCTCACAGTGGATGTTCGGTTCTGCGGTCTGGTGGAGATCCGCATTCGCACTTTAGCTACAACATAATCAATTAAAATACTAGAAGTACTCGTTATTCTTGTTGGTTCACTTATCATCTGGGTACATCCATTTTCAAGAATTATTTTATGACAATCGCGCTTGTAAATATTATTTTCATCGAACCAGTCAATATTAAAATCACCAATCAAGATAATATCATTATTGTTTTGAACCAAAGAATCCATCAACTCACTAAAATGCTCACAAAATTGTCTATTGGATGACGATGGAGATCTATATAAACCAGACAGTACAAAATAAAATAGTCCACATCGTACTTTAATCGAAAGACAGCATATATCCAAGTTTACGTTTAGAGTACTTAGTTGTTCAAACTGAAAATTTTCATTAACATAAATAGCAATACCACCTGTGTGTCTTGATGAAAATTTTCATTAACATAAATAGCAATACCACCTACCACCTGTGTGTCTTGATGAACTGTTACATCGTATTAAATTATAATAATTTTCGATATTTATTTCATTATCTGAAATATTTTCGATTAAACAAATTTAACTAAGCACAATAATATCAAACTTCATATTAATTACAATTTGTTCAAGTTCAATGAAATTTGCAACTAAACTTTGAATATTGAAGTACACAAGAGTGATTTCCGTTGGTTGCTAATATTTAATTTTGTTCTTTTGAATTTGAACTTTTTTTTTGAATACCGGGCATTCGTTACTTCGGCTATCATGATCAACGTCAAGATTAAGTTTTAAATTCGCATTATACTGAACACAATTAATACACTTCATAGATTTATCACATTGTCGTTCATCATGGGATTCACCACACCAAGGGCAGGCTGCATCATTCTTACAAGTTTTGGCTTCATGGTTGTAGCCCCAACATTTATAGCAGCTTTTTACCCATGTATAATCATACACTGAGCATTGATCCCATCCAATATTGATCACTTGTAAATTTAAAATTTTCTTATAGAGTTCACCATTAACTTTTAAAATTGCATTAAATCTATTTTTACGTGGACATCTATAAATGCGCACGCATTTAAAGTTTTCACTAATATCATTTTGAGATTTTATTGCTTCACACAAATCCTCCGCTACCCATTCTTCATTTAATCCACAAATTATTACATTCGGATCATTCAATTTAGGTGTCATTACACTATATTCATCCCCCATTTTTGTTGACACTTCACGTTCTATCTTTTCTCTTGAATTAGTACACATTTAATTGCTATTGCACCATCCTTACGATTAGTTACGCTTTGAACTTTTAAAGAGAGGGATTGAGGATCAATATTCCCTTTAATCGCTTTTTTTGTGGTGTCACTGTTTTGTGTATTTTTAGGAGCAATAATAATTGGTGGTTCATTTACCAAAACATTTGAAAAAGACACATTATTTTTACTTGGAATAGAACTTGATGAAAACGTATTTGTATCGTTAATTTTCTTTTCAATGTTATTTACTACTTCACTGTTTTTAGTTATAGGACTCTGGATATCATTTAAACTCTTTAATAATTGTTTTGTAAATTTTTGGCATTCTATGCAATGAAATAGCATGCATTCTTTTTCTTGTGTCAAGCGTTTATCATATTCAGTAATACTAACGCAAGAGAGATGGAAAACTCCATTACACACACCACTGCATAAAATGCCGTCCTTTTCTTTCTTTACGTGCTTGTTGCACAATTTGCATATAAGCTGGCTCATTATGTATAAAGTTCTCTCTTTTTCTTTTTTTTTCTTTTTGTTCTTTGTTAGCTTTTTTCACTCAAGTATCAAGTTCAATCACAACATTTTATTTTTATTTAAGTTTTCTTGATGTTTCAAGCATCTATTGTTGAACAAAAAAAATTTACTAGCTTAATTAAAACTTTTTTAAATTTCACTTCTGACTAAGATTTATTGTTGCCAATGCCGTATAACAACTTTAAATTAAATAAATAAGTGGAGCACTCAATCCGTACAACCGTCGCGATCAAAACTCACTCAATCTTTTTGCATCGTCTTTCTCAGTAAGTATTTAAGCATCTAAGAAAACAACAAAAAAAAAAAACATCGTAAGTAACCCATCAACCCCTAATCCTTTTTCGATCACAAAATCACAAGACACGTCGTCACCTGCCGCGCGCCGCGCTGCCACCGCACCAGTCACATTGACGCGAGTCAGAAAAAAACAAACAAAAAGACAAATTATGTGTGAAATGTGACTAGTTGGCAATTTGCCGTTCTGGAATCGGTATGAAGTAAGATCATAATTCTCAAACCGTATGATCATACACAAATCTGAGAAAAGTGTTTAGTGGCGTCATCTTCATTAAAACGGAGAACTAAACTTGATAGAGCCCATATTCGACATCTGTATATTTCTCTTGTCTGTGCGTCAACACAGCCGCTGTGCTTGGAATAACAAGTATAGGTTGTGGATATTCCCAGCTTGAAACGTTTTCGTTAGTTCCAGACTTACCTTGTCTCTGTTTTAATAAATACCATGAAGTCGAAAAAACAGCTGGAAGAACGTGGAAAGACGTAGCAGACAAGAAAATGTTACTTGCTGCCAAAGAAGAAGCTGAAGCTGCACGAGAACGCGGTGATGTTGATCCGGTTGACGGAGTTCCATTTATAACCGTTGTGACAGACGCCTGCTGGAGCAAAAGATCATATAGGAAGAATTTTTCCGCTTTGTCAGGAGCAGCCGTTGTCGTAGGACTTCATACTGGAAAGATTATATCGTTGGGTGTGAAAAACAAATACTGTGTTGTGTGTGCCCGAAGAGGATTACAGAATAGCACCGAACATGTATGTACTAGAAACTATGAGGGACCTTCAGCTCTTATGGAATCTGACATTTTAGTAGAAGCTTTTAAGCGCAGTGTCGAAAAACGAGGACTAAGATATCTAACGATGCTTGCTGATGGAGATAGCAGTTCATTCAAAAAAATTACAGAAAGCGATCCATACAACGGAAGGAAAGTAAGTAAAATTGAATGCTGCAATCATTTAATGAGGAACTTCAGAAACAAGCTGGAAGCTGTTTCCAAAGGCAACAAAACTGGTCTGAAAGGCGTTCTTACCACACGGAGAGAATTTTTAGATCAGATCAAGAAAAATGAGCTGCAAATCACGAAAATCTTATGCAGTTTCTCACCCTAGCTCGGGGTTTTGTAAATTACGACTCCTTGTTCGCAATTTTCAAAATTGAACGAAATGAAGATATTGACACTCAAAAATAGCAAATTATCACTTTTTTGGGTCAATAATTCGATCCTGAGAAATAAAACATTGCCATCGCGAATCGAAAATTGATCCAAATTTGTATCAATTTTATATTTACTCGATTGTAAATTGCAAAAAGCGAGTCGTAGATTTCCATCTTTTTGTTTTGAATCAAAAATATGTTTTTGAAAAAATGAGTGGTAAAGTCGTAAATTGCAACCCCATTTTACTCAATTTGTAACAAATTATATCGCTTTGAGAGAAGCAACGTTTTCTATTTATTGGAAAGCATTTATTATTATTTATTGAAAGATGTAACTTTTACTTACTTGGCTGATTCTAGGAATCGAACTCGAGACCCTCTGCATACCAACCAAGCACACATCTACTAGGCCATGGTGATGCATCCAAGTCGGATATCAAAATTAATAATAGAAGCAACCTGAATATGAGTTACATTTTAGGGGTGTTTTGAATTAAGATTATGTTTTATTGGCGAGAAAAATATACCTAGTCGTCTTATTTTGGACGTCTAATGTACAATTTTTTGTGATGATCATTTGAGTAAAGGTAAGAAAATGTATATTATGTGTAGTTGAAATTCAACCTTGTACTCCCTATGTACATAATAGAACTACAAAAAGGCATTTATTGGACACAAGCGATGCCAGGGCCTAATGACTTATATTCTGAACGATTCCTGTATGTGCGTTGATATTCTGGTGGAATATCATTTCCTGCTGAATCCGAATGGCTTACAAAGTTGCACTTTTAATATTAACCAGATTTATTTTTCGAGGATTTTACATTTCCTCAAAAGAGACAGTACAAAAAAAAAAAAGATAATTATTAGTTCGAGGCAGGGATCGAACATTTCCTCAAAAGAGACAGTACAAAAAAAAAAGATAATTATTAGTTCGAGGCAGGGATCGAACTCCGGACCTTCGAACGTAGCCGTCAGACACACTTGAGTTGAATTTAATACTCAGTGATTGTAAATCACGAAAAAAATTTAGCAAATCCAGATTGGTAAAAAGTATAAATGGAATTATTCTCCTGAAGTAGTAAATTGCGACAAAAAAGTTGTAATTTACTTTGAAGGGCACAAGCTTGAATTATAACTTTAAATTGTAAATCTCAACTTAGGAATTGTTGTAATTTGAGATGAATTGAAAGTAAAATTGCCAATTTTTCTATCAGTTTCGAATAAAAGCGCCGTGATTTACAAAAAAACATGTTTTGTAAATTGCAACTGAATATTTCGCAATTGGTGATTTTTCAATTCTCTCCGTGCAACAACTTGGAACGCATACGAAAAGACATTTTGAGCTCATTAAAATATAGACGGAACAACAGTGAAACAAAAGAAAGCTCCCTTTTAGCAATTAAAAATGATATTGGAAACGTAATTCATCATGTTTTTGGAGACCACGAAAAATGTCCAACCTATATGCAATATTATGGAAACCAATTTGATACCTCTTATGGTGAAAGATGGAATTTACGAGTCAATTATGGCTCCAACTAGAAGACTTATTTGGAATTCTGAGAGTCTTCTTCTTGGATACACAATTAACCTAGCTGAGCATTTCAACTCGATAGTGTCCAAACTAGTTGGGGGTAACAGAATAAATTTTTCACTGGGCAGTGGATACTCGGACCGGTAAGTAATTTTAACCAAAACGTGTAATGTGTTTTTAACATTTTTTTTTTTTTTATTCTATAGGTGCTTTGCTGCTGTAGTTCAATTTAACGGGAAGACTCAAATATCGGAATTATATAGACAAGTTTATAAAACAGCTAAAGAACCAGAATCAGGGAACTTGAATTACGTCGACTGCGCAACAATGAACGAGGAAGGAAAAGGAAGGTGTACAGCAAGCGCAAAACCATTCTCAGAATAAACCGTGCTCTTACTGGAAGAGATATTGGCTATGAATATGGTTCTAGACAGCCAGACATGGGACCGGAACAATTCGCTGCTGAACAGGAAATTATGCTAGGCTTGAAGACAACCAAAAGAATCGCTTCCTCTTACAACAGCAAACAATGGGTCAATCAAATAACACCAAATGGTCTGCGACGAGGAAATATATGTTGACTGCTTCTGCTTTCGGTACAATCTGCAAAGCTAAGAAATTCGAGGGCCATGTAAAAAGGATCGCTCATCCACAGGAAATTTTCACAAATTCTATTAACCATGGGAAAATAAGTGAAGACGACGCAAGACTACAGCTTGAGCGACAACTTGGCCAGAAAATTAAAGGTAGTGGGTTATTCGTTGACGAAGAATTTTCTTACCTTGGAGCTTCACCAGATGGAATCATAGACCAAAACACTATTTGCGAAATAAAATGTCCTTTTTCTATTGCTGGATTGGATCCGATTGCCGCTATCGGAAACAAAAGACTTAAATACATCACAGTTTCCGATGATGGTTGCATAACTGGTCTTAGTAAGAGCCATATTTATTATTACCAAATTCAAGGACAGTTACATATTTCCAAGAGGAACGTTTTTGTGTTTCCAATTTGGACTAGCAGCAAATATGATCTTTACATTGAAAGAATATTTTCATGTTCTGTTCGTGGACTAGGCCTTTAGGGGAAACCACAAAAAAAACCCGCCGATTGTCTTACCCCATGGGTGGTGTGGAAAAAGACCCCATATTATAAAAAATATACATATATGTAATCAAAGAAAATTAATTTAGTATGTACATAAAATTACTTATGTATGTACATAATCAAATAATTATAACACCTACTTATTTTTCAAAATTGCAGGTTCATTTCAAAACAACCATTGAAATCTAGAGTTTTAAATTCAAACTACAATAAAATGGTGATGATTCCTATTCTACACATTTTTATTCATAACACCTGTAAATTGACCTATCAATTTTTTTTTTGTTATTGTATTCGACGGCGCCGCTTCGGCGGGTCCTACCTGTTTTTTAACTTAAATACAAAATATGTGTTACATAAAGATAAATACATTGCAAGAAAAGAAATAATATATCTTTAGCTAGCACATATTATTATTAATCCAGTACCTACTTTGTTATTTTGTTGTATAGGTATACTTGTAAGTTCTTGGATATATAAAAACAATAAAACGAAGGATAATCCTCTAAATCTTTAAAAGTGACATAAAAATTTAAAGAAAGGTTTTTCTTTAAAAAAGAACTCGTATTCGTCATTTTTGATTTTCGCAAAAAGTACAAAACAGCTGGTTTCCTGTTTAAGACTTTAAAATAATAAGAGAATTGAATTTTGGAAACAAAAAAGGCGATAAGTACTTAATTACGTAACATTTAAAAAATTTTTTTTTTTTTTAATGAGTTTGAAGATTAATTGTTCACTGTTCACTGGAACAACTTTATTTAAAAATAAAATAAAAGAAGAAATGTTTTGCTTTACAAAAAGGTATAGCATGGCATTGTAACTGTTACCATTGTTTTTTAATTAAATAATTTTAAGTAAGACGCTGTCACATTTCAATAATTTTGGCTTTCACCCAAACCAATTTCGAATGCCTAATACGAAAAGTACAAAATTCTTTTATTCTGAATTTTTCCATCTTCACATTATAAATCTCTTTAGGTACCTGCACGCGGCAGGCTGCACCCAACAACAAAAACTACACTAAAACCATATCGAATACCAAACGCAACAACAATACACGAGATACATTATTTGTATATACACAAATCCAAACAAAGGATACATACACCAGGCGGAAAGACGACAAAAAATAAGTTCAGTATGGGTGATGGCTTTTTTTTCGCACATTCTTTGAGTTTTGTGGATTCCCTATGTGGAATCCACAATGGGTTGAGCCTTCGATTATGAATGGGATCTACAAATAGTTCCCACATTCATGAAAAGGCCTCTTAAGGTGGCGCAGACAGTCCATTGTGGACTGCGGCCTCAACAAACATTCCTCGCCAGCTAGACCGGTCCCTAGCCAGTGGCCTCCAGAAAGAGCAATGAGCAAGATTGATTCTTCGACTGATCTCTTCACTGATGTTGTTCTGAGAGGTTATAGTGGAACCCAAATAGACAAAGTCCTTGACAACATCAAAGTTATATCTGTCCATTGTGACAATTTGTCCGAGCCTACGGTGACGATCTTCTGCACCCGAGGACAGCTTATACTTTATTTTATCTTCATTTACAGCCAGACCCATTTTCACCCCCTCCACTTCAATACTTGCGAATGATCCACTGACAACATGCTTCTTTCTTCCAATAATGTCAATATCATCAGCATAGCCAAGTAATGGAACGGATCTAAAAAAAATTGTACCGCTGGTGTTGACATGCGAGTTGCGTACGATTGCCTCAAGATTGATGTTGAAGAGGCAACATGACAGCGCTTCACCTTGTCGTTAGCCTTCCTCGACATTAAATGAGTCGGTGGTGTTCTTACTAACCTTGAAGGAGCAGCGCGAGTTCTCCATAGTCGTCCTGCACAATCGAACGAGTTTAGCATGGATGCCAACAAGTGACATGGGTCTGTATAGCTCGTTCCTGTTCACGCTCTCATAGGCGACTTTAAAATCGATAAAGAGGTGGTGAGTATCGACCCGGAATTCTTGGGTCTTTTCTAAAATCTGTCATAGTGTGAAAATTTGGTCGACGGTTGACTTACCGGGCCTGGAACTACACTGATAGGGGCCAATCAGTTCACGTGCGAAAGGGTTTTGACGTTCACACAGAATGGCCAACAAGGTTTTATAGGCGACATTTAGGAGACTTATACCTCTGTAAATGGCGCAGTTTAGAATATCTCCTTTCTTGTAAATAGGGCACACAATACTGAGGTTCCATTCGTCAGGCATACATTTATCCGACCAGATTGTACAGATGAATTGGTGTATGCTCCTCACCAAGTCATCTCCCGCTGCTTTGAGGAGTTCAGCCGTAAGGCCATCCGCTCCAGCAGCCTTGTTGGACTTTAGTTTTGTCATTGCTACCCGAACTTCTTCTTGGTCGGGTAGACGGAGGTTTTGTTCATCACCGTCCAAATCGAATGGATCATTCTGCCTGAGAGCGATTAGTTGGTTGTCTTCGCCGCTTAACAGTCTGCAGAAGTGTTCTTTCCAAATTCTCAGCACCGACTGCGTAATTTTGTATTGTATTATTTATTCATTCATTTAAACTTTAAATTATGTATATAACAATTTAATAATAAAGAAGGTGAATAATAGTGTTCTTTAACTAGGAAGTTAGAGGTGAATGAAACATCAAATTGAAAATCCATTTGTATTTGATGTGGGGTGACAATCAGTGTAAATTAGAATAGAGAATTAAGAAAAGCTTGCTATAGCAACTAAATAGAATAAATATTATAAGATATTTAACAATTCATCTTATACAAATCAATATTATTGTTTTTTTTTTACATTAATTTTAGATTAGTGCTGATGAAAAAAATTTAAATTAATGACTCGATACAATTAAAATTCAAAGTGAATAACCAGTCTATAAACTTTTTAGTAAAACAAGTAAAAGAAAGGGTTTCTCAAATAGATAAGGGCAATTTATTAAAAATATTTGGGGCTGTGTATGTATAAAAATGAGAGAAATGAGATCTATGAGCAAGAGGAACATTGACTAAACTCAAATCGTTTATACGTAGGTTGTACATTTGATAATTCCTACTAGGAATGCTTCCACTTTGTTTGAAAAACTCTCTCAATACTTTAAAAACATATAAATGTCTCATTGGTAGAATTTGCAATTCCTTAAATAAGGGCAAACTTTCAGCAAACCGATTTTTTTTTTTTAATAAGTCGTATTAAATGCTTCTGTGCTATCAATAACGGTATGAAAGTATTAGCACACGAACCTCCCCAGCTTGTTATGCCGTATTGCAACTTAGAGTTTGCAAGTCCATAATATACGATGTTTAAAATTTTTGGGAGCAAAAAGGTTTAATTAAATACATTTTTCGTGTAACCAACAACATATATTTTTTAATCATTTGAATATGATCTTTCCAATTTATGTTGAAATCAATTAATACTCCTAAGTATTTAAACTGTTGAACTGTTTCAATTTTAAAGCAACTATCTGTGCATTGTAAATTAGATATAAAATTACTTCTTCCACTTATGAATAGGTAAAGGAAACTGTTTACAATCATTACCGTGAAAACGTAAATTAAAATCATAAAGACTATTACCAGATACCTTAAAACACATAAATTTAGTTTTTTCACTTATTATCAATTTATGATAGTTAAACCACAATCTTAAAATTTCAAGATCTTCTTCAATATTCGCAATACTTTCAAAGACAGTCTCAGATGAATATGTAAAAACTATGTCATCAGCAAAAACTGTTGAAGTACCATTTAACTTGAGTTTGAAAATAGAATTAATGTAAATCAAGAAAAACAAAGGGCCAAGTACAGCTCCCTGTGGAACACCGTTCTTTAACAGTCTTGATTCACTAAAGATTCCGTTGATATTAACTTTTTGTGTTCTGTTTTTAAAATAAGAATTTAGCAAATTGAAAAAACTGCCGCGAAAACCTGCATTATAAAGTTTAGTAAGCAAAATATTGTTTAAGGTAGTTCCAAACTATCCCACAGTGTATTACGACATGTCAAAAAAAAGTGTGATGGAATGTGTGATGGTTTTACATTCAATCCTAAAAAAATATTTCAGATCTAAACACATGTCAAATCGTATGAGATCTGCGCTGTCATATTCTGTTTCCACACTATTATACATCTGTTTCAACACACATTTTTGACATGTCGTATTACACTGTGGGATAGTGTGGAACTACCTTTATTAAATTATTATTTATGTTAGGAAACCGAATTTAAATAACTTTATGATGAGAAGAATTAGGAAGACGATACAAGTAAACCGCGGAACTTTGGATTAAATCGAATCCACAGACCATGTGCGTCTGTGCGGTTGTGTTGATGTGCGCTTTTTCATGTCATGCTACAGCCTAAACGGCTTGACAGATTTTCTTCAAACTTGGTATATAGCAGTTTGAAGAAAAACTTTTGTCGAGGTCTTTTTATTTCGTTTTAGCCTGGCTCAAACTGGTACCTTTCATGTAACGGTTTTTTTCATTTTGAATTTGCTCGAAAACGGCTCTAACGATTTTGGTTAAACTCAGAATTTAACTTACCTAAGATATTTCCAACAAACTATCGTTTTTCGTTTTTGGCTTAAATGGTGGTAACGAAAATCTGGTTTAAACGGCTTTTTTAAATGGCCGTAAGTTCGCAACGACTTGATTGAATTGACTCAAACTTCGTTTGGCATCGTTTTTTATAGTGTTCTATAGGATGGTTGTGTAAATTTTTCAGTGAAGGCTTTCTAAATGGTAGCTCCCATACAACGAGCCGTTCAGTTTTAGCCAACTTTTTTTGGTTTTTTCTAATTTGCTCAAAAACGGCTCTAACGATTTTGATTAAACTTTGTGTGTTATATTCTTTTAGAGTTCTTAAGAGAACTACGTTTTTTTTTGTTTTTGGCAAGAAATGCTAATAACGGAGATCTGGTCTTAACGTCCTTTTTTCAAATGGCCATAAGTTGTTAACGGTTGTATCGAATTCAAACCTAGCGCCTTTACGTTCTCATTTTTGTTTCGTCTACGTCACGAACACACATCGCCCTTGCATTTTTGTTTTGTTTTGCGCTCTACGTTACGGACACACATGCCAAATGGGAAGGTCATATCTGGTTTGCTGTCAACTTTTGAACTATGCTTAACTGGCTGCGCAAAATGGTGAAGCTGCAGCAGTAGCACTTAGCGTCGGAGTAAATGTCAAAAAAAGTAGCTCACTAAGCAGCATTCACGAATACAATGGTGTAGCACTGAACTCAAACAAAAATCGTGTCCGCCATTCCGTTTGTTGTTGTTTTTCATTGCAGCACGTTCGTGAAGTTCAAATTCAGTCGACTTCAACTTCTCTGTGCTGCAGCTGCTACTTCACATTGTAGCCGTGCAATACGATTAACGTACATTTAACTTTGACATGCTACGTGCTACAGCTGCAGCTTCACCATTGTGCGCAACCAGTTACGGCGAACAGATCTTTGTTTATATGCAAGACCGCTACGTGGAACTGCACTACAATAATTGAAATGCACGTATTCCTTGTATGAAATTATATGAATAAAGTCGCACTAAACTACATTGGAGCTGCATTTTAGTGCCAGTAAACTATTGGTAGTCTACCCAACTATTGCAGAGCCGTTTGCTGTACCGCAAAAAGGGATTTTTCCTACATTTGTGACTCTCTCTTATTCTTATAGAGTTTTTACACTAAGCTGAAAACACGGTTTTTGTTGAAAACCCCCAAAAACCTGAACGAAAACACAAGTTTTACCACACATTTTTGCTAAACGCAAGTTTTCCAAAACAACTAGTTTTAAATAAAACCTGTCGAAAACTTGTTGGAATACAAAGCAAACACACCTAAGTTTGTTGTGATTCTTTCAGAACACACCTCAGTTTGTTTCGATTCTTTCCAAACACACCTAAAAAGCGCATAAACGTCAAAAAAAATCAATCATAGCAGCCGAAAATATTTTCATTTCAAAATTTGATAGTCAGTTGTAAAAATTAGGTGAAATGTCAAACGAAAACTTGAAAAGTCCGGTGTGAATGATTTTCAGGTTTTCGTAAACTTTTAGCTGAAAACCGGGTTTTCGGCTCGGTGTGAAAACCCTATTACTCTTACTTTTTTTTTTGCTCATCTTTTAATTTTGCTCCCTTCTGAAGGGCAAAGAATTAGTTTATAATTTTCAGAAGTTGAAGACCTTTTTTTTTACTATCGTTTCTTTTTTCATCTTCCAATTTTGCGCCCCCATGAGGGGCGACGAATTTGTTTAAAGGGCGACGAAAGTGGCTTATTACATATTTCATATTTAAAACAAGAAATAAATAAACAAAGCATCATTTCCAAATTTTTTTTTTTACTCCCTTTTCCTTGTTTATCTTTTAATTTTGCGCCCTGCTAAAGGGAAACGAATTTGTTTATCATTTTCAAAAGTTGAAGACCTTTATTTTTTTGTTACTCTCGTTTCTCTCTTCATCTTCCTATTTGTTTAAAGGGCGACGAAAGTGGTTCATTACATATTTCTTTCATATTTGGAATAAGAAATAAATAATAAACATTACATTACTTTGGCGCCCTGTTCAAATGTTGAACACCTTTTTTTTTTTGCTCTCCTATATTTCTTCATCTTCCATTTGGCGCCCCCCAAGGCCAGGCGCCCGGGGCAAGTGCCCCCCTTTGCCCCCCCCCCCTAGATCCGGCGCTGGCTATATACATCCGTGGCTGCATACATTTCAAATCTGTAGTTAAATCTGATGCCTCTTCGTTAATAGAATATTGCTTTATTCAAATTCCAAATGGTGTTAATAATTGTTTACTTGGAGTAGTTTACCGTCCCAATAAATATGTAGACTTTACTAACCTTTACTCAGAGTTAGAACGTTTTTCATACCTTTATTCCGAAGTTATTCTGTGTGGTGATTTCAACTGTGACCTACTTCAAAAAAACATTTCGCAATCCTTCCTAAACAAATTGAGAACTTTAAGTTTATCTCCAGTTAACACTAACACTCCAACACATTTTACTAATTCCACCTCTACACTTTTAGACTTGTTTCTCATCAATAATATCGACAACACTCTGCTTTATTCTCAACTTGAGGCTCCTGCTTTTTCAAAGCACGATTTGATTTTTGCAACTTTTAAAGTAACCCCGCTAGAAAGTCAATCGATATTTAAGTACAGAGATTTCAGAGCGGTTAATGTAATACATTTAGAAAATGATATAACACAGATTAACTGGCAAATAATATATCAGTTGTCATCACCTGAAGATCAAGTATCATTCCTGCAAAGTTCAATAAGTCAAATTTTTAATACACACGTTCCGCTTAAAACAAAACTTACACGGGGTGACAGAAAATCTTGGTTTACGGCAGACATATTAAATTCTATAGATCAAAGAGATCGAGCCTATAAGCGTTGGAAACGTTTTCGTCTTCCTGAAATGCTTTCTATTTTTCGATCTTTAAGAAATATCGTCAGTAAGAAAATCAGGGATGCCAAATGCAGACTCTACAAAAAACGCCTTAATAAAAACTTACCGTCAAAAATGCTGTGGAAAAATATCCGTGAACTTGGAGTCGGATCCCAAAAAGAATGCTGTTCCACTTATATATGTCCCGACCATTTGAATGAAGAATTTGCAAAAATTCAAAATGTTCCGTTAAATGAAACCGACCCCGAAAGTGAACAATTTCAAAGTGAGGATTTGTTGAATATTGATGGGTTGAGCACAAGTCAGGTTTTTGACGTTGGGACAGACACTTATGAAACAAATGAAGCCTATCGGGTTGTTGACCCCGATAGTGCGAATTACTTTCAATTTCAAAGGGTGGATGATGCTGATGTCTTAAGTGCAATACTGAAAATAAAATCTTGTGCCATGGGATTTGACGAAATACATCCACTTTTCATCAAAATGATTCTACCCCACATACTCCCTGCCCTCACGCATATATTCAATACTATCATGATGACATCACATTTTCCATCATTTTGGAAGGTAGCAAAAGTAATACCACTTTTAAAGAAACCTGCTACTCGTTTGTCTGGCCCAGAGTTCAGACCAATATCAATTTTACCATTTTTATCAAAAGTATTGGAAAAAATCTTGCACAACCAAATCTCAACATTTTTAAACTTAAATAAGCTTTTAAGCAAGCAACAATCGGGTTTTAGAGCCAACCATAGCTGTATATCAGCTATTCTTAAAGTTTCAGATGATATAAAAACAGCAATGGATAGTGATCTGGTATCGTTTCTAGTGCTCTTGGATTTCTCAAAAGCCTTTGATACAGTCAACCATAGATTGCTCATATCAAAGCTTAAGGAACAGTTTATGTTTTCGAACACAGCAGCAGATATGATTTTTTCATATCTCAGTGGGAGAATTCAAGCTGTTATCATAGGTGAAAAAATATCACGTCCATTAAATCTCTTATCAGGAGTTCCACAGGGGTCAATTCTTGGTCCCCTGCTATTCTCGATTTTTATAAATGATCTCCCGCTTCAAGTGAATTTCTCCTCTTTAGATTTATACGCTGACGATGCTCAAGTTCGACTAAGCTGCAAACTTGGTATGATTGAAGATGGGGCTGAAAAGTTAAACGGTGATCTAAGTAGCATTCTAAACTGGTCCAAAACAAATAAACTGCATCTTAACCCAAGAAAATCGAAATGCTTAGTCATATACAAAAATAAACTTGATTACAGCTACTTTCCTAAATTGTATCTTGCTGATCAACAACTCGAGTATGTCGCGAAAGCTAAAAACTTAAGTATTCTGTTTAATCGCACTCTAACTTGGGATGATCATATTCAAATGGTTATCGGAAAAGTATACGGCTCTTTACGCAGTCTTTCTCTTTCAAAGCATTTTACTCCTCAGCATGTTAGGCTACGCTTGGCAAAAACATTAGTCCTTCCGATTATTACATATGGATGCCAAATTGTAAGCACCCATAACTCTGAAACGAAACGAAACTTGACAGTAGCTTTCAATAATATTACGCGTTATGTATACAATTTCGGGAGATATGACCACGTATCGAACTATACAAACAACATCCTTGGTTGTGGTCTCTACACGTATTTTAAATATTTTTCCCTTAAAACACTAAACAAGATTTTAATGAGCAAACAGCCGGCATATCTTTTTGAAAAAATACAGTTTGTGAACTCGTCTCGGTCATTTATGTTGTTGCAACCTAGATTCACTTGCCGAAACTCTGAGAGTCAGTTTTTTGTTAATGTTATCAGGCAGTGGAACAGCTTACCCTACGTCATTAGAAGACTTCGCGGCACGACGCTATTTGATGCGGCGTTATTCAGATACTTGGCAGGAAATTAAATAAAAATTAAATTAAAAATAAAGTAGGTATGTACTTCAAAGGAAATAAAAGGAAACAAAGACTGTAAAGTAATTTTTGATTTGATGCAAAATTCGTATGTATGTCTTGCTTGTCATTTTCCAAATTGAATTAATATAAAACTTAACTTGAATTTTAACTTAACTAATAAATACTATCTTTAACTTTTACTACTTATTGTATAGGCTTCAAAGCCCATTGTAAAAGCTTCCATTGAAATAAATAAATGAAATGAAATAATTCGCTGGCAAAAATTCATACTTGAAAGCATCTACAAATTCTTGCCAGGTGGAGCAACTGCGTTTCCGAAACCCTCCGAGCTAAACTTAGTTCTTCGACCCTCTCAAGGAATGAGTACACTGATGTGCCACAGCGCTCACCAGTGAACTGAACATTTCACCTACAAATCCTTTCCGAACATCGTTCTTGAGAACCCGAAAACCCTAAGCTGCCACCTAAACTAACCCTACTAAAATCGTTGCGAATCAGGGGGGGGGGGTAAAATTTCCCTCGTTTGCTGAATCGGGCCCTGATTCACATGACCTGCGCCTACGGTCGATGCCTGTCCATCCATAAGAATTTTTTCTTCGTCCCCTTGCAATTTTGATAAGAGTAGCAAAAGCTCTAATCTAATAACTCTTCACCACCTTCTGCTGGTGCTCTTCCTATCCTATTCAATTCCCTTGGTAAGGACCTTCCAGAATTCCGGAGACTTCGGATTTCTTGGTTGATCCTTAAGAAGAGTTCTAATCTCACTAATTTTTCCCTGCACTGCATCCCTATCCTCAATATATGAAAATAGATATTTACTATATGTCTCCACCGAACCCCTGCGTTCCAGCATGCGACCTGATCGTAGTGACGATCTCATTACGTCAACCGTCCCTGAGCATTTCATAATAAAGCTCATCCTGACACAATCTTTTAATATCCATAATTGAAGATTCAAAAACAAACCAAAACTTAAAAAAAAACAATGAAAAAAAACCAATTGTCAAAACTCCTAATGAAGTAACAAAAAAAAATTGACTGAAAAGGGAAATTTAATGAAAAAAATAAAAACGTAAATAAAATAAACGCAAAAAAACAGTAGGACACCTAAAACACCCTTTAAAACTTTCAATCAACTAAAAAAACTTAATATCAAAATGCCTTTTCCTTCCCGACTAAAATCAAAACTAAAAAAATAACACTATGAAAGTACCTTTATTAAAAAATCTGAAAAACTACGAATCAACAAAAAAATTATCTAAGACGAATAAAAAAAATATTGATTCTAAAAAATATTCAAAACAATTATCGAAAATAAAAACAAAAAAAGGACTAAAAAAGTATCAAAAAAAAAAGTCCAACACAAAAAAAACCCCCTAAAGTGGTAACCCTAAAACTACCTTTTCACTCGCAACTAATTCTAAGACAATCACAAAATAATAAGAAAATGTAGGTACACCAAAAAGAAAGAGATGACAATAGTCACCCCAAAATAATAAAAAAAATGTCAATTGAAAAATATATCAGTATATTTATGTAAAAAAAAACTTCTTTCAAATGAAATTGAACAATTGATATGTTCAATCTCAATTGTGAAGTAGGTAGGTACGAAATAAACAAAAAAAATAAACAATTAAACTCTCACCAAATCCTTGCCACAAACAACACTTTATTCTTATATTTTCTTTTCCTCTGCTCGTTTGGCCACTGCTCCACACTTTTCCACCAAAACTCCGCACACAAAAACTTTGTTGATAAAAACTGCTGCCTGCTGCTGCTGTTAAAAAAAAAACAACTCCATGTGTAATGTTCTTTTTTTAGTATTTGATAATAAAAAAACAGAACAACTTTCCTAAACCACAACACAGAGTCGAAAACAAACAAAAAGAAATTTCTCGTACAATCTTGGCTCCACGTTGGCTGCCCAAATTATCACGATTTACTTTTTATAAACTAATGAATCTAAACGCGAACAAATAAATTTAACTTTACGATGTTTAATGTAAACGTACTATAAAACCGCGGACTATGGATTTTACGAATCCAAGAAACCAATAATTATTTAATAAACGCAAAACAAAACAAATACACACACACGTCGTCGTGCCGCGATGAGAAGTTTCGTTGAATGAAGATGATTGATAAAAAAAAAAAACCTCAAATTTGGTTCCGTTCGCACAAGTAGGTAAGTAAATCGATATTAGCCCCGTTCGATAGGTGTGTTGCCGGTTCGCTCAGAAGGGGGTGGGTTTGATCGATGAATACTTTTATTGATCGTATCAATAAAATTTGGAATTTCTGAAAAAAATAAATGGAAGTCGAATCAAAATCAATTCTTCGTACAGTGTATAGGTTGGAACCTATAACTTCCACAAAAACCTAAAACTAAATTCCGATCGAAATAAAACGCGTAATCTTTTATTGTTGGGAAAAAGATTATACTCAAAAAAACCCAACATTTATTAAATAGCTTTAGCTTGCGGATAGCTTGCGGCCGACCTCTCACAGAGTTTGCTTAAGACCAAAAATTATACATTGCATTAGCTGGTTCATACGCCTCTATATTCAGCTTAGGAGAAGAATATTCTCTTTTTGGTAAAGAGAGCTTTCATCGTTATACTTGTGTGCGAAGCATACGATACAGTCCCGACGGAAAATAACTATTTTCCCATCAGGTCCTTTCGCCTTCCCTCAGTGCCTATGTCAGCTGGTTTCTGCTAGTAGCTTCTCTTGAGTATCAGGTATTAGCTTGTATTATCAGACAATCACCTCTTCACTTCTAGGGAGAGAAAGAGCGTTAATAAATGACAAATATAATGATTATTGATTGTACCCTCAAGAAAAACAAAAAGAAAATAATAATTAGTGGTGATATAAAGAATTATATATTATTTAATTGAATAGCTATCAGATTCGCGAGTTATAACTCCTATGTATATACCTCTCTCTTTTACCTTGATTATATTACCTTTTGTCAGCTGAATCCACTGGCAGTACGCAGATTTTCTCTACTGGCCTGCTTACCTGTCTGACCTAAGTTTGGAGAACAACGGATCGAACTAGTCCATCCTTGTTCTTGATAAGCTCACATATTCGTCCCATGAACCATTGCGATAGCGGAAAGTTCTCTGCCTCAATTATAACTAGCTGACCTACCCTTAAGCTTTCTGCCTCCCTTCTCCATTTATTTCATTGTTGCAACGTAACAAGACACTCCTCTTGTCACCTCTTCCAGAAATGATTAAACATGTTCTGCCTCTCATTCCACAGCATGACACCTTGCGTCTTCGCTCCTTCAGCTGGAGTCAAAGCTTGGATATCCATCGCTGAGTGGATGAATAATCTCCCTAGCTCGCTGCGTAGCTTTGGTATCTAATAGCGCTGTCGTATAGCTTGCATCATTATCTGTATGGCACCGTGTTTCGTCTGCCGATGTATATTGTCCATAATTATTCAAGCTAGCCTGGAGCTATTCGGAATGATTGCCGGATGTCTCAGCTCGTAATCACCAGAAGCTCCATTTTATTGCCCTCCAACTCGCAGTATGCCTTCATCATCAAAAAGTGGCTTGAGTGCTTCGATTTTGCTATGCTCTGTTAGCTTATCCTCTTTGCGTACAGATGTAATATCTCTACCATATGCTTTCACTTGAGCTTACTTTATACAGAAGCGCATTGCCGATGCCCTTTCCTCTATTGTCAACGTCATAGGTGACACCACGCCTCTTTTCGGCCTTGTCACCTTTTCCACTGCCTAACGCCGTTTTACTCGAGATAGTAATTGGTTCATATAATGAAATATGTAGCCCAATATACTAGTAGCTTTTTCCAGACTGCTTGCATATTCCTCTATCGGAATGATAGCTTGTTTTGCTGGCACCCATATGCCTGTATCCTTCTTGAACATTACGGCAACGCAGACATGCATTTCATCGGCTGCCGTGAGTGGAATCTCCCTTGCTTCATGATTAGCTGGCCATTATGTCTCTGGATAGCATAACCAATCAGGTCCATGCATCCATAGCTTGCTTTTCACTAAATCAGCTGGCAGCACCCCACGACTCAACAAGTCGACAGGATTCTCCTTAGTCCCGACGTGCCGCCACCGTTTGATGTCGGTATTGGTTTGTATGGACGGCACGCGATTTGCTACATATGTTTTTAAATCACGTGGAAATTTCTGTAGCCAGTGTAGTACCACCATTGAAACCGTCCACATAGTGTATTCAAACTCCGGCCAGTCCACTGCCTTGCGTAGCTCTACCATTAGCTGTAACAATAGTTCTGTTGCAGCTAACTCCAACCTTGGTATCGTAATAGTTTTGAGTGGAGCCACTCTTGTTTTGAAACTACTAGCTTGCTCGTCCCCTTGCCATTAGCTGCTTCTACTCTGATATATATAGCTGCTCCATAAGCAGTCAAGGAAACATCTGAGAATCCATGTAGCTGCCCCCTTGCTCCCTTGCCTGTATAAGGTTAAAACCTCACTATCGTTAGCTTGCAGCTTGCTTGATAGCCATTGGCTATTGGATTTCCACTTTATAAGTTCGAAACCAGCTGTTCAAAGTACCCTGTCCAATCGATTGGCCATATTCAATGCTTCCGCATGACGGTTTCAAACAAATCTCTTTGTAGCTTTTCGCCTAGCTGCTGCACTTCATTGGGTGAAATGCCTGTATCTGTACGACAGCTACAATCAAATACCACCCTGAACCTTTTTGTTACGCAGTGGTGAGGTATAAAGTATACCAATTGTCCAGCTGGCGCCGGATAGCTTGCCCTTTTCATGTGTCCTAAGCTTTCGTATTCTTGCATAAAGGCAAGTACTTTTCTTTCAGAGCTGGCTCCTTATTTACTTTCCTTTCCAAGTACATGAACCTTCGCAACACAATGGCTTTCGAATCAGCAATGTGCTGAACCTCAGGCTTAATGGGAATGTTCACGATAAAGCGCCATTCCTCATTCTACAGCTTGCTCTTCGGGTGTCCTCGCTGTAGATGCACCTATGCGGTCCATCTCCCATAATCGCTTTATCATATCATCCATGTAGGATAGCTCTGTACATCTTGCTACTGTCTTGCTGTTAGCTAGTTCCTCTTCTTCATTTATCGGATGAACTCCGAATACAACTATACCAAAATTTGTTTCCAATGTGACCAAGCTTTTTATCTTGCGTGGCATTGAGCTTACGATTACCTTTGCGAAAAAACCAACGCCCAAAGGACTTCAAATGGAGCTTGCTTCCAATATGCTGGATCGACGAACGGTACTTGATTATGCCCACTGATTGGTTGTATGCCACGTTGTGGCGTAGGTAAACGCCATTGCATACCCTTCGGTAAAACCCAAAAAACTGCCTCGATGCATGTATCTGCATCGAACCACGGTAATATCATCACCTTAGCTTCATGATGTAACTGAATAGGCTCTCCATCAAAACCGTTTTCCGTTCGTGCTAGTGTACTTGTAATCGTACCTAGAGCTTGCACCAAACCTTTCATGCTAGTGTACTTGTAATCGTACCTAGAGCTTCCACCAAACCTTTCATGCTAGTGGCATAAATGTGGTAGATATACCACTCGCTGAGTTGGATGTGGAATTAAACACATTCAAATACGCATTGATTAAATTTTTATTATCTTTAATAACCCCTTTCCCATTACCCTTGACCCTCTTTACTCGGTTACATAGGTTAGCCGAATATGCTTTTTCTCCTATCTCCCTCCTCCGTTTAGCTGGCACCTCAAGCTCTAGTCAGTCCTCCTTATGTTTTCGATTGGCCTCCTTGGCATCCTTATCTTCTGCTGCTGCGCCTCCCTTGCCGGATTCCGGACACAGGAGGCTATTGTGCATCAGTCTGGCCGGGCATGTTGAGCACGGTGACTGAAAACATTCTTCTTTAGTATGCCCTTGCTTTAGGCAGTTTTCGCATAAACGCCGAACTTGAACAAAGTTCAAGTGGCCTCTTATCCCCAGCTGTACAAATTTTTGACACCGATATAGCTGGTGATCCTCTCCGCACATTTCACGTCTGCGACCGGTATTAGTCTTCGACCCTGGCTTCGCTTCTACAGCCACTGCCCTGGACGATTGGTTGTTATTTGCTGCCTGCGGCCTAGCTCGTGATTCAATACCTTGCGTCAATCGCAATCCTTGTTCAGCTCTAGCTTGCCCTCTTCCTCGGGCAACTAGCCTTCCTTGCTGGCTTATTGTTGGCCTTTCGTTGGCGGCAGCATGCCTATCCAAGAACGTCAACATCTCTTGCATCGTTGGGGTCTCAGATGTCCTCTGAAGCTCCCACTGCCTAGCTGTCTCCGGGTCGAGCCTCTCATGCAACATGAAAACCATTATCGCGTCCCAATGCTCGACAGCTATTCCTTGCGCGCGTAGCTGTCTCACTGTCTCATGCGTTACATTAGACATGAGCTGTATCTCGTCGGCTGTCGGGTTAGCTTGCAAAGTATGTAGCTTAATAAAATTCCTCAAGAGCTCGTGGGATGTCTGATATTTTTTATTGTAGAGCTGATTCAATCTTGCCCATGCCTCTCTATAGTTGCTCGCCGTCAGCTGCCATTCGCCCATTGTCCTGGCTGCCTTGCCAGTGAGTGAATTGTTGAGGTGTTGAAATTTGAATGCAGGAGCTATCCGGTCATTGTCATGGATAGCTGCCACAAACCTATCGTGGAATCCTTGCCACTTTATGAGAGAGCCATCGAACTCCCCCCAAGTGTTCCTTATATATTGTGGATGGGCTGGCACCATCACCTGCACCTCAGCAGGCAGATTAGCTTGCGGCATGACTTGCGGAACATCTGGTGGCTGTTCTAGATGTCGTAAACGACGACGAAGTGCTCCTTTTATATTGTAATACAGCTCTTCAGCTCTCTCCAATTGCTCATCTGCCTGAGCTAGCTTAATGGTTTTGCTTGCCAAAGCTCTGGTATGGGTAGCAGACAACTGCGCCCAGATCTCTTCCAACCTCTCGAGCCTGATGGCTATTTCCTCGCGGTCAGCTGTCGTGAAAGCTCCTGATTGAATGAAATCGTTCAACCTTCCTAGTGCGTTCAAGCTTGCATTGCATTGCTTCTGCTCGGACATATTGCTGCAAGAGAAAAGATCAAATTAGATAAAGCTTTGTGGTGGTCTAACCCCCATCTTGCATGAATAGCTATTCTTCTGACAAGTGAACGTGTGTGTTATATATATACCTGTTATAGCTTGCAATTTACAAACCTTTCAATTAGCTTGCATAGCTAGTTATAGCTGTCACTCTTTACGTTAGCTTCACAATTCTCTCATGTTGCTATCGCCTTTTAGTTTTGATTGTAGCTATCGCATTTTATTCTTGATTTGTAATCTAGCTATCGGTTTTTATTTTTACATTTTTAATGTACCTATCTGTTTTTTATTAGCTGTAGCTCATCGGTTTTTATTAGCTGTAGCTTATCGGATTTTATTACCTGCCTACCTACTTGCTCGTCGCGCAGTATTAATATTCCTCCAGAACAATTACCAGAAAAAACACACCCTACATCAACAAAAATCTTATAAGCTTGCTATAGCTTGCTGCCTTGCTCAAATTTCAATTTTGTATCTTAACTTTAGTTAAAATAAGCTTGCTACCTTGGTTTCGTAATTAGCTTGCACAGTTACTATAAGCTTGCCATTCTCATATAGCTACCAGCATAGCTCTTCAATAAAATTTTATTTTTTGTTGCACGATGGCAACTCTTAAGCTTGCAGAATGTTTTGTTTTGTTTTAACCCTTGCTCCTTGCACCATCTAGCTTGCTAGCTGTCCGCCTACCTACCTACCTACCTTCACCTGGGTAAGTAGAACGAGAATTTTTTTTTTTCCGTATGGGAATCCTGCGACTCACTGTACTTGGGTATATGTGCGAGCGGCTGTGTGGAAACGAAAACCACCACCATTGTGGCATGTAATGAAAATGAATACCTGAAACACACATTTCTTATTCATTCTGCATTATTTCGCAGCAAAATTAAATGAGCAAAAGGAATTATACTGCCGACGATATATTTACATGAAAATAAGATACAGAATAATATAAACTGAACCCACATACACACTATTGTTCACTTGCCATTAGCTCACATAGCTTTAGTTTGGAATATATTTTACAACTTTAGCTTGCAAAATTCGAAAACATGCTTTCTTTCCTAGCTTTCACAAATTTAAGAACATTATTTTCACTTACTCCTTAATATTTATATTGTTTTTGTTTATTTTGTTATTGTTGTTTGTTTTTTTTTTTAATCTGTGAATTTGTTTTCTCGCACGCAAAAAAAGAAAAAAGACTTCTCTACACAAAAACTCTCAGAATGAATGAAATCTTCATACATCGTACCCCTTTCTCATGTCTTTCTTATTTATTGCTGTACCCTTTCGTTGTGTACGTTGTTGACTTGTCGTAGCTCGTAAGTTTATAATATTATCGCGCAGCTCATGAGCTAACTCGTCTTGCGGTGGCTCGCCGTGAATGTATTTGTAAAACCAGAAAGTATATTGTGTGTGATATACAGTGGCTGCTTTCGCTCTTGCTGTGGCTGTTCGCTTACCTATAACTAGATAAATGCAAATAGGGGAAACAAAATATAAAGGTATACTTTCGTGAATGTTTGCTTGTTGAATCATCCTCTCGCTTTGTGTTTTGTGTCTGCACCTTGTCGTCGCCTATGTAGACGAGACGTACATAGCTTGTTCGTTCATGAATATATTTTTACCGTTTTCGATATGATTTTTAGCTTGCCGTTCGTTATTCTTTTACGTGTTTGGATTTGCACGTTGAAGAAATTTCGCACATTGAATTAATTTAACTCGCAATTATAATAATGGAAATGTGAAATGCTTATCTTTTACCTTTAGCTCACAATTAGAAAACTCACGCACAAAGCCGTTATTAGCTATCACCTTAGTTTACACATTTCTCATTTTCTTTATTAGCTCTTAGCTCGCGGACCGATCATAGGAAAATCAGAAACATATCCGGTTCGACGTGGACCATAATGTATAGGATGGAACCTATAACTTCCTCAAAAACCTAAAACTAAATTCCGATCGAAATAAAACGCCTAATCTTTTATTGTTGGGAAAAAGATTGTACTCAAAAAAACCCAACATTTATTAAATAGCTTTACGAGTAGCTTGCGGATAGCTTGCGGCCGACCTCTCACAGAGTTTGCTTAAGACTAAAAATTATACATTGCATTAGCTGGTTCATACGCCTCTATATTCAGCTTAGGAGAAGAATATTCTCTTTTTGGTAAAGAGAGCTTTCATCGTTATACTTGTGTGCGTAGCATACGATACATACAGGGTGTACTAGGAATTATGTTAGGCGCCAGGTAATTTTCTCAGGAATTACCAAAAGAATAATTCCAATGGAATAAAACGAACAAGTTTTTGTCCCAAAAAGGAAATTTAAATGATTTATTAGGGAAACCTTTAAATATAGGTAAAAAACCCTAAATTTGTTCGTAAGCAAAAATTTTGAATAAATTGTTTGAGAGAGATGGCGGAAGGCCAAATCAAAAGATAGAATATATATGAGAATGAATACAACTAAGAGTTTTCTTTAGTGTCACAAAAGACACAAAGAAGAGAAAAATTACGGGGTAAATAATGACGATAAATAAAAGGAGTACAAATTGGGTTGCGAGTCCCGCAATCTCGGGATAGACAACGGATGTACGAAGACTCCACAGTCAACAAGTTTCTGCCGCTTTTGGCCAGAAAAACACAACTATCAAAACACGCAAAAAAAACTCTCCTGGGACAAAATGAAAAGAATGAAAAAGGGTACTTATCTGCCTATAGGTATCCTTTCTCTAGAGCCTGAGATGCTTCCTCCTGAAAGATCTTCCTCACAAACCAATTAATCACAAACAATTATCCCGTTCTCCTTGTCTGCAAAAACCTTACGTTTTGAATTATATTTTTTTTACACTCACAATAAAATTAATCAATTCTAAAAAATGATTTTTCGCTAGCTCCTAAATTTTTTCTGTCTCAGCCTTTCAGTCAAAAACCAAAAAGTGACCCAAAAGTCCAAAATGGCCGACTTTTCTCGTCCATTTAGCCATATCCAAAATACATTCTTCTCTTTCTAGCCAATGTCTGTGGTGGTGTTCTGTCACGGGTGAGCTTCAACACTTCGTATCGTTGGTGAGAGTGTGTACCGTTGTTGAACCCAAGCCACGCATTCGAATTATGCAAAATATCCCAGGCTAATGGTGATATTTGCAACAAGAGTAGCTCAATGGACGAGTTCAGACCCATTCTTGGCAATCCCAACTTCTTTAAAGAAAAAGCGAAAAATCATTTATAAACTCGACAACGTCCCCGTCCCATGCCCAGACTACAGTATGGAGGAAAATCTTTCGGGCAAGTAAATTCTCTGGCATTTTCCACTCACCTTGCCAGAAAAGATCCGGAGGCTAACCCGATTGTTTTTCTTTATATTAAAGATTAAAATATTGTAGGTCTTCGTGTGGATTGAATTTAAGAGAAATATTAGATGCAAAAGTCATTTTTCTTTTCTTTGTGTTGAAGACACGCTAATTTGGGCTCTCGGCCATTTCAAACGTTGGCTGGACTTTGGACTCAACAGCTTCATCTAGGACGGATTTGTGGACGGCCTGTCACACATTTGTGTTTGGTCATCTCGTGGACCAACTGTCGCACGTTAGAAAGTGGTGATTGTCTTTCACAAAATTTGCATTGAGACCTGCTTGTGTTTTCTTTCCAAAATGCTTTTGGAGTGGGCTTCCTGCTGATGGCCAAGCGCACTCTCTACTGTGCCAGCATTTTGGAAAACCAACTAGAAGGAGGGGTGAAAAAAGGAAAAAGGAAATTAATAGGTCAGTTTAACTTGTTGTGGTAAAATTTACCGCAACAGCATGTCCCAAAACTGGTGGCATTGTCAGACATTCTTTAAGCGTTTAAAAGGTTTCCTCGCATTAGTTCGCCCAGTTAAAGCTAACATTTTTCTCGGTTAATTGATGTTAAGGTCTCGCGATATTAGCGAAATGAGGAACAAACTTCCTATAATAAGTGCAATGACCAACAAAACTTCGTGCCTCGGTGAAAATATTCGGAGTTGGCCAACTTTGTACAGCATCAAGCTGCCCCGCATGTGGTGAAACTCCATTCTAGCCTACAACGTGGCCCAAAAATTTAAAATCTTTTTGAATCACGTAGCACTTTTCGGGTTGACTTTTAGCCCAGCATCTCTCAGTTGGCTAAAAACAAGAAGTAAATTAGCAAGCCTGTGTTCAAAACTCTAACCATGCGTAAAAAGGTCATACAAGTATGCCATGACAACATCGCATGGTAGCCCTCTGAAAACTTTTTTCATAGCTCGCTCAATAGTAGAGGGCCCATTAGTCAAGCCAAAACTCAAAATTGCCACAGTCCATCTCTTTTCACAAATGCCGTCTTCTCCTGATCTCCTGGACACATTTCGATCTGCCAATAACCGGACTGCCAGTCCAAAGTACAAAACCATACAGAGCCAGCCACTGCATCCAATGCATCGTCTATGCGGGTCAAGAGGTATGAATCTTTGATTGTTACGTCATCCAATCCAATAATCCACAGAATATCTTGTTGACCAATCTTTCTTTAGCACCATAACCCATGGACTACATGACGTGATGGTTCGATTATGCTAGCATGCAGCATTTTGTCGATTATTGTTCTTGATTTCTCCTGCTGAATCTACATTTCTGGACCACTAGAGAAAACATCACGGAATTCATATAGCAGCAGTTTCATTTGTTCCACGTGATCTGGTCTTACATGATCTATTGACCTTGAAAATAGATCTTCAAAATAAGAAGGTAATATTCCACTGTGTTTGATTCTGGGTATTTACATTCAATATCTTCAAACGTGGCGATAAGAATATTGCTGTCTAAGGTAACGGCATGATCGGCGATATTAGCACTTCTTAGTAAAACAGTTCCGTTTCTGTTGCAGTTTTAGGATTTACCAACTAAAATTCCATTTGGAACGTGATTCCCAGGGCAAACCACACCTTCAGCCTGAGCTGTGTAAGAAGTCTTAGTTAAAATAAATGTCTGTTGTTGAGGTGGAATAACGTAAGCTTCAGAAGTCTTGAGGAAAATAGCCCTTAAAGTTTTCCCTACGGAGCTTTCAGTAGATATTAATGTTTGCTCATTGTGAAGTGCAATTTTATTTTCACTAATAGACACAAACTTACTGGAAAAATCCAAAACACTCTTTGAAGCTGTCAACAGATCAATGCTAAAAATTCCTTGGAAGGTTGAAGTCGACGACCATGACATTAACCTGCCTCTTGAAAGAGCCGATTTGAATAGATGTTAGCCCAACTTGTGATATATAAATATCTCGGGTTGGTGACGTTTGCCCCAAAACATAAGCCCCAAACGAAAATCCCCAAACGCAAAATCCCCAAAGTAAAATCCCCATCCCCGAAATCCCCAAAGAGAAAATCTACAAGCCGAAAATCCCCAAACCAAAATCCCCAAAACAAATATGTTCAAGCAGTGTATCATGCGATCAAATCGCGCGCGCGATTTGATCGCATGATACACTGCTTGAACATATTTGTTTTAGTGATATTTGGTTTAATTCATATTGCAGGAAATGTAATCCAAAGAGTGAATATAAAATTCTTTTTAGTGCTTGTAATGTTTATTAAAATAAAAATACATTTTCAAAATTAGTAAGTAAATAAATATTCATAAAGTCTTAAATGAAACGAAAAGAAAAACTTAATCATTATCACTTATTAGTTAGATTCACAATAAAAATAATTTCATGAGATTTTTCTGAAAACTAAATGCACATAATTTAGATGTACACGGACACTGGGGATTTGGGGATTTCTTGGGGATTTTGGCAAAAAAGATTGTTTAGGTGTGGATTTCATCCATGTGCATTATGAATGTGGGGATATAAGCTAGTTGGATTATAACTTTTGGGGATTTTAAGCCATGGGGATTTTTTTTTTTGGGGATTCTGTAGTACACCCAAATATCTCTACCACATAAAGTTTGAATAAATGCGTTTTCTGACTATGTCTTTGTTGTGAGATAAATCTAAGCTGTAACGCAGAAGCCAATTTGCTGAGGCCAGTGCGGTCTTCTGGAAATTTCTCAAATTTCCCAGGATCGAGACTGCTTCACCTCGTAGTAAAGATGCGAAAACATTTGCATTTTCCTTAGAATTCCAACCATTTGCTTCGGACACGATATTGAGATGAATTTGATACTTGCTCCAGTCAGTTAATTGGCTGTCAAATGGCTGCGAGTCAATCCATGTGTGGCAATCTTCGAAAGCAGTTGACTGGCTGGAAAGAGGAGTCCCGTTGGGTTTTTGGCTAGTGGTGTGTACATCTTTAGGTGCCGGTGGAATTTTTAAAACCATGTCGTTTGTAGAAGTTCCTGAGCCTGTTGGTGTAGAGCACTCAGCAAATTTTCCCCGCCCCCCATTGTGCGAAGTTCTTCGGTTGGTAGCCATCGCAGTCAAGTTGAATGCATTAAATCATCGGCAATTTTTGTAACAATACGCAATGATCTGTTATATGTTCCCACTCATCGCATAAATTATGGTTTAAATAATCCTGTTACTCGTTTTTTAACATTGTATAACTCTATTTGTAGTAAAGTCGATGTTTCTATGAGTGGGGATACTTTAAAAATATTGTTCAAAATTTATTTCACTCTTAAATTGCTTTAAAAATTGAAATCGTAATTATTTTACATAGATACCTTTATGTAATCAGCACATTTCTAATTCAAATCGAGAAAAATTTACAGAAGTCTCATCATTAACATCAGGAAATACGAAAATTCCAAAGTTGGCTAACGGTTCAAAAAGTCAAGTGAAAATCATTTTCTTCGTGCTTTGACACAATTTTTCCAACGAAATGCTTAAAAGGTTGCTTTTTTAAAGTTAATTACCTTAGTTTTAACATATTCCCCTTCCTGATCACTTTCACAGATGGGCAGTATTAACACTGCCATCAGACAATTCCATATAGTAAGTAAGTAAGTAAGGAAGTAAGTAATTCCATTTATTGATTTTTCTTAATTATACATTAATCTCTATCTCTACTATACATTTATATAAAATCGTAATTTTGTTTGTGTGTGGGTTTGTCCGTATATTACAGATAAACTCACAACTTACCACTTAAATCACCACAAAGTATGTTGGATTCGCTTCCCTCATTGACTGACCAGGTTAAAGGCTATTTAAATTAATAAAAATATGTTTTTGAAATGTCAAAAATATTTTTGACGTTTCTCCTTTTTATATTATTTTTATATTAGCTGTACATACAGCGGCTGCTTTTTACAATTTTTAGTGTAGGAACACAATTTAGCCGTTGCCACTCGGACGCCAAACATGCCAGCTGTAGATGGTGGATGGATGATTGATGGTTAGGATTTTAGATGGATAGGATGGTAGGTGGACAGGTTGGTACATGGATAGGATGGAAGATGGATAGGGTCCTAGATTGATTAGATTGTTGATGGAAAGAATGGAAGATTGTAATGGTATGACAATTATTGGAAGACACATATATTTTGCACTCGCACATAAACTTTGGCAACTTGCTGGCTAGCTGGCAAGACGGTAAGTAAAATAAAAGAAAGTCTTTCAATTCGAAAACGGGTTTATCAAAGCAAATTAAATTGGAGGATTCTTTTTCTGAGAACTATAATAGAAGAGTCTCCCAACTGCGCCAGTAAAAGAAATTGTCAAAAATAAATAAAAATTTGTATTACGGAGCAGCACATTATAAAATACATTATATAAACCACTGCATACAATAATTCGTAGCTTAATTTTTTTTTATTGAAACCATGCTTTTCGAAAGCTTGAATTATTAATTTTATGTACATAATGCGAGTGCGGAACTTACACATGCATGAATTCACCGTCGCATAGTTCCGTTGAGTATCGCATAAGATGGCTACTATGCGTCACATTGAATGCGTCCGGTGTCATTTTTGTTTTATTTGTTCACAATAAGAAGAAGAGCGTAAATGAAAGAAGATGTTATATGAAAGAAGATGATAGTTGGTGGATGGTAGAAGATGTTAGAAGTAGATAGTAGAAGATAGTTGATGGTAGAATATCGTAGATGGTAGAAGATGTTAGAAGTAGATAGTCGAAGATGGTAGATGGTAGAAGATGGAAGTACGTAGATGGTAGTTGGTAGAAGTTATTTTATTTGTTCGCAATAAATAAAATATAAACGAGGATGGTCAAGTTTTATCGAATTTAATAATAGGAATATGACGACATTTTCAAAACAAAAAGAAGAATTTCGATTTGTATGTTCTTCTTTCATATATAGGTTAGGTTAGGTTAAGCTGGCTGTCAGTCAACGACTGACACACTTAGACCAGATTCTAGGTCCCTTGTGATACCACATATGCAAGCAAGGCACTACCTCACTTATTTTAAATCCAATTGGAACTTTAAATAAAGCAATGGAGACAGTGTATGTCTGTCTGAGTTAGATCATTGATGTCGTTGAGGAAGAAATCTCCCAAATAAAATTTTCGTCTTTGTGAGAGAGCAGGGCATGAACAAAGAAGATGAGTTATAGTCTCTTCTTCTTCCTCGTCCAAGCAACTTCTGCAGAAGTCGTTCGAGAAGACACCGAGTCTAATAGCATGTCTGCCTATAAGACAGTGTCCAGTTATGACACCGATTAAGGAGCTAAGGTGTGATCTACCAAGAGATAACAAACATTTGGAGCGTTTTGGATCTAGTTTTGGCCAGATCTGTTTTGTCGCCTAACAGGTAGTCAAGTTTGACCACCTTAGATTTGTTTCTTTCATGGCATCGTGTTTTAGCATGAGTTTACATGTAGCGATAGGTATAATAATATTCCTCCTGTTGGGTGAAAGTGGTGCAGTAGTTCCATTTCTGGCGAGTTCATCGGCCTTGCAGTTTCCTGGAATATCTCCATGTCCCGGCACCCAAAAAAGGTGAATGTTAAATTGTTCTGCCATCTCCGCGAGAGATGAGCGACAGTTGCGGGCTGTTGCTGAGTTCGTGGAAACCGCCTCGAATGATTTAAGGGCTGCTTGGCTGTCTGAGAAGAAACGGATATTCGACGTGGATATCACGTTTTCTTTGAGCCAGGATTGGACCTCTTTTATCGCCAGAAGTTCCGCTTGGAACACGCTACAATAGTTAGGGAGTCGGAAGGAGAGACTAAGATTTAGTCCTTCTGAGTACACTCCGCCCCCAACCCCATCATCGGTTTTGAACCATCAGTGTAGATATGAATTGAATCATCTCTGCAGAAATGTCCTTCATCCTAGTCAGACCGTGATGGAATAGAGACTCGGAAGTTGTTTTAAAAAACCAGTTGGGGTATGGTGTAGTCGGAGTGACCTGGAATTGTTTTGAATGAATTCAGAATAATAGTGTGACCAATTGGTCCATTGAGAGGTGGCTCTGAGACGGATTGCTGTACTCGCGGCCATTTGTTTACTAAAAATGTCGATTGGTGTAAGATTTAGAAGAAAGTCTAAGGCAGCTGAAGGTGTCGTACGCAGCGCTCCAGTGACACATAGACACGCTGATCTTTGGACTTTGCTTAGGTGGTCCCGGTAGGACACTTTATCCAAAGCAGTCCGCCATACTGTTATCCCATAAGTGAGTATCGGTCTTATGACCGCTGTATATAGGCAGTTGGTATTACTTTCATATATGACAACTAGCAAAAAGTACCCGGCGTTTTCAGGAACCCGAGGCAAGTCTTTTCATGCAATATCTTCCAAATGAAATGAAAAAAAAAAGAAAATTATTTTTCGTTTATTTTGTCGTGTTTAAACTCATTTTTATTTAATTTTTAAAATGTCTGCCATGGATTGACTTTTTCTTCAGACATTTTCACAATTATATTGATACAAGACATGTTCCATTTTGGTCTACCTAATTCGCAATATAATTTAATATAAATTAGTTGGAAAAGAGATAATTTCGAAAATGTGTTTGGTATAACAAATGGGGTAATTTCGAATCTTTTTCGGAAATCTGCTACGAAATTACTTCATTTGCCTCAATGGAAACACAGTTTAAGATTAACTTAAAGGTACCCGAAATGGAAAATAATAGCATATCTGTTTGTTTAATTTACTCAACGAACATAGTTTGATTTTGCCGCATACTCTTTATTAAAAAAAAAACATTTTGGATCATAACCTACCGGCGGCAGTAGCTGTGCAAGTTTGAATTGTGACTGTGAAAGCTTACACCACAAACTTGATTTTCCTTGCAAATTTAACATGTGCGAAAGAAAAGGATGGCAGTTAAGTAGTTAAGTGTAAGATCCTTCCACCTCTTGAAGCTGCCATATGAAAATTTAGGAACCACCCAATCTTCCATGCAATTTTCAACTGACGCGTAAGCATGAGCTTACACTTGCCAACTGCATTTTACTTTGGCCAGCCACGGGCGCTGGGGCGGTATCCTTGCAGATGTAAGAGATGTGTAGGGGGCTTTTGGCAGAAATTTGTTTCGCATCTTTTATTTCGCATAATTCATTTCGCCAACTTTTCTTTTGAAAAATTGTCACTTTGCCAAAACATAATTTCGTATTTTTCATTTCGTCAAATTTCAATTCGCAAAATTTTATTTTGCATATCCTTACTTTGCTTTTTCTTATTTTGCTTGATTTTGTTTGGTAAAATATGATTTTGTTTTTTATTTGTCTTTAATTTTCACGCGAAATTTCTTAACATGTGATAAAATTAAAGCCGGACAAATAAGAAAAACAAAATATTAATTTGCCAAATAAAATCAAGCGAAACCACTTAAGGGAAATAAAGAACAATAATTTTTACTCCCGATTATAGGTACTAAAAGGCAAGTTATGCATTCGTCGAAAAAAAAAGTTTTTACTTGCGATTATAGGTACTATAGGTACTGATTTTTTACTTGCGATTATAGGTACTATAAGGCAAGTTATGCATTCGTCGAAAAAATAAGTTTTGAGATAACAATCAAACATGACATTACGATGATAGCGAACACGAAAAAAGATGGTCTAAAAATTCTGTCCGTCTGTATGTCTGTCTGTCTGTCTGTATGTATAGAGACCTACAGCCCAAACGGATGGGCCGAATTGCTTCAAACTTGGTATATAGACTTTTTTAGGTATTGTACAGAGGGGAATCTGAAATTTTTTTTTTTTAGCTCAAAAAATAACGGTACCTGCCATACAACCGTTACGTTAAAGATTATTTTTCTCAAAAACGGCTCTAACGATTTCGATTTAAAAAAATCAGTGTTGCGTTTTAGGTACGACCAATCATATGGCTGGAAAAAAAGTTTTAAAAAATGGCTAAGAACGGTACTTTCCATAGGACCGGTTTTTTGCTTTCGACTATCTCGAAAACGACTCAACCGATTCTTTCGAAATTTCACACACATATAGCTGTAGGTAGCTCAATTTGTATTGCATACAAATATTTTTGAAAAATATTTTTTTGTATTTTTAAAAGCATTTTAAAAAAAAATTTAAAAAATTAATATTTTGAAAACTGCTTATTAAATTTTTTTCTAAAAATTTTAAATAAATGTATTTGCTCAATACCTATGAACTGGCGTTTTTGAATTTTTTTTGAAAATTTTTTTCAAAAAGGTTTTCAAAAAAACTTTTTTTCTCAAAAACCGCTCTACAGATTTTTATAAATTTATTCTCATAAATTTAAATATATCGAAGAAATAAAATAGCGTACTTTTTTTTTCAGCTCATTTTAGTTTAAGTATTTATTTAAGAATTTTGAAAATTTTATTTTTATCAAAATCTCAAGCCCCTAAACCACTGTCACTCATTAGAGCAAGTTCGTGCGACCCAGTCGTGCATTTTATTTTTAATATCCATATATGCAGCCACTACGCAATTGCTTATCATAGGAGCAAGTTCGTGCGACCCAGTCGTGCATTTTATTAAAATCAAAATTGTAAGAGCCGTTTAAAAAAAATAAAGCTTTAACATAACGGTTATTTACAGGCACCGGTATTTGTAGACCTAAAAAATAAATTTCAATTAACTATCTGTACAATTCCCTAAAAACTGTATATATACCATTTGGGCTGTAGGTGTATATAGAGATACAGACAGACTGACGGACAGAATTTTTAGACCAACTTTTTTCGTCTTCGTCTTCGTAATATCATGTTTGATTGTCAAAAAAAAAAATTTTACGAATGCTTAACTTGCCTTATAACCTTTATTCGCAAGTAAAAAGATCGAAAAAAACGAAATAAATTTATCGAAATGATCATTTGGCTAGCCGAAATTAGGTAAAATGAAAATTGGCGAAATGAATTTAGCGAGATGAACAAAATTCAAAGTTAATTTTGATAAGTGAATATCTGCGAATTTGTATACCAACTTTTTTCGTCCTCGCTATCATCATAATTTCATGTTTGAATAACAATCGAAACTTTTTTTCCGACAAAAACTTAACTTGCCTTATATACAGTGTTGCCGATGCCAACTTCCCAAATTCCCCAAAATTCTATGTCAAACTACCCAAATTGGGGAAGAACAGAGTTCCAATTCCCCACACAATTATCTAGTAAAAAAAACAGGTTTTAATAGTAAATCGATAAATTTTATTTATTTATTTTTATTCAGTCTTTGTATTTTGCCATATCTTTGTTTGTAACATTTTCAATTATTTGAAGTTTATGTCATAAAGAAGGTAATTTTATTAGCACACCGTTAAATTCCATTCCATACCTATACGCAACTACAACTTTAAAATCAGCTTTTTGATTGGGGGTTTGGGACGCCTACTTATTAAACACAAATGTGAAGTGTTCCAATACATGCTATTTAAAAAAAAATCGAATTCGTTAATCGTAATCGATTTTTTCATCAGCAATCACCAAATTGTTAATGTATCGTCCATCGATAAGGCACTAATTGTTAAAATCCCCTCATTTTCCCCACAAAGTGCCAATCCCCACAAAATCCCCAAACGAGTTAAGATTCCCCACAGTTTGGGGAATTCCCCACAAATCGACAACCCTGCTTATATAATACCAATAATTGCAATAAAAAAAACAAAGGCGAAGAGTCCCAAAATGAAGAATACTTAGATAGAAAAGAAATAATTAGTTTTGTTCTCAAATTTAATAAACGACAAATAAATGAAAAATCGTTTTTCTTACAAAATTTTCTTTTCATTTGTTCACCCTGAACAAAGGAATTGTCTGGAAAAGACAAAGAAAACTGTAGTTAACAAATGATAATATTAATATACTTTGTATATATAAAAAAGATATCTGTCAGAAGACTACAAAGTGGGATTTTTGGAAAAGAGGAGCTTCGCTGAGAGGAGAGAAGAAAACTAACCAGAAGTGAAGTGTTTTTTTTTTTTTTTGTGAAAAAGAAAAGAAACCAAAAAGGACTAAAGTCCTAAAGAAACTTAAAACCTTTTTTATCTTTGAATGTGAAGTTAAGTTCTCCAAGCTTTAGTTTAACGTAGCTTGTTTCACTAGTTATATATGTATCTGAGCTCATTTTTTTTTTTGTATAAATAGGGCAATAATAGTGTTACAGAACGACGAGGGACCTGAAAGCTGTAAGTGAGTTCGATTGTTTTTCTAATATTATTGACAAAAAAGGTCAGAAAATAAAAGTATTGAGATCAGAAAAAAAAGTTTTATTTATTTTTGCTATAGAATACGTTTTTTAGTGATATTATGATGATATTTTTATTTTTTTTAATTTCCTTATTTTTAATTAATTTTTATTTTGAAATCACTGAGTTGGAGAGCTCAATTTACTTATGAAAATTCAGAAAATAAAAATGTATAAAGTTGGATGAAAACATACGCATTATTAATTGCTAATTCTTTAAAGCTAAGGGTGTGTGGAGGCGAACAAAGCATTCCTGGTGGAAATTCCGGTAGTAATCTTATATATAAAAATCAATTGCTGTGCGTTTGAAGCGCTAAAACTCGAGAATGGCCGGACCAATTTTGGAAATTTTGATCTTGAAATATTTGTGGAAGTTCAGGGAAGGTGCAAACGGTGAGAAAAATGAATTATAAGTAAACAAAAATTACGACGACATACCTTGCGTGCAAAAATAAAAAAAAAAGTAGTGTAAAAGTGTCAATTATTTGAAATATTTATCAGTCAGAATTTGATATATTAATTTATTGTTTTTTGTTTTGAAGTACAAATATACACAAACAAAATATGTGTTATATTTTTGAACGCTACAAATTTCATTTAAATGATGTACATACATACATACATTATATCCATTATGTATATGTAGGTTTTCTAAAAAATTTTAACATCAAAAAGCTTTCTAAAGAAAAAAATGTTCAAAGAAATAAATGGTAAAAGATGGTAGAGAAGGTAAAAGATGCTAAATGGTAGAAGATGGTTGATGTTAGAAGATGGTAGATGGTAGCAGATGGTAGAAGATAGTTGATAGTAAAAGATGGTAGTTGGTAGATAGCAGGAGATGGTAGATTATATAGAAGAATTTTGATAGTAGCAGATGGTAGATAGAACAAGATGGTAGATGGTAGAAGATTCTAGATGGTAGAAGGTTGCATATGATAGATGATAGAAGATGGTTTTTTTTACTATGCACTCGCAATCAAGGGAATATGAATAAACTTATAATGATTTAACATGTGCGAACAAGAAGGAATACAAAGACAGGTGGTCGATGGTGTATGGTGGAAGGTGGTAAATGGTAGAAAATGGTAGATGGTAGAAGATGGTTGGTGGTAATAGATGGTAGATGGTACATCAAACGCGTCAATTTTTGATAATTCAACTGACATTAATTTACTGGAAGAGTTCGATTTCTCCAGCCTGGTATTGTACATACGGTTTTAGCTGAAACGTACCTACATTGTAAATAGTTAAACGAAAAATTTGGAAATTTCAAAAACATTCAAAAAATAAAGTGCATGACTGGATGGGACAGTATTCTTGGGGTTTGAGATTTTGGAAAAAAGCAGGGAAAAACCTAAGTGTATGAAATTATTTTTTCAAAAACTTAAAAATTAACATTCTTTTGTCTTTAGATGCTTCTACAAAAATTTCATCGAAATCCGTCAAGTGGTTTACGGGAAAATCTGATTTTTAAAAACCGGTCCTATGGGAGGTACCGTTATAAGCGATTTTTCCTGAAAAATCTATTAAAACTAAAACATAAAGTTTGCACAGAAAACACTATTCAGAAAGTTTTATCAAAACCGTATTAGCCGTTTTTTAGAAAAATTAATTTTTCACTAAAAACCGTTAGTTTTAGAGCTAGAATGCTAATTCCAAAAACCTCTCTGTAGCACGTCATAACAATACTATGTACCAAGTTTGAAGCAAATCGGTCCAGCTGTAGGTAACTATGCAGACAGACAGACACACGGACATACAGACAGACAGACAGACACACAGACTGACAGACAGACAGAATTTCGGACCAACTTTTCCAGACTTCTCTATCATCGTAATGTCATGTTTGATCGTTAGAATTTTTTTTTTTGACGAGATAACGTCTAATAAATCGGTTTGGAATATATGAGCAGCATGCACGGAAAAATGTCACAGTCACAGTCACGTTACCTAGCCTTTGCTTTCATTGCTTAGAAAGTCGATAAAGTGGTAGGGGAGGGTGTTGGGTAGTTGGTTGGTTGTGGTGGGAGTGTGTGTGGGCCAGGCGAGGGGGAGGGGAGGGGTAGTGTCGGGAAGAGGAAAAATGGTGGGTGGTTGTAGCTGGTTTGGGTGGTGAGATAAATATTGTCAAGCTAATGGGTGGTTCCTTGGTGGCTGTAGGTGGGATGGGTGTTTGGTGTTTGGGGGGATTTGGTATGGTTGGGGGAGGGGGGAGGGCGAATTGTCAAATATGGTGGGTGGTTGGTTGGCGGTTGTATGTGGGTTGATTGGTTGGCAGTTTTGGTGGTGGGGATGGTTGATTTGATGGGGTGCGATGAAAAAGTTGTCAAAAAAGGTGGGTGAGTGGAAAGTTGTTGTAGGTGTTATGGGTGGTTGGATTTGGGTTGAGGGTGTAGTGAACTGAATTGTCAGAAATAGTTGTACTGGGGAGGGCTTATGGGTGAGGAAAAAATTGTGGAATTGTCAAAAATAGTGGGTGGTTGGTTGTAGGTGGTGTGGGTGATAGGTAGTGGTTAGGAAGGGGGGATTTACAATGTGGGGGAGGAGGAACAAATTTTCAAGAATGGTGGGCTGTTGGTTTGTGGTTGTATGTGGGGGTGAGAGGTTGGTGTTCAAGGGGTGAAAAAAACTAAAAAAATGGTGGGTGGTTGTAGGTAGGTTGGGTGGTTGGTGGTTGGAGGGATACCTATACACATGAAGTGTTTTGTGAACTGGTTATCACGTTAAATTATCGTCTGTAAACCGACTTTACAGACAACCATGTTTTTAATTTTTTTACGAATGCATAACTTGCCTTATAGTACCTATAATCGCAAGAAAAATAAAATGCACGACTGGGTCGCACGAACTTGCTCTTATGTTCAATAAATTGCGTAGTGGCTGGATATATGGATATTAAAAAAAATTAAATTATTTCGAAAATTCTTTTATTTTTTAAATTAGTTTAAGAGTTTTCTCGGAAAAACTAAGTATGCAATAAAATTTCAAAGCTATACGTCAATCTAGGAAAAAAAAATATTGAAAATCGTTGGACCAGTTTTTTTTTTAAAAGGTTATTTTTGAAAAACTTTTTCAAAAAATATTTTGAAATTTATTTGAGTATGCAAATATATGGCAATCTGCAGTTTACATTTGAAAAATAATTTTAAAAAAAATCAATGTACCCGTTTTCAACATATTTCGAAAACCAAAATTTTTTTTGAAAAAATTATAAAAAATCAAAAAAAAAAGTTTTTGAAAATTTTTAAATGTCATATTAATAAAATTATGAATGACTTCCTGTGGCCAAAATTTTATTGAAATCGAATGTATAGTTTACGAGAAAATTTGATTTGAAAATACTGGTTCTATGAGAGGTACCGTTATTAGACAAATTTTGAAAAAAAATTTCAAACCAAAAGATAGATTGTCTTGCAAAAATAGCATTCTGAAAGTTTTATCAAAATCGTTAGAGCCGTTTTTGAGAAAATCAATTTTTGTCTTCAAGATTGTATGGCAGGTGCCGTTATTTTTGGACCTAGAGCAAAAATAAAAAATATGTTCCGAGGGACGGCCAAATAAATCCTAAATACCAAATTTGAAGCAAATCGGCCCACCCGTTCAGCCTCCAGAGGCGCGAACAGACATACAGACAGACAGACAGACAGACAGACAGACGGACGGAATTCCCAGACCCACTTTTTTCGACTTCTCCATCATCGTAATGTCATGTGTGATTGTTATCTCAAATTTTTTTTTCTGCACGAATCCATAACTTGCCTTATAGTACCTATAATCGCAAGTAAAAAAGAGGCGGTACGGAGTTCGCCGGGTCAGCTAGTATAATAATAATAATATAATAATAGTAATAACATAGCCCAGTAATTTTAGGTTTTATCTTCGGAAAAATTCCAACCAAGTTGAATTTTGGTACACACCTTTATTACGGCGTTGTAATGAAGATGTGAAAAATCGACATTGATATCGTGCCGGCAAAAAAAGTTATGAAGGTCAAAAGGTCACGAAAACCTTAAAAAAACCGTTTTTCGCAAATATCTCGGTTTCTATAGCTCCAATGATTTTAACGTGTATGACAAAATTGTAGAACATAAAATTTGCTACAATTTCGTTAGCACAATCAATTTTGTATGTCGATTAGTTACCGAGATATGGCACTTCAAAAAACAGGTCATTTTTCAAAATTCGCAAAAAAATGCCAAAAAATGAATAATTCCACCTTATTTCTTCGGATATACCCGAGAAATCATGAAATATTGCTGTTTTTATGGCTTCTTGTTAAAATCACCAACTTTTTACACCCCCAACGATCCCCGCTTGCCCACCAGGTACGAGGCCATGCCCATTACTATTGTCATTCCGCCGTAATTTTTATATATTACTTTGTTCTTAGTATACAGTGGGCAGGTAGAAAAAGGTCGGAAGTTAATCAAACTTTGAGATATTGTTCAGGAATATTGAATTAACATTTGACGAAGTTTTGGACCTCACCGGCCCTGTTGAAAAAGAGGAGGAGGGGAAACTGCAAACTTTTCGAGTTCGCTCCGGTTTTCGCTCTATAACTTTTTTTACTTACGTTCTACGGCAAAAGTGTTCTAAATTTTTTTGTAGAGCGTTAAATTTACTAAAATATTGTTGGTACAAAAATAGTTGTATTACATTTCGTTACCGAGATACGGAAAAAGAGGAAAAGGGGGAATTGCAAAATGTTCGACTTTGCTCCGGTTTTCCCTCAATAACTTTTTTTCCTTACTTAATACGGCAAAAGTATACAAAACCTTTTTTGTAAAACATTCAATTTCCTACAATACAAATAGGGTGAAAATTGTTGTATGTCAATTCGTTACCAAGAAATGGAATTTGAAAAGGAGGGTGGAACAGCTTCATTTTTGACCTTCCATTCCATTCCATTCCATTCCATTTCTTCATAAAGAATTGACATAGAAGAACTTTTGAACTATTAAAATTGTAGAAAATTTAATGGTCTACAGGAAAATCAAAACATTTTTTCCGTAAAATGTAAGGAAAAAAAGTTATTGGGGGAAAACCAAGCAAATCAAAAATTTTGCAGTTCCACCCACCTTTTCTTATTCAATTTCCTTTTAACGAATTGACATACAACAATTTTCGCCCTATTTATATTGTAGGAAATTTAATGCTTTACAAAAAAGGTCTTGTATACTTTTGCCGTATTAAGTAAGGAAAAAAAGTTATTGAGGGAAAACCGGAGCAAAGTCGAACATTTTGCAATTAAAATGCAGTTAAAATCATTGGAGCTATAGAAACCGAGATATTTGCGAAAAATGGTTTTTTTTTAGGTTTTCGTGACCTTTTGACCATCATAACTTTTTTTGCCGGCACGATATCAATGTCGATTTTTCACATCTTCATAACAACGCCGTAATAAAGGTGTGTATCAAAATTCAGCTTGATTGGAATTTTTCCGCAGATTGGGGTTTAAAATGCCTAAAATGACTGGGCTAACATGACCAACTGACTTTATGCTACAGACAGTTTGCGACTGGTTGGTCATCTCAGGGGTTACTTCCGAGCATCGGCCATGGAAGTAAAGTTTGGAAGTATCCTTTAGATACTTGGGTGGGTTGGCCAGGCCTTCGTCAATAACATCTGGCGAGCGCTTGGAATTCAGTAGTACGGTATCTGAGGGAAATAGAAAAGTAAAGTGCTTTAGTTTTAGGGTTTAGATTAAGGTAAATTTAAGATTGATATAAGTTAAAATTATTTTTGGCGGTGGAAGTTAAATTTTTTTTATTATTATTTTCAATTTTAGGTAGGTTTAGTTAGGTTAGTTCAATCTTAAAAGCCCTATACTTACATGTTCCTTCAGGTAGCGTAAAAGTCCCTCGATTTGTGATGGCGTTTCATTCCTTTTAGAGTAGAGTCATTCCTTTTTCAAACTCCTCTTCCTTCCCTGTAACTTTCTTCTTTTCTGGCACGATAATTTTGATTGTCGAGCAGGAGGGATAAGTGGAAGCGGCTAAGAACCACCCCCATTTCCGTCGAGCATAGCCGTGCAACGACAAGCGTGCCGCCGCCCTTCTACTTTCCCAAAGTAAGTCCCCCGTGGAAGCCTAACTCGCATTTCATACAAAAGTAATTTTTGGAGTGAAAACTTCTTTAGGGGCGTTGAGCGTTTTTGGAGGGGAAAAACTTATAGGTTCGCGTCACCGACATGCTAATGCTAATAGTATATCTATAGCTATGAGTAGTCAGACTGGCGCACGCGCAGTAGCCTGTGTACACGTATACACTAATATGTTAAATATCTCTGACTGTATCATGTGCGCGTTGGACGTTTGGATGGGTATAATTTCGTGAGTTCACGTCACCAACATGCTATAATAGCAGTATATTTATATTCGTAAGTGGACCGTGTTGTACAAGTAAGGTTATATTGGCAACGTGGAAAGTTCAGCGTTTTTATACCCTATTACATAGAATGGGTATTCTGTATTTGGTATGGAGTTTGTAACATAGAGAAATAATACCGTTAGGTACAGAAAAGTATATATATTCTGACTCAGAATCAAAAGATTAGTCGATTTAGCCATGTCCGTCCGTCCGTCCGTCCGTCCGCATGTATACTCTCTTGAGGTCGCAATTTTTGAGCTAGAAAGCTGAAATTTGGTATATATAATCTTAGGTTCAAGAGTAAGGCTAAGTTCATGAACCGGTAAAATCCGCCCACAAACACGCCCACAATCGCTATTTTTGATGAACAACCTCAATTTAATAAAATTAAATTATGTTTTTTGTACAGTTACGATAAAAGCATAACGCTAAAATTTTGCACACGTAAGCTTTAGGGAAACCTTCTTCCAATCAAATAAAAATATTTCAGTTTGGGCGTGGCTGACACCCATTTTTCATACAAAACCATCAATATTGTTTTTATAAAATAACAATTATTATATTAAAGCGAAAAACCTTAAATTTTGTGGGTATTACTTGCATATGAACATCTTGTGTATAAAATCAAAAAATTTGATTTTAGGCGTGGCTGACGCCCAATTTTCATTAGAAACTATACAAAAATTGTTTTTGTAAATAAACGGTATTTATAATGAATCCGCAAGCCAAAATTTTGCGTCTCTTAATAGAAACTAAAAGGTTTGTGTATGAAAAGAAATTTTTGAATTTTGGGCGTGGCTTACGCCCACTTTCCATGAAAGAACAAAAAACGTAGTCTCAAAAATTTAAGGCACTTCCAATATTTAATAACTTTTTCCTTCCGTTCGTTATTTGAGAAACATATCTCAAATTTGTTCAAAACGTCCACTTTTAAAGGCGTGATTTTGATAAAATGCCTTTGTTCAGGTAAGATTGTTTAAAAACTACTCGATTCAGGTGTAGTTTTACACATATGCCGAAATACTGATCAAAGCTCAGCTCAAATTTTTTAGACACGCCCACTTTTAAGAGGCGTTTCCGCCAAAGTTGTATAATGCATTAATTTTTTAGCGTTTTTTAACTTTCGGTCGCAGTTTTGAAGTAAACAGGCCTAAACACTTGGATTTATATTCCTTGGTTACCTAGCAGAGTGTGGTCCAAGAATTGTTAAAAACACCCATAATCGCTATTTCCATTCCAAATCTTATTTTAAAAAATTTAAGTTTTGTCCAAATCGATCTGCAAGAATAAAATTGAATGTCACTGAGCTCATAACAATTGCCTTAGCAATAAAACGTTTTAACTTTGGGCGTGGCGCACTTTTTTTATTGCGCCAGCACAACACTGATTGAACATCACACCACACAAAATTAATGTTATTGAATTTTTTTCTGTCTGCTAAAGAAGAATTTGGTTTCTGAAACTGGAACATCGGCTGGCTGCGGGAGCCGAACGCATACACATACATAAATATAGGGAATAGGGTATCCAACAGTTCGTTGCAAACGTACTGTAGCTCCCGCTTATGTTTATTTAAGTGGTTTTATATTTTGGATGTTATTGTAATCGTTTAATTAAAGGATTACTGTTCAATATAAAAGTGAGTATATTGAACATTTTAATGTTTTTTTATGGATAAATGAATAATGAAAATGAAGAATTTATTTTCAAATATTTTCAATATTCATATCAATATTTGCATTTAAAAGTATGGCATTATTGGAACGAAGTTCCTTATGGGACGATGCGAAATGAAAAACTTATGGGTTCGCGTCACCGACATGCTAATGCTAAAAGTATATCTATAGCTATGAGTATGACATATGAGTAGTCAGACTGGCTCACGCGCAGTAGCCTGTGTACACTTATACACTAATACATTAAATATCTCTGACTGTATCATGTGCGCGTTGGACGTTTGGAAGGGTATAATTTCATGAGTTCACGTCACCAACATGCTATAATAGCAGTACATTTATATTTGTAAGTGGACCAGAGAACTGCATGAATACATTCATTTGCACTTGTGAATCATCCCCTTTTTTACGAGCCGCACACAAGCTCGCACTCAAAGAAAAGAAACGAGTTTGAATCGTGTAGGACATGAACACAACATTTGCGAGCCTTAGTGTGTTTTACTGCTTGTCTATATGAATTGAGAGTGTTTTATAGACTCTCACACCAAAGGCTCATAGATTCATATAGCTCGAATAAATTGAGAGTGCACTATCAAATTGAGATTTTTTTTTGCAACAATTTACATACACCCTTTTTAGTTTTACAGAGTATAGAATATACACACACACAGCATTGTAGAGAATCACGATTTGTGAGCCACTCTAAAATTTGTGAGCCACTCGAAATATTCGCTGCCTTATGCAGTATTCAGGCACATTCCAGTATACAGAAAACGAATCACTGCCTGAATCTCATTCGCTTAAACGAATATGAGCTCGGGCTCGGCTCATTCCATTTTAGCGAATACATTGCTTGCATTGCCTTGGGTGAAATGGAATGTGCTGGAATACTGCATTAGGCAGCGAATATTTCGAGTGGCTCACAATGTGAGCTACTCGTCGCAGTTCCCTGAAGTGGACCGTGTTGTACAAGTAAGGTTAAATTGGCAACGTGGAAAGTTCAGCATTTTTATTTAAGTGGATGTTATTGTAATCGTTTAATTAAAGAATTACTGTTCAATATCAAAGTGAGTATTGAACATTTTAATGTTTTTATATAGATAAATGAATAATTAAAATGAAGAATTTATTTTCAAATATTTTCAATATTCATATCAATATTTGCATTTAAAAGTATGGCATTATTGGAACGAAGTTCCTTATGGGACGATGCGGAGAGGTACCCTGAATGGGAAAAAACGTCCGTAACGTAAGATTGTTATTATTATTTTTTTTTTTGCTTGACTTATGGAGTAAGCTGGTTAATGCAAGACGAGAGCGTTTGGTCGATGCGAACGGAAGGTGAAAGGGAGAAATATGAAGGTTAGTAAAGATAGTAGGAGAGAGAGAGAGAGTAACGTTTCGTTCGTATATTTCTGTAGGAGCAAGAGAGACGGAGATGCAAGCACACATATTCCATTTTCTCTCATAGCCAGTAACGTTTCGTATATTTAAGACACAGTTGCACTGAAAGAGCAAGAACGATCAATGAGTGCACATTTTCTTTCTACAAAGTAAATTAGAATTATGAATGAATAATAACTGAAATGAGCGAGGCATGGATATATGTACATATATGTTTTTGTATATGTATGTACATATACAAAACTTATATTATAAATGTGAACTTCCCAGTGGGAAATTTCATAAAATTCATTGAGGAATAACCTGCTTTTTCCTTGAGGAAATGGGAGTTGCAACAGCTTCTTTTCTGCTCATTCCTTTGAGGAATTTCACATGGGGGTGTCCTAGGCCAAGAAGCACATGCTTACATTCTCGATGAACATTCATTAATGAAACAACTACTTCCTCAGAAGTTGGTTATTCATCAGCTTGGGTGATGAAAAACATGATGTATTCTCATCAAACAGAAAAGTGGATTGGGGCAACGAACTGATGAACTTATGCATGAATTTTCCTTATGAGAATCACCGCATACTTTTCTTTAATAAAATAACTATTTCAATTCCGTACAAAAGACAGTTGTTTTCTTATGTGTCCCAATCACAAAAGCAGATGATGGGTTTCGAGTCATGAACTGAGGAAACGTTGCATTACTTTTCACTGACTTTATCATTGCATTTAATTTTTCTACTTATTCTGCTACTGAATTCATTGAGGAATTCAGCAAAAATTTTCATTGACGCCGAATTTCCTGCTGGGTTATATTATAAATGTGAATGTTTGTATGTTTGTATAATTGGATGTTTGTTGCTCAATAACTTCAGAACGGCCCGACGGATCTAGATGTAGTTTTCACTTCTATCGGCAGTCCTCATGACTGTCTGTTTTTTTTTAATATTTGTCCGGTAACGCGTATATTTTTAAAATGTAATCGGCTTGCAGTTTGAGCGTATAAACGTACAATTTTGCCAATCCTGATTGGTAGATTAAGCAGTTTTTTAATAAAGTTTCTGTGAAACTTCTCTGTTGACAATATCAACAAAAGGTTACACAATATTGGTAAATCGGCAATGTTGATGATATCAACATTACGCAAATTAAAAACAATATTGTGTAGGTCGGCTTAAATGCAAGCATTGCTATGAATGCATTCTTGCTGACCTACTTAATAATTGTTTTTATTATTCCGCGTTTTGTTATATTGCTTCATGGGTCGATATGCTGATATTGCACAAGACTAAAAACAATATTATGTAGGTCGGCTAAAATGCAAGCATTTGTTATGAATGCATTTTTACTGACCTACCTAATAATTGTTTTTAATCGATTTGACCTAATAGAATTTAGTATATAAATAGAATTAAGAATTGGGAAAATAAAATAATCCAAATAAGAAGACCAACTGTGTGGTGTGTTTATTTAAAAGTACCATTGGAATCCAAGTGTAAGGATTTTACATGGTCCTTCGAGCCGTTGAGAAGCAACGAAGCAGATACAGTCCACTATACATAACAAATTAGAAAAACTCATCATGTCTGAGTTTAGCAAACTCGCTGTAAATCAGACCAAGCTCACTGAAGATGTTCATAAGCTATGGAAGAACTTCAAGAAAGATGGAGAGTCTCGGTACTCTCAAGAATACTTCACCGAGAAAATCAGTGTACTAGAAGAAATTTGGACCGAATTCCAAGCCAATGATAAACATTTGGAAAGTCAAAGGGAGACGTATCCAGATCACGTATACTTTTCGAAGAAGTATTACAACCAGTTTGAAGTGAAATATAACGAAGTTAAAAGTACTTTCGAGGAGAAACTGGATCATTTTAAAAAGAGTGTAAGCCAAGGATCTGGTGTCTCAAATGTACCACCAAAGACACCACTTATGAAAACACATCAGGACTCACAAGGGGGCCTAAAAACAGAAGAACAAGGACAGCAGCTGAATAATAAGCAGTCAAACGAATCTACAACAAGAATTGCAGATAATACAGTGTGTTTTAAGAAGTTAAATAGCGTCAAGACCAATTTCAGACGCATAACCGAAAACATAGATTTCAGACAAAATTCAGTTTATCTTGTGTTCAAACAAGAGCAAATCAAAGAATACTGGACAAAGCTGGTGGAGATTGATGATGAGATCATGTCATCACTGGAAGAAAATGAATACCAGCAGGAGTACATCAATGAATTCCTTAAGCTGGGTCAAATTTACGAAGAAGCATACATTAAACTCAAGGAAGCGGAACAGCAACATCAAAAGGTACTATCCCCACAACCCGCAACGCATCGAGAAATAAAACTTCCAGCCATAAGTATACCATCCTTCAGCGGCAAGTACGAAGAGTGGACCACCTTTTGGGAATTGTTTGATCGATTGGTTCATCAAAACGTATCATTGAGCAACGTTGAAAGAATACAATATTTAAAATCCAATTTGAAGGGGGAAGCAGCAAGAATTATTAGCCACTTGTCTCCAACAGCATGTAATTATGTACCAGCTGTAGATTTATTAACAAAGCGATTCCATAATCCATTTAGTAAACAACTATATCCAAAAATTACTTACCTTGAAATCAGTTCAGAATGAAAATGCTTTCGACTTGAAAAATCTCATGGATGCATTAAGGGAAATCTTGTATGGGATACAAAATCTAGGAGTGAACGTTACCTCTTGGGATCCATTAATAATTCAGTTATTATGCCCAAAACTTGACCCTGAATCACGAAGGCTATACCAACAATCCAAAGGAACATCTAAAGAAATTCCTAAACTAAGTGAGTTGTTTGACTTCATCGAGGGTAGATTCCGAGGAATAGAGAGCAGCCGTGATGGAAACCGTGATCATCAACCTCAACACACAAGATATCAAGCTACGAAAAATCATTTGACCACACTTACAAGGCCAAAATGTGTTGTTTGCAGCGAAGCCCATCAATTGTTTAATTGCAACAAGTTTCTAAGCATGGACCTGAGAAGAAGATTAATTGTAGCACAAGCGTCAAGACTTTGCTTCAACTGCTTGGGAGAAGGTCACACAACAAAGGAGTGCACGTTAAAGAGAGGGTGTAAGCTATGTACACGACAACATAACACCCTACTTCATTTTCACCGAAATGAAAATGCCGCCGGACCGACAACGGAATCTACATCAACTAAAGTCGCAACTACCTGTCATAGCAAATGGATGATACTATTAGCTACAGCCATGGTAAACGTTTGCCTGGGAGGAGAAAAGAGAATTGTGAGAGCATTGATTGACCAAGGATCTCAATCGTGTTTCGTGACTAAGAGACTAGCCCGGAAACTCAAAATCCCAATGGTCAAATTGCAATCCAGGATCAAGGGCATCAGTGGTCATGCTACGGAAAACATCGCAGCATGTCACTTCAAAATTCATTCTATTCACAATGAAAAAATAAGCTTGGAAGTTGAAGCACTTGTAATGCCAGTTATTACATCAAGGTTACCATCAAACGAAATATCAACCAATAATTTGAATCATATTCAAGGATTAATGCTGGCAGACCCATGGTATAAACAACCAAAGGAAATTGATCTGCTAATTGGATCAGAAATACTACCGCAGATCTTACAAGACAGACTAATTATGGGCCCAAAAAACACCCCAATGGCTCAAAATTCGAAGTTTGGATGGATTTTATCAGGACCAGTGTTAACGGCTCCAAGCCCAGCAAGGCACCCACAAACTAATAGTCTAACTTCATGCATCAGTGTCTGCAGTGAAGATGATAACTTAAGAAGATTATGGGATCTAGAAGAAGTTCCGAACCTTAAAACCAAGTCGACAGAAGATGAAATGTGCGAAGACCACTACAAGTCAACGCACCGTAGAGACACCACAGGACGTTGCATCGTAAGGTTACCACTGCTAAAGGATCGTATGGCGTTGGGAGATTCACGCCAAATGGCGTTAAGGCGATTCTTCAACTTCGAGCAAAGATTCACAAGAAATAAGATTCTTCAACAGGAATACACAAAATTCATTAAGGAATATATCACTCTTGGGCATATGGAGGAGGCACCAGCTGGATTTACTGGAAAAACATATTATCTTCCACATCATGCAGTTATAAAAGATGACTGCACGACAACCAAACTAAGAGTTGTGTTTGATGCCTCAGCAAAGACGACATCTGGAGAATCGTTAAATAGCATAATGATGACCGGACCCACACTTCAAAGAGATTTGTTTTCCGTGCTACTTCGATGGAAGTCTTTTCGAATTGTCTTCACAGCTGACATCGAAAAAATGTATCGACAGATTTGGGTAGATCATAAGGATCAACATTTACAACGCATTTTGTGGAGAGAACGCTCCACAGATCCAATCAAGGAATACATCCTGAAAACCGTTACGTGCGGCACATCATCAGCTCCATATTGTAAGAGTAGTCCTTTTTTATCTATAGCTGAGGTAGCTTCAGCAGTTCCAGGATCAGCCGAAGAAAAGACGTAAAACTCCGGTTAAGGAAAATAACACTTTATTTATTACCTTTAATTCATTAGGTTTAGGTTACAAACAGAAGTTAATTATTTATTACAAATTTATAAGTTATATAATTCAAATAATGTACATAGATTCGGTATAGAAAATATACGTTATATAATCCAAATAATATTTAACAGGAATTCTTTAATCTTAAATCTTAGATTATAGTTATATTCACGGAACCAATGTCCGGCTGTTACACGGAACCAATGTCCGGCTGTTACACGGAACCAATGTCCGGTCAGTTACACGGAACCAATGTCCGGTGAGTTACACGGAACCAATGTCCGGTGAGTTACACGGAACCAATGTCCAGTGAGTTATACGGAACCAATGTCCGGTCAGTTACACGGAACCAATGTCCGGTCAGTTACACGGAACCAATGTCCGGTGAGTTACACGGAACCAATGTCCGGTCAGTTACACGGAACCAATGTCCGGTCAGTTACACGGAACCAATGTCCGGTGAGTTACACGGAACCAATGCCCGGTGAGTTACACGGAACCAATGTCCGGTCAGTTACACGGAACCAATGTCCGGTCAGTTACACGGAACCAATGTCCGGTGAGTTACACGGAACCAATGTCCGGTCAGTTACACGGAACCAATGCCCGGTGAGTTACACGGAACCAATGTCCGGTCAGTTACACGGAACCACTGTCCGGTCAGTTACACGGAACCAATGCCCGGTCAGTTACACGGAACCAATGTCCGGTCAGTTACACGGAAACAATGTCCGGTGAGTTACACGGAACCAATGTCCGGTGAGTTACACGGAACCAATGCCCGGTGAGTTACACGGAACCAATGTCCGGTGAGTTACACGGAACCAATGTCCGGTGAGTTACACGGAACCAATGTCCGGTCAGTTACACGGAACCAATGTCCGGTCAGTTACACGGAACCAATGCCCGGTGAGTTACACGGAACCAATGTCCGGTGAGTTACACGGAACCAATGTCCGGTGAGTTACACGGAACCAATGCCCGGTCAGTAACACGGAACCAATGTCCAGTCAGTTACACGGAACCAATGTCCGGTGAGTTACACGGAACCAATGTCCGGTGAGTTACACGGAACCAATGCCCGGTCAGTTACACGGAACCAATGTCCGGTGAGTTACACGGAACCAATGTCCGGTCAGTTACACGGAACCAATGTCCGGTCAGTTACACGGAACCAATGTCCGGTCAGTTACACGGAACCAATGTCCGGTGAGTTACACGGAACCAATGCCCGGTGAGTTACACGGAACCAATGTCCGGTGAGTTACACGGAACCAATGTCCGGTCAGTTACACGGAACCAATGTCCAGTCAGTTACACGGAACCAATGCCCGGTGAGTTACACGGAACCAATGTCCGGTGAGTTACACGGAACCAATGTCCGGTGAGTTACACGGAACCAATGCCCGGTCAGTTACACGGAACCAATGTCCGGTCAGTTACACGGAACCAATGTCCGGTGAGTTACACGGAACCAATGTCCGGTGAGTTACACGGAACCAATGCCCGGTGAATTACACGGAACCAATGTCCGGTGAGTTACACGGAACCAATGTCCGGTCAGTTACACGGAACCAATGTCCGGTCAGTTACACGGAACCAATGTCCGGTCAGTTACACGGAACCAATGCCCGGTGAGTTACACGGAACCAATGTCCGGTGAGTTACACGGAACCAATGCCCGGTGAGTTACACGGAACCAATGCCCGGTGAGTTACACGGAACCAATGTCCGGTGAGTTACACGGAACCAATGCCCGGTGAGTTACATGGAACCAATGCCCGGTGAGTTACACGGAGCCAATGCCCGGTGAGTTACACGGAACCAATGTCCGGTCAGTTACACGGAACCAATGTCTGGTGAGTTACACGGAACCAATGCCCGGTGAGTTACACGGAACCAATGTCCGGTCAGTTACACGCACAAATGTACGGCTACAAATAAGGTATTTAATCGGTAGGAATTTAGGAATATAGGAACGGTAAGGAAAAACGGACAGGAGGAATATTCGGCCGAACTCGTGAAAGCACAGCTTCAAAATGTTAGGAATCTCTCGGTACACTGCGTACCCCTGGTTTTCCGGTAGTGGAGAAAAGTCTTTGGTTCTAAATAGTATTCCTATTATCACCATCGATATTTTCCTCGAATTTCAATGTGCTAAATCACTTTCCTTTATGGAATATATCCACAATGACTGAGTGTGAATTATAAACACAAAATACAAATTCACATGTAAAACGCTACTGGTTTGCTAATACATAGTCATGTGACCTCAGAGACTATATTAAGCTGTAGTGACTTAGCCACTACAGGGGTGCGGGTTGGAGGTGGCTTTGAACGACTGTGTTTGTAATAAATGATAGCGGTGGGAAAAGAAAGTTTTTTGTGGTTATGAACGACTATGTTCATATTAAACGATAGCGGTGGAGGGAAAAAGAAAAAGGTGACTTCGTCACACTCTCCTCCTCCTTCGGTGGACGAGGACTTTCTCGTTTTAAAAAAAAATTGTGTTTCAGGTTTATTATTTTTTTTAATTCAGGTTTTTTTTTTTTTTTTTTTTTATTAGGTTGAATGTAACTTAAAGGAAAACATATTCATATTTCATAACTAACATAAATGTAATTCTATCATAAAAAAAAGAAAAAAAATAATTCATATTAAACGAAAAAAAAAACGCCTCCAAACAGTTTACCGGCTGTTCTTCGGCCTCGCCTTGACTGGGAAGTGTACCGTCTTCGTTTGACCTTTAAAGGTTAAGATCGCTGTGCCGGGTTTGTGGATCTAGACATGGATGTTTCCAAAAGTGCGTTTTATAAAAAAACTTTGTCGTCAGAAAGAAGGGTGGAAGCGGGGATGAGCCCTGATGTCAACCAACCAATGTCCGGTGAGTTACACGGAACCAATGCCCGGTGAGTTACACGGAACCAATGTCCGGTGAGTTACACGGAACCAATGTCCGGTCAGTTACACGGAACCAATGTCCGGTCAGTTACACGGAACCAATGCCCGGTGAGTTACACGGAACCAATGTCCTGTGAGTTACACGGAACCAATGTCCGGTGAGTTACACGGAACCAATGCCCGGTCAGTAACACGGAACCAATGTCCAGTCAGTTACACGGAACCAATGTCCGGTCAGTTACACGGAACCAATGTCCGGTCAGTTACACGGAACCAATGCCCGGTCAGTTACACGGAACCAATGTCCGGTCAGTTACACGGAAACAATGTCCGGTGAGTTACACGGAACCAATGTCCGGTGAGTTACACGGAACCAATGCCCGGTGAGTTACACGGAACCAATGTCCGGTGAGTTACACGGAACCAATGTCCGGTGAGTTACACGGAACCAATGTCCGGTCAGTTACACGGAACCAATGTCCGGTCAGTTACACGGAACCAATGCCCGGTGAGTTACACGGAACCAATGTCCTGTGAGTTACACGGAACCAATGTCCGGTGAGTTACACGGAACCAATGCCCGGTCAGTAACACGGAACCAATGTCCAGTCAGTTACACGGAACCAATGTCCGGTGAGTTACACGGAACCAATGTCCGGTGAGTTACACGGAACCAATGCCCGGTCAGTTACACGGAACCAATGTCCGGTGAGTTACACGGAACCAATGTCCGGTCAGTTACACGGAACCAATGTCCGGTCAGTTACACGGAACCAATGTCCGGTCAGTTACACGGAACCAATGTCCGGTGAGTTACACGGAACCAATGCCCGGTGAGTTACACGGAACCAATGTCCGGTGAGTTACACGGAACCAATGTCCGGTCAGTTACACGGAACCAATGTCCAGTCAGTTACACGGAACCAATGCCCGGTGAGTTACACGGAACCAATGTCCGGTGAGTTACACGGAACCAATGTCCGGTGAGTTACACGGAACCAATGCCCGGTCAGTTACACGGAACCAATGTCCGGTCAGTTACACGGAACCAATGTCCGGTGAGTTACACGGAACCAATGTCCGGTGAGTTACACGGAACCAATGCCCGGTGAATTACACGGAACCAATGTCCGGTGAGTTACACGGAACCAATGTCCGGTCAGTTACACGGAACCAATGTCCGGTCAGTTACACGGAACCAATGTCCGGTCAGTTACACGGAACCAATGCCCGGTGAGTTACACGGAACCAATGTCCGGTGAGTTACACGGAACCAATGCCCGGTGAGTTACACGGAACCAATGCCCGGTGAGTTACACGGAACCAATGTCCGGTGAGTTACACGGAACCAATGCCCGGTGAGTTACATGGAACCAATGCCCGGTGAGTTACACGGAGCCAATGCCCGGTGAGTTACACGGAACCAATGTCCGGTCAGTTACACGGAACCAATGTCTGGTGAGTTACACGGAACCAATGCCCGGTGAGTTACACGGAACCAATGTCCGGTCAGTTACACGCACAAATGTACGGCTACAAATAAGGTATTTAATCGGTAGGAATTTAGGAATATAGGAACGGTAAGGAAAAACGGACAGGAGGAATATTCGGCCGAACTCGTGAAAGCACAGCTTCAAAATGTTAGGAATCTCTCGGTACACTGCGTACCCCTGGTTTTCCGGTAGTGGAGAAAAGTCTTTGGTTCTAAATAGTATTCCTATTATCACCATCGATATTTTCCTCGAATTTCAATGTGCTAAATCACTTTCCTTTATGGAATATATCCACAATGACTGAGTGTGAATTATAAACACAAAATACAAATTCACATGTAAAACGCTACTGGTTTGCTAATACATAGTCATGTGACCTCAGAGACTATATTAAGCTGTAGTGACTTAGCCACTACAGGGGTGCGGGTTGGAGGTGGCTTTGAACGACTGTGTTTGTAATAAATGATAGCGGTGGGAAAAGAAAGGTTTTTGTGGTTATGAACGACTATGTTCATATTAAACGATAGCGGTGGAGGGAAAAAGAAAAAGGTGACTTCGTCACACTCTCCTCCTCCTTCGGTGGACGAGGACTTTCTCGTTTTAAAAAAAAATTGTGTTTCAGGTTTATTATTTTTTTTAATTCAGGTTTTTTTTTTTTTTTTTTTTTATTAGGTTGAATGTAACTTAAAGGAAAACATATTCATATTTCATAACTAACATAAATGTAATTCTATCATAAAAAAAAGAAAAAAAAATAATTCATATTAAACGAAAAAAAAAACGCCTCCAAACAGTTTACCGGCTGTTCTTCGGCCTCGCCTTGACTGGGAAGTGTACCGTCTTCGTTTGACCTTTAAAGGTTAAGATCGCTGTGCCGGGTTTGTGGATCTAGACATGGATGTTTCCAAAAGTGCGTTTTATAAAAAAACTTTGTCGTCAGAAAGAAGGGTGGAAGCGGGGATGAGCCCTGATGTCAACCAACCAATGTCCGGTGAGTTACACGGAACCAATGCCCGGTGAGTTACACGGAACCAATGTCCGGTGAGTTACACGGAACCAATGTCCGGTGAGTTACACGGAACCAATGTCCGGTCAGTTACACGGAACCAATGTCCGGTCAGTTACACGGAACCAATGCCCGGTGAGTTACACGGAACCAATGTCCTGTGAGTTACACGGAACCAATGTCCGGTGAGTTACACGGAACCAATGCCCGGTCAGTAACACGGAACCAATGTCCAGTCAGTTACACGGAACCAATGTCCGGTGAGTTACACGGAACCAATGTCCGGTGAGTTACACGGAACCAATGCCCGGTGAGTTACACGGAACCAATGTCCGGTGAGTTACACGGAACCAATGTCCGGTCAGTTACACGGAACCAATGTCCGGTCAGTTACACGGAACCAATGTCCGGTCAGTTACACGGAACCAATGTCCGGTGAGTTACACGGAACCAATGCCCGGTGAGTTACACGGAACCAATGTCCGGTGAGTTACACGGAACCAATGTCCGGTCAGTTACACGGAACCAATGTCCAGTCAGTTACACGGAACCAATGCCCGGTGAGTTACACGGAACCAATGTCCGGTGAGTTACACGGAACCAATGTCCGGTGAGTTACACGGAACCAATGCCCGGTCAGTTACACGGAACCAATGTCCGGTCAGTTACACGGAACCAATGTCCGGTGAGTTACACGGAACCAATGTCCGGTGAGTTACACGGAACCAATGCCCGGTGAGTTACACGGAACCAATGTCCGGTGAGTTACACGGAACCAATGTCCGGTCAGTTACACGGAACCAATGTCCGGTCAGTTACACGGAACCAATGTCCGGTCAGTTACACGGAACCAATGCCCGGTGAGTTACACGGAACCAATGTCCGGTGAGTTACACGGAACCAATGCCCGGTGAGTTACACGGAACCAATGTCCGGTGAGTTACACGGAACCAATGCCCGGTGAGTTACATGGAACCAATGCCCGGTGAGTTACACGGAGCCAATGCCCGGTGAGTTACACGGAACCAATGTCCGGTCAGTTACACGGAACCAATGTCTGGTGAGTTACACGGAACCAATGCCCGGTGAGTTACACGGAACCAATGTCCGGTCAGTTACACGCACAAATGTACCTACAAATAAGGTATTTAATCGGTAGGAATTTAGGAATATAGGAACGGTAAGGAAAAACGGACAGGAGGAATATTCGGCCGAACTCGTGAAAGCACAGCTTCAAAATGTTAGGAATCTCTCGGTACACTGCGTACCCCTGGTTTTCCGGTAGTGGAGAAAAGTCTTTGGTTCTAAATAGTATTCCTATTATCACCATCGATATTTTCCTCGAATTTCAATGTGCTAAATCACTTTCCTTTATGGAATATATCCACAATGACTGAGTGTGAATTATAAACACAAAATACAAATTCATATGTAAAACGCTACTGGTTTGCTAATACATAGTCATGTGACCTCAGAGACTATATTAAGCTGTAGTGACTTAGCCACTACAGGGGTGCGGGTTGGAGGTGGCTTTGAACGACTGTGTTTGTAATAAATGATAGCGGTGGGAAAAGAAAGGTTTTTGTGGTTATGAACGACTATGTTCATATTAAACGATAGCGGTGGAGGGAAAAAGAAAAAGGTGACTTCGTCACACTCTCCTCCTCCTTCGGTGGACGAGGACTTTCTCGTTTTAAAAAAAAATTGTGTTTCAGGTTTATTTTTTTTTTTAATTCAGGTTTTTTTTTTTTTTTTTTTTTTTTATTAGGTTGAATGTAACTTAAAGGAAAACATATTCATATTTCATAACTAACATAAATGTAATTCTATCATAAAAAAAAGAAAAAAAAATAATTCATATTAAACGAAAAAAAAACGCCTCCAAACAGTTTACCGGCTGTTCTTCGGCCTCGCCTTGACTGGGAAGTGTACCGTCTTCGTTTGACCTTTAAAGGTTAAGATCGCTGTGCCGGGTTTGTGGATCTAGACATGGATGTTTCCAAAAGTGCGTTTTATAAAAAAACTTTGTCGTCAGAAAGAAGGGTGGAAGCGGGGATGAGCCCTGATGTCTATCCCTGCAAAGTAATCTTCTGGTATTTGGGGTCTGGCTGTAACGATGCTTGATGAGCTTGCCGCGGTTAATGTCTTTGACGGTGAAACATTGCTCCCTGGTCTCAATTTCATGGTAATCGTTCGTTGGTCTTGGCACGACAATGCTTGAAGGTTAATCGTAGGACGAGGAATCGGTATGAAGTCTTCTTCCATTGCCTCCTCAGCTGGTTTGTCCTTCATCATTTGTTTCGTCTTCCATTTGCTTTCTGCTGCAGCCAATCTGGCCTGGACTTCCTGTTATTGCACAGCTTGGGATGGACGCTCTATAAGTTTCTCCACCTTGTAGACATCGATCCGGCCTCGCAGATCAGCCACCAGTGTTGGATGATCCGGTAACCGTTCCACACTCTGCACAACTATATTCGGCCTTCCTTCTTGTCCCGCGGTTGCTCCTAGACCTCCTTGCATGCGGCTGATAACAGCGTTTGGTCGCGTTATTTGTCTTATCCACGGTCCGTCGAGTGGTTCGTCTGTTGTCTTCTTGGGCTTTTTACTCACTTTGCGTGACTGTCGGCTTGATGTGCCCTCTGCCATGGTTGCGCTTGAAATGATTTTATTTTCGCAATCGCTCTCCTTATATACCTTCAAATCTTTCAAATGGGCCCTTATTAAGGGTTCATGTGTGCGTGTGTTTTTTTTGCGAGCGAAGACAGACGATTACTGGTGACACGAATTTCACCACCTCATAGGGTCCCTCATATCGTGGTGCTAGTTTCTCTGTGAAATGTTTCACTCCTGAAGAGAGCACACGATTTCATTTGTATACTTCGTCCACTATGTTTGGTCGACAGGCTCGGCGGCGCAAATTGTAGTATTTGCCTTGTGTGTCTGCTGCTCTCTTTAAATTGTCGGCGACTAGTTTATACATCTCTTTCAATCTTTCGTTACGCATGGCGACTGGTTCGGCAGGAGAGGCGGGGGTCTTGTCTATTGTTTCATCGGTGTGTGGTCGTCTAACTTCACGACCAAAATTAAGGAGAGCTGGAGTGAAACCGGTTGACGCGTGTGTGCTAGTGTTAATTGCAAAACACAATTCACGTAGGAATTGATCCCAGTGTCGGTGGTTGTTATTTACATATTGGGCCATCATTGTTTTGATGACTTTGTTTTCTCGCTCGGTCGGGTTCTCCTGCGGAGTGTACGGGGCGGTGAATTTGTGTTTATTTATTTATTTATTTATTTCAACTACAGACTGATGTCTAAGTTGTTTAAAATTTTACAATTTTTATTATTAACAATAAATGAATATGTAAAAATGCCAAATAACAATAAATTCTACAGAGGACAAAATATAAACGGATGTAAAAAAAAACGCTTTTAGCAAGATAATAATTTCTTTTTAAGACTGTTTTTAGACATATTAAAATCAATAAGATGATACAAATCATTAAAGTCTTTGCACATTACAGTTACTGGTTCCATTAAGGCATAATTCACTCTGGCAATTGTTAAATAAAAAAAAGCTGGATTTCGGGTTGATCTGGGACGAGAGTTTATATTCAACAAGCTCAGGATGTGTGCAGAACAAATTTTTCCAGATAAAAGTTGAAAAAGGAAAATGACATTATTCACTTCCCTCCTTTTCTTCAGCGTTGATAAACTTAGCAGCTTCAAACGATCTTCATAATGTGGAAGACGTTGATTTGGATCCAATGGTAGATAACGGAGGACGAATAACAAAAACTGTTTTTGTACGCTCTCAATTTTATTAATAGAAACATCATAGGAAGGACACCATACACAGCTACAATATTCCAAGATGGGACGAACAAGCGAACAATAGAGAATTTTTGATATATGCGGGTCATTAAATTCTTTTGCGAACCTCTTGATTAATCCAAGGCGACTTCTTGCCTTACTTGTTATGACGTCAATATGAGAGTTAAATGAAAGTTTAACATCAAATACAACTCCCAAATCATTAAATGTGCTGATTCTGTTGACAATACTTTCATCGATAAAATATGAGGATAGTAAAGGTTCTCTTCTTCTTGTGTACGACATAACTTTGCATTTGTTTTTGTTGAGCTCCGTACCATTGGAAATACACCATTCAAAGACTCTGTCAATATCATGTTGAAGAAACAGGTACCCACCTGGATTTGTAAATGCATAATAAAGCTTAAAATCGTCAGCGAAAATTAATATTTTCGAGTAAAGGACGTGAACCGCAATGTCATTTATAAATAGTAAAAACAATAGTGGTCCGATATGGCTTCCTTGAGGTACTCCCGATAATACTTTTATTGTTTTTGACATACAATTCCTGTAATTAACATGCTGAGAACGATTATTTAAGTATGATTTGATCCAAGCAATAATCCACTCCGAAAATCCATATCGTTCTAATTTTATTAAAAGTATAGAGTGGCTTACTCTATCAAATGCTTTACAAAGATCAGCATAAAACACATCAGTCTGAAATCCATTTTGCATATTTATATTTATTTGGTTTGTGAATTCCAGGAGATTTGTTGACGTAGATTTATGCTTGCAAAGCCCATGTTGTTCAGAAATAATTATTGATTGGCAGAAGAATTGAATGTATTTGGTAACTATTTTTTCAAAAAGCTTAGGTAAGCATGAAAGTTTCGCAATTCCTCGATAGTTCTCAGCTCTATTTTTACTACCACACTTGTGAAGTGGTGTAATAAACGAAGATTTCCACAAATCAGGAAAAACACCAGACGACAGCGAACAATTAAATATATAGGTGATTGCAGAACAAATATAAGACTTAGAAGTCTTAACAAATATGGACGGAATACTGTCTGGACCGGACGAACATGTACTTTTTAAATCGTCAATATATTGCACAACTTCTTCTTCAGTCAGTCTTAATAAAGGTATATCACAGTTTAATCGGTTTTGGAATGTGGTATCACAGTATTTAGTATTGCACGATGTATAAGTTTGTTGGAAAAAATCAGCAAATAAATCACTTATTTCTTTATCACAGGAAGAGGATGTATTATTGTACTGCACGACAGCTGGAAAATTTAATGATTTTCTTTTAGAGCTTATGAACTTCCAAAATAGCTTTGGATTTTTCAATATATTGCACTTTATTTTAAATATGTGTTCTTTATAAGTTGTTTTCAATAAGTTATTAAAGAGTTTTCTGTAGTAACAAAATTGATTATAAAATATTATTTTATGGGTTTTTTTTCCATTTTTTATTGAATACATTCTTCAGATTTCGTACACGTCTTAAATCTTTATTCAGCCAACAAATTGAAGAAACACGGACTTTACGAGTACTTTTAACAGGAACACAGTAATTAGGACAATCTCTTAAAATTGCATAAAAGTTTGTAACAACATACATTTACGTCGATAGAGTTCAAAACACTTGTTCAGTCAAGGTTTGAAAAAAACTCTTCTAATTTTGTCATATTAATTTTTTTTAAATTATACTCTATATGAAGAGTTAAGTGGTACATTTCGTTTTTTTTTCCATACAGAAAGAGATAGAACATTGAAATGCCTTATGATGTGGGACTTTCTCCAAAAGCCAATCATTAACGTCTAAGACTTCACAGTAAGAAGGATAATCAGTAAAGATAAGGTCAAGGTGATGTAAGAATTCATTCTCTAGTCCATTAATTTGATTAAGTCCAGCTAACGTCACAACTTCTATAAATTTCAATTCATATTCTGGTCCATGCTCGATAACATTATAGGTGTTATTATTATCTTCATCCAGGCACCACCTCAAATTAGACAGATTAAAATCACCAAAAATAAATACCAGAGAATTTCCAGAAAATTCCACTTTTTCCGATATCGCTGAGGAATACATTTCGTACACAAAAGCCGATGAACCAGACGGGATATAAATACCAGAAATAACATACGAAGAGTTATTACTGTCAGTTAGTTTAAATGATAAAAGTTCCAAGTTTAAAAACTTATCAGGTAAAAAGAGTTCAGAAATTAAACAGCTCTTAACAGCGATTAAAACACCACCACCTTTCTTATGAATACTATTAGATGGATTTCTGTCAATTCGATAAACGTTGTAATCGGGTGGGCACATTTCAGAATCAAAAACACTTGAGTTTAGCCAAGTTTCAGTGAGGATAATAACATCAAAATTTCCATCAACACAGTTTATGTAGAAGTTTTTTTAGTTTAGATTTCATTCCGCCGACATTCTGATAGTACACTATTAGTTTTTTGGAGGTGTAGTAGTTTCGTCCATGTTAAGGTCAGAAATGCGGGCAGTGTTATTTCTTTTCTGGATGTTTTTGAATTCATGCGCCACACTATATTTCGGCCAAAATCCAGGAGTTAACAAGGCTTCAATTATGGGATCAGGTGCGAATATTTTAAAAGAGGATATACGACGTTCATATGAGAATTGCATTTTGTGGCATTTCATGGCTGGAGTTAGAGAGGGGATTTTCTTTCTGATGTAATTGACAACAATATCACTTGTTGTATCAGGATGGAGACGTGAAATAAAAGCACATTTCTCTGGTGGTACAGCAACTAAATCGGCCGAAACACCCTCATCCGAATTGGAAGCTATTGGGTCGACGGGTTGCGAATCAGGAACTGAAACACCAGGAGAAATATTCTTTGACAAAGAAAATAGTTTCGGTGAACATGGAATTTCCTCTATGATAGTTGGCTGCGATGATAAGGGTGAAATTTTGAGAGAAGAACGTGATACTGATGATAAGCACATCACACTATTATCATCTTTCTTCTTTCGCTTGGGAGATAGCTCTTTGTCCTCAATCTCAAGGTTACTAAAAAGCATCTCATACTCCGCTAGTTTTGCTTGCATTTTATTTAGGTCGTTTGAAATTTCTTTAAACGTTTTTTTAGTTTTTTTGAACATTTGAAATAATTCAGTTGTTTTTTTATTATTGCATTTTTTGCAAAACCACCTTAGACCGTTTCCAATTTTAAGTAGGCCTTCAATCATTTTCACAGTGAGGCCCGCACACTTCATGTGAGCAAGACCATCACATATCCAGCACATACACATTCGTTCACCATCACCAATGGATTTATTACAATGAATGCAATTCATGTTTAAAAAAAAATTAAGTTATTCAAAAATATTGTTTGAAAGTAGACACTTTAAAATACCTCTACTGTATTAAGACAGAAATAAATGTGCTAATCCGAAAAGTATGCAATATAAAATCAAAAAGAAGAATTTCGGACAAAAAATATAATCAACTCACTCAATTTTGAAAATCAATGACTTAGCTTGTCAGTTAGTTTAAATGATAAAAGTTCCAAGTTTAAAAACTTATCAGGTAAAAAGAGTTCAGAAATTAAACAGCTCTTAACAGCGATTAAAACACCACCACCTTTCTTATGAATACTATTAGATGGATTTCTGTCAATTCGATAAACGTTGTAATCGGGTGGGCACATTTCAGAATCAAAAACACTTGAGTTTAGCCAAGTTTCAGTGAGGATAATAACATCAAAATTTCCATCAACACAGTTTATGTAGAAGTTTTTTTAGTTTAGATTTCATTCCGCCGACATTCTGATAGTACACTATTAGTTTTTTGGAGGTGTAGTAGTTTCGTCCATGTTAAGGTCAGAAATGCGGGCAGTGTTATTTCTTTTCTGGATGTTTTTGAATTCATGCGCCACACTATATTTCGGCCAAAATCCAGGAGTTAACAAGGCTTCAATTATGGGATCAGGTGCGAATATTTTAAAAGAGGATATACGACGTTCATATGAGAATTGCATTTTGTGGCATTTCATGGCTGGAGTTAGAGAGGGGATTTTCTTTCTGATGTAATTGACAACAATATCACTTGTTGTATCAGGATGGAGACGTGAAATAAAAGCACATTTCTCTGGTGGTACAGCAACTAAATCGGCCGAAACACCCTCATCCGAATTGGAAGCTATTGGGTCGACGGGTTGCGAATCAGGAACTGAAACACCAGGAGAAATATTCTTTGACAAAGAAAATAGTTTCGGTGAACATGGAATTTCCTCTATGATAGTTGGCTGCGATGATAAGGGTGAAATTTTGAGAGAAGAACGTGATACTGATGATAAGCACATCACACTATTATCATCTTTCTTCTTTCGCTTGGGAGATAGCTCTTTGTCCTCAATCTCAAGGTTACTAAAAAGCATCTCATACTCCGCTAGTTTTGCTTGCATTTTATTTAGGTCGTTTGAAATTTCTTTAAACGTTTTTTTAGTTTTTTTGAACATTTGAAATAATTCAGTTGTTTTTTTATTATTGCATTTTTTGCAAAACCACCTTAGACCGTTTCCAATTTTAAGTAGGCCTTCAATCATTTTCACAGTGAGGCCCGCACACTTCATGTGAGCAAGACCATCACATATCCAGCACATACACATTCGTTCACCATCACCAATGGATTTATTACAATGAATGCAATTCATGTTTAAAAAAAAATTAAGTTATTCAAAAATATTGTTTGAAAGTAGACACTTTAAAATACCTCTACTGTATTAAGACAGAAATAAATGTGCTAATCCGAAAAGTATGCAATATAAAATCAAAAAGAAGAATTTCGGACAAAAAATATAATCAACTCACTCAATTTTGAAAATCAATGACTTAGCACTTTAGTGAGAGAGGAAATTATTAAAAAGCACTCAATTTTAACAGAACAAGAAAAAAGAAAAAAAAAGTAAGCAGAAGGCAATTACTAGACAAATAAAGTTAAAGACAATATTTGTCAATAAAAAACAATTTCACAGCACAAAAGAAGAATATCACAAGTAAAATAGTTGTTAAAAATTATGAATTAACTATTTCATTAGATAAACTCGATGTAATTATGAAGTTAATTGATAAAAAGCGAGAGCGAAAAACGAAAGACAACTAAGTTAGACAAACTCACTCAACTCAATGTTGCATGTTCATTTCCTGCAAAAATTCTCGCAGCTGTTTACTATAAAATTGGCTGCCGTTGTCGGAGAGGAAAACATGTGGTACACCAAATGTGTGAATGATTTTGTCTATTAGCCCTTTGATTATTCCTGCGGCTGTAGCGGCGCGAAGGGGGATCGCTTCAACCCATTTCGTAAATTTGTCTACAAAAACCAACAACATAGTGTTGCCTTTTATAGACGGAGGGAGAGGGCCGACAAAATCTGCGCATACTACTTCCCAAGGAGTCGAGACGGGCAGAGTGTACATGTTTCCACTTGGTTTTTGTTGCGAGTGTTTGTATTGATTGCAGGAATGACAGAGGCAGATAAAAAGATTGCATTATTCTTGCTGTAGTTTTGGCAATACCCAAATGGCCAGCGGAGACGGCGTTGTGGTTATCAAATAAAACTGTCGATCGTTCTTTGATGGGTACGCACCATTTCCATTCTTTTGCTGGATCGGAGAGTGGGTGACCAGGAAATTTGCGGTACAGCTTGTCGGTTATAATTTTGTACTCCGGGAAGCGTTCAGGATGGCGAGACACTTACAATTTTTGACGGTCGGTCCAACACATGTTGGCATCAGCGCAAGCTGCTAGTAAGTCCATTTTGGTAATCGGGAGAGGATCGCGAGACAGCGCATCTGCTACAACATTCATTGCTCCTTTTCGATAAGTCACAGAAAAATCAAACTGTTGTAGCTCTATTGCCCACCTGGCTAATCGACCAGACGGATTCTGAAGGGTGTGCAGCCACTTGAGGGAGTGGTGATCGGTCACGACGGAAAAGTGATACCCCTCCAGATATGGTCGCATTTTCCGAATACCCCACAGAATACCCAAACATTCCTTTTCTGTAGTAGAATATTTGCGTTCCAAATCGGTCAGGGTTCTACTGGCGTAGGCGATGACTCTCTCTTGCTCCTCCACATTTTGGGTGAGCACAACACCTAAGCCATCTTGGCTTGCGTCGGTCTGTAGAACAAACGGTACGTTGAAGTCGGGGCAGGTAAGGATGGGTGCGCTGGTCAATTTATTTTTCAAGACTTCGAACGCTTTTTGTTGGTCTTCTCCCCATTTCCACTGGACATTTTTCATCAACAGGTTGGTGAGTGGCGTGGCAATAATCGAGAAGTTGGGGATGAAACGGCGGTACCACGAGGTAATCCCTAATACTCGTCGTAGTTCCTTGACGGATTCGGGGGCTTTCAGGTTTTGTACTGCGTGTACCTTGTCGGGGTCGGTATGAATGCCCTTATTGCTAACCACATGTCCTTAGTACTTTAATAATGGTTTACAGAATTCACACTTTTCGTCGTTAATCCTTAGCTGGGCCGTCGCTAGACGGTCAAACACCGTTTTAAGATGTGTTAAGTGTTAGTCGAACGACTTGCTTATTATGATTATATCGTCCAAATACGCAAAAGCAATATTTGCCAGATCTTCTCGAAGGATGGTGTCTAACACGCGTTGGAATGTGGCAGGCGCGGAATGTAGACCAAAAGGCATTACGGTCCATTGAAATAGGCCTCTTCCAGGGACAGTAAACGCGGTGTACTGGCGGGACTCTCGGGCCAACGGTATTTGCCAATACCCCTGCTTCAGATCGATAGTTGAGATGTGTTTGGCTTCCCGTAACTTGTCCAAGATGCCTTGGACGTGAGGAAGCGGATAGGCATCTTTCTCGGATCTTTCATTCAATTGTCTATAGTCCACACATACACGCCACGTACCATTCTTCTTCCTTACCAAGACTATCGGTGAGCTGTATGAACTGGTAGACGGCTCGATTCGGCCCGAACTTAGAAGGTCGTCAATCTCCTCATCAATTATTTGCTGCATTGCAGGGTTGCGGGGGTAGTAGCGCTGTTTAAACGGTAGGTCATTTTTGAGACGGATAGTGTGTACGGCAGCGTTGGAGATCGGTGACAGCCGGTCGAATTTAGGTAACTCGTTATCCAGGAATTCTTTCAACCGAGACTGTTCAGCTGGGGCTAATTGGTTGCTATCAATGAGCCCTAGTTTCTCAGGGCTGGAAGTGTCCATTCTGTTGGTGTTGAAGCCGAGTGTCGTACCGCCAAAGGTCATGTTCAACCCTGCCTTCCTCCGGAAATCCATTCCAATCACCACTTCTTCCATAAGGTCCTTTAATAACGAGACCTCTCCCGTCACCGACTGGTTTTCAAATTGCAGAGTTATGAGATAATGCTCCCTAGCGACAATCGGGTCCCCATTCGCTAAGTGTATCTCAGACCTCTGGTAACGGACATGAGTTTTTAGTCTCCGCAAAGTGTTTCGCAACGAGAGGCTGATGAACGTCCTCGATGCTCCCGTGTCGATTAGAGCATTCCAAGTTTGCTCTCCGATACGGACGGTTATGAAACAACGAGGATCCGTCCAGCCCTCTGCAATTTCCTCCTTGGGTAGTGGCTCAACGAGCGTAGACTGGCAACCTCTTTCACTGTAATCGTGTGCTTCGGTTTCTGGCGACAGGTCGGGAGTGGTTGGTGGTGATCGACTGATACTTGGGTCTTGTACCTCGTACATGGAGCTGGGTTCGTACTCGTCGGAATCTGGCAATACTGGGTTCGGTGGAGGCGGATCGGAACTGGTTGGATTGGTTGACAGCATTGCAGACACGGCGGGGTGGCAAGAGCAATCCTTTGAAAGCCGCCCGTCCTCTCCGCAGAAAGAACAAAACATCCGGAACGGGCGATTGCAATTTGCCTTATTGTGTCCTCGCTGCTTACACCTCCAACAATGAGTGTTCCTGTCGTATGCAGTGCTGGCGGCGGCTGGGACGTAACTTGGTTGTGGGGGCCTTCTTTCTGGTGGGGTCCATCGGGTAGGAACGGTTGTCGGTACGGCGGGACTGGGTCGGGCGGTTCGGTCTTCACTCCGGATGTACTCGTACTCCTCGGCCAGTTCCATCAGGTCATCGATAGTCTGGAAATCCCGGCGTTTAATGTATAACCTATATTCCGTTCGCAGACTATCATAAATCCGCTCTAGGTTATCCTCATTGCTCATACGGAGGTGTTGTTTCATCAGATACTGCGCGGCCCGGATGAACTCCTTTGCCTTCTCCCTCGGACCTTGTTTCTTGCGCATGATCTCATCTTCTAGTTTATGCACGTACCGAGCGGGCAGGAAGAACCGTACAAACGAATTGTGGAATTGAGACCATGTTTGGAAAGTGGATCGATTCACCCGGAGCCACTCCAGAGCATTACCACGAAAAATTTCTGGAGATGTCCAAACAATATGGTCGAGCGGGATGTCATAGCAGTTGGCCAACTCCTCTAATCGTTCGATAAATTCGAGTGGGTTTCCTGACCCCACAAACTTCAGACCCCATTTGCGTACCGTGTTCATGACTTCGGCCTTGTAGCTCGTAGCCAATCGCTCCGTGCGGTCATGCGGTACGAAGGTTCGTTCAGCGGCGGTGGTATATGTGGAGACGGTTGCACCTCCTGGCGAATTCATGGTTATAGATGGTCTCACTACCTCAGAGACGTTTGGTTGTAATGTGATGCGTTTCGATACTGTACTATTTCTCCCGTCGTATGCACCCAACGGTGGAATGGTTTGCTCCGTCCTCACTGGCGGTTTTGTCTGGATCTATTTATGCTCAACGGTTTCTGGTTCAGGTGAAGAGTCTGGATCACCATATTCTCGGTCTTGCGTGAGCTTCTCTAGCTCAGCACACAGGTTCTGGGTTGAAGCTCGAGTTCTGGCTTCTTTGATGCTCTGGCTGAACAATTGTCGGAACTCTTTTAGTTTTCCATTGGTGGGCAACCCCCTTGCCTGCAACTTCTCGACAAGTTCGTTTTTTCGCAGCAGGTAAATCCAATGCAAATTTGCAAACGGGTCAGGCTCCGTGACTTCCAAGTGCTGGCCTTGATCCTTGTTTTCTTCTGGACCCATGATTTTCTGGAATCGGACGGTGCTACCAGGTAAACGGTGATCAGTATTCTTAAGTTTAAACAAAAAACGGGACGGTATCGGTAATGGGTCTTAAGAATACGATGATCCGGGAAGCGGGTAACTGGTAGTCGGTACGGTGATGTTTCTGGTCTTATCGGATTTCTGGTATAACCTCTATTGAGGTCCCTGCTCGGGCGCCATTGTAAGAGTAGTCCTTTTTTATCTATAGCTGAGGTAGCTTCAGCAGTTCCAGGGTCAGCCGAAGAAAAGACGTAAAACTCCGGTTAAGGAAAATAACACTTTATTTATTACCTTTAATTAATTAGGTTAAGTTACAAACAGAAGTTAATTATTTATTACAAATTTATAAGTTATATAATTCAAATAATGTACATATATTCGGTATAGCAAATAAACGTACACGGAACCAATGTCCGGTCAGTTACACGGAACCAATGTCCGGTCAGTTACACGGAACCAATGTCCGGTGAGTTACACGGAACCAATGTCCAGTGAGTTACACGGAACCAATGTCCGGTCAGTTACACGGAACCAATGTCCGGTTAGTTACACGGAACCAATGTCCGGTCAGTTACACGGAACCAATGTCCGGTCAGTTACACGGAACCAATGTCCGGTCAGTTACACGGAACCAATGTCCGGTCATTTACACGGAACCAATGCTTGGTGAGTTACACGGAACCAATGTCCGGTGAGTTACACGGAACCAATGTCCGGTGAGTTACACGGAACCAATGCCCTGTCAGTTACACGGAACCAATGTCCGGCTGTTACACGGAACCAATGTCCGGTCAGTTACACGGAACCAATGTCCGGTCAGTTACACGGAACCAATGTCCGGTGAGTTACACGGAACCAATGTCCAGTGAGTTACACGGAACCAATGTCCGGTCAGTTACACGGAACCAATGTCCGGTTAGTTACACGGAACCAATGTCCGGTGAGTTACACGGAACAAATGTCCAGTCAGTTACACGGAACCAATGTCCGGTCAGTTACACGGAACCAATGTCCGGTGAGTTACACGGAACCAATGCCCGGTGAGTTACACGGAACCAATGTCTGGCCAGTTACACGGAACCAATGTCCGGTCAGTTACACGGAACCAATGTCCGGTGAGTTACACGGAACCAATGTCCGGTTAGTTACACAGAACCAATGCCCGGTGAGTTACACGGAACCAATGTCCGGTGAGTTACACGGAACCAATGTCCGGTCAGTTACACGGAACCAATGCCCGGTGAGTTACACGGAAGCAATGCCCGGTGAGTTACACGGAACCAATGTCCATTGAGTTACACGGAACCAATGTCCGGTGAGTTACACGGAACCAATGCCCGGTCAGTTACACGGAACCAATGTCCGGTCAGTTACACGGAACCAATGTCCGGTGAGTTACACGGAACCAATGTCCGGTGAGTTACACGGAACCAATGCCCGGTGAGTTACACGGAACCAATGTCTGGTGAGTTACACGGAACCAATGTCCGGTCAGTTACATGGAACCAATGTCCGGTCAGTTACACGGAACCAATGTCCGGTCAGTTACACGGAACCAATGCTTGGTGAGTTACACGGAACCAATGTCCGGTGAGTTACACGGAACCAATGTCCGGTGAGTTACACGGAACCAATGCCCGGTCAGTTACACGGAACCAATGTCCGGTCAGTTACACGGAACCAATGTCCGGTGAGTTACACGGAACCAATGTCCGGTGAGTTACACGGAACCAATGTCCGGTCAGTTACACGGAACCAATGTCCGGTCAGTTACACGGAACCAATGTCCGGTCAGTTACACGGAACCAATGCCCGATGAGTTACACGGAACCAATGTCCAGTGAGTTACACGGAACCAATGCCCGGTGAGTTACACGGAACCAATGCCCGGTGAGTTACACGGAACCAATGTCCGGTGAGTTACACGGATCCAATGCCCGGTGAGTTACACGGAACCAATGCCCGGTGAGTTACATGGAACCAATGCCCGGTCAGTTACACGGAACCAATGTCCTGTCAGTTACACGGAACCAATGTCCGGTGAGTTACACGGAACCAATGCCCGGTGAGTTACACGGAACCAATGCCCGGTGAGTTACACGGAACCAATGTCCGGTCAGTTACACGCACAAATGTACGGCTACAAATAAGGTATTTATTTATTTATTTATTTATTTATTTATTTATTTATTAGACTTACACAGTAAGATACAATATCTTTTTAAATTGTGCAAGCTTCAGTATAGCAATACTTTAAGTTGGATAAATGGGTAATACTAAGTCATCAAAACAGATTACAATTGAAGGAGAAGAAAAGGTAATTATTCAGAAAGAAAAATTTAAATTTTAAAAATATATATATATATGTATATATAAAATAAAATAAAACAAATGAAAATAAAAAAAAAATTAGAAATACACATTATATAGTAATACTTTCAATAAAACGCTCAAAAACTTGAAATTTATAAAGTGTATCATCGATGCTCCTCAAAATATTTCTTCAGTCTTACATTTAACTGATTGGAACAGCCTATCAACCTCAAAATTCGGGGAAGGGAATTCCACAGCCGGATGGCGTGGACGAAAAATTGGCGACTTGAAACAAGATAGCAGTAGCGCATTGGTAACAAAACACAGCTCCTGGATGATTGCGAAAAAATAATCCGGTTGAAAAGATATGGTGGCTGTCGTGTTTGGATGATGTTGTGAAGCATTAATAAGGTTCTATGTGCAAAGAGGTTTTCAAGAGTTAGGCCATGAATGGACTTGGAGTAGGAAGAGATATGACTATATCTCCGCAGCCCAAAAATATACCTTGCCACACTGTTGTAAACAACATTGAGTTTCCTCAAATGCACAGAATCGCAATTGCTGAAAATTTCACATCCAAACAATAACAGAGGGATAAGCAGCGACTTTGCAAGTATCATCCTTGTCTTAATAGGAGTAATGCGTTGAGTGGCCCATAGCATACGTAAACCTCCGTAGACTCTGCTTATTGTCAATTGTATATGGTTTGACCAAGTGAGTGTCTTGTTAAAAACTATCCCTAGATTCCTTGCTGATTCAACATATTCAATTGGTGTATCGTTGAGAACTATTTTTGGAAAATACGTTGTATCTAAAGATTTTCTAGAGATTATCAAACATTTGGATTTGGTTGGATTTAAGCAGAGTCCGTTTAACCTAGACCATTTCAGAATTTTGCTAAGATCTTCGTTAATGTTCCAAGCTCCGTTTTCAATCATACCCAGTGGACAGCTATAACAAAGCTGCACATCATCGGCATACATATGCATAGATGAGTAAAAACCTAGTGAAGGAAGCTCATTAATATACAGAGAGAACAATAATGGTCCCTAAATCGATCCCTGGGGAACGCCTCTGCTTAATGGCAAGAAAGAAGAGGTTTTGTTGTCAGCGACAACTGCTTGAAATCTTGAACTAAGATATGAGGATACTAGTCTCACTGCCGATGAATTAAAATTAAGTTTATCTCTTAGTTTAATGCACAGAATGTTGTGATTGACAGTATCAAACGCTTTGGAAAAGTCTAGGAGGGTAAGAAAGGTGACGAAATCCTTATCTAGGGTTTCCTTGATTTCTTCAACTACGTTTGCTATGGCTGTTATACAGCTATGTTTGGGACGGAAACCCGATTGATTAGGAAACATCATACTGTTTCTGTTGAGATACTCTCGCATCTGAGTGTTAATTATTCTTTCAAATACTTTCGATAGATATGGTAAGATAGCTATAGGACGATATTCATTTTTGGTTTTTGGTATGGGAATAATTTTTGCATATTTCCAGACGGATGGAAAAACTCCTGTCATCAGAATTGTATTGAAAGTATGTGTTATGTATCGTAGGGTATAGAGAAGAGTTGCTTTGAGAAATACGGGATGAATTTCATCAAATGCTACAGCATTGGATTTTATAGCTAAGCAACTTTTCAGAACCTCTGCATCTTCAACAGCAGAAAAACAAAAACCCCTTCCAGGAAGAGTGTGAGTTTCCAAGAAACTAAATGATGTTGAGCTATCATTGGGTGGTAATGATGAAAGAGTTGTAAACTTTTTATTTAACTCATCACAATTAATATTGTTTATATTATTGTTCACACGTTTGCCGATCCCAATATCTCTTAAATTTTTCCAAATATTACAGCCAGCTAGGGAAGGATCAAGCCGAGAAGCATAGAAGTGCCTTTTGGATTCCCGTATCATGAGTACTACTTTATTTGTCAAGTCGGTATAAACCTTACGAAGAATATCGAGTCTGAAACGTTTCCAAGTATTGTAAGCCTGGTTGCGTTGATTTATTAAAATTTTAATATTATTGTTAAACCAGGGACATTCGGTGCTTCTCAGTATTTTAGTTTTAATCGGAACATGAAGATTGTAAATATTGCTAATGTTATCTTGGATAAAGGAAACCTGATCGTCAACAGAAACCATGCTAAGGACTCGGGACCATTCAATTGCTCTGGTATCGCTCTCCAACAGACTATAATTTATGTTCTTAAAGTCTCTGAAGCAATAGCTACCACTTGGTACAAGGGGATCACACTGAAAAGTAAGATGTAATAGATCGTGGTGGGAGAAACAGGGTGCTGACAATTGGTCGAAGTGAAGAGCTTTGTTTAAGTGGCTCACAAAAAATATACCTATCCAATAACGTACTTGATTCTTGTAAAATGTGTGGGAGTTAATGTATTTACTGGATATAAATTGAAAGCTCTCATGTCATCAGCAAAAGTGGATTCTAAAAGAAGATTGCTATTGAAATCACCGCATAAAATAACGTAAGGAGATACATGAACTAATGAGTCCAGAGCATTTATTAATGCAGTTGTTTCGATATGCTTATTTGGTCTATATACCGAGCCAAGCAGAATTTTATTGTCCGTGCATGTTATTTCAATAAAAATGAAATCAATACTACTACCAGGAACTGACTCACATATACATTTTGGTTTTAACCCACAACGTGCATAAACAGCTACTCCTCCCCCAATACGATCAACTCTATCTCGTCTAAACAGCTTAAACCCCTTAAGATCGCAAAATGAATCTTTTAATTCTGGCCAGAACCATGTTTCTGATACACACACAACATCTACCATTGAGTTTGCAAACAAGTACTTAAATTCGTCGATTTTAGGAAGTAAACTCTGGGCATTTATATAACAAATTTGAAGACCTTTATACTGACTGCACAAAATGTTAATCATTTGGCGTGAAATGCCATTTAAGTCAGCGGTTGTAGAATTCCCATTTATAGTTTCATTAGGACCAACCATCTGTTAAATCTTTACAAACAGATTGGTGCCTAATAAAACGCACCACAACAAAAGGAGGACAAGCTGCATCATCAGTAGGTGTGCTTGACAAAGGGAAGATGAAGATATCGATGACAAACAAATATTTGAGAGAAAAAACTACTTGCGTACGAAAAGCATTACTATAAGTGCAAATCCTAATTGTTAATAAACGCATTTATCAAAAGAAAGAGAGAGAAAAAGAGAGAAAAAAGAAAATAATTGAACAATAAGTAATGAAGTAGAGATTTAATTCAAAAAATTTAGATAGAGAAAAGAACATTATTTTGTAGGTAGATCAAGATCAGCTTCGTTTTTTTTTTTTTTTTTTTTATAGTTTTTATTATCGCCTTCAGTTGTCATCCGGTCAGCAGCAGCAGCAGTTAAGTCCTCGGTTTTTGCAATTAGTATTGATTTCTCATCGCGTTGTGTTTTAATATGAACGAGTCCACGCAATGTGTACACAGAAAACAATTTCCGCTCTCTTTTTAGCTTAAGCGCCTGTTGTAAAAGATAACGATTTCGCTCCGTTAGACATTCATGAATGAAAATCGAAAAAGCGCTGGCGTCATCAAATCCAATATCACAAAGGTGAAGTGGTCGTTTTGTTGCTTTCCTGTAGTGTGCAATTGATCGCAGTACTGAGCTCTTGTCTAGCGGAGACAAAAATTTAATTACGATCGGCGGGTGTGAATTGTTTGTTGATTTTATGCGAAAATACTCTTGATTGAAGGTGGTTGAAAACCAATATGAGCACACAAGTGATTGAACATCTGTTTTAGGTTTTCTGTTGACAGAAAAGGAACACCTTGAAGAAGAGCATCACTACTAATTTCCCTTTGTTTTTGTTTTTCTTCCGTTATCTCCATATGAGTCGTTATATTGCCAATGGTTTCGCTATGTTTTTTGAGTTGTTCTTTAAGCTGTTCATTTTCGTGCTTTATAATGTGGATATCATTTTGTTGTGTTTCTATTATGAGCAAGCGTTTGTTAATGTCGTTGATTGATAATTTAAGAGCGGTTATGTCGGTTTCAATTTTTTTTGGTAGCCTCTCTTCAGACTCAGCAATCCTTAAGGTAAGAGAATGTGTAATTGACTCACTTTGTTTTAGAAGTGCCGCTTCCAATTTCACCCACATTTCTCCAGTCTTTACGGTATCATCAGTTCCAGGTATTGGTTTGTAAGCTGGCTTTTGCGCTGGTGATGGTTGCGGTTTAATGCTGGATGGAGTGCCTGACGGTTTATTATTGCATCTTTATTTAATTGGTAGGAATTTACGAATATAGGAACGGTAAGGAAAAACGGACAGGAGGAATATTCGGCCGAACTCGTGAAAGCACAGCTTCAAAATGTTAGGAATCTCTCGGTACACTGCGTACCCCTGGTTTTCCGGTAGTGGAGAAAAGTCTTTGGTTCTAAATAGTATTCCTATTACCACCATCGAGATTTTCCTCGAATTTCAATGTGCTAAATCACTTTCCTTTATGGAATATATCCACAATGACTGAGTGTGAATTATAAACACAAAATACAAATTCACATGTAAAACGCTACTGGTTTGCGAATACATAGTCATGTGACCTCAGAGACTATATTAAGCTGTAGTGAGGTAGCCACTACAGGGGTGCGGGTTGGAGGTGGCTTTGAACGACTGTGTTTGTAATAAATGATAGCGGTGGGAAAAGAAAGGTTTTTGTGGTTATGAACGACTATGTTCATATTAAACGATAGCGGTGGAGGGAAAAAGAAAAAGGTGACTTCGTCACAATATTTGGCAATCAAAACTCTATGTCAGCCAGCTAAAGATGAAAAACAAATGTACCCACGTGCAAGCAAATTATTGCTTGAAGGATTTTACGTAGACGATTGCATAGGCGGTGCAAATTCAGTACGCGAATGCCTGGATCTTCAACAAGAACTGACTCCTCTACTTCAAAAGGGTGGATTCAATCTACGCAAATGGACATCAAATAACTCAACCTTTATCAAAACGTTGTCAAAAGAAGAAATTGAAATGGAGCCTGATCATGATTTTGATAATGACAGAACATTCAAGATCTTGGGACTAAAATGGTGCCCAAGTACAGACGATTTTCAATTTAAACTAAACTTATCTTTTAGTTCAAAGGGTACCGAACGAGCAATATTGAGTGATGCTGGAAAAATCTTTGATCCATTTGGCTGGGTTTCACCAATAACAATAAAGGCAAAGATTCCTATTCAAAAGCTATGGCTATTGGGCATCGGATGGGACGAGCAGGTCCCAACTAACATACAAACTGAAAGGAACGAATTCAAAACAAGGCTATCAATGTTGGAAAAAGTCAGAATTCCACGATAGACACAACAAATGGAAGGTTCTCAAAATGAATAACATGGATTCGCAGATGCTTCGGAGTCAGCGTATGCAGCGGTGGTCTATCAAAAGGTTATCAATGGTAAATCTACAACAGTAACCCTCATCGCGTCCAAAACCAAGGTGGCACCTGTAAAGCAAGTATCTCTCGCAAGGCTAGAACTATGCGCAGCAGCTCTACTCACAAAATTACTGAAGTACGTTAAAGAAGAATCAGACACGAAATATACCGGAATCTCAGCATGGTCAGATTCTACAATAGTTTTGAATTGGGTGCAAAAGCATCCAGTGAAATGGAACACATTTGTTGCTTATCGTGTTTCTTATGTTCAGCAAAACTTTGAAGGAAAATGGAGATTCGTACCGGGTAAAGACAATCCTGCTGACATTCCGTCAAGAGGAACATTTGGAGATACTCTAGCTGAAAATTCAACATGGTGGCATGGTCCAGAAAAGGTTAAAAGAAAAGGAAGAAGAGCGAAACTGGCCAACTGATAAGTCTCTGACAGAAACTCAAGATATACCTGAGATCCGACAATCTCGCGTTTGCTTGGCGAGACATAGCAATTCTCCATCCAAGGACGACATTTATCTTAAGTTTTCAGCAATGTCAAAACTCCAACGAGTAAGTGCATACTGTCTACGATTTAAAACCAACTGCAAACGGAGCATAAAAGGTAAACCGCTTAATTTTGGTCCATTAACGATAAAGGAACTTGTTGAAGCAGAAATGTCACTGGTACGTGGAGCTCAATTGGAATTTTCTGAGGACATAGAAAATCTAAAGGCAAATAAGGCACTGGCATCAAATAGCAGAATATCATCACTGATTCCATTTATTGATTCCAATGGATTATTGCGTGTCGGAGGTCGCCTGAAACACGCAAATTTGTCAATAAATCAGAAACATCCCATGGTATTACCATCTTCACATCCACTGACAAAATTAACCATTAAGAAGACTCACATCGATACACTCCACGGTGGAGTTAAACTGACTCTGAAATACATTCGAAGAAAATTTTGGATACTACGAGGTACCAACACAGTCAAGGCGTTAATCAATCAATGCGTGAGGTGCTTTCGGTTCAAGGCAAAGGAATCTACTCAACTTATGTGACAGCTTCCGGAGGAACGAGTTAAATTTTCACGACCATTTACACATTGTGGGGTTGATTACGCAGGCCCAATCAACATAAGATGCACACAAGCCCGAGGCGTAAGGTCACACAAGGCAGCAGAAGAGGATCTATACATCATCTTTACAGCGACAATGGAACAAATTTTGTGGGAGCTAAAAATATCATCGAAGCAGTGCAATCCAAACTTGCTGAAAAAGGAGTACAATGGCATTTCATTCCACCTGGAGCCCCACACTTTGGTGGACTCTGGGAAGCAGGAGTTAAATCAGTTAAATACCATCTTAATCGAATCATAGGTGAACAGAAACTCACCTACGAGGAGATGAACACCATCTTGGTGCAAATAGAAGGAGTTTTGAACTCACGACCACTGTGTGCATTAACAGACAACATCGAAGATCTAGATGCATTAACACCAGGTCACTTTATTATTGGATCACCATTATTAGTACCACAAGACGACACCATTTTGGACCTGGCCGAAGGTAGTCTAAAAAGATATTAATTAATTCAAAAACTAAAGCAAGATGTCTGCAAGCGTTGGTACGAGGACTACATACATAAACTTCAACAGCGTTATAAGTGGAAGAAGCCAGCAAGGAACTTGACAATTGGGCAGCTAGTACTTCTCAAAAACGAGCTGCTTACACCATCAAAATGGCCTATGGGAAAAATCATTGAAGTACATACATTATGTGCAATTATTATGCCGGGATCTACAACATACACAATAACTCACCCAGAAGCTGGATTATTCATAGAACAAATTGAAACCGCAAAAATTCAACGGGGTATGCTCCGCACAAGCGTTCAGTTTCCAATCACAGACATTATACGTGATCACGAAAACATAAACAAAACGAAGAATCAACTCAATGAGTTATGCAACAGAGTAACGAAGGTAACACCAGAGAGCCAATGCAATGAATTATGTCATCATATAGAAGAAGAATGGAAGAACATAAACTCAATTTTTAAAAGACTTCAAATAACACCATTACAAAGAAACAAGAGAGGACTACTAGGAACCGTGCTTAACTCTATATTTGGAGTAAATGATGAAGTGTACCATGACATTGAAGACCTAGACAACAACCAGAAGGCTCTCATAAAAAGTGCTAAGTCTAATACGAAGATTATGCTGTCAACCCTGTTCACTGTTAATGAAACGGAGGCTAGAATCAATAACAAAATTAACAACTTTACTAAAAAACTCAATGCTGGACTAGCTGAGGTCAACAAAATGGAATCATGGTATCACATGGTTGACGAAAATAAGTTAAATCTTCATGTGACAAATGCCTATCTGATTGCTCTAAGCTTCATGCTAGCAATTGAAACAAAGTACAATAAGCTGCTGAATGCGTATCTTAAACGTAGTCACTTATTTGAGTTCTTGTCACACAAGAGCATGGAACAAATAATAAGAAAATGTACAGAAAAGCTTGGCTCAGAGATGGAGATATTGCCAGACCCAATGGATAAACTTGACATGTCGTCAAATTCGGAGGAGATATTCGCAGTGTTGGCAAGTAAGTTACATGAAGTAAGTTACTCGTTTAGTTACGCGTAACTAATATGAATTAGTTACGCCCAATATTTGGCGTAACAAATGTAACTAATGTAACTAACTGTAACTAAATAAAACTAACTCTAACTTAATAATAAAAAAATTAAAAAAATCACATTTCATCCTGAATCCCAATCGACTATTGACGAAATTTTTTTACTACCAAGGGCAACGGCAAACGGCAACCTGGCAAGGAATTCATATTAAAATTACTATGTTCCTGATGAAAAGGAAATCTAATAAAATGTTATATTCTTGGAGCATACAATAGATTTTTACTTACATTAAAATGTTTCCCTTCTTTATTGAGATTCTTGGACATTTCTTTTTTTATTGCGATTTTTTTTTTTTTTTTTGTAAATTCAGATTTGATCTCAATTTTCAGATTTGGCTCGTCCAAAGGAAATCAAACGGGATCTATTTTGTTTTATTTTAAAGGCTAGGTTAAAAGTATATCCAGTCGCCAGACAAGCACCTACATTGACAGTTTTTTAATTTGACAATGGTGAAGCTTGTGATACTCTGGCGGCAGTGCTGCGTGAAAATGGAAATTTCTAAATAGGTATGATATATCGTACCAACAAAATGTCCATTTGAAACGTGTCAGTAAAGTCAGTGCCAAACTGCTAAGAAAAACAAACAAATCTGGTGATAAAACAAAATCTTGTTTTATATTATACTAGCTGACCCACCCGGCTTCGCTCGGTTAGACAAATCTTAGTTTCATACGGATTAAATGAATTACAATTTTAAAAATATAATTGCAGTATTTAAAAACTGACAGGAAACACATTTTTTACTTAAAACATACATAAGTGTCGTTAAGAAATATTTATTTTTTGTGCATTCGTCTTGAAAAAAAAAGTTAAAAATTCTGTCCGTCTGTATGTCTGTCTGTCTGTCTGTATGTATAGACACCTACAGCCCAAACGGGTGGGCCGAATTGCTTCAAACTTGGTATATAGATTTTTTTAGGTATTGGAAGGTGGAATAACAGCACACTGAGCACTGAAGCTTTCGTTAAACCTGCGAATCAAAGAAAATCCTGTTTGCAGCATTTTAAAGCAATCAGTCATGGCAAAAGTGGTGATATTAGCAAGCGGATTTCCGAAATCACTTCCCGTGATTCTGAAACCAACAGCGGCGTATGAATAAATCTCATGTCTCAAGGCATCGTTTTTTTCGGTATGTGCAAACCATTCAATTGAGTGTAAATATGCAAGTGTTCTTTGGATTTGCCTATGGCATGCCGCCTCATCATTTGAGTTTTAAAGTTGGATTTATCATCTTAATGCTACGAAACCTTTATGCCCCGATACTGTGCAATGGAACCTAACTAATTGTGAAGAAGCTGATGAACAATGTGATAGTGGCAAGGATTTTGAAAGGAACGTTCAAAGGAGAAGAATGCCAAATTCTGCGAATTTCCTTTTCTTCAACTGATTTGTCGTCAGCTATTATAATGCGGCGTGTTTCCTAGTTTGGAAACCATCCTTACTCTTCATTTACGCTCCGGAGCAGAAAACAAATTGTTGTGTATCATGCAGCCTTAAATTCAATGCAATCATTTTTCTTACATAATTTATTAATTAATTTAACAATTTTTTAAATGAACCATTCGCATTACTCAAGAGCTTTTTGATAATTATTTTTTTTTATTTTCGCATTTAATGCATAAATAAACAATAAGGATGGTTTACCCACTCGCCAACGTCCAACATAAAGTTGTCCATGAGAAAAAATTGGAAAAATGTTTGCCTAAATTCCCCTGCTAACAATATCAATGCACCACCAATTAAACGTTGGTTTCCTTTTAACGTTCGATTAAGGGCTTCCAATAATTTCTTGTGAACCATCGTGCACTCATCCCAAATGATTATTTTACATTGCTGTAAAACCTTTGCCATTCCAGATGTTTTTGAAATATTACATGTTTGAAATTCATTTACTTGCATGTTCAATGGCAATTTTAATGCAGAGTGACTTGTTCGACCACCGTCTAACAAAGTTTGCGCAATCCCAGACGACGCAAGCGCTAATGCTATTTTTACTTGCGATTATAGGTACTATAAGGCAAGTTATGCATTCGTCGAAAAAAAAAGTTTTGAGATAACAATCAAACATGACATTACGATGATAGCGAAGACGAAAAAAGATGGTCTAAAAATTCTGTCCGTCTGTATGTCTGTCTGTCTGTCTGTCTGTCTGTCTGTCTGTCTGTCTGTCTGTATGTAGACCTACAGCCCAAACGGGTGGGCCGAATTGCTTCAAACTTGGTATATAGACTTTTTTAGGTATTGTACAGAAAGAAAATTGAAATTTTTGTTTTAGCTCAAAAAATAACGGTACCTGCCATACAACCGTTACGTTAAAGCTTATTTTTCTCAAAAACGGCTCTAACGATTTCGATTTAAAAAAATCAGTGTTGCTTTTTAGGTACGATCAATCATATGGCTGAAAAAAAATTTTAAAAAATGGCTAAGAACGGTACTTTCCATAGGACCGTTTTTTTTGCTTTCGACTATCTCGAAAACGACTGAACCGATTCTTTCGAAATTTCACACACATATAGCTGTAGGTAGCTCAATTTATATTGCATACCAATATTTTTGAAAAATATTTTTTTGTATTTTTAAAAGCATTTTAAAAAAAAAAAACTTAAAAAATTAATATTTTGAAAACTGCTTATTAAATTTTTTTTTTTTTAATTTTAAATAAATGTATTTGCTGAATACCTATGAACTGGCGTTTTTGAATTTTTTTTGAAAATTTTTTTCAAAAAGTTTTTCAAAAAAAACTTTTTTTCTCAAAAACCGCTCCACAGATTTTTCTAAATTTATTCTCATAAATTCAAATTTATCCAAGAAATAAAATGGCGTACTTTTTTTTCAGCTCAAATTAGTTTAAGTATTTATTTAAGAATTTTGAAAATTTTATTTTTATCAATATCTCAAGTCCATAAACCACTGTCACTCATTAGAGCAAGTTCGTGCGACCCAGTCGTGCATTTTATTTTTACTTGCGATTATAGGTACTATAAGGCAAGTTATGGATTCGTGCAGAAAAAAAAATTTGAGATAACAATCACACATGACATTACGATGATGGAGAAGTCGAAAAAAGTGGGTCTGGGAATTCCGTCCGTCTGTCTGCCTGTTCGCGCCTCTGGAGGCTGAACGGGTGGGCCGATTTGCTTCAAATTTGGTATTTAGGATTTATTTGGCCGTCCCTCGGACCTCGGAACGTATTTTTTTTTGCGATTATAGGTACTTATAAGGCAAGTTATGCATTCGTCGAAAAAAAAAGTTTTGAGATAACAATCAGATATGACATTACGATGATAGCGAAGACGAAAAAAGATTGTCTAAAAATTCTGTCCGTCTGTATGTCTGTCTGTCTGTCTGTATGTATAGAGACCTACAGCCCAAACGGGCGGGCCGAATTGCTTCAAACTTGGTATATAGACTTGTTTAGGTATTGTACAGAGGTGAAATTGAAATTTTTTTTTTAGCTCAAAAAATAACGGTACCTGCCATACAACCGTTACGTTTAAGCTTATTTTTCTCAAAAACGGCTCTAACGATTTCTATTTAAAAAAAACAGTATTGCTTTTTAGGTACGACCATTCATATGACTGAATAAAAAGTTTAAAAAAATGGCTAAGAACGGTACTTTCCATAGGACCGTTTTTTTTTGCTTTCGACTATCTCGAAAACGATTACACCGATTCTTTTGAAATTTCACACACATATAGCTGTAGGTAGCTCAATTCGTATTGCATACCAATATTTTTGAAAAATATTTTTTTGTATTTTTAAAAGCATTTTTAAAAAAAAAAATTTAAAAAATTAATATTTTGAAAACTACTTATTAAATTTTTTTCTAAAAATTTTAAATAAATTTATTTGCTGAATACCTATGAACTGGCGTTTTAGAATTTTTTTTGAAAATTTTTTTCAAAAAGTTTTTCAAAAAAAACTTTTTTTCTCAAAAACCGCTCCACAGATTTTTATAAATTTATTCTCATAAATTAAAATTTATCCAAGAAATAAAATGGCGTACTTTTTTTTCAGCTCAAATTAGTTTAAGTATTTATTTAAGAATTTTGAAAATTTTATTTTCATCAAAATCTCAAGCCCTTAAACCAATGTCACTCATTAGAGCAAGTTCGTGCGACCCAGTCGTGCATTTTATTTTACTTACGATTATAGGTACTATAAGGCAAGTTATGCATTCGTCGAAAAAAAAAGTTTTGAGATAACAATCAAACATGACATTACGATGATAGCGAAGACGAAAAAAGATGGTCTAAAAATTCTGTCCGTCTGTATGTCTGTCTGTCTGTCTGTCTGTCTGTATGTAGACCTAAACCCAAACGGGTGGGCCGAATTGCTTCAAACTTGGTATATAGACTTTTTTAGGTATTGTACAGAAAGGGAATTGAAATTTTTTTTTTAGCTCAAAAAATAACGGTACCTGCCATACAACCGTTACGTTAAAGCTTATTTTTCTCAAAAACGGCTCTAACGATTTTTAATTAAAAAAATCAGTGTTGCTTTTTAGGTACGACCAATCATATGGCTGGAAAAAAAGTTTTAAAAAATGGCTAAGAACGGTACTTTCCATAGGACCGTTTTTTTTGCTTTCGACTATCTCGAAAACGACTCAACCGATTCTTTCGAAATTTCACACACATATAGCTGTAGGTAGCTTAATTTGTATTGCATACCAATATTTTTGAAAAATATTTTTTTGTATTTTTAAAAGCATTTTTAAAAAAAAAATTTAAAAAATTAATATTTTGAAAACTGCTTATTAAATTTTTTTTTAAAAATTTTAAATAAATGTATTTGCTGAATACCTATGAACTGGCGTTTTTGAATTTTTTTTGAAAATTTTTTTCAAAAAGTTTTTCAAAAAAAACTTTTTTTCTCAAAAACCGCTCCACAGATTTTTCTAAATTTATTCTCATAAATTCAAATTTATCCAAGAAATAAAATGGCGTACTTTTTTTTCAGCTCAAATTAGTTTAAGTATTTATTTAAGAATTTTGAAAATTTTATTTTTATCAAAATCTCAAGCCCATAAACCACTGTCACTCATTAGAGCAAGTTCGTGCGACCCAGTCGTGCATTTTATTTTCAGATCGAATCGTAGCTAAGAACCAAGTTCTGGTTTGAATAAATATTTCGCATTCGATGTAATATTTCTTCAGTCACTTCATCCCGATGATTTGTCCAAAATCGCAGATCACAAACTTATTCCAATTTTATTTAAATTAAATTGACACATTGAAAATAAAAATAATTTTCTATAATTACGGAAAAAATACTTTATGTAAAATGCTAGATCAAAAAGAACCACGCTACCGCTTTACAGAATTTTGACCAAACTTCACAGAAACCTTTGCAGGCATCCTCAGAAGATGCTACCAAAAGATTTGTTAGCATTTTGACAGAATGCAATAAAACTGCAGTTGTGGCAAATTATTTTACCGAAGTTTGGCCGTAAACCTTCGTCGACATACTCAGAAGACCCTACAAAAAAATGTTGTTATTAATATGACGAAATGCACTAAAAATGCATTTTGCGATTTGCCCTTTACCGAAATTTGACCAAATTTCACAAAAAAGACCTTCCTCAATAAGATAGCTACCTTTATAAAAAAATATGGAAAAATTCGGCCCAGCCATTCTCGAGTTTATCGAGCCCGAACATAAGGCAACTTATTTTTATATATTAGATTAAGGACAAGAAGGCAATCAACCAATATTTATGTAATACGAGTATTTGGCTTGTTTTCACGGCTACAGGCGACGGTAAATTCATGCATGTGTAAACCCCGCAGTAGTTACCTGCGCCGCCGGTGAATCCACTCATATTGTAAACCCTTCATTATTGTCAAATAAGAAAGAGAAAAGACAAAGAGACATTTTGGAACTACAAAATCCACGCTTCCTTCCTTTCTTATTTTGAATTACTCGGTAGCACTTACTTTGCTGTCAATGTCAAATATGTTAAATTAAATTTAATTAAAGCATAATGTGAATTGAATATTTAACATTATGTGATTTTCTTTAGGTACGTCAGATCATGTTTTTTTTTTGCTGTCAGATATAATGTGAAATCCTAATCCGTTTTTATTTTGGTCACAGATCATATTTTTTTCATTTTAGATAAAATCTCAGTTCAAATCTTTGACATTAAATATGAGATCAAATCTGTATTTACCAAAAAAAAACATCACAATAAACAAAGAAATGTCCAAGAATCTCAAGAAAGAAAGGAAAATCTATTGTATGCTCCAAGAATATAATATTTTATTAGATTTGCTTTTCATCAGGCACATATAGTATTATTATATTATAAATTTTTTTTTTGCATAAATATAGTAATTTAAAAACATATTCCTTGCCAAGTTGCCGTTGCCACAGCTGGCAGCTGGCCCGACGGCAATTCATCAATCATCCAGCTTTGCCCTTTGCGTCATTCGATCGGGTTTGTGGACGGAACTTCTAAATTTCAATTTAACATAAAATTTGAGTTTTTGTATTTGACAAATTCTATTACTTATAGTTAGTTACATTTAGTTACAATTAGTTACATTTAGTTACAATGGTTACATTAGTTACATGTAACCAGCGTTGGATAGTTACGCGTAACTTTGAAATTTTAATTAGTTACACGTAACTAATGTAACTTATGTACCTTATGTAACTAATGTAACTCAATGCAACTAATTGTAACTAACTATAACTAATAGAATTTAAGTATATAAAAATATATCGTTTGATTTCCTTGCGGCGAGCCAAATCTGAGATCAAATCTGAATTAACCATACAAAAATAAATTACAATAAACAAGGAAATGTCCAGGAATCTCAAGAAAGAAGGGAAAACTTTAAATGTAAGTAAAAATCTATTGTATGCTCCAAGAATATAATATTTTATTAGATTTCCTTTTCATCAGGAACATAGTAATTTCAATATGTATTCCTTGCCAGGTGAAGTACCCCGTGGCGTAGTGGTTAGTGTGTCGGACTGCTAAGCCGAAGGTTCAGGGTTCGATCCCTGAGGTTATTCCCTTAAGTTTTTTTTCAGGTTACTGCCTCTTGCGAGGAAGTGACGAATCCTCCAAGAGTAATTAATTTCATGGAAAGTGCTTCTCTGTTAGCCGTTCGGATTCGGCGGTGAATTGAAGGTCCCTTCCTTTCCTGCAGAATATCAACGCACACACAGGAATGGTTGAGAGTGTAAGTCACAGGCCCCGGCCCCGCTTGGAGCTGTTGTGCCAACAATATATTTTTTTTAATTTGTATTCCTTGCCAGGTTGCCGTTGCCCTTTCTTATAAAAGAATTTTGTCAATAGCCGATTGGGAATTAGGATGAAATGTGGTTTTTTTAAATTTTTATTATTAAGTTACAGTTAGTTACATTAGTTACATTAGTTACGCCAAATATTGGGCGTAACTAATTTATATTAGTTACGCGTAACTAAACGAGTAACTTACTTCATGTAACTTACTTGCCAACACTGCATGTAACTAATTAAAATTTCAAAGTTACGCGTAACTATCCAACACTGGATATTCGTAACTCGGTATTTCATGATCAGCGATATAAGTGAATATGATCTTATTAAAACTACAACCGTGCCTGAAAAGATCGATGAGCAGACATTTCGCGAAGTACAGATGCAGCAATCAATGTTTGGAGTCAATTACAATCTACAGATATATTTTGAAATACCACTGGAAGATATAAGAAAAAGACCAGTTCTAAACGAAACAACATTCATACTACAGCCATCAATATTCCACAGTATAGAGGAGAGTAAAAATTGAATCATCCAACAGTTGTACGCACAATACAAGGATGTTCACTACACCAGACTGTATTTCTAATTTGTGGATCATCTAGAGAAGAAGTTGTGCTACATAATACAGGCATTATTCACGTCACTCCAGATTGCGTCATTCAATCAAAATTCATTCGATTGGAAACAAAATTAATAAAGGAAACAAGTGTGCCAATGCATTTCAGCAAATCAATAGCAACCTTAAATACCTCGATATCAACTCAGATTCCGATCTATTTCTCTAACGAAACTGTCGTCCCATTAAATAAAGATATAATGGAGGTTTCCAACGTGAATCATAGAGAGGCAACCGAAGCACTCAATCGCCTACATGACCACAATTGGAAAACTATTAAAATACACCAGTATTGGACCTTCGGGTTTTGTTCCGTGTTTGCAGTCGTAACAATTATCATCTGCCTATCGGCTGGGATCCTCATACAACGTAATAAAAAGAAAAAATCTGCTGACATCGAGTTAAGAGACCAAAAAAGGACTTCGGAGCACGAGTTCGAAATCAACTGGGGAACAACGCCGGCGCCGGAGGTGGCAAAATGTTGACGATATCAACAAAAGGTTACACAATATTGGTAAATCGGCAATGTTGATGATATCAACATTACGCAAATTAAAAACAATATTGTGTAGGTCGGCTTAAATGCAAGCATTGCTATGAATGCATTCTTGCTGACCTACTTAATAATTGTTTTTATTATTCCGCGTTTTGTTATATTGCTTCATGGGTCGATATGCTGATATTGCACAAAACTAAAAACAATATTATGTAGGTCGGCTAAAATGCAAGCATTTGTTATGAATGCATTTTTACTGACCTACCTAATAATTGTTTTTAATCGATTTGACTTAATAGAATTAAGTATATAAATAGAATTAAGAATCGGGAAAATATAAAAATCCAAATAAGAAGACCAACTGTCTGGTGTGTTTATTTAAAAGTACCATTGGAATCCAAGTGTAAGGATTTTACATTCTCCATTCCATCATATTCCTCAGAGCCCCATACTTGTGCAGCGTAAAATAATGATGCTTTCACCACAGAATCAAAAATTTTAAATATGGTGGAAAGGCATATATGATCGTGAGAAAAGACATTTTTCCATGTAGATTTGACTAAATTCGGCGAAGCGTTAGTTTTTTCCATTATGTGCTTTTTGAAGTCTAACGAATTCAACTTCATTCCCAAGTATTTGTATTCTTTTACCACATTCAGGCGAATTCGATTAAGGAATCAGTTATAGTTTTGCGATGTTGCACCGTGATTACTTCATGTTAATATCATTACTTTTGATTTGTCATTGTTAATTGAAAGTTCCCACTTTGCGCAGAAGGAAGCGAGCCTATTTATCATAAGTTGCAAGTTTTCAGAAGATTCCGACAGAACAACCAAGTCATCAGCATAGAACAAAACATTTACGATTGTACTTGCAATTCTTATACCACCAGGAAGTTCAGAAACGACATCATTAATCAAGAGCGAAAACAACAGTGCACTAAGTGGACACCCCTGTTTTACACCACTGTCTGTATTAAACCATTCTGATAAATTGCAACCATCCCAAACCGAAGCTTTTTTCCCTATATATTTCCTTAAGCAGACGTAGAAATTTTGTATATAACCCTAATTGTGAGAGCTTGTACATTAGTGCATTCCTGTTTATAAGGCCAAAAGCAGCTTTTAAGTTTTCAAAAAAGCATATTACTTTTGTTTCCGGCACCAAACTTTTTACAATCATTGTGAGGTGAAAAATGTGATCAGTTGTAGAATATTTTTCCCGGAACCCTGCCTGTAGCTCAGTCAGAGTATTTTTTATCTTCGACCCAATTTTCAAGTCTGCTGGCTTACACCGTAAAAAATATTTTGGCAATGACGTTCATAAATGTGATTCCTCTATAATTTTCAACTATCAAGTGCACCTTTTTTGTGAATATGGAAAATTACTGACTTTTTGAAGGATTTCGGAACATCTGCTTTGCAAAGAATACAATTGCAGAATTTTACAAGTTGGTCTATAAGAATTGGCGATGCATTCTTGTAAAATTCGTACGGGATCCCACCTTCTCCAGGTGCCTTACCGTCTTCAGAATTTTTCAGGGCTTGAAATTCCATAAAACCCTCTTCGGAATCGAAAGATTCTTCGGAATCGAAGGATTCTTGAACTCCATTTCTTCGGAACAGCTTGAAGAATCTGGTTCAATAATAACAGTCTTATGAGAACTTTTCTTTAGCTTATTTATTGGATTTGAAATTATGCAATTTTGGAGCATTTTTCAGGTCTGTTGTGCGTTTTCTTTGTTCTTTTTTAATGTTGGCTTCATGTTTAGACATCTGAAGGTCCTCGACTCTTGTTTTTTCCGTAGTATCGGTATATATTCTCGACTTGCCTTTCTTTCTCTTTTCCTTTTCTAGTTGTTGCTGTTTTTGGTTATTTTTGGAAAGGGCCTTACAGTTTCAGGGGTTATACATAGTACTGACTTTGAAGCTTCAGATGTTCCATGAAAAGCTCTTGATGAGGAAGGCTTATTATGATACTCAGCCTCATTTATACTATTTGACTCCTCTGTAGTAGGAGGAGGTGTTACACATTGCTCACTGATTGTCATTACTTCAGGTGCAGCTGGATTAACTGAGTTTGAATTATTTTCTTCATGTTCGACGACAGGATTGGTAGGACTTAAATTGTCCTCAAAGCATCTTGTGATTTTTGGTTGCTTTAAATTTCACAAGGCAAAAAATCTTTATCAGAGAATGCCAACTTATTAAATGGTACAATTCCAGGTTTAAAAAATGCACTTGTTATATTTTATGCAGTGAAAGATTCAAAAAAAAAAGCCAACTAACGAGTAGCAAGGCTTGCAATAGCATAAATAGTTAACGCTTTTTCAGGATGATTAACGTGCCAGTCTATAAAAGCTACCATAAGCTTTGTCTTGAACGGACCGAAGACACCAACATCAAGAGGTTGTAGTTTGTAGGACATGTGTGGTGGAAATCATAGGTAAACTATTCCATTGTCACGGGAATAATTAATTGCATCGACTGAAACATGGGACTCACATGATTATCAGAAACGAGGAGAATTGGCATTTCTTTTGTACAGTTAGTATGTTTTTGAATGTGCTCAAGGACTTCCAAGAATAATTCAGTATTTATCCATCCAGATATCTAGATGACAAACCCCATAAAGTGGTGGAATGGTATTACCACAGGCAGTTTTAACTAACCCAAAAGTCTCACTAACTCTCCTCTCTCGGCTGAAACAATGTGATTCGGCAACAGTTCCGCAGCGGGAAATTTTCTGAGGAGGTTCAGTCATGCTGTGGGCAGGAATTTCTATGCATGGAAAACCGTGCTGTGCATCGTGGAAGAATCCATAAAAAATTACATTGTTTAACTTTAATTTATGAAGTTTTGTACATTTTCTTTAATTTGTGGTTTATTTCCAAATTCTTCCAACTTGTTTTTATGAATGAATTTCTTTTATTTTATGTTAATAAACATAACTGTGTCAAAAAAAAACCCTTTTTTAAATTACTTCAAAGTATTGCAAAATTTCAAGGTGCACAACTTGTTTTTTAACTCAGTGTATATTCATTTAACTGCTGCTCTTGTTCCGTTGAAAAAACTGGATTAGAGTTGTACTTAGATAAAAAACTTACGTATACAACTGCAGTCTTTTTATTTTTTTAGAATCTGTGCTGAAGGGTAGCCGGTTTCAAATTATATTAATCTGCAGGTTCTCTGATGGATAATCTGCCTTCTAGCACATCGGAGATCGCAGATGCCACAGCAACCTCATCTTTCGGTTTGTTTTGGACGATCTCACCATTTTCCTTTGAAGAAATACAAATATCCGTTTAAATAACTTACATATCGCGCACAGAAGATTTGTTAGGGGCATTACTTACTTACTTATGATGGCGCCACTAGAGCGTGGTGCTCCTGAGCCTTGCATAGAATGCCCCTCCAGCCGGGTCGATCTCTAGCCTGCTGTCTCCAATTTCGCACTTCAAGTTGTCAGAGGTTTCCTTCTACCTGGTCGCTCCATCGATGATGAGGTCTACCTTGGCTTCTGACTCCCTTGGGTTTGGTGTTGAAGACTGGAGCGTCAATGTCCATTCGCTCTACATGGCCCAGCCATCTTAGTCCTTGAATTCGAATTTTTCTGGCTAGGCTTATGTCGCTGTACAGTTTGTTTATTTTGTTGTTGTATCTTCTTCTACAAATGTTGTTTTCGCAATTTACGCAGACAGGACCATAAATCGTACGCAGAACTTTTCTCGCGAAGACTCCAAGTGACTTTTCATCCGATTGGGAGAGGGTCCATGCTTCTGCACCATATAGCAGAACCGGGATGATGAGTGTTCTATACAGCGTCACCTTGGTTTTTTTCGATAGGGCTTTATTCCTCAATTGCTTACTCGGCCCAAATAGTCCAGTAAATAGAGACAAAATAAGGGGGTTACCCTACAAAAGGTCCGGTAGTTCTAAATTTTTGATATGTTATATGGTATGGCTGGTAGATGAAAATTCCAAATTTCCACAACCACGCCCCTCCGCCCTCTTCAAAATCCTGGAAAAACGACAAAAAGTCGGCACTTTTGTCAGTTTTTTGCCTATAACTTTTTTCAGTGTACTTTATCGAAAAATAAATATGCAAAATTTCCTGTGAATATGATGCAAGAAATATTTTTGTACAACCACTACGAATGGCGCTATGAAGCCTCCAAAAAAGGCTAAAATTTCGAATTTTGTGAAATTTTCAGTTCCCTCCCTCTTTAAAGCGCAATAACTCCTTAACCGTCGAGTTTAGGGCAAATTTTGTTTCAATCAATCTTGTAGATAATTTTATTGGTTACCTACTGCATGCAAATATTTTTTATTTTGTGACCAATACAATCAGGTGAGGATTGAGATAGTGTTTTGTTAAAATATTCTCACTGACTCATTTTTTCTCTGTATGTCTGATTGGTTGCTGCGATTTTAAACTAACTTTTAGATAAGCCAGAGACCCAAGCGCGTGCATGCCAGTCCCTGCAACACTTTCTTTAGTCCGTTTCATGCACCCCCGTCAAGACCCTACTCAGGATAACAATAAGGGGAGAGGAGGGGGGCAAAATCATTCAAAAATTAATATTAGTATACAATTATCCCAGTTTCTTTATCAATTTTTATCCAACAGCCACGATTATAAAAAAAAATATACATACGAGTAGCTATTGAAAAATGTGTTCAGTAAGTACCTGTAGAGCTCTATACTTGAGTGGAAAATATAAAACGTCATCAACAAAATTAAAATATCCACAGATTTTGAAATTAATAATTTGATTCTTTTCATTTAATTTTTTTTATTGAATAATTAAATAATTTTCTTTTTTTTTATAAATAATGAAAAGTTAAAAAAAAGCTCAAGATAACATAAGTCGTATTGACAACATGTCAGATAATTGAGAAAAAGTTAAGTTAAATGAGCTTATCAAATACTAAGAGTAAAATATGTACTTTCTCGTGCGCTTAGAAGGAGGTTGAGTAGGAGGTAATATAATAATAGGCTGTTGAGTAGAAGGGTGTGGAATAAGTCCGTCGCTCGAATTTTCAGTATTCTACATAGAAATAATGGGATCTTCGTCATTGGCATTTTTATTTAAAATGGCATCAGGCCGGTTTTCGCAAGAATGACCACAACAAAATTTGCACAAGCTGGAGCATTTTTAGCCTTTCTGCACCCAGTCACACATTTACATGATACTGTTTTTAATCATTTGTGGGAGCAGCATCCTGAGTGGTTTTAATGGGTTGCAAGCCTTTGCTCTCATCCACGCCATGAGCTGGTGGTAAGCCCTGAGGAAATGAAAATATGTAGCGTTTGTTGTAGGCGGCAGCTTGGATAAATTCATTTTGGTTGAACTGCTTATAAACTTGTAATAATGTAACAAACTAAGCGATTGACCATGGTCCTCACCATATAAAGAGACCAAAATACGTTCTCCTGCCTCTGAATTTCCTGAACCCTGGCATTTGGATCTCTGAACTCCTCTGCGGCCTCAAGTAAAAGTGGGTATTTTTGAAAAAATTGGCAGAGCTTGGTTTTTCTAAAACCAAAGATGTTTGAATTGGTATCACATGAAGGAGAAGAACGTTCTCTGGTGGACTAAAGTCATAAGATGAGGATGCATAGAAGCTATCAGGCAAATTAGCCCTCCCAGGATTTCGGATGTAAACGTTCTCTACCCTAGGTATTGTTCCGGTCGATGTCTTCCCCAACAATAATCACTGCATCATACTGTGAAGCCATGGATTTTGCAGTGGCGACGTTTGCATCCTCCAGTTCAGTGACGAAAAGTTCTGTAAATCGCCTCTTGTTGTTCTCATTAGATAGAAACTTCTCTTGCGGTGCTTGGTTGATAGTTGTTTTGTCAAAATTCACGTCAGCTGAAGTATTTGCCTTACACCTTCTTGCCCGTTTAGCACTCTTAGTGTTTTGTAAAGCAGTTTCCGCAGGGTAGCCATCAAATACCACCATCACAGCAGTGCCATAGTGCCGATGAATTAACTTTATGTAATCTGCTAAAATGCTTCCAAAGGTTAAATTGCGATTCCAAACCAATTGTGGAGAAGATATCCACCATCAACTACAACCGTTCAACAATTGGGAAGTTGAAAGTCAGCTGGAAGTGAAGGGAATGCCGCATCCCATCTTCATTAAACAGGGACATGGGAAATGGAGTTCGTAAGATAGGTAATCTTTAAGATCTTCTTCAGATTATTTGGCTACGCACACTCTTCCACTCAAGTTTATAGCTCTAAGACTTGGGCTTTTCAGGTACGTACTGAACACATTTTTCAAAAGCTATGTATGTATATCTATTTTTTTATAATTGTGGCTAAAATGCCTCCAAAGGTTAAATTGCTATTCCAAACCACTTTGTGGAGAAGATATCCACCATTGTTGAAAGTCAGCTGGAAGTGAAGGGAATGCCGCATCCCATCTTCATTAAACAGGGACATGGGAAATGGAGTTCGTAAGATAGGTAATCTTTAAGATCTTCTTCAGATTATTTGGCTACGCACACTCTTCCACTCAAGTTTATAGCTCTAAGACTTGGGCTTTTCAGGTACGTACTGAACACATTTTTCAAAAGCTATGTATGTATATCTATTTTTTTATAATTGTGGCTAAAATGCCTCCAAAGGTTAAATTGCGATTACAATCCTCACCCGATTGTATTGGTCACAAAATAAACATATTTGCATGCAGTCGGAAACCAATAATATTATCTACAAGATTGATTGAAACAAAAATTGTCCTAAACTCAATGGTTAAGGAGTTATTGCGCTTTAAAGAGGGAGAAAACTGAAAATTTCACAAAATTCGAAATTTTAGCCTTTTTTGGAGGCTTCATACCGCCGTTCGTAGTGGTTGTACAAAAATACTTCTTGTATCATATTTACACGAAATTTTGTAAACTACAAATTTGAATATTTATTTTTTCGATAAAATACACTAAAAAAAGTTATAGGCAAAAAACTGACAAAAGTGCCGATTTTTGTGGATTTTCCAGCATTTTATAGGGGGCGGAGGAGGCGTGGTTGTGGAAATTTGGAATTTTCATCTACCAGCCATACCATATAACATATCAAAAATTTAGAACTACCCGACCTTTTGTAGGGTAAAATGTCTATTTACTGGACTAAAAGAAACAGCGATTAGCAAGAGTTAGTCTGCGTTTGATTTCAGCGCAGATGTTGTTGCCTGTGCTTACAGCAGTGCCCAGGTAAACAAATTCACTAACTACCTCAAAGTTATACCTATCAATGGTTACGTTCTGACCAAGTCGGTGGTGGGATTGGACTTTTGTTGATGAAAGCGTATAAGTAAATAAAAGATGTTTCGTCTTTCTTTTTGAGCTTACAACTGAATCGTTGCCTTTATTTATTTCAACTTAATGCTATATTTGCTTACAAATCAATATTATTAATTACAAATTAAATTAAATACGTGCTGACTGAGATAATAAAGGAAAGTGTGCAGGAAATGAAGCGTTGGGTGTTGAGTCTAATGCCGTTCGGTATAAGAATGCGCTTAGTTAGGAATATGGAATTGGGAATCTTTTTGGAGAGGTATATGAAAATGAATATGGGTATGAATTGTTGTTAACTTCTCCCCTTCTTAAATTTGAACGTCCTCGTTCATGATCCTGAATACTCGCATTTTCATAAGGTCTTTATATAATGACGATGAGCCGGGGTCTGCATTGGTCGTGACTGTAAATTTTCTGGCTTAGTTTGGCGTATAGTAGCACAAGTATTATTGTTACAAGTATTCCTGTGACGCCGCAATACGTCCATTTGGTTGTCTGAAGAGTAGCTTTGAATTCCTTAATTTGTTGACGAAGTGCAACTTGTGTAAGTACGGTAGGGAAATTTTTTCTTTGAAGGCGGATTCGTTCAAAACTGTTATTTTTGGTGCTGGAAGGTGATTTGCGAACACTACAAACACGATCCAATTTTACAGTCAGTTCATGAGTCGTTACTGAGGGTATGGTCGAGTCCTATAAAGGAAGAGGTAATGCCTTATTATCGCAAGAGGAATAGTTTGTCTACGGATAATGGGTGTGTTTATTATGCCAACCGTATTATAATTCCCAAATGTCTTCGGGATAGAGTTTTGAGCATCCTTCACGATAGCCATGCTGGTATTGTTAGTATGAAGAGATTAGCTAGATTATATGTTTGGTGGCCACTATGTGATAAGGATATTGAAAACAAAGTAAAAAGTTGTCAAGTTTGTGACCAAACTCAGAATGTTAAAAAAGAAATTGTCACAACAAGTTGGCCAGAATCTTCATATCCTTTTCAAAGAGTTCACGTCGATTTTTTTTATTTTAAAGAAAGATGTTTTTTATTTTAGTAGATTCCTACAGTAAATTTTGTGAAATTAAGATTATGAATTCTACAAACGTAGATTCCAAGAGTATTTAATGAAATATTCTCGTCGTATGGTCTTCCTGGTAAAATAGTTTCCGATAACGGGCCACCATTCAACTCTTTTGTTTTAAAAAAATTTTGTCAGTGTAGAGGAATTCAGTTGGTACATTCTCCCCCCTATCACCTTGCTTCTAACGGGTTAGCAGAACGCGGTGTACAAAGCGCCAAAAAAGTTTTGAAGCGTTTTTGTTTGGATCATGGTAACAAATTACCAATTCAAGATCAAATTTTTAAGTATTTACAGCACAGCCGCAACACTATATGCTCCTCTACCTCGAAAACGCCATCGGAAATGCTTTTCTCCTATAAACCGACAGTTATTTTAGATAGAATTAAGAATGATACTTCGAATGTAATTTGTAATTACGGAAATAACAAAAATTCTGAAGTCGCTGTTGATACCAATAATTGTAAAGGTAATGCAATACAAAAAAATAATTCTGGTTATATAGAGGGAGAAGATGTAATGTATCGGTACCATTTTAAACATTTTATTCGTTGGGTACCTGCCTGAAGTTGTTAAGATAGTAAGTAAGCTAACTTATTTAGTAAACATGAACGATAGAATACGATTAGTTCATCAAAATCAATTGCGAAAAAAATACTTAAAAGATAATGTATTTCTCAAAACTAAAGCACTGAATTTAAATGATGAAAATTGTAATTTAGAACCTAAGTTGGATAAAACTAAAAAGGAAAAATGTAATTTTGAAAAAGAATCAGTGTCAGAAGATTTAAGTTCTCCATTAAGAAGATCTCAAAGAGATAGAAAAAAACCTAAGCGTTTTACATTTTCTGAGTATGATAAGCCAAAGCTTAAGTAAATTTGTTTTGTATTATGTGAAGGCTTGAGCAAAAAGGGGGAAAGTTGTTATATATTTCGATAACTCAATTAATTGTGTTATCGCCTTTAACTTACCTATTTTCTCAACACTTCCTTACCTTTATGGATTATGACAGATTATGACTTCTAAGGAATTGTTCGATCTCTTTTTGCTCTAACCTCCAACCGAATAACTTGTGCTTTCCTTAGCTAATAAGATTTAGATATACTGAATAAATGATTTAAAAGTATCTGAGTGTTTTTACTAAAATACAGAATTTAATTTAATTGAATTAATAAAGACTATTATATATAATGAACGACTTTTTTTCTTGTAAAAAAAAAAACACGCACTAAAAACAGACACTAAAAAAAAAGGTAAGATCCCCTTTCGAGAATCGTGCTTCTCGAATAAAAATAAATATAGCACAACAAAATTTGGTGTCAGATGTGGGGTCTGCCTGAAAAGTGACAGGTGCAATGTGTAAAAAATAAAATGCACGACTGGGTCGCACGAAATTGCTCTAATGAGTGACAGTGGTTTAGGGGCTTGAGATTTTGATAAAAATAAAATTTTCAAAATTCTTAAATAAATACTTAAACTAATTTGAGCTGAAAAAAAAGTAAGCCATTTTATTTCTTGGATAAATTTGAATTTATGAGAATAAATTTATAAAAATCTGTGGAGCGGTTTTTGAGAAAAAAAGTTTTTTTTGAAAAACTTTTGGAAAAAATTTTCAAAAAAAATTCAAAAACGCCAGTTCATAGGTATTCAGCAAATACATTTATTCAAAATTTTTACAAAAAAATTTGAGAAGCACTTCTCAAAATATTAATTTTTAAAATTTTTTTTTTAAATGATTTTAAAAGTACAAAAAAATATTTTTCAAAAATATTGGTAATCAAAACAAAGCTACCTACAGCTATATGTGTGTGAAATTTCGAAAGGATCGGTTGAGTCGTTTTCGAGATAGTCGAAAGCAAAAAAACGGTCCTATGGAAAGTACCGTTCTTAGCCATTTTTTAAAACTTTTTTTCAGCCATATGATTGGTCGTACCTAAAAAGCAACACTGATTTTTTTAAATCGAAATCGTTAGAGCCGTTTTTGAGAAAAATAAGCTTTAACGTAACGGTTGTATGGCAGGTACCGTTATTTTTTGAGCTAAAAAAAAAAATTTCAATTTCCCCTCTGTACAATACCTAAAAAAGTCTATATACCAAGTTTGAAGCAATTCGGCCCACCCGTTTGGACTGTAGGTGTCTATACATACAGACAGACAGACAGACAGACAGACAGACAGACATACAGACGGACAGAATTTTTAGACCATCTTTTTTCGTCTTCGCTATCATCGTAATGTCATGTTTGATTGTTATCTCAAAACTTTTTTTTTCGACGAATGCATAACTTGCCTTATAGTACCTATAATCGCAAGTAAAAATAACTAGAAGTGAGAATTAAAAATAACAAGTGATACCTTCCCTCTACAAACTACAAAAAAAAAAAACCAAGTAAAAAAAAACACAAGAACTCAAAAAAAAAAGACTGAAATTCAGTGAAAAATAAAAGCTTGTTAATCATCTTTAAACCAACTATCATCTCTATCATTCATCTTTAATCCAACAATTATATCAACCATTCATCTTTAAGAATCGTTCATCTTTAGCCACCACCATACAAATTTTTAAAGAGGCCAGAAAAAAAAGAAAATTATTTCAAAATATGCTGTAAACAAAAAAATATATATATATATTATTACTTTTATCAATTAATATACTTTTATCAATTAAAATACGTTTATCAATTAATATACTTTATTATTATCATTACTTTTATTAGCAAAACATTTTTTTTTAATTCAGAGTTAAATTTCTTTGAATTAAAATTTAAATTTAATATAATCAGTTAATGTCCGAAAGTGAAGATTGTTTTTTATAAATAATTAATGTATACATACATATGTCTGGAAATGAAATTGATTTAATTGACGAATCCAATTCAAACTCGTCCGATACCGATAGCTCGTTAAATGAATCAACGTTAAACGCGTCTGATACAGTCTCCGACTCGCCTTCCAATAATTCTCCTTCCTCTCATTCTACTCCCAATAAATTATTAAATATGCCCCCAAAACTAGATAGATCTTTTGCCCTTAAATTAATTCCAGAATTTGATGGGAACAGAGCAAATATACACAAATTTCTAAATGCGTGTGATTTGATATCTGAAGACATTTCCACTTCCGAAATTTCCGTCCTTCTTCTTATTATAAAAACTAAACTTATTGGCCCAGCGTACAATATAGTTAAATATTCGGAATTCACCACCTGGGAATCCCTTAAAGAAAAATTAGAACAACAATTTTTAGAAACAAAATCTCTGTCCCAACTCCAGTTGGAACTAATACATATAAAGCAAAGAACAAATGAGACTGTGCGTTCTTACTCCAATAGATTGGAACAAACGCTTGCAAATCTGAACGATGCTTGCATAGCTAGCGAAGGGTCAAAAAATTCTAGCGTTATTACCAATCTCAACTGTAAAACTGCTTTAAAAGCATTCGAGAGAGGACTTAATCCTAGAATAAGTCTGATCATTAAAGCTTCGAGATTCACTACTCTGACTACTCTGGAAGCTATATAAGCTGCCGTATTAGAAGAGAAAAGTGGTTTCTCATATAATAACCCAACTTCTTATAACCCATCACAACCTAAAACCTCATCCAGAAATCCTATCTTTTGTAATTTTTTTAAAAAAACTGGACATAACATCGAGCAATGCTATCTAAAGAAAAATAAGGAACAGCTCCCTTCGTTCAAAAGTGAAGTTAAGAAAGTAAATATTACTTGTAGTTATTGTAAGAATCTCGGGCATCACATAAATGAATGTCGAAAAAGGGAATATAATAATAATAAAAAAAACAATACTAATTCTTTTCCCCCTTCAACAGCAAACAGACATTCGGAAAACCGTTCAGGTGCCGAAACCAGTGGCAATTTTCGGACCCAAACTTAGTCTCCTCTCGCCACATCCTACACATAAATTTAAGAAATAATATAAGTAGAGTAGATTCCATTAAACTTTCTTCTGAAACTTTGCTAAACCCTAAACATTAAAAATTTCTAATCGATGGCGGTAGTGAAATTTGACTGATTAAAATAGACAAAATAAAACCAGAACTACCCATCGATTCTGGTATAATTCATTCCCTATCTGGTATAACTGATTCTGTTATCCGTACTAAGGGAGTTATACAACTCCTTATTAATCTTCCTAAAAACGTAACAATCTCTTACTCTTCTTCTTCTGTTTGTGAATTGCAACGACATTTTTAAATTTTCCGATGTCAATGCCAATAAAATTTTGATAAGATGTAACCATAATAAACCTCGATAGTTTTAGTAGATAGAATGTTTCCCATCAGTACCGATGGAATAATAGGTAACAATTTCCTGGATGACCATAAAGCTCAAATAAATTATGGCACCAAAATACTTACCTTCACATGGAAAAATTATTTAATCAACTACGATCTAATTCCTTCTAATCTAGTAAATATTTCTCCTAGATCCGAAATCATTGTCCCAATCCTCAAGGAAATTAATGTGGATAGCATTTGTCTCTCCCAACAATTTCCCAATGGATTATATATTGGCAATAGCATTACTCCGGCCAATAGTTCTATCTCTTACATATCAGTCGTTAATTCCTCTGAGTCCCCCATTGATTTTAACACTGATGATATAGTATTTGACGAAGTCTCTAATTACAAAATTTTGCAAATTCAACACTATCCTGCTTCTTATGAAAGAATAAAAACTATACAAGAACTGGTAGTGACTGACCACATGACCAAAAATGAAAAGGACTCTATTTCAGAATTATGCTGCTTGTACAGTGACTTATTTTTTATAAAAGGAGATAAATTAACCCATACCTCTTCTGTACAACATCCTATCATAACTCAGGATGCTACACTTACATATATAAAACCCTACAGGTTGCCGGAAGCACAACGACAAGAAGTAAATAAACAAATCCATGAGATGATGGACGATAATATTATCCAACCATCGAATAATCCGTGGAATTTCCCACTTATTGTCGTTCCGAAAAAACCTGATAAAGATGGTAACAAGAAATAGAGAATCGTTGTCGATTTTCGCAAACTCAACGACAAAACCGTCATTGACGCATACCCGTTACCTAACATAACTGATATTCAGGATCAGTTAGGGAGTTCAAAGTTCTTCTCAACCTTAGATCTAGCCAGTGGCTTTCATCGGATCGAAGTTCACCCAGAAGATAGAGAAAAGACCGCTTTCTCTTCTCCTTTTGGTCATTATGAATTCATTAGAATGCCTTATGGATTAAAAGGTGCTCCAGCCACCTTCCAAAGGTTAATGAATAATGTTTTGACTTCACTTCAAGGTATAAAGACCTTCGTTTATATGGATGACATTGTGGTTTATGGTAAGACGCTAGAAGAACACAATTCAAAACTAAGAGAAATCTTCGAACGTCTTAAAATGCATAATCTAAAATTGCAGCCCGATAAATGCCAATTTTTGCGAACTGAGCTCACTTATTTGGGACATGTCAGAAACGAATCCGGTATTAAACCTGATCCACAAAAAATCGAATGTATACAAAATTTTGCACAACCCAAGAACGCAAAAGATATCAAAAGCTTCCTGGGTCTTGCAGGTTATTATCGGCGCTTCATAAAAGATTTTGCAAAAATTTCTAAACCTCATACTAATCTTTTACGTAAGGATGTTCGCTTCGACTGGACTCCTCTTTGTTCAAATTCTTTTCATGGATTAAAAGAAAAACTCATTAATCCACCCCTTCTCCAATATCCCGATTTCACTAAAAACTTCATTCTTACAACGGATGCTAGCGACATTGCTATTGGAAGTGTCCTTTCACAAGGTGAAATTGGTAATGATCTTCCTATCTCTTATGCATCACGAACTTTTAATAAAAACGAAAAGAATTATTCTACTACAGATAAAGAACTTTTGGCTATCGTTTGGTCAGTCAAACCTTTCCGACCATATCTGTATGGAAGAAAATTTCAACTTTACACGGATCATAAACCTCTAGTTTATATCCACAATTGTAAAGATATAAATTCTAGAATGATGAGATTTCGCCTACAGCTCGAAGAGTTTGAATATGAAATCATTCACAAAAAAGGTGAACAAAATACAAATGCTGATTGCCTAAGCAGAATTGCAAAAATGACTCTTCGTTCAGATACAAAACCGTCTTCTTATTCTTCTCAAAATTCGTCTTCTGAAACATCTCCTAACTCGTCTTCTATCCCACCTACTATATCGTCTCCTACATCGTCTGAAAATAATAATTCTTATTCTACACCTTCAAATTCTTTTTCTTTACAGACAAATACAAGTTCGTCTCCTACATCTTTAACTTCTAATTCTTGTTCAAAATCTTCAAATAAAAATTCTAATTCTTGTTCAAACCCATTTCCTAACTCTTATTCAAAATCTTCACATACAAATTCAAATTTTTCTTCAACATTTTGTTCCAAATCTTTGAACACTAATTCCAATCCCAGTTCCAAATCAGCTAAAACAAATCCTAGTTTTAATGCTTCAACTGAAAATACTAATTCTTGTTCCACATCTTCTAACATAGATATTGATCCAGAAGCATCTCCTTCATCTACAAATCATGATTTTAATTCTTCTTCAAGTCCTTCAACATCTTCAAATACAAACTCTAATTCCTTAAAATCCAGTTCTAATTCTTATTCAACGCCTTTAATAATAACTACTTATACTTATTCTTCGAATAATCCTTCATCAAAACCATATTTGTGAGAAAATTAAATCAAAACTTTTCTTAAGGAATTTCATCTAAATCCGATTGGAGGACACTGTGGTGTCAACAGAACCTTTAAACGTATAAAATTATATCATAATTGGAAAAATATGTTACAAGATATAAAAAACTACATTAAAAATTGCGAACTTTGTCAGAAAAACAAAGTAACAAAATACACTATGGAACCTATGGTTATAACTTCAACTTCTAAATACCCGTTCGAAAAAATTTCTATCGATATCGTTGGTCCCTCTCCTATGAATAATAATAATAATAATAAATATCTTTTAACATTCATCGATGATCTGACTAAATACACGGATGCAATCCCTTTACCAAATCAAGAGGCTAATACAATCGCCGAAGCATTCGTCAAAGAAATAATATTTCGATATGGAACACCCAAATACGTGTTGTCAGATCAAGGCCAAAATTTCCTAAGCGATATATTCAAAAATGTATGCAAGCTTCTCAAAATTACCAAGCTCCAAACTACTGCATACCGACCACAATCAAATGGCTCTTGCGAAAGAAGTTACAGAAATTTCGTGAAATATCTCCGTTGTTTTATCAATAAATCGCAAGACGATTGCGACAGCTGGATTAAATATGCCGTTTTCGTACATAATACGACACCCAACACTTCAACGTCGTACACTCCATTCGAACTTATGTACGGTAGACAAATTGAACTTCCTTCTAGTGTAACAAAAAACCCAGAAATCTGTTACAATTACGATTTGTATGACAATGAGCTTAAATCAAGGCTTCAGCATTGTCACCAAATCGCTAGAGACAAACTTCTCAAGAGTAAGGAATCTTCAAAACTTCAGTATGATAAAAAACAAAATCCGGGAGACTTTCAGATAGGAACGCTTGTTCTACTCAAAAATGAAAGTAATCAAAAAAATAAAAACAAAAAGCTTCTTCCTCTTTATTCAGGACCTTACGAAATCTTATCTAAGTCAGGAGTAAACTCCGAAATTAGAATAAAAAATAAAATAGTTAAAGTCCACAACAATAGACTAAATTTTTTCAAGTTAATTATAATCTTCAATCCTAATATTCTTTCCAGAAATGGATAAACCAATAATTGTAATCCTCATCTTTAAAATAATCTTGAGTAACCCAATGATGATCAACCACGAGCAACCATATGAAATCGTCGACTTGAAAAACAAGACGGAAATATACTACGAACACGTTGGTAACCTTAAGCTTTTCTCTAACCATTGGAACTTACTCATATATACTAACCTTACCGATCTCAACTTTCAATACAATTCTATCTTACTGACCTATGAAAAAATTCTATTCTCTTGCAAACAACTTCTTTCTTCTAAGGAACACTTTTCCCAATGCGAATCCCTTCTTACCCTTTCTACGTTAGTCCTTGATCGAATTAAAGCACAAGACCAAATTAGAAACAAATACTTAGGAACCACCATTAAACCTCGAATACAAAAAAGAGGATTAATAAATGCTATTGGTTCTATATCAAAGCAATTATTTGGCACCCACGACGACGAGGATGCACAAACTTTCTCTCGTCATATAAATAAACTTAGCCAACAACAACATTATGAATCCCAATTAAACGAAAAACAAATTTCAATATCAAAAAATATCATCCATCAATTAAACCTTACAAACGACCAAATTATTAAAATAGAAGAAAAAATTGAAGAAACCAGTAAAATCATTGCTCAAATAAACAAAAACTCAAATAGTGACAACATAATAAATAAATCCTTTCTTCACCTAAACGAACTTTTTACGATGTTCAACTCTTTATCAGAATACTACTATTCCACCAAAGATCACCTCCTTGACGCTATTTACTCCGCAGCCAACTACGTAGACAACCAAATTAATTTTGTATTAAGAATCCCTCTTACTTCTTCCAAAAACTATAACGTTTATAAATGGACTAGTATACCAAATCTCATCGAAAAAAAAACCTATGCAATTATAATACCCGAAAAACCTTTCCTCATCGTAGACTCAGAAAAGCAATCGTTTTTTCTCTATGATAACAATGACTTAGACAAATGTCAAACAACTACAAAAAATTATTGTCTTTGCGAAAGAAACACGCCAATCCTTTTCATATCATCAAGCAGTGCCTGCGAACTGAATTTACTTTCCATTCTTCCATATGAAATCAGTAATTGCAATGTTCAGTTAATGCAAATATATCACCCGATTTTCTTACAGCTAGCAGACTCCAATTCATGGATTTTCGTTTCCCCAAATCCAGAAAATCTTATGATTAAATGCCAAAATCTTAACTCTCAAATAAATATAAATGCAACAGGTATTCTTAAAATCGAACCAAACTGTATTGCAAATATCCTTAAGCTCCAAAACAAATTTCGAAACAAAAACTTATCTTAACTTTGAGAAAATTCCCAGTTATGCTACAAAGTCTTTTAACATACATAATCAGATTGATGACCTTAATTCTATCAGTAAGAATATAGACAACTTAAAAAATTCTCAGTTTGTATATTCGAATACCGACCGTAAAAATAAAATCACCACAATCGTGTTTTTCCTTTTAATGCTTTTCGTCGTATTCATAGTTATAATAATATTGCTAATGCAGAATATGAGAAAGAACTCTGCACATAAAAAAGAAACGGAATCATTATCAATGACAGAAATAAAGGTTGATTCAACCCCAGTAACATTGGTAGAAGCCGAACCAATACCAAAACCTCGTTTAGCTCCATCAAACCTATCTCGTTCACTTCCAATTCCATCTTCTCACAGCAAAGTCGAAACTCGCACCACTCCAAGGTACAAGTTTCGTCCTTAAGGGGGGAGGTGTTGTAAAGTGCGTACTCTACAACATTCCCTTATCATCTTCCCTTATCCCATTTCAATTCAATCCATTCAAATTCCCACAGTCATCATTTCCTTTTGATTTGATTGACCAATATCCGACACACTTAAAATTCCCATATCATCATTTCCTTTTGATTTGATTCACCAATATCCGACACACTTAAAATTCCCATATCATCATTTCCTTTTAATTACCTACAACAATTACATTCAACTCCAAAGCCGATCAACGATCGCTCCACTTAACTTACTTACTTAAGGTGGCGCAGACAGTCCATTGTGGACCACGGCCTCAACCAACATTCCTCGCCAGCTAGGCCGGTCCCTAGCCATTGGCCTCCAGTTGCACACACCAAGTTGGTTGAGGTCGTTTACCACTTGATCGCGCCACCTTAGATGGGGTCTTCCAGAACTGCGTCGGCCCTCCGTCGGAATTGAAGACTCGTCGGGCAGGAGCGTTTTCGTCCATAAGCTTCACATGACCCAGCCATCTAAGCCGCTGAATTTTCACCTTCTTAACCAAGTCAATGTCGCTGTATAGCCCGTACAATTCGTCATTGAATCTTCTCCTCCATACTCCATTGATACATACAGGCCCGAATATCACCCGAAGAACTTTCTTTCTCTCAAAGCACCCCAGCCTGTATTCATCCGATTGTGTCAGTGTCCACGCTTCTGCCCCATACAGCAGGACTGGGATGATAAGGGTCTTGTATAGTGTCTCTTTGGCCCTTTGAGAGAGGGCTTTACTACTAAGATGCCTTCTTAGCCCGAAGAAACAGCGATTGGCAAGAGTTATTCTTCGACTGATCTCTTCACTGATGTTGTTCTGAGAGGTTATAGTGGAACCCAAATTTACAAAGTCCTTGACAACCTCAAAGTTATATCTGTCCATTGTGACGTTTTGTCCGAGCCTACGATAATGATCTTCTTCACCCGAGGACAGCATATACTTTGTTTTATCTTTATTTACAGCCAGACCCATTCGAGCCGCTTCCACTTCAATACTGGCGAATGCTCCACTGACAGCGCGCTTCGTTCTTCCAATAATGTCAATATCATCAGCATAGCCAAGTAATTGAACGGATATAAAAAAATCGTACCGCTGGTGTTGACATGCAAGTTGCGTACGATTGCCTCAAGAATGATGTTGAAGAGGTGACAGCGCGTCACCCTGTCGTAAGCCTTTCTCGACATTAAATGAGTCGGTGGTGTTCTTACCAACCTTGACGGAGCAGCGCGAGTTCTCCATAGTCATCCTGCACAATCGAACGAGTTTGGCAGGGATGCCAAGAAGCGACATGGCTCTGTATAGCTCGTTCCTGCTTACGCTGTCATAGGCGACTTTAAAATCCATAAAGAGGTGGTGAGTATCGATTTGGAATTCTTGGGTCTTTTCCAAAATCTGTCGAAGTGTGAAAATTTGGTCGACGGTTGACTTAGCAGGCCTGAAACCACACTGATAGGGGCCAATCAGTTCACGTGCGAAAGGGTTCAGACGTTCACACAGAATGGCCGACAAGATTTTATAGGCGACATTTAGGAGACTTATACCTCTGTAGTTGGCGCAGTTTAGAGCATCTCCTTTCTTGTGGATAGGGCACACAATGCTGAGGTTCCATTCGTCAGGCATACTTTCATCCGACCAGATTGTACAGATGAGTTGGTGTATGCTCCTCACCAAGTCATCTCCCGCTGCTTTGAAGAGCTCAGCCGTAAGGCCATCAGCTCCAGCAGCCTTGTTGGACTTTAGTTTAGATATTGCTATCCGAACTTCTTCTTGGTCGGGAGGACGGAAATTTTGTTCTTCATCATCCAAATCGAATGGATCATTCTGCCTGACAGCGATTAGTTTGTTGTCTTCGCCGTTTAACAGTCTGCAGAAGTGTTCTTTCCAAATTCTCAGCACCGACTATGTATCTACAACGACATTCCCACCCTCGTCTCTACATGCTTCCGCTCGGGCTTTGTAACCCTTGGACGAATGTTTTACCCTTTGGTAGAACTTTCGAACATTGCGTCTGGCGTAGCACCCCTCAATAGATTCAACCATTCGTTTTTCCAGTTCTCTTTTTTTCTTCTGAAAAGCCGATGTTCCTCTTTCCTCTTTTGCTGGTACACCGCACGGAAAGCGTTCTTGGCAGCTCTAGTTCTGGCATTCAGAACTGCATGATAGGCTTCGTCTTTGGCCAAGTGTGCGAGCCTGCACTCATCATCGAACCAGGTGTTTCGTTGTGGTCGCCTAATGAAACCCCAAACAACCGTGGCAGCGGTTTTGATGGCCATTTTGCAATGTTGCCACTGGGCCTCTGGGTTTGGCGCAGGCGCCGGGCTTGTCAAGAGATAAGAGGAAACATGATTGGCAAAGGTTGTGGCGGTCTCTTGCGATTGTAACTTCGCAACATCAAACTTTCTCACAGTGGATGTTCGATTCTGCGGTCTGGTGGGGATCCGCATTCGCATTTTAGCTACAACAAGGTAGTGGTCCGAGTCTATGTTGGCCCCTCGGAAAGTGCGGACATCCATGACATTGGAGGCATGTCTGCTATCAATCGCAATGTGATCAATTTGGTTGACGGTATTTTGATCAGGAGACCGCCAGGTCCCCTTGTGTATATTGAGGTGTGGGAAGTATGTGCTAGCTAAGATGACACTTCGCCCCGCAGCAAAGTCGATTAGTCTGTGTCCGTTACTGGAAGTGTTGTCTTGCAGGCTATGCCTTCCGACTGTCGAGCCAAAGTTACCCTCCTTTCCGATTTTGGCGTTGAAGTCACCAAGAATAAACTTAGTGTCGTACTTCGGGCATTCATCATACGTCTTCTCGAGAAGATCGTAGAATTCTTCTTTGGTCGTGTCATCTTTTTCCTCCGTGGGGGCGTGGACGCAGATCAGCGAGATGTTGCTGAATTTGGATTTAATGCGGATTGTGACAATGCGTTCGCTTATGCCACGAAACCCCAAGACTTCTTGCCTAAGCCTTCCTCTTATCACAAATCCGCATCCAAATAGCCGCTGGTTTCTTGTCCTGTAGCACTTGCCGTAGTAGATGTCACAGTTTTTCATCCTCCTTGTGCTTTCACCATCCCATCGCACTTCTTGGATGGCTGTGATGTCGGCTTTGACACCATCTAGGGCTTCCACTAATTGTTCGGCTGCACGTGGTCTGTTAAGGGTCCGGACATTCCACGTGCAGAACCGAAATTCGTTGTCCTTGTTTCGCTTGCTACGGTCGTCATCAGTAGGGTCATTCATATCCGAGGCAACTTAAACCCATTCATTTTCCCAATACATTTAACTTCTTCATTGCCTGCCCCATTAAAACAAAACCTAAATTCCCAGATCATCATTTTCATTTTTCTATATCCAACAAGCAATGCACTCCCTTTCCAGTTCATATTTTAAAAACCCATTAAACGTGCATTGATCCCAAAAATCGCCTTTTGCTGATGCAGCATGATTTTCCTTTTCGGTTTTTTCTAGTCGGTTGAGGAGGAAAAAGACATCGGACACTCTGGTTTCGGACGCCGGTCGATATACAACTTTTTACTATTTCTTTAGCAGAGTTGTTTTTGTTTTATCGTATACTATTTCTTACTATTCCTTTAATTGAATTGTTTTTTGTATTTTATAGTAATTCTAAGTGATTTTCTTTTATTGAATTAATAAAGACTATTATATTTATAATGAAAGACTTTTTTTCTTGTAAAAAAAACACGCACTAAAAACAGACACTAAAAAAAAGTCAAGATCCCCTTTCGAGAATCGTGCTTCTCGAATAAAAATAAATATAGCAGAACAGAACTATGATGATCAGCTTCTCGAGGAGATTAGGCGTCGCACACAAGGCAAAGATGAATCCATCGGAGTCTATGTGGCGACAATGCAGAATTTGTTTGGTAGGTTAACCGATCAAATCTCGTAAAGTAGGAAGTTGTCAATGATTCAAAGGAACTTGACACCTTTCTGCCAAACTCAGCTTGGTCTGGCTAAACCAAGTTGCGTTTCGGATTTGGTTGCTTTAGGTAGGACTTTAGAAGGAGTTAGGGCGAATGTGGAAGCGTATGTTCCACCATCCAGTGTTGGGAATAATAGGACTTTGCTAGAGCCGGATCTGGCATATGTAGGTGTTGACACTTCGGAAGTTTTGGTTCTTTCAGACAACAACCCAACTTCTCATCAGGCCCAAATTTCATCCCAACCCCGACCTTCGTCTAGTATTAGGTGTTTTAATTGGAATGGATCAGGCCATTATGCAAATAAGTGTTCTGCTCCTAGGCGTTGTTTTGGTTGTGGCGCTGCAGGCGTCTATAGAGAGAACTGTAGAAAGTGTTCGGGAAATGGGCAACGGGCTCCTGCACCATCAGGGCGGGAAGTCCGAAGACGTTGACAGGGTTGCCTGCTGGTAACCAGTTGGCAGATTTAATTCATTTAGGGTTTACTCTCGAGGCAAACGGTAATGATAGGAGACCATTTTTGAGTGTTAGTATTTATGGTTCTAAATTTTTAGGTTTATTAGATTCAGTAGTTTCTAGAACCATAATAGGTAGGGATGCCTGGTTAATGATAGGAAATCTAGGGCTTTCTTTGAAAAAAGACTCTGTTCACTGCGTGTGTTTGGCAGATGGAACAAGAGTTGAAGTTTTAGGAGTGATCTCTCTTCCAATAATTGTTGAGGATAGGGCAGTGTTAGTTGACTGTTTGGTCATCCCTTCTCTGCCACATACGGTGATTTTCGGTGCAGATTTTTGGGCGCTGTCGGGTATCGTTCCGGATTCAAGATCACGGATGTGGACTTTTTCGGAGCAGGACAGTCCTGTTTCAATTTGTTCTATTACAGAACGATCAGAGTTGAGTGCTAGGGAAATTAAAACATAAGAAGAGTTTATAGGAGAATCTTTTAGGAAAATGACTGAAGGCTAAGGTTGTACAAAATTAGTTCAACACAAAATTAGGACGTCGGCGGAACCCATAAAACACCGGTATTATCCGGTTTCCCCGGCAATGCAGGAACATATTGATAGGGAGTTAAATGAGATGTTAGAGGCAAGAGTTATTGAGAGATCGACAAGTGCTTGTTCGTCTCCAATACTGTTAGTTACAAAGAAGGACGGCTCCTATAGATTCTGCGTGGATTATAGGAAGCTGAATAAAAATACTGATAGGGATGCTTATCCACTTCCATATATCAATTCATTTTTAGATAGGCTTCGGGGTGCTAAGTTCTTGTCTTCGTTAGATATCAAGTCAGCGTATTGGCAGATACCTATGGATTTCGTCTTCGTCTTCGTCTATTTAGACATCATCATCATTTCAGAAACTTTCGAGAAACATCTTGAAATTCTGAATGAGGTGATGAAAAGGTTGAGTGAGGCAGGATTAAAAGTGAGTAGGGAAAAATGCAACTCGATCGAAATGGGTTACATGTGCATCCAGAAAAAGTGGAAAGCATGGTTAGGATTCCAGCACCGAAAAATATTAAAGAAGTTAGGAGTTTTATAGGGACAGTTTCGTGGTACCGTCGTTTTGTACCAAATTTTGCAGAATTGCTCAGGCCTTTGTCGGATCTGTTGAAGAAAAATAAAAAGTTCGTTTGGAGTCAGGACTGTGAGGATAGTTTTAGGAAGGCAAAGGAGTGTTTGGTGACAGCACCTTTACTCACTTGCCCAGATTTTAAATGACCATTTATCGTTCAAACAGACGCGTCAGATTACGGTATCTGTGCGGTTCTTTCACAGAACTTTGATGAGGGAGAAAAGCTTGTCTGGTACCTAAGTAGGTCGTTAAATAGAATAGAATGCTTGGCTGTACTTTAATTTAATAAGTAATTTTTACTTTCAATTCAATGTACAATCATTTAATTTTTTTTTTTGCGTATTTTATTTATTGTGAACGTGCGTCACAAAATATATGCAAACATTTTCAAAATAAATTAAGGTAAGGTGGGTGAGGTATATATAATTGCACATCTAAATTAAAGCCAAACGGCGTGGGTCTTGCGCGAATCTTTCCAATACTTCTTTCACAATCTCTTCTTCATTTTCCTTTACATATATCTCCTGTGGACACTCAACATGCATAAACCTGTAAATTTAAACATTCCATCACCTATCTATTATATCAAATTTTTAGACTATTCAATTACCATTTAAGCGATTTTCAACCATGGTTGAACGAAGCCAAGTTTTCACTCTTCTTAATGTGCTGAAAGTCCTTTACACTGAGCTTGTGGTGCAGGGTAACGCTAAGGGAATATGAAGAGCAAGTTTTGTTACAGGGAACAAATCTGCTGTTTCTCGTAAAACATCACACAAGTCCAGTTTTTGAAGATCTTCTGAGCTTGATTTCATACTTTTCCAGTGATCGTACCATAATTCAGCCTCCCCATCAAAACCTTCTAAAGAATGGAACTCGGTAAAGATTTTTGATTTTATTTTAAAATCTTGCACATTCATTTTTAACATATTCGATGGATGCAACAGAAATAATGAATACGCTGGTATATTTTCTTCAGGAAATCTACGTTCATGTCCCATAATTAATGAATCTAGATATGGAATCAACAGCGATCTCTTCCAGAATTCAACAGCATTTGATGAAGGATGATTAGACCCATATTTTTGGCGGCTCACTGTTCTAGCCATCTGAAGTTCTACATCAATTTCTTCTGCAATTAATTTAGAATCAACCATAAGTTCTTCTATTCCTGAATCAACTTGATTTCGATGGTCTTTTGCTAATTTGATAATCTTATGCACATGCTTCGTGCATGCAAGGAGGTCTAGTTTTTGCGATTGTAGAATATTTACAACTGGCTCAAGGTAGGCAGAATATTTTGCTATTAGAACAAGACATGCTATAAAGGTTGTTTGTGTGACAGCACAATGCAGCTGGAAAGCCGTTGTTTTGGTAGCAGGGTTTTCTTCAACAGAAAGGTCTTTTAGTCCCTTAACGATGCTACCAAAATGCTGTTTGAATATTGCAACGCTTTTGTATTTTTCGGACCATCGAGTTTCGCAAAAGGCAGGAATGTTCGGAACATATTTTCTTCTCGTAAGGGAATTGCGGTAGAAGTTTATAACATCCTTGATAGTGCCTATTGTGTTGCAAATTTCTGGAACGTCATTCAGATCGTTAACTACTAAATTCAACTTGTGACTTGCACAATGGAAATACAAGGCTTTAGGATATTTTTCTCTTAAAATTGCCTGGACACCGTTGTCCTCTCCCGACATGGTTGAACAACCGTCATACCATTGTCCATTGAATTTAAGAGGATCCAATCTTGCATCTTTAACAAATGTATCTAATGCAGAGGCAATAGTTCTTGCATCCGTGGCATCCAACTCTATGAAACCTACAAAAGCTTCGCGAATAACATGTTCCTTTATATCGTAGAATCGCAGACCAATTGAAAGCTGTTCTTTGCCTGATCGTCGTGACATACTTTCATCCCCCATCAGTGCATAAGCACATGCATCTTTCGCGTCCTTTAAAATTTGGTCCCTGATCACTTGTCCACATAAATGAATAATTGCATTTTGGATTCTGGGAGAAAGGTACGTGGCATTTTTTTTCCATCTTCAAAATGCTGCGTGAGACTTTGATCACCTGCCTTTATTTGAAGTCGAAGTAAGTCTCTAAACACACCTTAAGGAAACAAAATTAAGAAATGAATGAAAACTTTACACGAATAACCTTGATTTTTTCCCCTTAGGGGCATATCATGGGTACCGCAAAATATTATTGTTGAGATGACTGCTGAAATAATTTTTCTATTTTCTTCCATCAATTTTTGGTGTCCGGATATAATGGAAACATTTATAGGTGTTGCCTCCAAAAAGCTTTTTGCTGATTTGACTGCTCCCAAGTGCCAATGATTTGAAGAAGGACTCTTGCAATATTCATGCATATGTTTGTACCGACTAAAAGGTTTTTTTATAAATGAACCTAAAACACCTTGAACATTTTGAGGTGGGAATAGTACACAGTATAAACAAAGCGCACCCTTCATTTTTTTTGAATACTGCAGCCAAGGGGAATATGTCTCCAACCATTCAAATTTAAATTTCCTGTTACCACCTTCAACATCGTCGTTAAAATTATAATTTGCTGGTGGTTTCCAACATCGTTTCAAAATTTCAGTTTTTTCGTTTGTAGACATCACCTGCAATCGTCCAAAACATTCTCCCAGATCGTTCAAGGGATATTCTACTGGACGCGATGTATTCAAATTCAACAATAAAGATGTTGAAGTTGAAGCTGTTGAAACTCTTGGTTCAGAATGCTACGCAGAAATTGTTGGATCATGGTTTGGAGTAGGGGTTTTATTTTGGCTTGTTTCGTTCCCATTAGGTGCATTAGTCTCAACATGTTTTCGTTTTTGAGAAGCTAAAATAATGAAAAGTCAAATTTTATAAAGTAAATCAGCATTTTACCTCAAAGTGCTTTGACTTTGATGATTTTTTAGTGAGTTGGAATTGAAAAGTTTTACGCTTCGCACTAAATTTTTTTTTTCCTTGTAAGTCAATTTTTCATAAAAGTACTAAGTGGGTGCGATAGTATGGTCTCCGCCCATACAATTTTTTCATTACTTAATGCCACTTATATACGTATTTCTTTATTTGTACAAAAAAAAGTTACGTATGTATATCATGACGTGGTAGGTGTTGCCGTTATTTTTTTATATTTTTTTATTCTAGTTTAAGCCAGAAAATTGCGATTCCCGCCGAACAGGTTGGAAACACACCCCCTCCTATATGATTTTTTTTTCTTGTTGGGACACACTACATATTCTAATTTTTGGAACTTGGAACACCTTACGCAGAACACCCATTATAAAAATATTTAATATTGTTTCAAAAATATAAATACTAATGTCCGAACCAAAAAGATTTCTTATTTTGAACAAAATAAAAAAAAAACATTTCAAAAAACAAAATCATCCAAACCCATACAGCAGGACTGGGATGATAAGGGTCTTGTATAGTGTCTCTTTGGCCCTTTGAGAGAGGGCTTTACTACTAAGATGCCTTCTTAGCCCGAAGAAACAGCGATTGGCAAGAGTGATTCTTCGACTGATCTCTTCACTGATGTTGTTCTGAGAGGTTATAGTGGAACCCAAATATACAAAGTCCTTGACAACCTCAAAGTTATATCTGTCCATTGTGACGTTTTGTCCGAGCCTACGATAATGATCTTCTTCACCCGAGGACAGCATATACTTTGTTTTATCTTTATTTACAGCCAGACCCATTCGAGCCGCTTCCACTTCAATACTGGCGAATGCTCCACTGACAGCGCGCTTCGTTCTTTCAATAATGTCAATATCATCAGCATAGCCAAGTAATTGAACGGATATAAAAAAATCGTACCGCTGGTGTTGACATGCAAGTTGCGTACGATTGCCTCAAGAATGATGTTGAAGAGGTGACAGCGCGTCACCCTGTCGTAAGCCTTTCTCGACATTAAATGAGTCGGTGGTGTTCTTACCAACCTTGACGGAGCAGCGCGAGTTCTCCATAGTCATCCTGCACAATCGAACGAGTTTGGCAGGGATGCCAAGAAGCGACATGGCTCTGTATAGCTCGTTCCTGCTTACGCTGTCATAGGCGACTTTAAAATCCATAAAGAGGTGGTGAGTATCGATTTGGAATTCTTGGGTCTTTTCCAAAATCTGTGGAAGTGTGAAAATTTGGTCGACGGTTGACTTAGCAGGCCTGAAACCACACTGATATAGGCCAATCAGTTCACGTGCGAAAGGGTTCAGACGTTCACACAGAATGGCCGACAAGATTTTATAGGCGACATTTAGGAGACTTATACCTCTGTAGTTGGCGCAGTTTAGAGCATCTCCTTTCTTGTGGATAGGGCACACAATGCTGAGGTTCCATTCGTCAGGCATACTTTCATCCGACCAGATTGTACAGATGAGTTGGTGTATGCTCCTCACCAAGTCATCTCCCGCTGCTTTGAAGAGCTCAGCCGTAAGGCCATCAGCTCCAGCAGCCTTGTTGGACTTTAGTTTAGATATTGCTATCCGAACTTCTTCTTGGTCGGGAGGACGGAAATTTTGTTCTTCATCATCCAAATCGAATGGATCATTCTGCCTGACAGCGATTAGTTTGTTGTCTTCGCCGTTTAACAGTCTGCAGAAGTGTTCTTTCCAAATTCTCAGCACCGACTATGTATCTACAACGACATTCCCACCCTCGTCTCTACATGCTTCCGCTCGGGCTTTGTAACCCTTGGACGAATGTTTTACCCTTTGGTAGAACTTTCGAACATTGCGTCTGGCGTAGCACCCCTCAATAGATTCAACCATTCGTTTTTCCAGTTCTCTTTTTTTCTTCTGAAAAGCCGATGTTCCTCTTTCCTCTTTTGCTGGTACACCGCACGGAAAGCGTTCTTGGCAGCTCTAGTTCTGGCATTCAGAACTGCATGATAGGCTTCGTCTTTGGCCAAGTGTGCGAGCCTGCACTCATCATCGAACCAGGTGTTTCGTTGTGGTCGCCTAATGAAACCCAAAACATCCGTGGCAGCGGTTTTGATGGCCATTTTGCAATGTTGCCACTGGGCCTCTGGGTTTGGCGCAGGCGCCGCGCTTGTCAAGAGATAAGAGGAGACATGATTGGCAAAGGTTGTGGCGGTCTCTTGCGATTGTAACTTCGCAACATCAAACTTTCTCACAGTGGATGTTCGATTCTGCGGTCTGGTGGGGATCCGCATTCGCATTTTAGCTACAACAAGGTAGTGGTCCGAGTCTATGTTGGCCCCTCGGAAAGTGCGGACATCCATGACATTGGAGGCATGTCTGCTATCAATCGCAATGTGATCAATTTGGTTGACGGTATTTTGATCAGGAGACCGCCAGGTCCCCTTGTGTATATTGAGGTGTGGGAAGTATGTGCTAGCTAAGATGACACTTCGCCCCGCAGCAAAGTCGATTAGTCTGTGTCCGTTACTGGAAGTGTTGTCTTGCAGGCTATGCCTTCCGACTGTCGAGCCAAAGTTACCCTCCTTTCCGATTTTGGCGTTGAAGTCACCAAGAATAAACTTAGTGTCGTACTTCGGGCATTCATCATACGTCTTCTCGAGAAGATCGTAGAATTCTTCTTTGGTCGTGTCATCTTTTTCCTCCGTGGGGGCGTGGACGCAGATCAGCGAGATGTTGCTGAATTTGGATTTAATGCGGATTGTGACAATGCGTTCGCTTATGCCACGAAACCCCAAGACTTCTTGCCTAAGCCTTCCTCTTATCACAAATCCGCATCCAAATAGCCGCTGGTTTCTTGTCCTGTAGCACTTGCCGTAGTAGATGTCACAGTTTTTCATCCTCCTTGTGCCTTCACCATCCCATCGCACTTCTTGGATGGCTGTGATGTCGGCTTTGACACCATCTAGGGCTTCCACTAATTGTTCGGCTGCACGTGGTCTGTTAAGGGTCCGGACATTCCACGTGCAGAACCGAAATTCGTTGTCCTTGTTTCGCTTGCTACGGTCGTCATCAGTAGGGTCATTCATATCCGAGGCAACTTAAACCCATTCATTTTCCCAATACATTTAACTTCTTCATTGCCTGCCCCATTAAAACAAAACCTAAATTCCCAGATCATCATTTTCATTTTTCTATATCCAACAAGCAATGCACTCCCTTTCCAGTTCATATTTTAAAAACCCATTAAACGTGCATTGATCCCAAAAATCGCCTTTTGCTGATGCAGCATGATTTTCCTTTTCGGTTTTTTCTAGTCGGTTGAGGAGGAAAAAGACATCGGACACTCTGGTTTCGGACGCCGGTCGATATACAACTTTTTACTATTTCTTTAGCAGAGTTGTTTTTGTTTTATCGTATACTATTTCTTACTATTCCTTTAATTGAATTGTTTTTTGTATTTTATAGTAATTCTAAGTGATTTTCTTTTATTGAATTAATAAAGACTATTATATTTATAATGAAAGACTTTTTTTCTTGTAAAAAAAACACGCACTAAAAACAGACACTAAAAAAAAGTCAAGATCCCCTTTCGAGAATCGTGCTTCTCGAATAAAAATAAATATAGCAGAACAGAACTATGATGATCAGCTTCTCGAGGAGATTAGGCGTCGCACACAAGGCAAAGATGAATCCATCGGAGTCTATGTAACGACAATGCAGAATTTGTTTGGTAGGTTAACCGATCAAATCTCGTAAAGTAGGAAGTTGTCAATGATTCAAAGGAACTTGACACCTTTCTGCCAAACTCAGCTTGGTCTGGCTAAACCAAGTTGCGTTTCGGATTTGGTTGCTTTAGGTAGGACTTTAGAAGGAGTTAGGGCGAATGTGGAAGCGTATGTTCCACCATCCAGTGTTGGGAATAATAGGACTTTGCTAGAGCCGGATCTGGCATATGTAGGTGTTGACACTTCGGAAGTTTTGGTTCTTTCAGACAACAACCCAACTTCTCATCAGGCCCAAATTTCATCCCAACCCCGACCTTCGTCTAGTATTAGGTGTTTTAATTGGAATGGATCAGGCCATTATGCAAATAAGTGTTCTGCTCCTAGGCGTTGTTTTGGTTGTGGCGCTGCAGGCGTCTATAGAGAGAACTGTAGAAAGTGTTCGGGAAATGGGCAACGGGCTCCTGCACCATCAGGGCGGGAAGTCCGAAGACGTTGACAGGGTTGCCTGCTGGTAACCAGTGGGCAGATTTAATTCATTTAGGGTTTACTCTCGAGGCAAACGGTAATGATAGGAGACCATTTTTGAGTGTTAGTATTTATGGTTCTAAATTTTTAGGTTTATTAGATTCAGGAGTTTCTAGAACCATAATAGGTAGGGATGCCTGGTTAATGATAGGAAATCTAGGGCTTTCTTTGAAAAAAGACTCTGTTCACTGCGTGTGTTTGGCAGATGGAACAAGAGTTGAAGTTTTAGGAGTGATCTCTCTTCCAATAATTGTTGAGGATAGGGCAGTGTTAGTTGACTGTTTGGTCATCCCTTCTCTGCCACATACGGTGATTTTCGGTGCAGATTTTTGGGCGCTGTCGGGTATCGTTCCGGATTCAAGATCACGGATATGGACTTTTTCGGAGCAGGACAGTCCTGTTTCAATTTGTTCTATTACAGAACGATCAGAGTTGAGTGCTAGGGAAATTAAAACATAAGAAGAGTTTATAGGAGAATCTTTTAGGAAAATGACTGAAGGCTAAGGTTGTACAAAATTAGTTCAACACAAAATTAGGACGTCGGCGGAACCCATAAAACACCGGTATTATCCGGTTTCCCCGGCAATGCAGGAACATATTGATAGGGAGTTAAATGAGATGTTAGAGGCAAGAGTTATTGAGAGATCGACAAGTGCTTGTTCGTCTCCAATACTGTTAGTTACAAAGAAGGACGGCTCCTATAGATTCTGCGTGGATTATAGGAAGCTGAATAAGAATACTGATAGGGATGCTTATCCACTTCCATATATCAATTCATTTTTAGATAGGCTTCGGGGTGCTAAGTTCTTGTCTTCGTTAGATATCAAGTCAGCGTATTGGCAGATACCTATGGATTTCGTCTTCGTCTTCGTCTATTTAGACATCATCATCATTTCAGAAACTTTCGAGAAACATCTTGAAATTCTGAATGAGGTGATGAAAAGGTTGAGTGAGGCAGGATTAAAAGTGAGTAGGGAAAAATGCAACTCGATCGAAATGGGTTACATGTGCATCCAGAAAAAGTGGAAAGCATGGTTAGGATTCCAGCACCGAAAAATATTAAAGAAGTTAGGAGTTTTATAGGGACAGTTTCGTGGTACCGTCGTTTTGTACCAAATTTTGCAGAATTGCTCAGGCCTTTGTCGGATCTGTTGAAGAAAAATAAAAAGTTCGTTTGGAGTCAGGACTGTGAGGATAGTTTTAGGAAGGCAAAGGAGTGTTTGGTGACAGCACCTTTACTCACTTGCCCAGATTTTAAATGACCATTTATCGTTCAAACAGACGCGTCAGATTACGGTATCTGTGCGGTTCTTTCACAGAACTTTGATGAGGGAGAAAAGCTTGTCTGGTACCTAAGTAGGTCGTTAAATAGAATAGAATGCTTGGCTGTACTTTAATTTAATAAGTAATTTTTACTTTCAATTCAATGTACAATCATTTAATTTTTTTTTTTTGCGTATTTTATTTATTGTGAACGTGCGTCACAAAATATATGCAAACATTTTCAAAATAAATTAAGGTAAGGTGGGTGAGGTATATATAATTGCACATCTAAATTAAAGCCAAACGGCGTGGGTCTTGCGCGAATCTTTCCAATACTTCTTTCACAATCTCTTCTTCATTTTCCTTTACATATATCTCCTGTGGACACTCAACATGCATAAACCTGTAAATTTAAACATTCCATCACCTATCTATTATATCAAATTTTTAGACTATTCAATTACCATTTAAGCGATTTTCAACCATGGTTGAACGAAGCCAAGTTTTCACTCTTCTTAATGTGCTGAAAGTCCTTTACACTGAGCTTGTGGTGCAGGGTAACGCTAAGGGAATATGAAGAGCAAGTTTTGTTACAGGGAACAAATCTGCTGTTTCTCGTAAAACATCACACAAGTCCAGTTTTTGAAGATCTTCTGAGCTTGATTTCATACTTTTCCAGTGATCGTACCATAATTCAGCCTCCCCATCAAAACCTTCTAAAGAATGGAACTCGGTAAAGATTTTTGATTTTATTTTAAAATCTTGCACATTCATTTTTAACATATTCGATGGATGCAACAGAAATAATGAATACGCTGGTATATTTTCTTCAGGAAATCTACGTTCATGTCCCATAATTAATGAATCTAGATATGGAATCAACAGCGATCTCTTCCAGAATTCAACAGCATTTGATGAAGGATGATTAGACCCATATTTTTGGCGGCTCACTGTTCTAGCCATCTGAAGTTCTACATCAATTTCTTCTGCAATTAATTTAGAATCAACCATAAGTTCTTCTATTCCTGAATCAACTTGATTTCGATGGTCTTTTGCTAATTTGATAATCTTATGCACATGCTTCGTGCATGCAAGGAGGTCTAGTTTTTGCGATTGTAGAATATTTACAACTGGCTCAAGGTAGGCAGAATATTTTGCTATTAGAACAAGACATGCTATAAAGGTTGTTTGTGTGACAGCACAATGCAGCTGGAAAGCCGTTGTTTTGGTAGCAGGGTTTTCTTCAACAGAAAGCTCTTTTAGTCCCTTAACGATGCTACCAAAATGCTGTTTGAATATTGCAACGCTTTTGTATTTTTCGGACCATCGAGTTTCGCAAAAGGCAGGAATGTTCGGAACATATTTTCTTCTCGTAAGGGAATTGCGGTAGAAGTTTATAACATCCTTGATAGTGCCTATTGTGTTGCAAATTTCTGGAACGTCATTCAGATCGTTAACTACTAAATTCAACTTGTGACTTGCACAATGGAAATACAAGGCTTTAGGATATTTTTCTCTTAAAATTGCCTGGACACCGTTGTCCTCTCCCGACATGGTTGAACAACCGTCATACCATTGTCCATTGAATTTAAGAGGATCCAATCTTGCATCTTTAACAAATGTATCTAATGCAGAGGCAATAGTTCTTGCATCCGTGGCATCCAACTCTATGAAACCTACAAAAGCTTCGCGAATAACATGTTCCTTTATATCGTAGAATCGCAGACCAATTGAAAGCTGTTCTTTGCCTGATCGTCGTGACATACTTTCATCCCCCATCAGTGCATAAGCACATGCATCTTTCGCGTCCTTTAAAATTTGGTCCCTGATCACTTGTCCACATAAATGAATAATTGCATTTTGGATTCTGGGAGAAAGGTACGTGGCATTTTTTTTCCATCTTCAAAATGCTGCGTGAGACTTTGATCACCTGCCTTTATTTGAAGTCGAAGTAAGTCTCTAAACACACCTTAAGGAAACAAAATTAAGAAATGAATGAAAACTTTACACGAATAACCTTGATTTTTTCCCCTTAGGGGCATATCATGGGTACCGCAAAATATTATTGTTGAGATGACTGCTGAAATAATTTTTCTATTTTCTTCCATCAATTTTTGGTGTCCGGATATAATGGAAACATTTATAGGTGTTGCCTCCAAAAAGCTTTTTGCTGATTTGACTGCTCCCAAGTGCCAATGATTTGAAGAAGGACTCTTGCAATATTCATGCATATGTTTGTACCGACTAAAAGGTTTTTTTATAAATGAACCTAAAACACCTTGAACATTTTGAGGTGGGAATAGTACACAGTATAAACAAAGCGCACCCTTCATTTTTTTGAATACTGCAGCCAAGGGGAATATGTCTCCAACCATTCAAATTTAAATTTCCTGTTACCACCTTCAACATCGTCGTTAAAATTATAATTTGCTGGTGGTTTCCAACATCGTTTCAAAATTTCAGTTTTTTCGTTTGTAGACATCACCTGCAATCGTCCAAAACATTCTCCCAGATCGTTCAAGGGATATTCTACTGGACGCGATGTATTCAAATTCAACAATAAAGATGTTGAAGTTGAAGCTGTTGAAACTCTTGGTTCAGAATGCTACGCAGAAATTGTTGGATCATGGTTTGGAGTAGGGGTTTTATTTTGGCTTGTTTCGTTCCCATTAGGTGCATTTAGTCTCAACATGTTTTCGTTTTTGAGAAGCTAAAATAATGAAAAGTCAAATTTTATAAAGTAAATCAGCAATTTACCTCAAAGTGCTTTGACTTTGATGATTTTTTAGTGAGTTGGAATTGAAAAGTTTTACGCTTCGCACTAAATTTTTTTTTCCTTGTAAGTCAATTTTTCATAAAAGTACTAAGTGGGTGCGATAGTATGGTCTCCGCCCATACAATTTTTTCATTACTTAATGCCACTTATATACGTATTTCTTTATTTGTACAAAAAAAAGTTACGTATGTATATCATGACGTGGTAGGTGTTGCCGTTATTTTTTTATATTTTTTTATTCTAGTTTAAGCCAGAAAATTGCGATTCCCGCCGAACAGGTTGGAAACACACCCCCTCCTATATGATTTTTTTTTCTTGTTGGGACACACTACATATTCTAATTTTTGGAACTTGGAACACCTTACGCAGAACACCCATTATAAAAATATTTAATATTGTTTCAAAAATATAAATACTAATTTCCGAACCAAAAAGATTTCTTATTTTGAACAAAATAAAAAAAAAAACATTTCAAAAAACAAAATCATCCAAACCCATACAGCAGGACTGGGATGATAAGGGTCTTGTATAGTGTCTCTTTGGCCCTTTGAGAGAGGGCTTTACTACTAAGATGCCTTCTTAGCCCGAAGAAACAGCGATTGGCAAGAGTGATTCTTCGACTGATCTCTTCACTGATGTTGTTCTGAGAGGTTATAGTGGAACCCAAATATACAAAGTCCTTGACAACCTCAAAGTTATATCTGTCCATTGTGACGTTTTGTCCGAGCCTACGATAATGATCTTCTTCACCCGAGGACAGCATATACTTTGTTTTATCTTTATTTACAGCCAGACCCATTCGAGCCGCTTCCACTTCAATACTGGCGAATGCTCCACTGACAGCGCGCTTCGTTCTTTCAATAATGTCAATATCATCAGCATAGCCAAGTAATTGAACGGATATAAAAAAATCGTACCGCTGGTGTTGACATGCAAGTTGCGTACGATTGCCTCAAGAATGATGTTGAAGAGGTGACAGCGCGTCACCCTGTCGTAAGCCTTTCTCGACATTAAATGAGTCGGTGGTGTTCTTACCAACCTTGACGGAGCAGCGCGAGTTCTCCATAGTCATCCTGCACAATCGAACGAGTTTGGCAGGGATGCCAAGAAGCGACATGGCTCTGTATAGCTCGTTCCTGCTTACGCTGTCATAGGCGACTTTAAAATCCATAAAGAGGTGGTGAGTATCGATTTGGAATTCTTGGGTCTTTTCCAAAATCTGTCGAAGTGTGAAAATTTGGTCGACGGTTGACTTAGCAGGCCTGAAACCACACTGATAGGGGCCAATCAGTTCACGTGCGAAAGGGTTCAGACGTTCACACAGAATGGCCGACAAGATTTTATAGGCGACATTTAGGAGACTTATACCTCTGTAGTTGGCGCAGTTTAGAGCATCTCCTTTCTTGTGGATAGGGCACACAATGCTGAGGTTCCATTCGTCAGGCATACTTTCATCCGACCAGATTGTACAGATGAGTTGGTGTATGCTCCTCACCAAGTCATCTCCCGCTGCTTTGAAGAGCTCAGCCGTAAGGCCATCAGCTCCAGCAGCCTTGTTGGACTTTAGTTTAGATATTGCTATCCGAACTTCTTCTTGGTCGGGAGGACGGAAATTTTGTTCTTCATCATCCAAATCGAATGGATCATTCTGCCTGACAGCGATTAGTTTGTTGTCTTCGCCGTTTAACAGTCTGCAGAAGTGTTCTTTCCAAATTCTCAGCACCGACTATGTATCTACAACGACATTCCCACCCTCGTCTCTACATGCTTCCGCTCGGGCTTTGTAACCCTTGGACGAATGTTTTACCCTTTGGTAGAACTTTCGAACATTGCGTCTGGCGTAGCACCCCTCAATAGATTCAACCATTCGTTTTTCCAGTTCTCTTTTTTTCTTCTGAAAAGCCGATGTTCCTCTTTCCTCTTTTGCTGGTACACCGCACGGAAAGCGTTCTTGGCAGCTCTAGTTCTGGCATTCAGAACTGCATGATAGGCTTCGTCTTTGGCCAAGTGTGCGAGCCTGCACTCATCATCGAACCAGGTGTTTCGTTGTGGTCGCCTAATGAAACCCAAAACATCCGTGGCAGCGGTTTTGATGGCCATTTTGCAATGTTGCCACTGGGCCTCTGGGTTTGGCGCAGGCGCCGCGCTTGTCAAGAGATAAGAGGAGACATGATTGGCAAAGGTTGTGGCGGTCTCTTGCGATTGTAACTTCGCAACATCAAACTTTCTCACAGTGGATGTTCGATTCTGCGGTCTGGTGGGGATCCGCATTCGCATTTTAGCTACAACAAGGTAGTGGTCCGAGTCTATGTTGGCCCCTCGGAAAGTGCGGACATCCATGACATTGGAGGCATGTCTGCTATCAATCGCAATGTGATCAATTTGGTTGACGGTATTTTGATCAGGAGACCGCCAGGTCCCCTTGTGTATATTGAGGTGTGGGAAGTATGTGCTAGCTAAGATGACACTTCGCCCCGCAGCAAAGTCGATTAGTCTGTGTCCGTTACTGGAAGTGTTGTCTTGCAGGCTATGCCTTCCGACTGTCGAGCCAAAGTTACCCTCCTTTCCGATTTTGGCGTTGAAGTCACCAAGAATAAACTTAGTGTCGTACTTCGGGCATTCATCATACGTCTTCTCGAGAAGATCGTAGAATTCTTCTTTGGTCGTGTCATCTTTTTCCTCCGTGGGGGCGTGGACGCAGATCAGCGAGATGTTGCTGAATTTGGATTTAATGCGGATTGTGACAATGCGTTCGCTTATGCCACGAAACCCCAAGACTTCTTGCCTAAGCCTTCCTCTTATCACAAATCCGCATCCAAATAGCCGCTGGTTTCTTGTCCTGTAGCACTTGCCGTAGTAGATGTCACAGTTTTTCATCCTCCTTGTGCCTTCACCATCCCATCGCACTTCTTGGATGGCTGTGATGTCGGCTTTGACACCATCTAGGGCTTCCACTAATTGTTCGGCTGCACGTGGTCTGTTAAGGGTCCGGACATTCCACGTGCAGAACCGAAATTCGTTGTCCTTGTTTCGCTTGCTACGGTCGTCATCAGTAGGGTCATTCATATCCGAGGCAACTTAAACCCATTCATTTTCCCAATACATTTAACTTCTTCATTGCCTGCCCCATTAAAACAAAACCTAAATTCCCAGATCATCATTTTCATTTTTCTATATCCAACAAGCAATGCACTCCCTTTCCAGTTCATATTTTAAAAACCCATTAAACGTGCATTGATCCCAAACATCGCCTTTTGCTGATGCAGCATGATTTTCCTTTTCGGTTTTTTCTAGTCGGTTGAGGAGGAAAAAGACATCGGACACTCTGGTTTCGGACGCCGGTCGATATACAACTTTTTACTATTTCTTTAGCAGAGTTGTTTTTGTTTTATCGTATACTATTTCTTACTATTCCTTTAATTGAATTGTTTTTTGTATTTTATAGTAATTCTAAGTGATTTTCTTTTATTGAATTAATAAAGACTATTATATTTATAATGAAAGACTTTTTTTCTTGTAAAAAAAACACGCACTAAAAACAGACACTAAAAAAAAGTCAAGATCCCCTTTCGAGAATCGTGCTTCTCGAATAAAAATAAATATAGCAGAACAGAACTATGATGATCAGCTTCTCGAGGAGATTAGGCGTCGCACACAAGGCAAAGATGAATCCATCGGAGTCTATGTGGCGACAATGCAGAATTTGTTTGGTAGGTTAACCGATCAAATCTCGTAAAGTAGGAAGTTGTCAATGATTCAAAGGAACTTGACACCTTTCTGCCAAACTCAGCTTGGTCTGGCTAAACCAAGTTGCGTTTCGGATTTGGTTGCTTTAGGTAGGACTTTAGAAGGAGTTAGGGCGAATGTGGAAGCGTATGTTCCACCATCCAGTGTTGGGAATAATAGGACTTTGCTAGAGCCGGATCTGGCATATGTAGGTGTTGACACTTCGGAAGTTTTGGTTCTTTCAGACAACAACCCAACTTCTCATCAGGCCCAAATTTCATCCCAACCCCGACCTTCGTCTAGTATTAGGTGTTTTAATTGGAATGGATCAGGCCATTATGCAAATAAGTGTTCTGCTCCTAGGCGTTGTTTTGGTTGTGGCGCTGCAGGCGTCTATAGAGAGAACTGTAGAAAGTGTTCGGGAAATGGGCAACGGGCTCCTGCACCATCAGGGCGGGAAGTCCGAAGACGTTGACAGGGTTGCCTGCTGGTAACCAGTTGGCAGATTTAATTCATTTAGGGTTTACTCTCGAGGCAAACGGTAATGATAGGAGACCATTTTTGAGTGTTAGTATTTATGGTTCTAAATTTTTAGGTTTATTAGATTCAGGAGTTTCTAGAACCATAATAGGTAGGGATGCCTGGTTAATGATAGGAAATCTAGGGCTTTCTTTGAAAAAAGACTCTGTTCACTGCGTGTGTTTGGCAGATGGAACAAGAGTTGAAGTTTTAGGAGTGATCTCTCTTCCAATAATTGTTGAGGATAGGGCAGTGTTAGTTGACTGTTTGGTCATCCCTTCTCTGCCACATACGGTGATTTTCGGTGCAGATTTTTGGGCGCTGTCGGGTATCGTTCCGGATTCAAGATCACGGATGTGGACTTTTTCGGAGCAGGACAGTCCTGTTTCAATTTGTTCTATTACAGAACGATCAGAGTTGAGTGCTAGGGAAATTAAAACATAAGAAGAGTTTATAGGAGAATCTTTTAGGAAAATGACTGAAGGCTTAGGTTGTACAACATTAGTTCAACACAAAATTAGGACGTCGGCGGAACCCATAAAACACCGGTATTATCCGGTTTCCCCGGCAATGCAGGAACATATTGATAGGGAGTTAAATGAGATGTTAGAGGCAAGAGTTATTGAGAGATCGACAAGTGCTTGTTCGTCTCCAATACTGTTAGTTAAAAAGAAGGACGGCTCCTATAGATTCTGCGTGGATTATAGGAAGCTGAATAAGAATACTGATAGGGATGCTTATCCACTTCCATATATCAATTCATTTGTAGATAGGCTTCGGGGTGCTAAGTTCTTGTCTTCGTTAGATATCAAGTCAGCGTATTGGCAGATACCTATGGATTTCGTCTTCGTCTTCGTCTATTTAGACGACATCATCATCATTTCAGAAACTTTCGAGAAACATCTTGAAATTCTGAATGAGGTGATGAAAAGGTTGAGTGAGGCAGGATTAAAAGTGAGTAGGGAAAAATGCAACTCGATCGAAATGGGTTACATGTGCATCCAGAAAAAGTGGAAAGCATGGTTAGGATTCCAGCACCGAAAAATATTAAAGAAGTTAGGAGTTTTATAGGGACAGTTTCGTGGTACCGTCGTTTTGTACCAAATTTTGCAGAATTGCTCAGGCCTTTGTCGGATCTGTTGAAGAAAAATAAAAAGTTCGTTTGGAGTCAGGACTGTGAGGATAGTTTTAGGAAGGCAAAGGAGTGTTTGGTGACAGCACCTTTACTCACTTGCCCAGATTTTAAATGACCATTTGTCGTTCAAACAGACGCGTCAGATTACGGTATTTGTGCGGTTCTTTCACAGAACTTTGATGAGGGAGAAAAGCTTGTCTGGTACCTAAGTAGGTCGATAAATAGAAACGAAAGAAATTATAGTACCACTGAAAAAGAATGCTTGGCTGTACTTTAATTTAATAAGTAATTTTTACTTTCAATTCAATGTACATACATTTAATTTTTTTTTTTTTGCGTATTTTATTTATTGTGAACGTGCGTCACAAAATATATGCAAACATTTTCAAAATAAATTAAGGTAAGGTGGGTGAGGTATATATAATTGCACATCTAAATTAAAGCCAAACGGCGTGGGTCTTGCGCGAATCTTTCCAATACTTCTTTCACAATCTCTTCTTCATTTTCCTTTACATATATCTCCTGTGGACACTCAACATGCATAAACCTGTAAATTTAAACATTCCATCACCTATCTATTATATCAAATTTTTAGACTATTCAATTACCATTTAAGCGATTTTCAACCATGGTTGAACGAAGCCAAGTTTTCACTCTTCTTAATGTGCTGAAAGTCCTTTACACTGAGCTTGTGGTGCAGGGTAACGCTAAGGGAATATGAAGAGCAAGTTTTGTTACAGGGAACAAATCTGCTGTTTCTCGTAAAACATCACACAAGTCCAGTTTTTGAAGATCTTCTGAGCTTGATTTCATACTTTTCCAGTGATCGTACCATAAGTCAGCCTCCCCATCAAAACCTTCTAAAGAATGGAACTCGGTAAAGATTTTTGATTTTATTTTAAAATCTTTCACATTCATTTTTAACATATTCGATGGATGCAACAGAAATAATGAATATGCTGGTATATTTTCTTCAGGAAATCTACGTTCAAGTGCCATAATTAATGAATCTAGATATGGAATCAACAGCGATCTCTTCCAGAATTCAACAGCATTTGATGAAGGATGATTAGACCCATATTTTTGGCGGCTCACTGTTCTAGCCATCTGAAGTTCTACATCAATTTCTTCTGCAATTAATTTAGAATCAACCATAAGTTCTTCTATTCCTGAATCAACTTGATTTCGATGGTCTTTTGCTAATTTGATAATCTTATGCACATGCTTCGTGCATGCAAGGAGGTCTAGTTTTTGCGATTGTAGAATATTTACAACTGGCTCAAGGTAGGCAGAATATTTTGCTATTAGAACAAGACATGCTATATAGGTTGTTTGTGTGACAGCACAATGCAGCTGGAAAGCCGTTGTTTTGGTAGCAGGGTTTCCTTCAACAGGAAGCTCTTTTAGTCCCTTAACGATGCTACCAAAATGCTGTTTGAATATTGCAACGCTTTTGTATTTTTCGGACCATCGAGTTTCGCAAAAGGCAGGAATGTTCGGAACATATTTTCTTCTCGTAAGGGAATTGCGGTAGAAGTTTATAACATCCTTGATAGTGCCTATTGTGTTGCAAATTTCTGGAACGTCATTCAGATCGTTAACTACTAAATTCAACTTGTGACTTGCACAATGGAAATACAAGGCTTTAGGATATTTTTCTCTTAAAATTGCCTGGACACCGTTGCCCTCTCCCGACATGGTTGAACAACCGTCATACCATTGTCCATTGAATTTAAGAGGATCCAATCCTGCATCTTTAACAAATGTATCTAATGCAGAGGCAATAGTTCTTGCATCCGTGGCATCCAACTCTATGAAACCTACAAAAGCTTCGCGAATAACATGTTCCTTTATATCGTAGAATCGCAGACCAATTGAAAGCTGTTCTTTGCCTGATCGTCGTGACATACTTTCATCCCCCATCAGTGCATAAGCACATGCATCTTTCGCGTCCTTTAAAATTTGGTCCCTGATCACTTGTCCACATAAATGAATAATTGCATTTTGGATTCTGGGAGAAAGGTACGTGGCATTTTTTTTCCATCTTCAAAATTCTGCGTGAGACTTTGATCACCTGCCTTTATTTGAAGTCGAAGTAAGTCTTGAAACACACCCTAAGGAAACAAAATTAAGAAATGAATGAAAACTTTACACGAATAACCTTGATTTTTTCCCCTTAGGGGCATATCATGGGTACCGCAAAATATTATTGTTGAGATGACTGCTGAAATAATTTTTCTATTTTCTTCCATCAATTTTTGGTGTCCGGATATAGTGGAAACATTTATAGGTGTTGCCTCCAAAAAGCTTTTTGCTGATTTGACTGCTCCCAAGTGCCAATGATTTGAAGAAGGACTCTTGCAATATTCATGCATATGTTTGTACCGACTAAAAGGTTTTTTTATAAATGAACCTAAAACACCTTGAACATTTTGAGGTGGGAATAGTACACAGTATAAGCAAAGCGCACCCTTAATTTTTTTTGAATACTGCAGCCAAGGAGAATATGTCTCCAACAATTCAAATTTAAATTTCCTGTTACCACCTTCAACATCGTCGTTAAAATTATAATTTGCTGGTGGTTTCCAACATCGTTTCAAAATTTCAGTTTTTTCGTTTGTAGACATCACCTGCAATCGTCCAACACATTCTCCCAGATCGTTCAAGGGATATTCTACTGGACGCGATGTATTCAAATTCAACAATAAAGATGTTGAAGTTGAAGCTGTTGAAACTCTTGGTTCAGAATGCTACGCAGAAATTGTTGGATCATGGTTTGGAGTAGGGGTTTTATTTTGGCTTGTTTCGTTCCCATTAGGTGCATTAGTCTCAACATGTTTTCGTTTTTGAGAAGCTAAAATAATGAAAAGTCAAATTTTATAAAGTAAATCAGCATTTTACCTCAAAGTGCTTTGACTTTGATGATTTTTTAGTGAGTTGGAATTGAAAAGTTTTACGCTTCGCACAAAATTTTTTTTTCCTTGTAAGTCAATTTTTCATAAAAGTACTAAGTGGGTGCGATAGTATGGTCTCCGCCCATACAATTTTTTCATTACTTAATGCCACTTATATACGTATTTCTTTATTTGTACAAAAAAAAGTTACGTATGTATATCATGACGTGGTAGGTGTTGCCGTTATTTTTTTATATTTTTTTATTCTAGTTTAAGCCAGAAAATTGCGATTCCCGCCGAACAGGTTGGAAACACACCCCCTCCTATATGATTTTTTTTTTTTCTTGTTGGGACACACTACATATTCTAATTTTTGGAACTTGGAACACCTTACGCAGAACACCCATTATAAAAATATTTAATATTGTTTCAAAAATATAAATACTAATTTCCGAACCAAAAAGGTTTCTTATTTTGAACAAAATAAAAAAAAAAAAACATTTCAAAAAACAAAATCATCCAAATGGGAGCTGTTCTTGAGGGCTTCCGAGTAAAATGCTTCATTGACTCGAGACTAATAGTACTTACCTATAAAAGGAAGTTGATCTGTCTTTTTATACGCTAACACCTTCTTAATCACGCAACGAATTTTGAAATGGTTTTCACCATCATGCATATAATATTTTTCGGAAGGTTGATATGTACACAGCTGGTCAAAAAAATAGGTGCAATTATTGTTTTTCATATAAACTTAATTTTAAAATGTGTTTTGTTTATTTAAATATTATTTTGACATTAGTTTTTAGTAGCTAATCAATATTTAATAAATAAATAATTTAATAACTAAAATAATGTTAACATTTTAGGCTTTTAAATCAATTTATTATAAATTGTATACAAGGAAACCGTCGGTGTATCCATTTGTTCTTGGACAAAAAAATAGGTGCGGCTTCCTTAATCATCAATAATGATCGTTTATAAGTAAATTATGTTGTGTTCTATCAAAATTTCAGTTTACCTTTCTCTAATAACCCAAGTATCCGCCATTGTTATCCAAAACTTTTTGAAGTCGGCGTGGCATTGACTCAATAAGCTTTTGGCATGTTTCTTGGGGTATAGAATACCATTCCCTCTGGACAGCAGCCCACAATTGGTTCCCATTTGGAAAATATTGACCTCCTAATTTCCGCTTAAGCTGATTCCACAAGTTCTAAATCGGGTTAAGATCAGGGGATTGACTTGGCCACGAAACGATTGAGACTTCTGTCTCTCGAAGCCAATCCTTCACAAGATGCGCCGTATGTTTCGGATCATTATCCTGCTGAAATTTCCATCGCAGAGGCATGTTTTCTTCGGCAAATGGAAGCATAACATCTTCCAAGATATCCCTATAACCGTATTTGGTCAATACGTTATTAATGCGGAATATGGGACCCACACCATAGCAGGAAAACCAGCGCCAGACCATTATATTTCCTCCCCCGTGTTTTATTGTTTTCCGGGTATAGTGAGGGTGGTAGTCCTTTCCTTTTGGTCGCCTGACATTACGTCCCGAATCTGATGAGAACAAATTAATTTTTGTTTCGTCACTCCAGAGGATATTTCGCCATTTTGTTGCTCCTTCAGGTCCGTTCCAACTTCTCTGGTTTAAGGCAAATTCTTTTCGGGACCTTATATTATTTGCCCTTAGTAAAGGAACTTTCCTGGCAACTCTTCCTTGTAGGTTGAAGCTCTGAAGCCTTCTGCGGATTGTGGGGGCACTGACTTCATTATTGATTTGTGCTCCTATTGTCCTTGACGAAGCAAAAGGTTAAGATTCAGCCAAAAGGAGGACACGGCGATCAGTGGTGACTGATGTTTTTTTCGGCCTCCCACGATTTTCGCGCACTAATCTGGCCTTGAGTGCATTTGTCACAAAATTTTGGGATCTTCCTAGGGCTTCTGCTATAAATTTGTAAGTCTTACCTTCATTTCTTAGCTGTAAAACTACCCGTCTTTCTTCCACCGAACAGTGGACGTTTCTACCCATACTAAAAGTCTAATAAACTATTATTTATTATTTTATTCATTAACAACTATCATTTATGGATAGTAAAATTACTAAAAAGAGGTTACCTTGAAATTTAGTATTCTTTTGAAATAACAAAGATATAAACAGAGGGTTTATTTGGAGAACACCTATTTTAATGACCAACTTCTTAAAAACACCAAATCCTAATGCAACAAAGAAAATAGAACAGCTCAACATAACACACACAAAATGCAGTAAGCTCAGCATCAGTGTCAACAGAATAACCGTTTTTTCTTAAAACAAGAACTTTTTGTAAGGCCTGCGATCAAAAAAACAGTTATTTTGCATCAAAGACAACAGTGGTGCGAAAAAATTTTATCACACCTATGTTTTTGACCAGCTGTGTATATAGAGTAGATACGTTACCAAGGGTTGTAAGTATTTCAATAGTTGAAACATTTCTATGTTTTAGGTAAATTATTGACGTGCGAAGCCGGGCTGGGGCGCTAGTTTTGTTATACAGGGTGTCCCTCAACTCAACGTTAAGCGGGAACCGGGTAATAGGGTAGGCTATATCCATATTGGGAAAAATTAAAAGAAAAATCTACCTCGCTTTATAAGTAAAAATGGCAATATTTAAAAAAAATTATGAAAATCGATACCCTATGCCCCATTTTTGGGTACTGTGGTCGCAAATTTCCAAATTTGCCGATGTTTTTTTTAACGTAATCCTTAATAACTAGGCAAACGATCACAATCACAAATCTAAAACAAAAAATTGTTGGTTTTGTGAAAAAAATAAAGTTTGACTGAGTGATGGTTTAACAAAAAATTTTAATCTAACTTTGACACTTCATATTCCAAAAAATATACACCGCACTATGGTCGGCAAGTTATTTAAAAAATTGGCCCATTTCATCAGGATTTCAAAATGGTACAATACCTACTTGTTCCTTCTTCATTTAAAAATTTTTTTAATAACATTTATAAAGCGCTGTCGAGCATTTAAAATTCTGACTAAAAAATTCAAAAATATGATATTCTACCCTATTGACGTATTATTAAAACTAGTTTCAATGGCTTAAACTACTTGCATTATTTACAAAATGATTTGCCGAGTTTATTGGAAGATTAACCACTAAATATCTTTCGAGACATGTGGTTTCATTTTAATTTTCACTTAGTCAAACAAAAATAGAAGCTTAAAGGCACTGCACTACACTATGCATAACCATGCAATGGTCATGGTTTTGTTATAACAGGGGTATTGGGTATTCACGTATTCACGTCCACGATCTGGTGCAAGAAGTCTAGTAATCATATTTTTATATAGAAAGGTAAGGTTTCTTTTGAAAGTTGTTGAATATATGTATGTATATAGTTAATGTTGTTTTTTTTTAACTATTAGGTAGTACCTATACCTACCAGCTGAACAATAGTTTGAAATTAATTCATAGGAAACGAGCACAAGAGCCAATCAAAATCGATACTACTTGTCAAGTTAATAAGCAATCAGACTAAAATATTATAATAAGGTACTTATTTTAGAGAAAAAAGTAAACCACGCGCACATCGGCGCAGGGACATAAGTCCCAGGGACATAAGTCCCAAATTTTATTTTTGGGACTTATGTCCCACTCAAGTGGGACATAAGTCCCAAATTTGTGTTGGGACTTATGCCCCACTTTAGTGGGACATAAGTCCCAAATTTGTTTTTGTGAAGGTGGGACATAATTTCCAAATTTTCAAAATGATTTAGAAAGTTAAACACACAATTCGATAGAATAATACAACAATTATAATCATTTATTATTTTATATAACAAAAATGAAAAAAACAACAGTTCAATGCAATATAACCAAAAAAACAAAAAGAAACAAACGGCAACAATTTGGAAGTTGAAAAATGAAACAATTTCAAGACAAAATCGGAAAAAACTAAAAATTTCACAAGTAAACAAAGCATGTGTTTTGAATTATCAGCCGGCAAAATAGACATAATAATTCGTTTTTATTAGCAATTGCTTCTTCGTTTATCTTCGCAGAAAAGTTACTACACATCTTGCAATGGTTGCAGGGTTGAAGTAATACGTTCCTTGGATTTTCGAAACAAATACCGCAGGTTATGGTTTCGTTATTTTGTTGTTGTCCAGGGTCGTTCGAATCATTTTCTTCGTTATCACTTGCTGATGAGTCAGAAACTTCAGAAAATTTTTTATTTGAGAATTTGAGAAAACCAAATAAAAAAATCGCGCGATTTCGTGTTGTTTTCATCTGATTTTCTTCCGATTTAGAGCAGGGCAAATGGCAAGTGAGATACATACGTGCAGACCAGGGATGAGAATGCTGAGCTTAAAACGTGAAGCATATTGCCAGTAACAAATCAGATTTGCAAAAAGTGCAGCAGATAATGAAAGATATAATGGCAAGCATTTATATATTTAAATTTAAATTCAAAGCCTCAATTTACTGTTATATTTTTGAAAGAGATATATTTATAGGTAGGTATATGAACTTTTTACATCTTGCAGGTACTTTGTATAATGGAAACATAGAAATAAAAAAGTTAAATAGACCTACTACATATGAAGTATTCAGTGGCGATTCCTCTCAGTTGGCTGCGCCAACCCAAAAATCTATACATATAATAAAATTGTAACAGGTCGATGTCTGTACATTGAAGATATAGATGCAAAACTAATATGGAGAGTCTCTATTAGACCCACAGAAGCCAAAATAACCGTTTTTAGAATGTTTGTCTGTCTGTCTGTCTGTCTGTCTGTCTGTCTGTCTGTCTGTCTGTCTGTCTGTCTGTCTGTATGTTTGTACGCGCATCACGCAGAAACTACTGCATGGAATTGAATGCGGTTTTCACAGATTTATTGGTAGTACGCCAACTTAAAATATAGGCTACATTTTATTGCAGGAAAATATATAATTCTGGTTGTTTTTTTTAATATTGCTGAAATCGAACGTTATTCAATGAACTTCACGCAAAATTAAAAGATTTTAAGCAAGTTAGCGTCTTAGCGCCACACTTACCTACATATACATGAATAGAAATAAGTTAGTCGTTCTGAACAGAAGTAACATCAAAAACATCATAGATGGCGCTGTTTACCACCATATAGACAATGTCTCATTCAGCGAAAGCAGAAATCGAAAAATAATGTTACCATAAAGAACGGTGAACGAGCAATACTTACGCCCAAAACTGATGAAGCGGAGCTTCCATAAATAGCAGTATTGGCGCGTTGCATCGCTTTGAAAGTGGGCATTCCAATTAGGTATATTGCTTCAGAGCTTAACCCTCTAACTTTGCAATTTAAACCGTTATGATACTTCGAAATAATATTATACAGAAGCCAAAAACCTTACGGCTGTAGAGCTGGTAAGGTATGTAGCTTTCATACCACGCATACCTCCCCATTTTAAACCGGTTGTGCAAAAACAAAATTATACTAAATACCTACTTTGTTCTAAAATCCACGCGTACGAAGTAGCGGGCAAAAGCTAGTAAATAAATACAATTCATATTAAAAGTATCATGAAATAATATTTTGTGTACAAAATACAAACCTGATTGAGTTTTCTTAAGACCCATGTGTTTACCTAATTACAACAAAACATTTTTAATTCAAATAGAACTCACCGCAGCAATCTCATGACATTTTACTCCCATTCAAAATGGCCATGGAAATAACGCATTCACATTCTAATTCAAATTGTATCCAAACTCCCCTTACCCTTCGTGTGCTGCTTCACTCCACCATTAATGCATAAAATCGATGCTCAAAATAATAGCCATACTGCGAATGGCGAGTCAAAGGAAAACAAAATAAAACTTAGCCAGCAATCGCATCATTGGCAACGCACACGCAGGGTTGAAAATGTAAACCTAGAAAAGGAAGCAGATTGGCAGGAAAATCTAAATAGGTTTGCAAAAAGTATTAAGTACTGAGTAGGGTCTACATTAAAATGAAATGCACGAATTTGTCGCACATACCTACTTGATCTGTGGGTGCCATAGATGGTTTTTGAGCAATAAAAACTACTCTTTGTTGTATAAAATATGCAACTAAGTTCAAAATATTTGTTTAAGAAGTGTTTATTTCCCGCATTTCGAGCATGTTGACAGTGTTATAAGATACGTCAATTTTACCGTTATTTTCGTTATACGAAGACGAGTAATTGAATTAATTTGCTTCTATACATCAGATGTCCGTTACTTGAATTAAGCCCAAACATAAGAACAGTTTAGAAATCAAGAAAATTCTACCAACAAATACACATAAAGGGCTTAACACGATATCTAGAAAAAAAAATAGAGCAACAAAATCTAGAAAAAAAAATACTTAGAATTGGGAAAATCCAGAAAACCGAAAATCTAGAATACTTAATCTCGAAAATCCAAAATCTAGAAAAAGAAATCTAGAATGGACAAAATCTAGAATTATTAATATTAATACTAGATTTAGAATCCCTCTAAATTAAAAAGAAAATCTAGAATACTTTTTTTTTTAGATTCTAGACTCCATCTTTTCTAGATTTTATCTTTCTATATTTTTTTTTTATAGATGTTGTCCTTTCTTAATTCTGACACTCTGGATAACGTCGTCGTGATCCCGCCCACACAGTACATACAAATTGTTTAAACTATTTTTAATTTTTTTTTCTAAAACTCAAAGGTTCGATATGTGCTAGCTACAATTAAGCAACCGTTACTCCTTAAAACATAGGTGTGATCTTGTGGGTGCTATGAAAGATATATACCGGGTGATTTTTTAAGAGGTTTAGAACTTTTTTTTTTAAAAAAAACACAAAAAATTCGAAAAAATTAATGAAATATTTATTTGAATCGATAGTTTGAACCTTGCAATTTAATGTTTAAAGATAATTTCATGCAAATGTTGACCGCGGCTGCGTCTCAGGTAGCCCATCCGCTTAGTCCAATTTTGGCATACTCTTTCACACATATCGGCCGGTATCTCACGAATGAATGCATGGATGTTGGCTTCCAGTGCGCCAATCGAAGCGGGCTTGTCCCTATAGACATTAGCCTTGACATACCCCCACAAAAAATAGTCTTATGGTGTCAAATCGCACGATCTAGGCGGCCAATTGACCGGCCCGAAATGTGAAATTAACTGTTCACCAAACTCGCCTCGCAATTGCGCCATTGTTTCGCGTGCTGTGTGGCATGTGGCACCGTCTTGTTGAAACCACATATCATGCAAGTCAAGAACTTCCATTTCGGCCAAAAAAAATTTTGTTATCATCGCTCGGTAGCGTTCACCATTGACAGTAACGCTGCGATTCGCATCATCTTTGAAGAAATATGGCCCAATAATGCCGCCGGCCCATAAACCGCATCAAACAGTGGCTTTTTCGGGATGCATTGGTAGCTGTTGCAATGTTTCTGGCTGATCTTCACTCCAAATGCGGCAATTTTGCTTATTTACGTACCCATTCAACCAAAAATGAGCCTCATCGCTGAACACAATTTTTCGATAAAAAAGCGGATCCTCGGCCAGCTTTCCAAGAGCCCATTCACCAAAAATTCGGCGTTGTGGTAGGTCGGCTGGCTTTAGTTCTTGCACCAGCTGTATCTTAAAAGGCTTTACGCCCAAATCCTTCCGCAAAATTTTTCACGTAGTGCTGTAACAAAGGCCTAACTGCTGGGAACGGCGCCGAATCGACATTTCGCGGTCTTCTGTCACACTAGCTGATACGGCCGCAATATTTTCTTCACTACGCACAGTACGTAAACGTGTTGGTGGTTTAATGTCCAACAAAGTAAATTTGGTGCGAAATTTGGTCACAATCTTCCGAATAGACTGCTCAGAAGGTCGAGAATGCCGACCATAAAGCGCGCGGTGAACATTTCGAACCGAGCACGAATTTTGATAGTAAAATTCAATAATTTGCAAGCGTTGTTCATTTGTAAGATGATCCATGGTTAAATTGCAAACCAAACTGAAGCTGTTTGACAGTGACACAAGGTACTAAACACACGTCAGCTGTCAAAACCAGTGTTGCTAAAACCAAACCAGCTAAAAAATCACCCGTTACTTTAGGAAGTGCGAACTATTTTGTTAATGTGGTTGTCCACTTGAATAAAACCTTTGAAACCTGTTTTCCGTAAATATCATTTGTAGCCGAAAACTAACACATTGAAGTTTTTTTACTTGCGATTATAGGTACTATAAGGCAAGTTATGGATTCGTGCAGAAAAAAAATTTTGAGATAACAATCACACATGACATTACGATGATGGAGAAGTCGAAAAAAGTGGGTCTGGGAATTCCGTCCGTCTGTCTGTCTGTCTGTCTGTCTGTCTGTCTGTCTGTATGTCTGTTCGCGCCTCTGGAGGCTGAACGGGTGGGCCGATTTGCTTCAAATTTGGTATTTAGGATTTATTTGGCCGTCCCTCGGAACAAATTTTTTATTTTTGCTCTAGGTCCAAAAATAACGGCACCTGCCATACAATCTTGAAGACAAAAATTGATTTTCTCAAAAACGGCTCTAACGATTTTGATAAAACTTTCAGAATGCTATTTTTGCAAGACAGTCTATCTTTTGTTTAGAAATTTTTTTTTCAAAATTTGTCTAATAACGGTATACCTCTCATAGAACCAGTATTTTCAAATCAAATTTTCTCGTAAACTATACATTCGATTTCAATAAAATTTTGGCCACAGGAAGTCATTCATAATTTTATTAATATGGCTTTTCAAAATTTTCAAAAACCTTTTTTTTTGATTTTTTATAATTTTTTCAAAAAAATTTTTGGTGTTCGAAATATGTTGGAAACGGGTATATTGATTTTTTTTTTTAATTATTTTTCAAATGTAAATTACAGATTGCCATATATTTGCATACTCAAATAAATTTCAATATATTTTTTGAAAAAGTTTTTCAAAAATAACCTTTTAAAAAAAAATCTCGTCCAACGATTTTCAATATTTTTTTTTTCCTAGATTGACGTATAGCTTTGAAATTTTATTGCATACTTAGTTTTTCCGAGAAAACTCTTAAACTTATTTAAAAAATAAAAGAATTTTCGAAATTATTTAATTTTTTTTTAATATCCATATATGCAGCCACTACGCAATTGTTTATCATAAGAGCAAGTTCGTGCGACCCAGTCGTGCATTTTATTTTCTATGTAACAAAGTTGAATAAAAATCGTTCAAGCCTTTTTTGAGCAAATTAGAAATAAAATGCACGACTGGGTAGCACCAACTTGCTCTAATGTGTGACAGTGGTCTAGGCTCTAGGGGATTGAGATTTTGATAAAAATAAATTTTTCAAAATTCTTAAATAAATATTTTAAGTAATTTGAGCTGAAAAAAGTACGCCTTTTTATTTCTTGGATGAATTTAATTTGATTAGAATAAATTTATGAAAATCTATGGAGCTGTTTTTGAGAAAAAAAAGTATAAAAGTTTTTCATACAAATGAACAAAAATTAAAAATTCGTTTTTAAACGTAAATTTGCTTCTTTTTGCTTTACTTTTGGATCCTTGGTGTAGCCAACCTAATATTGGAGACCAGGAATCGCCACTGGAAGTATTAGTATGTACATTACGTAGATTCTCATCTCTGGGGCAGACTGCTGATACAAAATAACGTTTTTTAAACTCTGTCTCCTTCATCTACGCACCCACGGTATCATGTGCATGTGTGTAGCAAATAAATCACATCACAATTCACAACAGTGATAATATCTTTGTATGTATAGAAAACTTACGAGAAGAGTACTATCATGAAGCAGCTTTTATATTAGTTACATATTATCTAGGTATTGTTCTACTGAATGAGGGCTTTTCCTGTGTCTTTTCTAACTGAATTTTTGGGTTTCGTTTTTTTTTAAAGCTTTTGAAAACAAATTTATAAAATTTGAGTCACTCAACTTGAGTGTAGATTTTTCTTTATATTTACTTTTCTTTCGTATTATATTAGATATTTATCTTTTATGAAATTGCAGTTTCAATTGCTATGCTTTTAGAAGAAATAAAATGCATGACTGGGTTGGACGAACCTGCTCTTATGCTGGGTAGGTAAATGCTCCATTTTAAGAAAAGAAAGAATCACTATAAAATTATATTAAGGAAAAATTTGTGAAAAAGCTTTCAATTTTTCGAATTGTTTTGAGAGTTTTCTTGGATAAACTAGGAACTTACATTATATAGGTATGCAATAAAATTTTCTTAGCAACTGTAGGTACCTATCTAGGAAAAAAAAAATTCAAAATCATTCAACAAAAACTTTTTTTTAAATAAAACAATGAAACAATTATATTTTGACCAAAAAAAAGTTTGGTATCTGTGTAAATTTTAGATATTCGTATTTATACCTAATTTCTTAGCAAAAAGAAAATTTTCTTAAAATTTTTAGGGGGGGCAAGTTTGTTTGTTTGTTTTAATTCGTTTTTTTTTTGTGACCCTGTGTGGGGCAAACAAATTTAGATTAGAGTAGGTCTTCGCTGATTGATGGTCTTCTCCCAAGATTGTGGGACTTGCGACCCTTTTATTTTTACCTTGCGTTACCATTGCGATCTTCCTTTGTGCCACCGTGACACAAAACACTGTTTGCTATTTTTTTTTTTCTTTTATTTTCTTAAACCTATTCCTAATTTCGAGAATTAGCCTTCTGCTAACCTCGAAATACATTTGTTCTATTTTTCTTTTTGTTGAAAAGACTCTGGGTTTTCGTCCAGGCCTTCTGCCAAGGTTTCCCAGACCAATAACTTCCTAACCAATAAAAATGCTTCATTTCCCATTGGGAATAATAATTTATTATCAATTGTTTATTTCTTTTAAAATTGAATACAACTTTTCAGCTTCCATTTGGTAAGGCAAACTACCATAAAAGTTTCCTGGCGCCCACTTTCATATATAGGTACACTACTGTACATCTATATATACCTACCCACCTTTCATTCATCAACAATTTACATTTTATTAATCGAGCGCGATTAATAAAAATATCGTTCTTATCGAACCCACTCCCAGCTGAGCTAACGGAAGACAGCACTGCATTTCCTGTCTGGCTTGGAATGTTTTTTTTGTGTATCTCTTTTGTTTATCAAACACACCGGCGGCGTTTGACGTTTCGCTTTAGATTTAAATTTTCCTAATCGTGTTGGATATCGTCGTGGTGCATTCGTTTGTTATTCTTTTTTTAATAAATATATTCGCGTTTTGGTCTTGGATTCGGGTTATCCAAGTAGTTAAGTTTTAATTAGTTTAAATCAATTCGCGATCAATTTTTGGTTTTCGGTAAAAAAATATTCCTAGCAGCGTCATATTAGATCGAAAGCTTGAATTTATTCAGCACATCAACTCCATATCAAATAGAGCCAATGCAATTCTAGGTTACAAAACAGCTTTTCATAACATTTGTTCGTCCCATTCTTGAATATGCTTGCCAGGTTTGGTCATCCTATTACGAATGCCAAATATTAAGGTTAGAACGTGTTCAAAAAAGACTTCTGCGATTTGCCTTGCGGGGCTTAGGTTGGGAAAATCCTTACGAGCTTCCCGCATACATTAGTCGACTGAAAATAATTGATTTGCCATCCCTTGTGAATAGACGTTCTTATTTAAGTTTTGTTTTTATCGTTAAATTAACATAGACTCTTTGTACCTTTTGTCTCGAATAAATTTTAATATTCCTCAAAGAAACTTAAGGAATCAACCTAGCTGCATAAATGTCCAAACTGTAGTACTAATTATGAACGATTTTCTCCCTTAAGCAATATGTTTGAATTATTTTATCTTCTCAATAATAGATGTAATAACTTATTTGACCAATCGTTAAATTTGTCATCTAAGTTTCAGTCAAACTTGTATTCAATTATATAATATTGTACTCTTATTATATACATAAGTACTTATATCTGAAGCTAGTCTTTAGCTATGTAAATAAATAAATAATAAAATGCACGACTGGGTCGCACGTACTTGCTCTGTGGGTGCAATAGTACGATGAAAACAAACTTTTCGACCAATGAGAAGAACTCATTTTTGAAAAAATTGGTACAACCTAAAAAAATTTGACTGAAACTGGAAAAACCGATATACGGGAGCTAACGTTAAGAAACCTTTAATATTTAAAATTAAGACGTTATCTTTTGGGTGTTATAAATGATACAAATGTCCACTTATGGCCAAATTAATAATACTGTTAAAAGCAATTTCCGCTATTATCATGTGTAGCTAAGAACTAAAAATGCAGTTTTCTTTGAAGTATTTTATATATGTTACATACAAAGTTTCATAAAAATCGGAGGAGCCTTTTTTTGAGTAAATTAGAAAGAAAAAAGCCGTTAAAAGCAGATCTCCGTTATTTGCATTTTTAGCCAAAAACTAAAAACGCAGTTCTCTTAAGAACACTAAAAGAATATAACACACAAAGTTTAATCAAAATCGTTAGAGATATTTTTGAGCAAATTAGAAAAAACCAAAAAAAGTTGGCTAAAACTGAACGGCTCGTTGTATGGGAGCTACCATTTAGACAGGCTTCACTGAAAAATGTATAAAGCCATCATATAGAAGACTATAAAGAACTCTGCCAAACGAAGTTTGAGTCAAATCAATCGAGCCGTTGCGAACTTATGGCCATTTGAAAAAAAGCCGTTTAAACCTGATTTTCGTTACGACCATTTGAGCCAAAAACAAAAAACGCAGTTTTGTTCGAAATGCTTAAAGTTAGCTAAATTTTAAGTTTAATCAAAATCGTTAGAGCCGTTTTCGAGAAAATCCAAATTGAAAAAAACCGTTACTTGAAAGGTACAAGTTTGAGCCGGGCTAAGACGAAATAAAAAAATCTCGACAACCGTTTTTCTTGAAACTGCTATATATCAAGTTTGAAGAAAATCCGTCAAGCCGTTTAGACTGTAGCATGACGTGAAAAAGCGCACAGACGCACATACGCACATCCGCACATCCGCACAGACAGACCGACGGACGGTATGGCGAAAACCACTTTTTTGGGCTTCTCTATCATCGTAATGTCATGTTTGATTAAAACCTCGATTTTTTTTTTCTGCACGAAACCAATCCTTGCCCTATAGAGCAAGTAAAAAAGTATCGGATATCTATCAGTAATCGTCTAAGCGTTAAGCTTCTGAAAATCGATTATATTCTACGTTTTGGTTTACCATTTTCGTCAAGTCCTTCTTTGGGCACTGTCCAAATTGGAGAGTTATAAGGACTTCTTGACCTTTGTATAGTTCTATCATTTAACAATTTTTCCAATTCTTTATTGACAAAATCATTATCCGATTTGGGATACGGATATTGTTTTGTCTATACTGGATCTGGATTTGAGGTCCTAATTGTTGCCTCTATGGTTGTAGTACCTATAGGGTAATCTTTTAGAAGAGTTTTCATTTCTTTACATTATAAAGTCTTTTTTCTTATACTCATGTTTACCTTCTGTATCTCCTGTTATATAATTTATTCATTGTAGTTTATGTTCTACTGAATATGTAAATTTATATGCAAAGAAATCTATTTTAGCTTTCATTTGTCTAAGACCTGAATCTCCTAGTATCATATCGAATTCTTTTAAACTATCCTTCTCATAAAAGTTCAAGGTATGTCCGTATAATTAAATTTTTTACTCTAAATAACACTTTCACCTTGCATACTTTTACTAATAACTTGTTTTATTGGAACACTTGTGCCTATTTTACAATTTTTACTTATATAGTTGTTTGCACAACCCGTATCAATTAAAATATTTATTTTGTTACACGTTTTTTTAAAATTCGGACTAAGGCAAGGGAGTCCGTTGTATCGTGAAAAAACTGACGTTCCTCGGAATAAACTGTGTCCAGATCTTCTTCTGCTGAGTAGTTTGATATGTTGTCATCTAAATCTTCCTTCAAATGATGATTCACTCTCTGGAACTTGTTGGGTACTCATGGTTGTTGTTACTTTGTTGAGTATCATCTCGATTTCGTTTATCTGCTCCTCGTTTCACATCACTTTGATTATTTTGATAGGAATTATTGTTTCTATATTGGTTATTTTGATGTCCTCTGAATGGGTTATAATAATTATTTCATTGATCGTCGTATTGTTGTCTTTGGTTATTATTATTTTGAAAAGGTCTTCTGTATGTACTTGAACCTTACTCCATTGCGTGAGGCGATTCGAATTTCCTTTGTGGCTGCATATGTTGTTGTGGGTATCTTGTAGCATTTGGCACAAAATGATGGGTATCTCTTCTTGTCATTGGTTTGCTGCTTACTTCTAATTTCTGATATTTATTATCGTGGTATATTGTGCTTGCGATTGCATATGCTTAACTTAGACTCTTCGGATTATGTTGATATAACGTATTTTTTGTAAATCCATTGTTTATTCCCATGATAAATGTCCTTACTGACTTCGTCTTTATTTCCCCAATTAATGCACTTGCTGCTTCGGAATTTTTATAAGTCATATCTGTTTTTGAGATCACTAAATTTAATGATTGTGTAATCTTGTCATGATATTCTAACAATGAAAAATTCCTTTGTTCAATTCCACACATTTCTGCTTCCAAAACATATAGTGGTCTTTGGTCCGCATATGTGAAGTCTAAACGGTCTATGAATGCATAGAAATTGTTCTTAGTATCACTGTTTATTAATATATGTGAAGCTGGACCTGTGATTTTTGTTCGAACTATTTCCAACGCTTCGAAATATTTATTGTGAGCAGTGTGGGCTTTAATGCTGTCCATGGCGTTCCATACTTGCTCCCTCCAACTTCTATATTCATCCATGTCTACTTTGAATTGAGGCAGACTTTGGAATAACGTCATTTTGATGTCATTGGGAGATGTGTAATTTCGTACTCCGTCTGTATACTTTGTCACATTGCTCCCTATATTGGCTTTTGATTTTGGTTAACAAGTCTTTCACCTGCCTCTTTCCGTATTTGGTTTATGATTAGTTGCATTCCCTCCATTTGGGAAACCAGCTGGTTGATTTTGTCATCGGCCGACATCTTGAATTATTGGTTTATTTTACACTTCACTTTTTTATTAATTCTTAACTTGTTACTTTTTCTTCGTTTAGATCCTTATGGATATTTTGGCTTTAAAGCTGTCTTTTTTTTTTGGCTGGGTTAAATTGAAGTGTCGACAGTTTTCCGTGTTGGATGTAAAAGCCCGTTAGCGTTAGGTTTAATCGCGACTAAATTAATTAATTTTAATTTTTTTTTTAAATTACCGCAGATATGTAGAAGACATCTGTTTTCGATTTCCAATTAATTAATAAGGTTTAATTGAAAGCCCGGTTGAGCCCCCAGTTAAGCTGTAGTAATTATGAAAGAAGAAAAAATATAATTTGTTGCTTTTATTTTTATAAAAAAGTTCTTTTTTATTAATATATTTCTTTGACAATTAAACAGGGAAGTCTGGTTCTGAGGTTGTTATACTCGATCCTACTTCTTTAAATATTTCTACTGTACTAAGGACGATCCCGTTTTGTCCTGAGCCTATATTTATATGTATCCGTTGTGTTCATCCCTCAGGATGAAGCCATGATGATTGTTCGGGAATTTTCCATCGATAGTTGAATTGTTTACATCTGGTCAACGTATGGTATCTTGTGAGATAGCGATGATGTTTGGGTTACTGATTTATGGTGTGAGTTGGGATAAGGAAGAAATTATAATATATTTTATGTTTTCTACAAACTGTACTGCTTGGTATTAACTTGCCGGAAAGCAATGCTGAATTGTTCTGCAACGTGTCTGGACTGCCAAGGGAAATGCCTCAACAGCGTGTCTGTTGCCGAGGACGATGATGAAGATGACGATGACGATGCACTTTTTGGCACTCAGAAAGAACCACGTGCTACTGGAGGTGAAGATGCCACTAACATTCAACCGTTGCCAGGACCCTCACGTCCAAAGAAGATAAAAATGTGAAACAATGCGATTGCAAAATGTATTTAATGTAATGTAACGAAATCTAATAATATAAAAATTTTCAAATAACATAATTTTTGCCATTTACTTAATAATTGGGTCATTGGCCACAGATAATTGTTAGACGAACGAACAAAAGATGATAGCAAAGTTATTAAAACAACTTGTTCACAAAATGACAAAATGTAATGAAAGATTTTAAAATAGCTGTAACTGTAGACTGGTTGGAGATTAATCTGCATAATGTAGCATATATATTCTGACAGGGAATTTAAAGGTCCACAACTTTATATGAGTGAATTTATTTCCCTGACTAATAGGTTAGAGGATTTGAAGGAATATTTGATGAAAAATAAGAGGAAAAATAATTTTTTCGAACATTTTCATTTTTTCCGAGCGTATGGTCGACCTATGGCTGAGAAAAAACCTATAGAGTAAAAGTTTAAGATAGCTGTGACCTTCATCTTATTCTCAGACAATTTTCCCCTGCGATGCACTGTTTTGGATGTACGTGTAGAAACCCGAAATTGGGTTCTTTTCCCCCCATCCCGAAAATGTTTTTGTTAATTACTTTTTTAATTTCCAACAGGGCCCCAAATTCTTGTGTGCCCAAGGGCCCTGGTATGGCCATGACTGTACTTATACCCTGAAAATAATTTAGTATTTTTTTTAACGTAAGAAATACAAACTAAATATCAAGACCATTCGCAAACATATAATAAAGATACTTACTCAATAAACTACAAGGACAGAGGAAAGACCAACATACCAGATTCAATTAAACCTTTATTTTCAAGTTTAAAATTTTTTAGTACTTTTCAAAAGTGCTAGATTAATCATTTGGCTTGCTCTATTCATTTTATTATTAAAAAACTTTTTCTTTGTGATATTAAAAAGAACTTAATCAGTAAGCAATAACTTTAGGAATGTATTAGGTACAAATGATTTGTTTGTAACTTTTTTTCTATTAAACCTTCTCTGTTTGTTTCAAAACGATTTCTTTTTATTACATCTGTTAATATTTATGATTCACAAGACACTTCACTAAAATATAACGATCATTAAAAACTAAACTTATTTCACTTCTTTAACTGACCGTATTTAACACATCACAAGTCATGTTACAATGGCTTACGTCAACATAAATCGGCTTCCCCTTTTAATTTTATTTTTTAATTCAGGATATAACAGCATTTACTTTCAAAATGTTTCGGATAAAGCTGCTATTGTTTGTTGAATCGTTGTTCCAAATGAAATGTTTTTTTTTAATTGTATTTTTTGTTTGAAAAGGTGGCTTTTGTTCAAATAATTCAAACAAAATCAAAGATTTTACTTTGGTAAAAAGGCTCAAATCTGTTGAATATATATTTAAAAGCGGCTTAAATAAACAAAATTCTTTCCTCACATAAGATTTTATTTTGGAAAACTGGCTTAATTATACTTAATATTGTCTTCCTTCTCAGAAACCGAAAAGTTAAGTTTTGTTTAAAGTGCTTAGTTATAGGCATAAGCCATAACAACATAAAATGGAAAAAAGAGCCTGTAGTTAAGACGCCTTAAGAAATGCAAATTTAAAAAAAAAAATCCTGCAATCAAGCCGTTTTTGAAAGATGGCTTCTAGATAAATAAAATAAAGTGCACGACTGGGTCGTACGAACTTGCTCTAATGTGTTCAAATGGTCTTGGGGCTTGAGATTTTCGGAAAAAGGCATTGAAAAAATCATATGAAATTTTATTAATCACTTAAAAATCAATAGTTAAAACGTCTTTTGGGGAAAATGAAGTAAGCCATCAGATTTCTTTTTGCTTTTTCAAAATTTAAGGAATTTTTTTTTTCAAAATCGTTCGACCAATTTTTTCAAAAACGGTTTTTTTGAAAAACTTTTCGAAAACATATTCCAAATTTTTTTTGAGTATGCCAACTTCTAGAACTTTCTAGTTTTTATCAGAAAAACAAAATTAAAAAAAAATTGATTAAACCGTTTTTGGAAAAAACAAAAAATAAAAAAAAATTTTTAAACTTTTTTAAAAAACTCAAAAAAACTTTTTTTTTGAAAAATTAAACATTTTTTATTATTTCGTTTGTAATAGGGCTTCTACATTAAAAATTTCATCGGAATTCGTCCAGTGGCTTACGAGAAAATCGTATTTCAAAAAACCGGTCCTATGGGAGGTACCGTTATAAGACTTTTCCTGAAAAAATCTATTCCAACCAAAACATTAAGTTTGCGGAGAAAACATCATTCAGAAAGTTTAACCAAAATCGTATGAGCCGTTTTCGAGAAAAATTGAATTTTCACTAAAAGTCGTATGGCATTTACCGTTAGTTTTAAAGCTAGAATTCCAAAAACCCCTCTGTAGGACGTCATTATAACACTATCTACCAAGTTTGAAGCAAATCGGTCCAGCCGGTTAGGCTGTAGGTGCCGATACAGACAGACGGACAGACAGACAGAATTGTCGGACCCACTTTTTTCGACTTCTCTATCTTCTAAATGTTATGTTTGATTGTCCAAAAAATTTTTTTTTTTTTACGAATGCATAACTTGCCTTATAATACCTATAATCGCAAGTAAAAAAGTAAAAACAATCTGAATACACAGAAATGAAGCTAATTTTTCAATTTGCTTAAATTATTAAAAAAAATCATGTTTGGTTTAAGTCGACTAAAGCCGTTTTACCTTTTGAGTAAAGATAAAAGCGATAATGATTGATGTTGCACATTATATCAGTATGAGAGATTAAAAACAAGTATAGGATGTATGTGGAATTTCCAGCAACGCCAGCGATTAGTTTTGACTCGTGAACAAGCTGGAGTCAAATTATTTAAATTTTCAAAAACCTCTACCTTGTTGTCTGGCCAGAATAGGAAGCCACGTAGAAATGTTAGCAGACATTTGAGTTGAACGCAATACCGATTTAAGCCTGAAAAACAATTCTTTGAGGAACCGGACAGTTCATTGAATTCGATGGAAGTCGAATTACTGTCCAGATTTGGACTTCTTCGAACCTTGGATGAGTTTTGTTCATAGACGTCAAATTGAAACCACATGCAATCAGTGTCTTTCTATACTGTTAAGAAAGTTTGTAAACAATTAATTTCCAATGTATACCACGAAACTGTCAAAATGCGTAAATAAATGGAATAATGGTAATGAGCTGTTTACATTATGTAGGCTACGTTTCAAAGGATCAAAATTATCAGCTATTTGTGCTTTTCAATAACCCATTTCCAACAGCGACTGTGCCTTCATGCCACTATGTCATGATTCATTCTGGAGGATTGTACTCGTATTTATCAATATTGAATTGATTAAACTGATGAACTTTATTATGTTTATTTCACGCCAATTCAGTTCTAGTTGCGATTACGCTCTAAAAACACGATAATTGTTTTGTAGGTTTAATATTAATATTAATATAAATAATTCTGATTCTGATTTTTTCATTGATTACAACTTTTTAGCTCACCCTTCTTGATTTTTTTTTCCAGAACCAACTTATTCAACATAATCAACGATCTGGTGTTATTGTTAGCAGCGGTGATTTAGCTCTTCAGGGCGTTACTCGTCATCAAGCTGGTAATTACACTTGTACTGCGTCAAATGTTGAAGGTGATGGTGACAGCAATGTCGTGGAATTAAAGGTTATGTGTAAGTATAGATGATTGTTTTATTTTTTGATCAATAACTAAAATGGCATCATCGCAAATCATGTTTATACACATCATCTTTGGACTTATCATGCTGATAGAAATCATGTTTATACAACTCATGTTTAGGTACAACTCATGTTCAGGACAACTCATACTATAAGGGGCGGAGTTTGCAATTTATGTCAAAGTTCATTGTTGTTTGTGTTTGGGGTTAGTTCTTAAAGGAATTGGGTTGGACATATCGCATAGAGGATCTTACGATTTTATACATATGAATCTGGTAGGCTAGATTATTTGGCCAAAAGGTTTTTGCCGAATGTCGACTGAAGATTAGTGTGGTGTGTGTGTTTGTATGATACTGTATTTGGATTTAATTTTGAAATTGAAATTGTTGCTTTTTTATGGAAATTATGTTGTGTATTGGCTACTGATTAACTAATTGGTGGTTAGTTTTGCAAAACTAGATACATTGTGTATATTCACGTGTTATAGCTTGAACCAAATAACTTGGCCAGAGGTCGGTTGCGCAGAGGGCGGATTTAAGAAAACAAAAATGGTGCGCAGGTTATTTAATGAGTAAGCTATAAACAAAACTCACCCTCCTTAAGGCCCAACCACAGACTATATACAGACCGCCAACTCGTACTCCTCTTGCCTGAAACACCCTCGAAATATTTTTTCCAGTCTGTGAATACGTGTACATCTCTCTCTGTGCATTTTGTAATGGCAACTATACCTGCGTATGCCATTTATTTTTTAGGTGTGTTTGCTAAATGGGTTTTAAAGCAAGGGAGAGCGTCACACTCTCAAAATAAATGGCATATCAGCTGATTTTTAGCTTGGTGGCAAAAAGAGAGACCAAATGGTGAGTTGGCGGTCTGTATCTTCTTGGTCCGTGGGCCCAACTATAATACGCGAAAGAAAAAGGAAGCTAGTGTCAAAACCGAACGAAAAGATTCTTTCCGATTTGTTAATTACTTCAGCTGGCCATAATAGCCTTAAGAAATAAGAAGAAAGAAAGAAGAAAAATAGCTTTAGAAACAAGTAAAAAAGAAAGTCAGATTTTCGTACGTAATGCTGCGCAGTAGAATGGCTAAGTGATTTGTTTCAAGCTATAGCTGTTTGCTTTGATGTATTTTTCATTGAATGTACCTATACCTAATAGAACTTATGATTGGCTATTTATTGAGATTTAGTTTTGCAATGCGTTGTGGTGCTAATCTCGTCAGTTTTCGAAATGATATTTCGCACTTTTTGTTTCTATATTCAATATTATTTAATAATTTCTTACTTGCGATTATAGGTACTATAAGGCAAGTTATGCATTCGTCGAAAAAAAAAAGTTTTGAGATAACAATCAAACATGACATTAGCGAAGACGAAAAAAGATGGTCTAAAAATTCTGTTCGTCTGTATGTCTGTCTGTCTGTATGTAGCTATGTTTAGACACCTACAGCCCAAACGGGTGGGCCGAATTGCTTCAAACTTGGTATATAGAGTTTTTTAGATATTGTACAGAGGAGAAATTGAAATTTTTTTTTTAGCTCAAAAAATAACGGTACCTGCCATATAACCGTTACGTTAAAACTTATTTTTCTCAAAAACGGCTTTAACGATTTTGATTTAAAAAAATGAGTGTTACTTTTTAGGTACGACCATCATTATGGCTGAAAAAAAAAGTTTTTAAAAAAATGGCTAAGAACGGTACTTTCCAATTTGTACTGCATACCAATATTTCAAAAAAGATTTTTGTGTATTTTTAAAAGCATTTTTAAGAAAAAAATTTAAGAAATATATATTTTGAAAACTACCTATCAAATTTTTTTCTAAAAATTATAAATACATGTATTTGCAGAATACATATGAACTAGCGTTTTTAATTTTTTTTTTGAAATTTTTTTTCAAAAAGTTTTTCAAAAAAAACTTTTTTTCTCAAAAACGGCTCCACAGATTTTTAAAACTTTATTCTCATGAATTCAGATTTATCCAAAAAATAAAATGGCGTACTCTTTTTTCAGCTCAAATTAGTTTAAGTATTTATTTAAGAATTTTGAAAAATATATTTTTATCAAAATCTCAAGCCCCTAGACCACTGTCACACATTAGAGCAAGTTCGTTCGACCCAGTCGTGTATTTTATTTAATAAGAAAAAGTTTTGGATAAAAACAAAATTGAAGAAGTAATTAATAATGAATAAATTTTGTAATAAATAGGTAGGTACCTACCTACCTATATCTCGTTACGCATATCTTATTTCTTATCTTATTTTTTAGATTTTACGAGTTTTCTTGGAAAAACTAAGTGTGCAATAATATTTCGTTGCTTAATATCTATCTTTGAAAAAAAATATTGCAAATCGTTCGAGCAGTTTTTTTTAAAAAAGGTTATTTTTGAAAAACTTTCTGAAAAAAAAAAATTTTTTTGAAGTTTGTTCGAGTATGTAAATTTATGGCAACTTGTTGTTCACGTCTAAAAAAATATTTATTACAGAATTCAACATACCTGTTTCCAACATATTTCGAAAAAAGGAGATTATTAAAAATCCAAAAAAAAAAAGAACTTGAAAATTTTGAAATGCCATATCAATAAATTTATAAATGACTCTCTGTGATCAAAATTGTATTGAAATCGGATTTACAGTTTACGAGAAAACTTGATTTGAAAATTCCGGTTCTATCAGAGGTACCTACCATTATAAGATAATTTTTGAAAAATATTTTTCAACCTGAATATAAGCAGACTGTTCTAAAAAAATAGCATTTCGAAATTCTTATCAAAATCGTTGGAGCAGTTTTTGAGAAAATCTATTTTTTTGTTTTTAGACCTAGAGCAAAAATGAAAAAAGACCCCTGGATAATTCCCAATAAATACTTAATATTAAATTTGAAGCAAATCAGCCCATCCGTTCATGCTCGAGGTGCGAACAGACAGACAGACAGATGGACGGAATTTCCAGACACTTTTTTGACTTCTCTATCATCATCGTTATGTCATGTTTGGTTGTTAGAATTTTTTTTGCACGAATCCATAACTTGCCTTATAATACCTAATCGCAAGTCGCATGCCGTTTTTCTTTAATTGTTGAACGTTTTGCGACCTAATTTCATTCATGTGCATACCTACATTTTCAAAAATCTTTCTTATTTTCATCAATAAAATAAACGAGAACGAGCTTTATTCATATGCACTATACCCACCACCTAGGGATGCCAGACGTCCCGCCACAAGCGGGACTGTCCCGCGAAATGACTGTTGTCCCGCAAGTGTCCCGCTGGAAAATTATGTCCCGCTAAACACGCAAATAATCAAGATCAAGACAAACATTTTCGTCTTGACGAATACGTATATGTGTTATTTCTTTTCACTCTTCTGTATAGGTAATGATATTTAGCTCTCTCCCGTTTTACTTTTGTTGGAATTTTCAAGATATTGAAGAACAATGTAAATCCACTATTTTGTTATTTTGTACTTGAAGTACACTATTATATCTGGTGTTTCCTAACTAGTTTAGGTACATAAAAACACTTGCGATTCATCGTGACGTTTGAGTTATAATGTTAATTAGAGGAAATACATTTGAATGTGAACTTAATATTTTTATTTTGGGTTAAAATACAATTCATGGAATTAACTTTTTATATGATATCATTTAAATGGTGGGCACGACTACGTCTGAGATGGTCCCTTTTCGGCGGGAGACTCGTTTGAGCATAGTTTCCAAAGCGTTAATCCTAGCTGGCTTATTCCCGAAGATCTGAGATTTTACATATCCCCAGAGAAAATAGCCCAAAAGTGTGATACCGATCTAGTCGGCCAATTTACAGTAGCAATATGTAAAAATAAGTGCTCACCAAAATGATTTCTCAACAATAAGTCCATTGTGTGGCTCGTAGGGCCGTCTTATTGGTGGCGCGATAACGGTTACTACTGACGGTAACATTCTGATTTGCCTCATTTTTGAAGAAATATGGACCATTGATTCCACCAGTCCATAAACCATATACCATACCACTATTTTTAATGGATGTAATGGTTGCTTTTGGTACTCTTCGGGTTGCTCATCAGCCCAAATACTTCAATTTTGTTTATTATCGTATCCATTGAGCCCGAAATGGGCTTCATTACTGAACAGAATTTCACGATAATACATAGGATTTTCATTGAGTTTTTCCAGACGCCATTCACTGAAAATAGAGACGCTGTTGTGGTGTGAGTATTTCCATGACGACTTGCAAAACGATACTTAAAAAAATGACAAAGCAGTTTGATAGGATTCCCGCGTGATCTGTCAAGAAAAGCCTATTGAAAATCAAACCTCACGATGAATTACCCGTTATCTATGTCACAAATAAATGTTCCTAAATAATAAAAGACTGGTTTAAAAATGAAACAAGTTTTTTACTAACAATAACATGAATTTTAAAGGCTTTATATTTTGGCTTGTACATATGTAAAAAAACATTTATCCCGCAAACTAATTTTTCAAATCTGGCATACCTACCACCACCTCTTTTATTGACTGCACACTGGCACTGCAGACTGCAGACTGACTTTTTGTTTGATTATTACCTAATATAAATATTCATACATCATTTTGAGATTTGAGGACATGCCCACAAAATAGAAAAAATATACTTGTACTTGTAGTTGTTAAAACCATTTCAAAAGTGGGCATTGCAGACATACATACGAGTAATACAGTACAGACTGCCAACTGACAACACTTCATAGTTTCTCTCTTTGCCTACAAGCTTGAAGTGCCATTATTTATTATGTTAATGAGCATGTTTAAGCTCTCTCTAAAGCTCACCCGTCCGTGCACTTTACTGCTGGTGCTGGAACACAATGGAGCCGGAGCCGGATCCGCAATCGCATCCGTATCGCATGTCAAAATATTGAATACACACGAATTCAATGTTGTGAACACAACGAGACGGATCTGCAAACGCAGCCGCAAACGGCGACGGACGATTTGGCCAACTTTTAATAAATACGTGCGTATTTTTGACATTCCATAAAAAAAAAGAGCAACGTGCTAGTAAAATCCTTTTAGAAATTAGGTCAGGTAATTACAAATTTATAGAAAAGACTATACATGATGCGATATATGTTTTATCATCTTTTATATGCATATACTCGTATGTGTATGTTTCTCAGTGCAAATTGTAAAAAAAACGTGAAGTACGTACGACTCCATTGTGGGCACTTCTAATTAGGTACGTACGGCATGCGATACGGTTGCGGCTGCGTCTCCGGCTGCAGATAAATGGCACAGGCAGAGTTATTATCACGGACCAATAAGATTGGTCTGTGGTTATTATTATATAGATTGAACTTGAACCAAATCACTTGGTCAACGGTCGGTTGCGCAGAGAGAGGATTTAAGTGGACAAAAATAGTGCGCAGGAGCGGGATATTTAATGAGTTACCTATAATCACGGACCAATAAGATTCAGACCGCCAACTCACTGTATGGTATGGTATGGTCTCTCTTATTGCCTACAAGCTAAAAATCAGCTGATATGCCATTTATTTGAGAGTGCGACGTTCGCCCTTGCTTTTTAAACCTATTTAGCAAACACACCAAAAAAATAAATGGCATACGAAGGTATGTGTATCGAATCGCATCAGTTCTGGCAACTCTGCATTCGATGGTCACATAAGTATAAGAAGATAAAATTAAACGTAAAAAAAACCTAACGAAAGAACTCATCGAAAGAGTGCTTGTTCTGCGAACAAGCACGAGTGAGAGTTAGTCTTAAGCAGGATTTTGAGCTGTGAAGAAATAAATGTGCTTAGTGGTTTTTTTATAATATTTTTTCCACTCTAAATTATCGTGTTTTATTTCTTTTCACATATGTATTATTAGAGATGGTTATACAGTCCATTTGAGCTACGAAACATTGGTCCATGTCGAGCGTCGGATATTGTGCCAGTGTCGGAATGGTGCAGGTTTTGTTTTCTTAAAAAAAACAATAATAAATAAAAAAAAATAATAAGTGCAGTGATTGATTGTGGTTCGTTTTAAAAACGAACAAAATATTGTGAATAATAAAATTGTGCTCAATTGTGTCACAAAAAATTAAAGTGTGCGCAGCAGTTCGTCACAGGCGACAGGAGTATGGGCAGGAAACTGTGTATCACCAGCAGGCGATGTGCAAAACGGTACTTCATTATATAATAATGATCAATATGTACCAACCAGCATGTAAGTAGATCAATATAAATTGTTGTTGTTTTTCCCCTTTTTCAAACGGCGGTGACCGATGAAAATTCTTCGTCAAGACTCAAGAGAACGAGAGCAGGTAAGAATGTACGTATTCTCTCCTCAGAGCAGGAATACACACTTACGAGTTACGACTTATGAGCAGCGAGCCGGAGTGAAGGAAGACGCATACACAAAACACATTATGTATATGCGCAACTGTGACAAAGAGAAGGAGAAGAATGACAAATTTCGGCATTCGGAAAAAAAGCGGTCTTTCGAAAGAAAGAAAATTTAAAAAAAAAAACAACAAACACAACAACAACAATATCTATACAATAATAATATTAACATACATATTTACATTTTAAATAACATTTATTTAAAGCAAAGAAAAGGATGAGTTGAAATATACCTAGTCCTAGAACAGGACAAAGTATTTTTTATTGTTAAGGAGTGCAAATATTTGATTGTGTGAATGGTGGTGGTTTTTTGGAGTATTTTGCAACGGAGCAGGTTTCTTTTTTTCTCTTCTTTATCTTTTCCCGTTGTATTGAATGTGTCCCGATGTATGTGTGCAGTGTCTATGAGAGATTTTGTTTTGTTTTCGTTAAATCCAAATGTGAATGAGCAATGATGATAGAAGGGGCAGGGGGCGATCTGAGTTTATTTGTTTTCTTATGGAGAATGAGAATTTTTGAAATGAGTGGAGTGCGCAGGATGTTCTTTTTCCTCTTTTGGTGCGTGTGTGATTTATATACCTTTTTAATATCATTTTTTTATGAATAAGATATTTTTTCAATATTACCTAGATATATTACGGTGATGTTGCTGCTTTGTTGTTTGGTAGGGATCAAAAATTAATTTCTTTTATAGGTGTTAAGTTTTTTTTTTTTCACTTTTTGTTTCTCTTGACAAGCTTTGTTGCTCGAGATATAGCAGGGGCGAGTGGAACTCATAGCACATTTGTGCGAGTTACCAAGTATGAGAGAAAAGTTGTGAAGGACTCGAAATATAGCAGGGGCAACTCAAAGCACATAATGTGCGAGTTACTAAACATGAGAGAGCAGGTATGAAGGAGGAAGTTGAGTGCAATTGCACCAGTTACCATGAACAAATTATTATTAAAAAAAAAAGGACACATAGCTGGGCAGGAAAAAAGTCAAAGCACGACGGTGCTAGTTTTTAGAGAAGGAAAGCTTGCAAGCGGCAGGAATAAAATATTTTAAATTCAAAAAGAATAAATATTTTTAAAGCAGGAATATGAGCCTCAAACGAATTTCTTCTCGATGCAACACATCTTTTCCTATAATAAATAAGCTTTATTGGCAACGACAAAAGCAGCAACAACAAGCCGACCTTTTTTTATTATATATATTATTTATTTTATTTAATTTTTGCATACTGGGAATTTTAGTACCTACTGCAAACGAGTATCTCTTTCATTTTCAGGGTAGGACATTTTTGAGTCATCTTTTCTAATGCAATACGATTTTATATATTTACAGAAAAGAGCAGCGAATAAAAAAGATTGACAACCAGCAGGAAAAAAATCACCAATATGTATTGGATGCTGGTGTATTTTCAGTGAGCAGGATGCTTGCCTTTGTGAAATCTCCAGATTTTGGAATTTGTACGATGGCAGCAGCGCAGGTCAGAAGCCTGGTCGCAGGTCAAGATCAGCGAGAGCAGGATCGCGTTGGCCGACGATATGTTGGTCAACATGGAGATACAACGCAGAATTGCTGGAGCGGAAGAAAATTACTTTGCTGCCCACGCAGTATTGCAGGAAAAAAAAAATGGCGACAACAACGAGTACAGCAGGTACAGCAGGTAGAGCAGAACAGGCATTGAGCGGAGCGATGGGCAGAAAATTTGAGCAGCCGTTGTCACAACTTCAGACACGGCCGAATTCGAGCTGGTATATGAGGACATGCTAGCAGCTGGCAGTAATGCCCGAAGAGCAGGAGCACCAGGTGACAAGAGGCTGTTGCCTTGCCACTCGTGCAAATTTCTGAATCATCCAATGTGACGTTGTCTAGAGTTTGCAGTACTGAGCATTCGTGCTAAGCAGGATCTCGTGAAGGAAAAGGCACTGCCCCAATTGTCTTAAGACGTGCCATGCCCCAAAGGACTGCTTCCAAGGGCCGTGTTGTCGATGCCCCGGGAAGCAAATGCAAAATAGTGCTACGAAAGAGATTTGGAAGGGAGCAGAAACTGTTCTATATGCGCAGGAAAAGTGAAAGAAGAGAAGGAGCCAGACAAGCGAAAATAAGCAAAAGGCAGATTGACTAATTATGCCTCCCAGGAAACGCCCTCGGTTGGAGAAGGGCAGGACGGAAGAAGTAGCAGGAACAGCAGGAAGAGAGAAAGCAGGAAGTGATTTGGAAGAGGTGATGTCCTGGGGGGATTTTAAGAGAGCTAGGCGTTTGCCTTCTAAAAAGAAAAATAAAAGTATGACTATAATTTATTTCGTCTTTTTATGTCTTTTAATTATATAATGAACAAGAGCAGGAGAGAGTTACTTTGATGCCTACGGCACAAGTGAGAATTGAGATGGATAACAGGAAGTATGGGCTGGTAAGAGCACTTTTAGAGATGGGCGCACAGCTAAATCTGGTTTTAATAGAGCAGGACTTTTGGATTCTTCCTGAGCAGGTTAAATGGCAGCCAGTTGTGCCAACACAAAACTTGAAATCGCCACGGATGAGCATTGCTACAGCACCTCTTGCTGATCCACATTATTGGAAGCAGGTACTGTAGATTTATTGCAGGTTCATAGCAGAAGCATTTACTTCTGCCTTAGAGCATCGACGAGGTGGTGTCCTTGAGATGGAAACTGTTTTCGGCAGAATAATATTGGGAGAGTATGGTAATTAGAAGGATAGCATGAACAATGAGCAGGTATCGCAGGCAGTGCGCATGGATAATAATCAACTTCATGAATCGCTTGAGCGTTTTTGGCATAAATGGTTTAAATGACATAGAAATGTTGTTGAGCAGGTGAAAAGAGCAGGAGGAGCAAGTGGAGCAAAATTTCATCAAAACAAATTCACGTGATGATTTTGGCAGGTTTGTTGTGACGATTCCTTTGAAGGAAGCAGTGAAAGAGCTTGGAAGTTCAGACCTTACAGCTAAGCGTAAGTGTTTTGCTTTGGAGAGAAGGTTGGAAGGAGATCCTGAGTTTAAACAAAGTACCAAGAGTTTATGAGAGAACATGAAGACGCAGGGCATATGACACCAGTGACTGGCACAGTGCATGGCAAAACCATATACCACATCATTGCGTCACCAAAAAGTTAAGGGTCGTATTTGATGAGAGCTGCAGGACAAATAAAGGTACTTCATTAAATGAAGTGCAATTGCTTGGAGAAAACTAACAGAAGGATCTGCACGAAATTTTGATGCACCGTGTCGCTATTACTGCGGATATTAAAATGATGTTCAGAATATTGAAAGTGGCGAAGGAACAATGGGATTTGCAGGGTATATTCTGGAGAGAAAACCCGCAGGACAATTTGAGAGAATATTGGCTGACAGTAGTCACCTATGGTATGACCTCATCAGCTTATAATACTGTACAATGTGCAAGGGAGGCAGGAGTTTCCAGAAGCTGCAAAGACAGTAATTGCTTAACTGTTAAGCAGGAATTTTATATGGATGACTGCACCACAGGTGGTGATTCTGAAGAGAAGGAGATCAAGTCATCAAAAGATTTCGATCATGTTTTAAAAGGGGCAGGTTTTGAGCTTAGAAAATGGAAATCCAATTCCAAAGCTCTTGTGAAGGACATGAACTATGAAGAGCAGAAGTCAATAATGTTCCAGGATGATGAGAAAACATCAGTTTTGGGCCTTAAGTGGCTGCTTGAGAAGGATCAATTCACGTTTGTGGTAAAAACACCAAAGACTCAGCAGGCAATAACAAAGAGAAGCGTAGTGAGCTGTGTCGCTCAACTTTACGATCCTAATAGGTTCGTGGCTCCTGTCACGAACGTACTAAAGATTCTCATCCAGGACATATAGCGTTTGAAGGTATACTGGGATGAGGGACTCCCTAGAGAGATATATGAGAGATGGAGAGATTTCTGGCAGGAAATAACATATTTAGAGAACGTGAAAATTTGGAGATGAACAGGTACTTCAGAAAAAGTACGAAAAGAACTACATGGATGCTCGGATGCTTCTGAGAGGGCATATGGAGCAGCGGTTTATCTGAGAACGATACGCACGGCAGGATCACAGCAGATCTCATCACAGCAAGAACACGGGTTGCACCACTTACAACGGTGGCAATACAGTGCTAAGAGCAAGCAGCAGTGGAGCTATTGGGACGGTTAATTGTAAACGTCATTAAAACAAGGGAATGGGAAGGTATCGAGTATGATCTTTGGACAGATTCACTCGTAGCGCGGCATTGGATAAGTAAATTACCATGCAATTTAAAAACGTTTGTAGCGAATAGAGTCTCGTTTATACAAACAAAAATACCGAAGTCAAAAGGTGAAGACATGGTGGAACGAAGGATAACCCGGCTGATATTCTAAGGAGAGGAATACAGCCATCAGCATTGGTTGATAACAAGTTGTGGTTGCATGGGCCGGAATGGTTGGCAAAACCTCGGTCGAGCTGGTCATCTGAAAAGTTTGTGCCAAATGTTTCAGATGGGGGGAGGGATGAGATGAAGATTTTCGTGATAACAAAATTTACAGAGCCCTTATTTATTTATGTGAAGTGCTGAAGAAGGAGTATTCCATTGATTGAATACACGTCTACATTAGAGAAGGCGATTAATGTAATAAAAAGCAAAAATAAAGCAACGAAAAGAAGATGAAGAGATAGATGGAAAGAGATGGAGACGTTCTGCACGTCAAGTGAAAAGAAGGAATAGGGCATATGAGAGTGCAGGAGATACAGCAGTACTTGGCCAACTATTCTCTGAAGAGAGGATGAAATCAATCGGTCATCTGCTGAGAAAAGAGCAGGAAAAGTATTTTGCGAAGGAAATCATATGTATAGAGAAGGACAGGTGTTTGCCTGAAAAGAGCAGGATAGAGTTCTTTAAGCCAATCTTAAATGGTGAACAGATTCTGAGAGTAGCAGGGAGACTGGAAAGAGCAGAGATGGGATGCGAGAGAAGGCATCCAGCTATCGTGCCAAATAGTTCTCGATTGGCTTGGTTGATCATGTATAATGCGCATACAGCAACGAATCATGGAGCAGTGCAGGTCATGATGCAGGACATTCGTCAGAGATTCTGAATTCCGAAGCTCCGAGGTCAGCTGAGGAATTACTTACATAAGTGCTTGGTTTGCGTGCGTTATAATCAACTTTTTGAGATGCAATTGATGGCTGATTTGCCATCAGAGAGAGCAACAGCAGGGAAGGCTTTTCTACACACAGGGGTAGACTATATGCAGGTCCATTCAAAATAAAGATGATCGACAGAGCAGGTGAGCAAATAATAAGACAGAAATGTTGGGTTTACGTCTTTGTTAGCCTTAAAACTAGTGCAGTGCATATAGATTTGGTATCAAATCTGACGTCAGTGGCGTTCATTGCTTGTTTCGAAAGATTCATAGCAAGAAGGGGCAGGTGTGGAAGGACAATGGTACATCATTTGTCGGTGCAGCGAAGGAATTGAGAAAGCCAAAGAGCGTTGGTTAGTGAAGGATACATTTGAACACTTAAGTTTGAAAGAGAGAAGAGACGGAATGGAAGTTTATGACTCCTGCGGCAACACATCAGGTGAGAGTGGGATATACGAAGCAGCGGTAAAGTCGATGAAATATCATTTGACGAAGATTGTTGGAGCGAAGGTTTTGGCATATGAGCTTGAGCAGGTTTTGACATTAATTACTGGGATAGAAGCCATCTTGAATTTAAGACCGCTACATCCATTAAGCAATGATCCTGATGAATTGCAGGCGTTAACGCCGGGACATTTTGGTTGGTGAACCGCTTGTTTTACCGTTAACATTTATAACCAATGAGATGCCAAATACCAAGGGCATACAATTGTGGAAGGAGCGCAAGACTATGCTTGCACTCTTCTGGAGCAGATGGAAGGAAGAGTACTTATCTACTCTATACGAGATTAATAAATGGCGAAAGGAGAAATATGGGTTGAGAGAAGAACAGCTCTATATAATCAGGAGAGAAAATTTCCCATCATCGGAGTGGGTGAGGGGACGGATATCAAGACTATTACCAGGCAGGGATGGACTCATAAGAAGCATGGTTCTGCAGACAGCGAGCAATCAACTTACGAGACCGGTACAGAAGATCGGCATCTTACCAATCAAGGAACTGGAATGATTAATATATTAGAATAAATTTGTATTGAGCAGAGATATATGTATGTAAAATAAAAGCTAAAGGGATGGAAAACCGTAGGTTTTCGCCGGGACTGTATCGAATCGCATCAGTTCTGGCAACTCTGCATTCGATGGTCACATAAGTATAAGAAGATAAAATTAAACGTAAAAAAAACCTAACGAAAGAACTCATCGAAAGAGTGCTTGTTCTGCGAACAAGCACGAGTGAGAGTTAGTCTTAAGCAGGATTTTGAGCTGTGAAGAAATAAATGTGCTTAGTGGTTTTTTTATAATATTTTTTCCACTCTAAATTATCGTGTTTTATTTCTTTTCACATATGTATTATTAGAGATGGTTATACAGTCCATTTGAGCTACGATACAGTATGGTTGCCATTACAAAATGCACAGACAGAGATGTACACGTGTTTATAGACAGGACAAAATATTTCGAGTGTGTTTCAGGCAAGAAGCAGGCAAGAGGAGTACGAGTTGGCGGTCTGTATTGGTCTGTGCTCTATGAAGTGTTGGCAGTCTGTACTGTACATAACTTGAAATTATTAAGTAGGTACCTAATGTAATAATAAGAATGTAACACATACAAATTTCATAGATTCTTATAATCTTACCTAAATGTCTACTTACCTACTTACATTATGCTCCTAACTAATAGTTAATTACAGATAAGAAATAAGATATGCGTAACGAGATATACATAGGTACAGGTAGGTACCTACCTATTCATTACAAAATTTATTCATTACTAGCTTTTGCCCGCTACTTCGTACGCGTGGATTTTAGAATAAAGCAGGTATCTCAGTATATATTTTGTTTATGCACAACCGGTTCAAAATGGGGGGTATGCGTGGTATGAAAGCTATAAAGTCAGCTCTACAGCCGTAAGATTTTTAGCTTCTGTATAATATTATTTCGAAGTATCATAACGGTTTAAATTGCAAAGTTGGAGGGTTAAGTTCTGAAGCAATATACGAATATACCTAATTGGAATGCCCACTTTCAAAACGATGCTGCGCGCCGATACTGCTATTTATGGCAGCTCCGCTTCATCAGTTTTGGGCGTAAGTATTGCTCGTTCACCGTTCTTTATGGTTACATTACTTTTCGATTTCTGCTTTCGCTGAATGAGGCATTGTCTATATGGTGGTAAATAGCGCCATCTATGATGTTTTTGATGTAACTTCTATTCAGAACGACTAACTTATTTCTATTCATGTATACGTAGGCAAGTGTGGCACTATTTTATTATGTAAGTGAGACGCTAACTTCCTTAAAATCTTTTAATTTTGTGTTAAGTTCATTGAATAATGGTCGATTTCAGCAATATTAAAAAAAACTACCAGAATTATATATTTTCCTGCGATAAAATGTAGCCTATATTTTAAGTTGGCGTACTACCAATAAATCTGCGAAAACCGCATTCAATTCCATGCAGTAGTTTTTGCGTGATGCGCGTACAAACATACATACAGACAGACAGACAGACAGACAGACAGACAGACAGACAGACAGACAGACAGACAAAAATTCTAAAAACGGTTGTTTTGGCTTCTGTGGGTCTAATAGAGACCCCCCATATTAGTTTTGCATCTATATCTTCAATTTACAGACATCGACCCGTTACAATTTTATTATATGTATAGATTAATTACTTCTTCAATTTTGTTTTTATCCATAAGTTTTTCTTATTAAAAAAATTATTAAATAATGTTGAATATAGAAACAAAAAGTGCGAAATATCATCTCTAAAACTGACGAGATTAGCACCACAACGCATTGCAAAACCAAATCTCAATAAATAGCCAATCATAAGTTCTATTAGGTACAGGGCCCGATCCAGCTTTTTCGCCGCCCTGGGCAAATATTTAACTGGCCGCCCTTTTGCAATGAGAACATATATAAGTTATAAATTGTTGGTGCATTTTTTGACCGGCTTTTGAATAATGGAGGTATTCATTCCGACCTGTAAGAATGTAATATTGTTGGAAATTTTCTTTTGGACAATGAAACATGACATTACGATCATAAAAAAGCCGAAAAAATAGGTCTGACAATTCTGTCTGCCTGTCCGTCTGTTTGTATCGGACCCTACACCATGGCCGTCTTAAGCCATACCGGGGCCCTTGGGCACACAAGAATTCGGGGCCCTATGGGAAAGTTAAAAAAGTGAACAACAAAAACATTTTTTATGTATAGATCAAATTTCAATGTAATTTATTGGAATGGAATCGAAAAAAGTAGAGATTGATATAGTTAACAATGTCTTTCCTACGCACGTTTTTCCGTCAAGAAAACAGCAAAGACGGTTTTGCCGATGGCCTCAGTTGCCAGTGCTTGTAAATGGGTCGACTTTGTTAATTCATCGACGGAGTATATTAAAGTGGCAAAGACCGTTTGCCAACATGCGGACAGGCAACGAACAGCTGACCGTGCGAAAAATAGTTAAATTCGAGATTCATCCCACAGACTTCCAACTATAGGCCTTGTAATTTTTTGATTGTCATCGGCAAAGCCAATATAAAATGGAACTAAATTCGCTTGAATTGGAATCGAAGATCAGTTGGAATAATCGGATTTCGTGGGATAAGGACTTCCACTCGTTTGAACCTTGTCACTTTCAGCTGTAAATTATGCAGCAGAGTTCCTGGCACATCAAGCGCGTTCAAAAATTCCTTCAGATAGTTGGTCGCTTCATCTTCGTCGGTCACGCTGTCAACGGATTTGTGTGAATGCAGTTCTCCAGCGATTTGTCTTTGAATTATGAAATTCAAGCTATTGACGTTCTTATTCTTCGCTGCTAGTATTCACTAATCCAATCGAGATTTGTATATTTTTGTGAAATGCCGGGGAACACTTCGTTGATGAGTCCTTCCTTCGAGGAGGATTTGAACTCTCAAAAATTTGCGGGAACGATATCAATCCAGTCAAAACATCAACGGGAATTTGGCCATTGTCAAGCGCCAGCAGTTGTCTCGAGACTCTGCAATGCGACTCTCATGTTCGTAGTCAATTTCAACTTCTTGTCTCGAATTACTTAAAAATCTTTTCATAGTTCCGTCAATTGCCTCAAAACTCGTTTATGCGCCATGGTGCATTTATCCCAGATGATGATTTTGCATTCTCGCATCAATTTCGCTTCCGCCGAATTCTTGGTCATTGTGCACGTTGGCTTGTCAATAGTGAGAAGATTCATGGGCAGCTTCAAACCGGAATGTGCAGTTTGACCGCCTTCCAACAAGGTGGCACAATGCCAGAGGATGAAATAGCCAACGCCATTTGAGATCCTGACCGAATTGTTACCAAAGAAAGTGAATATAGAAGGTTGTTTCATCACAAACAAACTGAAAAGTGGATTTGATTTATTCTAGAAATCTTATAATTTAACAGAGAGCCCACTTATGGTATTGTTGGAGCAGATAATATCTACCTAATAATATTTTATATTCTTCCTTAAAAAAAAAAAAAAAAACTAGAATCATAAATAAATCAAATTGTAAATTTGCTAAAAAACTAAAAAACAAACAGAGCACTCAAATTGTATAATATTCCCATCCATACAAATGTCCTTGAAGTCTCTTCTCTAATGTTTCATTCAATTTGTTTCAAATTATAAATATTTAAATTTGCCGCCCTCAAAGCAAGGGTCGCCATATTTTTATAACATCTAACGCTATATTTAAGTTTAACCAAGCTCTAATTATGTATTTTTGGAATAAAGAAAGTCAGTCTTACGAGTAAAGTGATTGAAACAAGTTGCTTGTCATTTTTAAGGCCGTCTTATTGACATAATCCGTCACACCTTAGTAGTTTTCGTCGTAGTTTTAGTTTTTATTGCTCATTATACTTTTCGAGCATAAAACTGGGAATTTCTCCGAAATTCATTAATCGAATTTTCCTAGTTTGCGATTGGAAAAAGATCCATTCGTTCAGGTATAGTGTAATTGAATATATCAGCCTTTCGGGGCCCCCGTCTCGAAAGGGGCCATGGGCACGGGCCCCGTGTGCTCTTATGGTAAAGACGGCATTGCCCTACACCCTTAACGGCTGGACCGATTTGCTTCAATTTTGGTACACAGAACACAGTATTATTATAACATCTGAAAGATTGATTTTTGGACCTAGCATTCTAGCTCCGAAATTAACGGTACATGCCATGTGATTTTTATTGACAAACTCATTTAGGTATCTCAAAAACGGCTTATACGTTTTGGTTGGAATAAATTTGTCTGGAAAATTCTTTATAACGGTAACTACAATAGGGCCGAATTTTGAATATCAGATTTTCTCCTAAGCCATTTAAAGGATTTCGATGATATTTTTTAAGTGAAATGCCTTTTATAAACGAAATAACTTTGTTACTTAAAATTTCATAAACAATTAAAGTTTTTTTTAATACAATTTAATAATTTTTTTAATTTTAATTCTTCCTGATAAAAAGCACTAAAAGGCGTTCTTCTTTTTTAGTTCACAGCAGAGCCTGAGTTGTCAAACAAAAATAAGTTTTTCTTTTTTGATTCAGAGACCTCAGAGCATAGAATTTGTATTTCTTTTCTCCGTCAGAGTGTGTTCAGAGTGCACTCTACGAACTCCAAATAAATAGATGGGGCAGACTGAGCTAAATGCCAAACAAACATGTAAACTTCAAAAGTGATACGCTTCGAAACCAACCAATACCAATTTAATCGATATTTTAGCGGCGCGGCGCGGCTGGAAATAAAAAAAAAAAAAAAAAATGGCCGCCGAATTGATTTTAAGTGTTAAAAAAATGGCATAAGAAAAGGAAGTCAATGGGATATTAAATTCGTTCCATTAATAGTTCAGAGCGCTCTGAACACAATTGGTTCAGAGGACGTTCAGATCGACCTCGATAAACTCGAACTTAGTTCAGAGCTCTTTAATGAATGAAAACAGAAAAACGCCTAAAGTGCTGGAAAGTGCATTCTCAAAAAAAAAAAAAAAAAATGTGGAAAAATGTTTTCTAGAATTTTTTTTTTCTACAAAAATCAAAACTGTTCAAGAAATCAGATTAATTTAATTTTCCCCCAAAAAACGTTAACTAGCGGGTTTTCAGTGATTAATAAAATACTTCGACTTTATATTTTTGACGGACATTTAAGTCAAAATTCCTTATAGCAAACCTTCAAGGGAACAAAAAACTAAAAAAATATAAAATTCGTTATAAAGAAATGTGAAATGTGTTTTGAAACGTCGTGTTGCTTTTTATTTTCAAAGAAAATTGTTATAAAAAAGAAATTAATGAAAAAAATTCATATCTTTTGTTAAGAAATTCAATTTTTGAATGCGCATTTAAAATTTTGTTTTTTATTTTACTATACAAATTTTCCAATTTAGAAAATAAAAAATTTGCAGCATCAGCATCTTAAGTTTTATGACTTGTTTCAATAAAACTTCAAAAATTCTTAAAATATAATTCATGAAACCGTTTTTGTCTGCCACAGCAGCAATATTCTCGGGTGTACAGTTCCCTTATTACTGTAGTAGGGCTTTTTTGTCTCGTCTGAAGTAAACTCTTTTCTTGCTTGTTCTCGATTATTATTGATTATATCGCTGACCTTATAGTCTTCATCGGACCAAAAATTGTCAAAAGTACCAATGACAGCTTTGTTAGAACAACTACTGAGGATTGAACTTGTTTTACCTTCGAAACGCGACTTTGCAAACTTAAACTAAATAACTGCATACATTTTTTAACTAGCTTTTGCCCGCTACTTCGTACGCATGGATTTTAGAATAAAGTAGGTATCTCAGTATATTTTTGATTTTGCACAACCGGTTCAAAATGGGGGGTATGCGTGGTATGAAAGCTACATACCTTACCAGCTCTACAGCCGTAAGATTTTTGGCTTCTGTATAATAGTTATTATTTCGAACTATCATAACGGTTTAAATTGCAAAGTTGGAGCGTTAAGTTCTGAAGCAATATACCTAATTGGAATGCCCACTTTCAAAACGATTCTACGCGCCGATACTGCTATTTATGGCAGCTCCGCTTCATCAGTTTTGGGCGTAAGTATTGCTCGTTCACCGTTCTTTATGGTAACATTATTTTCGATTTCTGCTTTCGCTGAATGAGGAATTGTCTATATGGTGGTAAATAGCGCCATCTATGATGTTTTTGATGTAACTTCTATTCAGAACGACTAACTTTTTTCTATTCATGTATATGTAGGTAAGTACGGCGCTATTTTTATGATTACCAGCGCCATTATGTAAGTGAGACGATAACTTCCTTTAAATCTTTTAGATTTGCGTTTAGTTCATTGAATAACGCTCGATTGCAGCAATATTAAAAAAAAACAATCAGAATTATATATTTTCCTGCGATAAAATGTAACCTACCTATATTTTAAGTTGGCGTACTACCAATAAATCTGCGAAAACCGCATTCAATTCCGTGCAGTAGTTTTTGCGTGATGCGAGTACAAACATACAGACAGACAGACAGACAGAAAACAATTCTAAAAACGGTTGTTTTTGGATTCTGTGGGTCTAATAGAGACTCCCCATATTAGTTTTGCATCTATATCTTCAATGTACAGACATCGACCCGTTACAATTTTATTATATGTATAGATAGATCTATACATTCGATGGAACCTAACTAATATGGGATTTTTTTTTTTAAGAAGAAGGGAAAGGAGAGTTTGTTATAAAATAGTTTTACTGTACCTACATATTTATGTACTTTCCCAGTAGGAAAAGATGAATATATTTCTGATGACGGATAAAATGTTTTGTGTGTTTCTTCGGTTAATTATGAGAGTTCAGAGAATACATTTACTTTAGCTCCCCACACACATCACACTTGTGTAAGAAAAATTAAAATTCTTTTTGATTTATATATTTTCTCAAATGACGATCTTAATAAAAGGAAACAAGTAAACATTTTTTGGAAATACATAGCTTAATAATCCTCAAATTTCAAATTTTGCCGCCCTTAAAATTGGCCGGCCGGGCAAATGCCCGGCGTCCCCCCCCCCCCTAGAGTTGGCCCTGATTAGGTATAGGTACCTACATTCAATGGAAAATACATCAAAGCAAACAGCTATAGCTTGAAACAAATCACTTAGCCATTCTACTGCGCAGCATTACGTACGAAAATCTGACTTTCTTTTTTACTTGTTTCTAAAGCTATTTTTCTTCATTCTTTCTTTTTATTTCTTAAGGCTATTATGGCCAGCTGAAGTAATTAACAAATCGGAAAGAATTTTTTCGTTCGGTTTTGACACTAGCTTCCTTTTTCTTTCGCGTATTATAGTTGGGCCTTAAGGAGGGTGAGTTTTGCTTATAGCTTACTCATTAAATAACCTGCGCACCATTTTTGTCCTGTTAAATCCGCCCTCTGCGCAACCGACCTCTGGCCAAGTTATTTGGTTCAATCTATAAAACGTGAATATACATAATGTATCTAGTTTTGCAAAACTTACCACCAATCAGTTAAACAGTAGCCAATACACAAACTTATTTCCATAAAAAAGCAACCATTTCAATTTCAAAATTAAATCCAAATACAATATCATACAAACACACACACCACACTAATCTTCAGTCGACATCCGGCAAAAAGCTTCTGGCCAAATAATCTAGCCTACCAGATTCATATGTATAAAATCGTAAGATCTTCTATGAGTAGGAATAGGTGCACTTCAGACTGGGAATTTTTCAGTGGTGCGTGAATTGATTGTTTATGTTGAATCCGCAGTCATGAATTTTTTTTTTTGTATCTCAAATTCTTAAAGAAAGACAAAATAAAGATGATGGGTGTGATGTGATTGTTTACACTTCTTGTGTAATTGAATTGAAAACATTAAGCTGACACAGCATAACTGTGCAGAAGGATCGATTGGATTCGATCGTTGTTTTTTTTTCATTTAAGTCGAGAACTCCAGAAAAAAAAATTATGATAATTGATTCTTATATTTATTCTTCAAACGCTACAACGGACGTTGGATTTTGATTAAGATGAAACAATCTCAGTATTTAAGATATGGGGGTGGCAAAGAGTGAATAAAGGAAATTGATATGAAGTTAATTGAGTATGGAATTGGGATGAATATGGGAATTATTAAGAAAAGTAGGTATGAAAAGTATGTCTTGGAATTTTTCAAATGGTTCGTGAAATGAGTGTGATTGTTTATGTTGAATCCGCAGTCATGCATTTTTTTTTCTGTGTCTCAAATTCTTAAGACAACAGAACGATTGATTGGATTCGAGTGCTTGAAGTGTGTCTTGTCGGCGAAAGTCTTTGAGATATGGTTAGGCATGGAGTACCTACTGACACACTTTTAACGACCATCACTGTCGCTGTATATATTTAGAATACATTTGAGTGGACGATGCAAAGTCTGTTAAATAATTTTTGTTTTTTGATATTGTGAAGCAAAGAGATATTTTATAGGCTTTCAAACTGGAGTAAATGTTAAATCAAATATATTTGTTTTTATTTTTTTTTTATTTTCTTATTTTTTGAATAGGTATCCAGGAGTTGTGATCGGAAGAAAATCCCAACCATTTTACAAACATTTTATTTTTTTTCTTAAGAAGTACTTTTTCAATTAGATATGTATCGGGGAATTTGGTTTTTTGTAGTTTTAATTCATAGAACCCACCTCTGATAGGGTTGCCTTCACAGTCTTCTAACAAGTATGTAATTGGATTAGTTCGCTGAATCTTTGTTATTTTAAATATTTCTGTTGTCCAATTTGGTGTGTATCCTTTTTCAAATACATGTTTGTATTTACTTATTCTAACTGAGTCTCCTACCTTGAATCTAGGAGTAATATGAATTTTCACGTAACTATAAATTGTAGAGAGCAAATGCTTTTCGTTTGCAGCATTGACTTCAGATGGTTTGATTTTGATAGTACGATGTTTTGAATTATTATAAGTTTCAGTTAGTGTTGGTAATATATCAATCCATTTATACGAGCCATTAGTACTGAATTCGTTCCACAATGGAAGCTTTGAGTTGAGTAAACGTCGAATAATGATTAATTTGATATTTTTGCATTAAGTTTTGAAAAGATTTATTGAAAAATTCTTTTCCATCATCTGTGTGTAGATTTTTTGGACTGCGACCTTTATTGAATATGTTCTCCATAGCTGTTGTGACTTCTATAGCGGTTTTGTTTTTTATAGGAACAGTCCATGCAAATTTTGAAAATGTATCAATCACAGTGAGTAAATATCGATAGTTTTTGTTCTCGTCTGAATACGGAAGCATTTCTACAAGGTCAGCTTGCCATAAATCATCAAGACCCTTGATAACTACTCGCCTTTTAGGATAATTCCTACGTGAGGGCTTATGTAGCTCTTCCACTACTTCCCTTTTACTCATTTTTAAATTAAATAAAAGAAACAACAGAGTGTTATGAGTTTTTATACAAAAAAAGTATGTTTTTATTGTTTAATTAAATGATAATAAATATATATATACATATAAATATTCGTAAATTATTTAAGTCTTTCATATAATAACATTAATTTCTTTACTCTCATTATTCTATTATCAAGCATGTAACATGCACAGGTATCAGGTCCAATTCGGCATTCATTTGACGACCAGCAACAGTTTGTAAAATGACAACCATTCTTAGAGTTCTCCCAGTTGACATTTTCAAAATTTTTGAGAAAACTTATAAGATTTAAAAACTCCTCATAGTGTTCATCAAGGATAATTTCTTTATTTTCTTTAAGAAGTTTTGAGATATCTTGCACAATTAATTTATAATTTACGTTAGACATATTGAACACTGTCACGTGTAAGGTACACATTTGACTGAATCGAATTTAAAACTTGATATGAAGATATATAAAAATATGTATATATTTAAGTTTTTCTTAAACATTTTTTTCTTTAGTTAACAATTTAATTTTATCGATTTCATCTTTCAAATATTCTTTTATTTGCTTAATTTTTTCATCGACGTAATTTTTGGTAGTAGCATCGTTTAGGTACTGAGGTTCCTTAATGTTTTTTAATTGTTTCCAATTAATATTGTAGTCACTGTTTTCAGTTTTAAGAAAACCCTCACCAGGTGGTCCAGATACCCCACGCTCTCCACGGGGTCCCCTGGGTGGGGCTCTATGTGAAAAACGACCGAATTTATCAACTGGCATTTCTAATTTTTGTTTAATTGATAATATTAGCCTCTTTAAGTTCTTCAATAATAGAAATAATTTCATTTGAGTGATTGTTATGTCCAGCTTGATGTGAACCAACTAGAAGTCTCAATCGCTCTACAAGCTCATTCGGGTCATCCCAAAATATATATTCTTTTTTATTTTTTGAAAATTGCATTAATCCTCTACCTGTTGGTGTTGTAGTTGAAATAGGTGATTGTAATGAATCATCAAAACTTGATGAAGTCTTTCCTAAAAATGAGCGTATAATTTTTTTATATTTATAACCCCCATTGCCTTTTACTTGTTTCTGTGAATCAAATGCTTTCCTATACGCATTTGTATCGTTTAATATGGTATCGTAATTTTTCAAGTCTTCCTTAGTGTAAATAGTTTTATCTGGAATTTTCTTAAATATTAACTCATAAAGACCTTTTGTCCCTGGAAAGGTTTTATTTTTATTCTTATATTTTCTCCAATAATACTGAACTCCCCATTGCCAATAAACAATTTCCCATCTTTGGAATGTATACCGTATGTCTTATCAATACTTTTCGAATTATTTATGAACAAATCAAAATATTTTTTTGGGATTTCATCGAATTGTTCATTTGGTAATTGTTCTGCAAAAAGACGTCGTTTAATTCTATCGGTTTCTCTTCCACCTATTGGTCTTTCTTGGGTACTATACAATACATAAGTGTCGTTAAAAGTTTTGGGAGTGGTTAATTCATCTTTATAATCGTTTTGTATTTTTGTTTTCTTTATAGGCGTTTGGTAATAGTTACTTTCTTCTTCTTTGTCTTGATTGGTATTGATTGTTGATTTTTTGATCAATGCATTTAGAGGCTTAGTAATAGGTTTGAAAGTTTCCTCGAATTGAGATTCGTAAAATGTCTTATTGTTCTTTAGAGCTTTGAATTTTCTTCGAAGGTCATCGGTCGTTTTAATAAGCTCTTTTGTTAATTTAACATCTACATTCGTCATATTGTAAGAATATTAGTTTCTTTTACATAGACAAATGGAGAAACAGTTATGAATCAGCTCGAATATTTGTTCAATAAGTTTCAATCTAATTTTAATGTTAAGGTTACTGGTCTTAACCATTGAAAAGTGGGAGTCTAGCTGGACTGAACTGCTTTTTACTGGTAAAACCTCTTCACTGAACTGCAGGTAACTGGTCTTGACCTTTGAAAACTGGGACTCCAACTGGATTGAACTGCTATTTACTGATAGGGCTTTTTCACTAAACTGCTCTGTACTGTTTTCATCAATCATTACAATGTTAATGGTCTAAATACTGAAATGTTGGCGGTTTTTATAACTTGAGAAAACAGTCATAACCCTTTCTATATCGACCGTCATTCAAAGGGCTCTCTTTGTCAACTACCAAAAAACCGTACTTTGTGTTCCAACATTGTGCACATGCATTTTGGAATGTAATAAATTACATATCCGAATTAACGTGATCATTGTAAATGTGTCTTAAATTCATATCGTCTTGTTTAAAGATGATTAGAAAATTTGCATTGTCTCGAATTAAATGTTTTGGTATTCGGGTATAGGTTTGACACAAGTAAAAACTATCTAATTGATGATGTCGTCCCATACTAAAGTAGATTCGTATTGTGTCCTGCTTTTCACAAGCAATGTCATCAAAAATAAACACAGAATCTCGCTTAGCCTTTTCTGGTAAAATAACATCGCAGTTGTTTGAAAATGTAAAAAAACCCAATTTCTTTATAGGTTTTATTACTTGTCTTAGGAACTCATATTTTGGTTGATGTAGAGATTTTGAGTATATATATATATTTTTAAATATTAATCCGTTTGGATGTAATAGTAAACTCAACATAGTATTTGTTTTTCCACAGTTCGATGGACCAGTAATTAGACATCTTATACTATTGGGGAAAAGCTTTCCATGTTTTTTATTTATTTTAAGATTTGATGTAACTTCTAAGTTTCGCACAGGTAATTTATATTGTTGTGTAATGAAGCGCATAGTGCCAATTACTGAAATAGAATCCTATATATGTAGAGTATTTATTTAAAAAAATACCATTTAGTTTCTAATCTTTCTATAGCAAGGATGATCAAATAAAAATGATTGACTATTCGAAAAATTTCATCAGTAAACAAAAGTTAGCGAAAGGTGAAGGTTTATTGAACACAGTTATAAACAAACTACCCTTTGAATTACATTTGCCTGGTTATCAGTTTTGTGGACCTGGAACAAAACTATAAGAACGGTTAGCTCGAGGAGATTCAGGAATAAATATATTAGATCAAGCGTGCAAAGAGCATGATATATCATATTCCAAAAACAAAAATACACCTGATCGTCACAAAGCCGATAGAATTTTAACTGAAAAAGCTTGGCAACGTGTAAAATCTAAAGACGCTAGCTTATCTGAACGAACAAATGCACTTCTGGTAACTAATCTTATGAAAACAAAAGTAAAACTTGGAATGGGTTGTTCTAACTTAACCAGACAAAAGCGGAAGGGGAAAACTGACGCTGGCACTGGTACAACTAAAAAAAACAAAATTAAACAGTTTACCTTCAATAACTTGAGACAACTTATTGGAACACAACTCAAACGAAAGAAACCTTTCAATTTAGAAAATGCTAGCAAAATAGCCTTATCTTCTGCAATGAAAACCGTAGAAAAGAAAAGAGGGAAGATTAAAACCCCTAGAGTTATTTCAGTACCAAAAATTGGAGAGGCAATTCCATTCCTTGTACCTCTATTTGCTGGCCTTTCGGCTCTTGGAGCTCTGACGGGAGGTGCTGCCGGTGTAATCAAAGCTGTCAACGATGTAAACAATGCTAAAAAGGATCTTTTAGAGAAAAAACGGCATAATTTAAAAATGGAATCTATTGCAGTTGGTCATGGTTTACACCTTAAACCTTACAGAAAAGGATTTGGCTTATATTTAAATCCTCAGCCAAAAAACTTATAAAGTCGCTACCCAATCGTGCATTAAATGAAATAGATATACAAAATTTTGCAAGCATATGCATCATTCATTTTCGAGGAGTCTTTATGCGAGATAGTCTACCGAAGACTAAGCCTTTTAAAAATGAGTGTGGAATTGTTAATCTAGATTCATCAATTGGCCTCGGAACACATTGGGTAGCGTATTATAAAAAAGACAAACATATTGAATATTTTGATAGTTTTGGTAATTTGCAACCTCCTATCGAAATAATTAATTATTTGGGGGACAAAATTGGCTATAATTATACCAAACATCAAAATTATGATTCGTTTAACTGTGGTCATTTATGTTTAATATTCCTATACGATTGTTATTTTCAAAATAAATAAATAAATAAATAAGTTAATCATTTAGTCTATTTCTTATCGTCATGGCAATGACACTTACTTTAAGCGGGAGAACTTCCCAACTATCAGCAGAATATTTTCCACCTTTGGACCTTGCCAAGGTCTATGTTTGTGGATTGATTGATTTTCAAACTTATAACTCCATACCAAATGTTGACGAACGTAACAATGTATTCCATATAGGGGAGCATGCAATTGAAATTCCTGAAGGATCGTACGAAATTGAAAATATTGCTGACTATATTACCGACAAATTATTATCATTAAACTCAACTATTAGTTGTACTATAGAAGCAAATTTCAATACAATGCTGACTACAATCAAATCTTCAGAACAAATATTTTTCAATAAAGAGAGAACCATTGGAAAACTACTCGGGTTCAGCAACACTGTTCTTTCTGCCAGTGAATTGCACACGTCGGATTTACCTGTAGACATAAATAAGGTAAATGTCATCAGGATTGAGTGTAATATAATAACTGGGTCTTATTTGAATAATACTCCTGTACATACTATACATGAATTTTCACCGGAGACAGGATCAGGGTATAAGATAATAGAAGTTCCAAAAAATGTTATCTATTTACCTGTGAATGTCAAACGAATCAGTTCTCTGACGCTCAAACTCGTAGACCAAGACGGAGACTTAATAAATTTTAGAGGAGAACGTATAACAGTGCGCTTGCATTTAATTCCAAAATCTGAATAATGTTAATCTATAATAATAATAATTATAAAACAAATACCAGAAGCTTTCTCTTGATTAGTTCTCCTCCGACAGTAAAACCCTTAAGACCAACATTAACAACTGAAAATAAAGCTTTTCTTCAAAGCTTAGGCTTTGAGTTAAGATAGTACAATAATAAAAACAATATGAACGATATATTAAATATATCTGATGGACCTGTCCATGATAATAGTATAACAAAGTTCGAGTATCACAGTTATTCACCCTTTGTTCAGTCATTTAATACAAGCGATGAAATACGTATTGCAATACAGAATCAAGACTTGTGTATTTTACCTAGTGAAAGCTATATCTATATTGAAGGAAGTCTTACAAAACCTGATAACACATTTTCCACTACAACAGGATTAACAAATAATGCCATGGCATATTTATTTGAAGAAATACATTATGAGCTCAATGGAATAGAAATTGAAAACTATAAAAACGTTGGCGTTACAACGTCATTGAAAAATTATATATCTTCGACTAGTAATGAAAGTAAGCGGTTAGAAAATGGATCATGGACTGGAAATGCTACAATTCCAGCAAAAGTTGTTTTCAATTTTTGTATGCCTCTAAAATCTCTGATGGGGTTTGCAGAAGACTATAAAAAAATTATAACAAACGCAAAGCATGAATTAATTCTAGTTCGATCTCGAACCAATGAGAATATTTATCTATCTAATTCAGATGAAAATGAAAATTTAAAGTTATCGATTTCTAAAGTACACTGGAGAGTTCCACATATAACATTGTCCGATTCAAATAAACTTACCCTACTGAAACAAATTCAATTAAAACCAATTCAAATACACTTTAGAAATGGGGAGCTCTATGAATACCCGACACTGCCAGCCACTACTGATCTTGTATGGACAGTAAAAACTTCAACTCAACTTGAAAAACCAAGATATGTAATTCTCGCTCTACAAACTAATAGAAAAAATCAACGTTCTAAAGATGCAAGTAAATTTGATCATTGTGACGTATCCAATGTAAAGGTGCATTTAAACTCCGAATCGTATCCTCGTGAAGATTTAAATCTTAAATATACAGAAGATCGGTATGCTGTTCTCTATGAAATGTATTGTAAATTTCAAGAATCATACTATAATAAACAATCACAACCGCTCTTATCACGAAAAGATTTTAAAGATATTGCTCCTATTATAGTTATTGATTGCTCACGTCAAAATGAAGTTATTAAAACAGGCCCTATAGATGTAAAAATTTAACTAAAAACATCGGTTACAATTCCAGCTTTCACATCTCTATTTTGTCTGATACTTCATGATCGTTTAATTGAATATAACCCTATTACTGGAGAAGTTCACAAACTGACTTAAATTGAATGTCATAATTTAAAACTTTGTCAGAACGTAGTGTGAATTTAGCGCGAACACACACATTATCTTAATTATGAATACCTATATTGTAGATTTCCAAGGTATTGGAGGATTGAATAAAGAGTTCATTTTGAAAGAACTTGCTATACTGTATGAAGGACATCATCATCATCATCATTTTATTGTTACACCCCCGTGCAATTTGAGTCTATTATCTACATCACTCAGAAGACAAGCCCACTGGTTATATAATAATTATCATGGATTATGTTGGAATGGAGGGTATATCAGTTTTGCAAAAGTAAAAATATTCCTACGAAGAAAAATTCAAAATGGTACTGTCTACGTTAAAGGCATCGACAAAGCAAAATGGCTTAGAAACTTACTTGCTAATGAAAATGTAGAAGTCAAAAACGTAGAAGATTTTTTTAGCTGTCCAAATTTAAAAAAACTCAGAAGTATTTATCCTAATCAAATAAAATGTGAAAGCCATGTAAAATGTTGTGCACTTCAAAATGTTTTTCTTTTAAGTATGTTCTTGAATGAGTGTAATGCGAAGTAAATAAAATAAATTTTTATTTTTGTAAATTTAAATTTTCTTTTATTTCACAAGTTTTTAGAAACATTATTTTCATATAAGGATTGCCTTTTATAACCGTAAGGTAAGGAACTATGGTCTTCCAAAAAACGACGTTTTTCTGCTTTTGCCCTATAAGTTTTTATTTCTGGTATGGTGATAACTTCATGCTCTTGAGTTCTCCGAATATTATTTGATGTTATTATTATACTGTTTTCATTATCTGATGAAGAAGAATTCAGTACAGCATTCTTAATTGAATCAAAGTTAATTTTTTGTGATGATTCATAATTCAGGAAAATGCCTTTTACCTTGCAGACAACGTGTTCAGTATTATCTCTTGTACTAAATACTTTAAAAGAATAATTTTTAGGGCCTCCACTTACAAACTCCGTTATATAACTTCCAACGCCGTAACTTTCTAGTTCATCTGTCATATCACCGATAAATTTCCCAGTAGGTGGAAGGAAATCCCCTGGTCGACTAACATATATAACTGAATCTGTGTCATAGTCTTGTTGAAACCACATATTATGCAAGTCAAGAACTTCCATTTCGGGCAAAAAAAAGTTTGTTATCAACGCTCGGTAGCGTTCACCATTGACAGTAACGCTGCGATTCGCATCATCTTTGAAGAAATATGACCCAATAATGCCGCCGGCCCATAAACCGCAACAAACAGTGGCTTTTTCCGGATGCATTGGTAGCTGTTGCAATGCTTCTGGCTGATCTTCACTCCAAATGCGGCAATTTTGCTTATTTACGTACCCATTCAACCAAAAATGAGCCTCATCGCTGAACACAATTTTTCGATAAAAAAGCGGATCCTCGGCCGATGAACATTTCGAACCGAGCACGAATTTTGATAGTAAAATTCAATAATTTGCAAGCGTTGTTCATTTGTAAGACGATCCATGGTTAAATTGCAAACCAAACTGAAGCTGTTTGACAGTGACACAAGGTACTAAACACACGTCAGCTGTCAAAACCAGTGTTGCCAAAACCAAACCAGCTAAAAAATCACCCGTTATATCCTTTTTGAACTGCTTTCAAGACTTCGTCAATTAACCAGGTTCCAATTAATGCTCTTTGCTCGTTGGAATGAGTACACATCTGGTCTTGATCTTTTTCATCACTACAGCTTTTGCACAATGAAAACATGAGTTTTTTATTTTGCTTAATTGGTAATACCGGGTGAAGTAGGTGTTCTGGGGGTAGAATTTTGCATTTGACAATACCATTTACGTGTTCTAGTTTTGTTGGTGAACAATAATTAGCACTTCCGTATACATGGATTTTAGGATGACCAATAGGAAATTTTCCGGTTTTACAGACCCATGGGTAAAGAGAACAAATATCTTTATAATGAATCTTTTCACCTGACTTACATTTAAAATAATTAAATGAATTCCCAGTTCGTCCATCATAAAATGCATCACGAGGATTCAGCGGAGAATTTTGAATTAATTCATGGCTTTCAATGAAATTTAATTCTTCTTTATTAAACTTCTTAATAAGATGGTGAAACTCACAAGACCACATTTCAATGACTTCGTAATTAAACTTTCTTAATCGCTCAGTTTTAGCTATTGTTCTTTCATACCGTTGATTTAGTGTATCTGTTTCATTTTCATGCAAAGGTTCATCGCGTTTATGTTTCAAACATAGAGGATGACCATGAATGTAGCAGCCGTGGAATTCAAAAATTTGCTTTGTTTCTTTACAAAAACCATCAACCTTTACCCCGTTTATAAGTTCTTCTCTCCCATTATATGCGTGCTTTATGTTAATGTTTCTTTTTTTTTCTTCCCAAATCATCCACTGTATTGCTTGAACAGATTGGTTATCAATACATCTGTATCCATTCTTAGGTATTAATCCTATAGTGTCAGGTTTCAGAAAGTTTCGTCTGAAAAGAAGATTACACGCTGATGCAATAGTTATCGCTTCCAAAAATGGTTCAACATTGCTTTGTTTAAGAAATAATTTTCTAAATTTTAAACAAGCTCCTGTTAATATTTTGACGTCACTCTTGCAGTATTCTACAATTTCATGATGCATGTCAAAACTATCATTTCTATGCTCCGAATACCATTTTAAAAAGTTATCACGATTTTCAGTTTTCATCGCATCAGGATTATAAAACTCTACTGCTGGTAGTTTACCATTGTAGTGTTCGTTTTCCTTTGTATTAAATAAATACGGAAAGTAACCTTTTTTGAGAACCGGAGCCAAATCAAAGGCTTTCGGGAGTTTTGATAAAGCCATAGGAAAGTAATTTATTGAGTCGATGAATTTGACGTTTCCAAGCTGCATGTTTAATATTTTTGTACCTCGCATAATTAGTTCAGGGCTTAATTGTGTTTTTTTTTAAAACGTAATTTAGGATAAACTGATGGTCATACGCCTGACCATTATGAGCTATCACAATTACTTTTTTAAATTGTTTTCTCATTTCAAGCACATGCTGAAGAAATGTTGATGTGACCATGTCTCCTTTTAAAACATTGATTGATAACTTACAACGTTGACAAAAATATAAATCTTCATGATCTATGCAATGGTCACACTTGTGTTGAAATACATACAAATTTGGTTCATGTTGTTTTGTAACAATGTTTGTTTCCTCTTCATCTTTTTTTCCAATAATCTTTTCTTGCCGACACTCAAGATCATAAAATATATATAATAAATCTTTAAGATTAGGTGTCTTCGTGTCAGGGCGAATGTAACAAAAATGGTCTTTTGGCACATGTACTTTGCAATATTTGCAAAAGAATTCTCCACAAATGTGATCTCGCCCTCCTCCATAGGATTTCAGGCAAAGAAGACATCTTTTTATTTGATCACAAATAGACAGTTTTCCTGATGAACTAGACATTTTGTGGTTGTCATAGCAGTTAGTCCCCTTAAAATTACGATTACAATCTGAACATACAATTTGCAGTTTTGTCTCTGAACATATTGGTGACCGCTGACATTGAGAACACTGTTTGATGCATCCATGATGATTATTTTTTGTGTTGTATGGTAAATGGCAAATTTCACAATAGAATGAGCAGCAAAATGCGGCGGTTAGGGAAGTAATCACATTAAAATGGTTGTTGAAGTATAGTAAATTTATTTTTTTCTCATTGGAATTGGAAAACCCTTCGTACATTATTTTCCTACCTTTAGTCCCGTATTCATACACAGTTATTTTGTAGTCTTTTAAATGATTTTGAAAAGCTTTCAATTCTTCTATTCCAGAACCATGTGCTGGTACATTTATTTCGGAATCATATAAAAGTTTTATTGTTCTCTTTGTTTGAACTTTTAAAATATCTCTTCTTATTTTATCAGTATCTACTTCCTTATCTGCATATGCCTTTGCTACAACCAAAGCACGTGGAAGGCATAAATTATCTGTATTTTTTATGTACACAATTCCTTTTCGTTTGAGCCATTCTTCATTGAAAGTGTTGTACATCTTTGATGGATTTCTTCCCTCCCCAACTGGCATCTGCACCGAAGTAACCGATAAGCAAAAGTTATCTGTGCTTATTCCTTCGGAGTTGCTCTGGAAAATTTTCGATATCATGTCCCATATATCAGAAAAACTCAATTCTGAGCAATTCTTATAATTTATCCACCCACTACCGCGGTTGCTTACGAAGCTTTTACCAGTAAAAGTCACACCCACCTTATCGTTGGGACTAAGATCTTTGATGGCTAAACATAAAATATCTTCAACTGCGTTCTTAATCCATGAAGTAGGTTCTTCTTGGTCTGGAACAGGATTTAATGCGAATTCTATTTTGCGCCCTTTCATATTAAATCTTTTGATATTAGTTACAATATCGCTCATTATTTCAAAACGCTGAAAGTCCAAGAAAAAAAAAAAAGAGACGTTAAATTTTTTTCAATGCCATTTATTTATTTAAAAGCATATTTTTGGGAATTGAGCAAATTATGCTCGTCATCAAAATACAGTGTTGGTAATATGTTTACCTCATGATGCTTTTGTCTCCTATTTTTTTGTGGTTGTTGAGCCTGTTGTTTCTGCTGCTTCTGCTGTTGTTGCTGCTGTTGTTGTTGCTGCAGTTGCTGCTGCTGTTGTTGCTGCAGTTCCTGCTGTTGCTGCTGTTGCTGCTGCAGTTCCTGCTGTTGTTGCTGCAGTTCCTGCGGTTGCTGCTGTTGCTGCTGCAGTTGCTGCTGTTGTTGCTGTTGTTGCTGTTGTTGCTGCAGTTGTTGCTGTTGTTGCTGTTGTTGCTGCAGTTGCTTTTGTTCCTCCTGTTGCTGCTGTTGTTGCTGCAGTTCCTGCTGTTGCTGATGTGACTGCTGTTCCTGATGTGGCTGCTGCAGTTGCTGATTGTTTTTATCCTTTAGATGAAAATCAACATGAAATTATAATTCTCCATGAGGCTCTACTACTTCGAAGGAACATTGCCTCATATTAGCAATGTCCTCGTTGTCCAACTGAGAGTTGCACCGTTTCGGTAAGAAAACAGAACAATTCTCTAGTTCTAGCATGATTTGCTCTCCATATTTTCCGTTAACCCTCTTGCATTCGATTATAGGGTAGCGTTTTTTCTGAATGAGTTTTGCCAAACTCAATATTGGTTTGTGCAGTTTGTGCATATTAACTCTGGCCTTAAGTTTGTTAATGAACGACATTTTTTTTACTTTAAAGAGAAGTGTTCCTATCGGATGCTCTTCTTGAATTGTCCAGATCTTGTCCTTGCATCTTACTCGTCAACTCGGTTTTCGAGATTCACTTGTGCACAATTCTTACTTTTTTTTTTTTTTTTTTTTATATACACTCGTACCTACTTTTCATAATGATTGCCATATTCATCCCAATTCCATACTTACTTCATATCAACTCCTTAATTCACCCCTTTGTCCCCATATCTTAAATATTGAGATTGTGTCATCAAAATCATCCGTTGTAGCATTAAAGAACAATTATCGTTGACCATCACTTTTTTCTTACGCATATTACTTTTCTTAATGAAGAACAAAGTTATGCTATTTCAAGGAAAGGATAACTCACAAGAGTTCCCGACTTCAATGAAAAAAAAAAACAAAGATCGAATCCAATCAATCCTTCTGCACATCTATGCTGTGTCAGCTTAATCTTTTTAATTCAATTACACAAGAAGTGTAAACATCCCCATCACACCCATCATCTTTCTTTTGTCTTAAGAATTTGAGATACAAAAAAAAAAAAAAAAATGCATGACTGCGGATTCAACATAAATAATACGGGCAAGTGCGAGTCGGACTCGCGCACGAAGGGTTCCGTACCATTATCTATAAAAACAGCAAAAAAAAGAATCACGTTTGTTGTATGGGAGCCCCCTTAAACATTTATTTTATTCAATAAACACTTGCTTAAATTTCTCATTGTAACAGGCGATTACGATTTGCAGAAGACGACGAACTGATAGTTTGTTTAGGAAAGATCGCGCCAAAAATGATCTTGTTTGTGTGAGTGAAAGAAAACTGGCAAATCAGCAAAAAGAAGAAGAAACAGAGACAGCTATGCATGTAAATTCAAGAATTCCAGAAATCCGCAAAGAAGAAAAAAGCCAACCTATGTATGCTTTTAAATCTCAGTTTTCTTTTATTCGTGTTCGAATTCGAATTCGAATGGAAAACAAAATAGAAAAGAAAACGAATGTCAAACAAAGAACAAGAAGTCAGTATTAAATTTGCAATTAATTTTTAACGTCTCAAAAATAAATATGTATGTATAAATGAATAATAACTTCTTTAAAATCAGATCGAGACCTCCCAGTACTTCTTTTGTAAGTTTAATTTAATATTTTAGGATTAACAGTAGTTTTAATAATTCATAATTAATTCAGTGATTCAGTATTAGCAGCAGAAGAAGAAGCAGCAAGAAGCATATATAGAATTTTTTTTAATAAGAAATTATTATTATTTATATTAATTCTTAAGATTTTCAAATTTGGTCGGTAAGAAAATCTAATACCAACTTCTTGTTCTTTATTTGACATTCGTTTTTTTTTCTTATTTTGTTTTCTATTAGAATTCGAACACGAATAGAAGAAAACTGAGCTTTAAAAGCATACATAGGTTGGCTCTTTTCTCCTAAAAAAATTTCTGGAATGTATATGCCTGTAGGTCAAGCTGTTTCTCACTCACACAAACGAGAACAGTTTTGGCGCGATCTTTCCTAAACAAACTGTCACCAAGATGTTTTTTGCCAATCCTGCTCAAATATTTCACTGAGAAATTTCAGTAATTTTTTTTCTGAGCATAGTGTTTTTTTTACAATAAAATAAAGAAGAAAGGCGTACTTACGTTTAAAAACCCTAAATCCTGATTTAATATTATTTTATGAGAGAATCTAATACCGACTTGTTGATTGTGGTTTGACATTTGTTTTTTTTTTTTCTATTTTTTTTTTCTATTCGAATTCGGATTCGAACACGAATAGAAGAAAACTTAGCTTTAAAAGCATACATATGTTGCCTCTTTTCTTCTAAAAGAATTTCTATAATTTACATGTAGGTAAAGCTGTTTTTGTGAGTGAAGGAAAAGTCGCAAATCAGCAAAAAGAAGAACTAACAGGGACAGACTTCAAGAAATTTCTAAAGAAGAAAAGAGACAACCTGGTGATGGACGGACAAAAATAGCAAAAACGAGCAAAAAATTACGTTTGTTGTATGGGAGCCCCCATAAATATTTTATTTTATTTAGTTTTTAGTATTTGTTGTTATAGGGAACACAATAATACATCATCTGTCCAAATTTCAAGTGTCTAAGTTTTACGGTTCATGAGATACAGCCTTGTGAAGGACGGACAGACGGACAGACGGACAGACGGACAGCGATGTCTTAGTAATAGGGTTCCGTTTTCACCCTTTGGGTACGGAACCCTAAAAATCACACTCATTTCTCGAACCATTGAAAAATTCCAAGACATACTTTTCATACCTACTTTTCATAATAATTCCCATATTCATCCCAATTCCATACTCAATTAACTTCATATCAATTTCCTTTATTCACTCTTTGCCTCCCCCATATCTTAAATACTGAGATTGTTTCATCTTAATCAAAATCCAACGTCCGTTGTAGCGTTTTAAAAATTAATATAAGAATCAATTATCATCATTTTTTTTTTCTGGAGTTCTCGACTTAAATGAAAAAAAAAAAACAACGATCGAATCCAATCGATCGCTCTGCACCGCAGTTATGCTGTGTCAGCTTAATCTCTCAATTCAATTACACAAGAAGTGTAAACAATCACATCACACCCATCATATTTCTTTTCTCTTAAGAATTTGAGATACAAAAAAAAAAAAAAAAAAAAAAAATTCATGACCGCGGATTCAACATAAACAATCATTTCACGCACCACTGAAAAATTCCCAGTCTGAAGTGCACCTATTCCTACTTCTATGCGATATGTCCAAACCAATTCCTTTAAGAACTAACCCCAAACACAAACAACAATGAACTTTGACATAAATTGCAAACTCCGCCCCTTATAGTATGAGTTGTCCTGAACATTAGTTGTACCTAAACATGAGTTGTATAAACATTATTGGTATCAGCATGACGGTCCAAAGATGATTTGTATAAACATGAGTTATGAATGCAGGGTCTGTATTCCAAAAATCCATTATTTATTAAAACTGACATCTTTTCATTTGTCAGAAAGGTGAAAACAATATTTTCTTTTAGGTTGAAACTTGCAGGAATATATTGCACAAATGAACAGAGCTTTCCAGGCATTCCATTGAGAACAATATCTCGAATTTTTAAAGAAAGATTTGGAGAAAAAAAAGTGAATATAATAAAATTATAGTCCCAAAATTTTGATATTCAGGAATAGTTTAAACCATTGTATTTATAATCTATAGTATTCCCAATAAGAAAAACTTTTGGTGCGCCATCTAGGGACGAAGTTCACAAACACTTTTAGTTAGGAGTGGTTTTTGTCTAGATTGCCATGGGAATTAAAAACAACAATAGAAGGCATTTGATGTAAAACAGATAAGCGCCACCATTGACGAAGTTCAGAACTAAAATAACATGTTGCATGAAATTACTCTAAAAATGTATATACAATGGTTTAAACAAGTGCACGTAATGAAATAAAAGCCAGACTCTTGAAGATGCTAATGAAAATTTAGAATTTGAAAATAAACGGACTCAACGAACTGATTAACGATGATGATTTCGGTGGATAAAGGCTGATTGGCCGACCTACCAACCAATAAAATTCGTTTCGTTCTTTTCGCTGTTTTAGTTCCCTCCAAGCACATTTATATAAGGGTTTCTTTGGTAGCTTTAAACATTAGGTACAAAGCCCTTGAATTGAATGACAGTAAGTGAAAAAGATGTGAACGAGGTCCTCCATTATGAGAAAGAAAAATACATGTGAAGTTTATAAAAATAAAATACTCGACAGGTCGCACGTATTCGCTCATTACGTAATAATTTCAGAATTCGAAAGCTTAATACATAACTTGCAGGGTTAACTTTACTAACTTACTTAAGGTGGCGCAGACAGTCCATTGGGGACTGCGGCCTCAACCAACAGTCCTCGCCAGCTAGACCGGTCCCTAGCCAGTGGCCTCCAGAAAGAGCAATGGGCAAGATTGATTCTTCGACTGATCTCTTCACTGATGTTGTTCTGTGAGGTTATAGTGGAACCCAAATAGACAAAGTCCTTGACAACATCAAAGTTATATCTGTCCATTATGACAATTTATCCGAGCCTACGGTGACGATCTTCTGCACCCGAGGACAACTTATACTTTATTTTATCTTCATTTACAGCCAGACCCATTTTCATCGCCTCCACTTCAATACTTGCGAATGATCCACTGACAACACGCTTCTTTCTTCCAATAATGTCAATATCATCAGCATAGGGAAGTAATGGAACGGATCTAAAAAAAATGTACCGCTGGTGTTGACATGCGAGTTGCGTACGATTGCCTTAAGATTGATGTTGAAGAGGTTACATGACAGCGCGTCACCTTGTCGTAAGCCTTCCTCGACATTAAATGAGTCGGTGGTGTTCTTACCAACCTTGAAGGAGCAGCGCGAGTTCTGAATAGTCGTCCTGCACAATCAAACGAGTTTAGCATGGATGCCAACAAGTGACATGGGTCTGTATAGCTCGTTCCTGTTCACGCTCTCATAGGCGACTTTAAAATCGATAAAGAGGTGGTGAGTATCGACCCGGAATTCTTGGGTCTTTTCTAAAATCAGTCATAGTGTGAAAATTTGGTCGACGGTTGACTTACCGGGCCTGGAACCACACTGATAGGGGCCAATCAGTTCACGTGCGAAAGGGTTTTGACGTTCACACGGAATGGCCGACAAGGTTTTATAGGCGACATTTAGGAGACTTATACCTCTGTAAATGGCGCAGTTTAGAGTATCTCCTTTCTTGTAAATAGGGCACACAATACTGAGGTTCCATTCGTCAGGCATACATTTATCCGACCAGATTGTACAGATGAGTTGGTGTATGCTCCTCACCAAGTCATCTCCCGCTGCTTTGAAGAGTTCAGCCGTAAGGCCATCCGCTCCAGCAGCCTTGTTGGACTTTAGTTTTGTCATTGCTACCCGAACTTCTTCTTGGTCGGGTAGACGGAGGTTTTTTTCATCACCGTCCAAATCGAATGGATCATTCTGCCTGAGAGCGATTAGTTGGTTGTCTTCGCCGCTTAACAGTCTGCAGAAGTGTTCTTTCCAAATTCTCAGCACCGACTGCGTAATTTTGTATTGTATTATTTATTCATTCATTTAAACTTAAAATTATGTATATAACAATTTAATAATAAAGAAGGTGAATAATAGTGTTCTTTAACTAGGAAGTTAGAGGTGAATGAAACATCAAATTGAAAATCCATTTGTATTTGATGTGGGGTGACAATCAGTGTAAATTAGAATAGAGAATTAAGAAAAGCTTGCTATAGCAACTAAATAGAATAAATATTATAAGATATTTAACAATTCATCTTATACAAATCAATATTATTGTTTTTTTTTTTTTTACATTAATTTTATATTAGTGCTGATGAAAAAAATTTAAATTAATGACTCGATACAATTAAAATTCAAAGTGAATAACCAGTCTATAAACTTTTTAGTAAAACAAGTAAAAGAAAGGGTTTCTCAAATAGATAAGGGCAATTTATTGAAAATATTTGGGGCTGTGTATGTATAAAAATGAGAGAAATGAGATCTATGAGCAAGAGGAACATTGACTAAACTCAAATCGTTTATACGTGGGTTGTACATTTGATAATTCCTACTAGAAGACAGGGAAAACACCATTATTAGCTATGCTTCAGCTATAAGAACTTAGGTAAATAATACCTACTGTGATAAACAATGTCTGTTTTCTGGTCTCAGTATTTCTGTTAATTAATTTATTTATTTTGTAACTTTTTTCTTTTTGTTTACTGTGTCTTATGTAAAACAATACAGTCTAAATTCAATAATAAATGTAAAATTCAACAATTTCATGTAAGTTTTTATCAATTATTAACATTCCTTTCTAATGTATTTTAATTTTTAAAATAAAGATCATAAAAAACCCCTGAAGAAATCGCGAAAAATCGACGAAACTTTGGGATAAGATGGAATAAACTTCTTTTATTTGCATTTGTAAAAAAATTTACCAAAAAAACCTACCTAAACAATCAATCTACAGATAAATTAAAGAATTGGTCACATAATAAAATCTAACGACATACAAAGAACCGTTCAGTTTAAGCCAACTTTTTTAGGTTTTTTCTAATTTGCTCAAAAATGGCTCTAACGATTTTGATTAAATTTGGTGTAGTATATTCTTTTAGTGTTCTTAAGATAACTGCGTTTTTAGTTTTTGGCTAAAAATGCAAATAACGGAAATCTGGTCTTGACGTCTTTTTTTCAAATTGCCATAAGTTGTCAACGGTTGTATCGATTTCAAACAAACCCTGTTTGGTATAGTTCCTTACAACTCTCTATTAGATGGCATTGCATTTTTTCCAGTTTCTCTTATTTGAATGGTGGCTCCCATATAAAGCGCCACTAGGTTTTGGCCAATTTTTTTAGTATTTTCTAATTTATTCAAAAAAGGCTCTACCAATTTTTATTAAACTTTGTATTGAATATACATAGAATGTTTTGAAGAAAACTGCATTTAAGTTTTTGGTGACAAATGATGATAACGGAAGTTTGTTTTAACAATATTATTAATTTGGCCATAATCGGACATTTACGATTATATCATTTATAGCACCCAAAAGATGACATCTAAATATTAAAAATTCAAAGGTTTCTTAACGTAAGCTCCCGCTCGGGTTTTCCAGTTTTAACCAAAATTTTGTAGTTTTCCCCAAATTTTTTAAACAGGAGTTCTTCATATTGTTCGAAAACTTTGTTTTCATCGTACTATTCCACCCACAGAGCAAGTACGTGCGACCCAGTCGTACATTTTATTTAAGACGTCATCCCGACTTCTAAGAAAAGTCTTAAAATCTCCACAATTATAGTCATAATTGCACTTCGTTATCAGCATTGCTTCTAGTGCATCAACTTTTAATTGCGATTTTCAGGTGTCCAAATGTTATTAGGAATTAAAAAGACTCTTTCCGTAGGGGCATTTGAAGCTTGAAGCGACATCGAAAACTCTACGAGTCTTAGTATATATATAAAAAGCCAAAAGAATGTAACGAAAACTTGACAATTGGATTTTGGTGACAGTACAATAACAAAAACCAGATGACAGATCTGAATTGTTCAAACCAGTGCTGTCTTCATTTTGTGTTTAAGTAATTTAGTTCTGAAGAAAGTACTTTACTGTGTAGGAAAAAGTTTTCAAAGGAAAAAAGGACATTAAAAGGACAATTAAGTAAAAACAGGACAAATTAATGCCCTCTTTAAGAAGAAAAAAAAAAAAAAAGGACACGATACCAAAAAAAAGGACTGTCCTCTAAAAAAGAGGACGGATGGTCTATAGGCTATAGAGCAAGTACAAATGGAAGGTATATGGATCTGTTATAGTATGTGACTTGAATCCATGTACCTAGGTAGGGGAAACGAAAATTGCTTTATCCTCTGATGAACTATTGGACGTTCTCTAGGTAGATAAGATATACTATGTTGGTACATTGTACAGTGTACTGTAAATACGATTGCATTTGCATTTTAGACGGAGGTTTTTTTCATCACCGTCCAAATCGAATGGATCATTCTGCCTGAGAGCGATTAGTTGGTTGTCTTCGCCGCTTAACAGTCTGCAGAAGTGTTCTTTCCAAATTCTCAGCACCGACTGCGTAATTTGGTATTGTATTATTTATTCATTCATTTAAACTTAAAATTATGTATATAACAATTTAATAATAAAGAAGGTGAATAATAGTGTTCTTTAACTAGGAAGTTAGAGGTGAATGAAACATCAAATTGAAAATCCATTTGTATTTGATGTGGGGTGACAATCAGTGTAAATTAGAATAGAGAATTAAGAAAAGCTTGCTATAGCAACTAAATAGAATAAATATTATAAGATATTTAACAATTCATCTTATACAAATCAATATTATTGTTTTTTTTTTTTTTACATTAATTTTATATTAGTGCTGATGAAAAAAATTTAAATTAATGACTCGATACAATTAAAATTCAAAGTGAATAACCAGTCTATAAACTTTTTAGTAAAACAAGTAAAAGAAAGGGTTTCTCAAATAGATAAGGGCAATTTATTGAAAATATTTGGGGCTGTGTATGTATAAAAATGAGAGAAATGAGATCTATGAGCAAGAGGAACATTGACTAAACTCAAATCGTTTATACGTGGGTTGTACATTTGATAATTCCTACTAGAAGACAGGGAAAACACCATTATTAGCTATGCTTCAGCTATAAGAACTTAGGTAAATAATACCTACTGTGATAAACAATGTCTGTTTTCTGGTCTCAGTATTTCTGTTAATTAATTTATTTATTTTGTAACTTTTTTCTTTTTGTTTACTGTGTCTTATGTAAAACAATACAGTCTAAATTCAATAATAAATGTAAAATTCAACAATTTCATGTAAGTTTTTATCAATTATTAACATTCCTTTCTAATGTATTTTAATTTTTAAAATAAAGATCATAAAAAACCCCTGAAGAAATCGCGAAAAATCGACGAAACTTTGGGATAAGATGGAATAAACTTCTTTTATTTGCATTTGTAAAAAAATTGACCAAAAAAACCTACCTAAACAATCAATCTACAGATAAATTAAAGAATTGGTCACATAATAAAATCTAACGACATACAAAGAACCGTTCAGTTTAAGCCAACTTTTTTAGGTTTTTTCTAATTTGCTCAAAAATGGCTCTAACGATTTTGATTAAATTTGGTGTAATATATTCTTTTAGTGTTCTTAAGATAACTGCGTTTTTAGTTTTTGGCTAAAAATGCAAATAACGGAAATCTGGTCTTGACGTCTTTTTTTCAAATTGCCATAAGTTGTCAACGGTTGTATCGATTTCAAACAAACCCTGTTTGGTATAGTTCCTTACAACTCTCTATTAGATGGCATTGCATTTTTTCCAGTTTCTCTTATTTGAATGGTGGCTCCCATATAAAGCGCCACTAGGTTTTGGCCAATTTTTTTAGTATTTTCTAATTTATTCAAAAAAGGCTCTACCAATTTTTATTAAACTTTGTATTGAATATACATAGAATGTTTTGAAGAAAACTGCATTTAAGTTTTTGGTGACAAATGATGATAACGGAAGTTTGTTTTAACAATATTATTAATTTGGCCATAATCGGACATTTACGATTATATCATTTATAGCACCCAAAAGATGACATCTAAATATTAAAAATTCAAAGGTTTCTTAACGTAAGCTCCCGCTCGGGTTTTCCAGTTTTAACCAAAATTTTGTAGTTTTCCCCAAATTTTTTAAACAGGAGTTCTTCATATTGTTCGAAAACTTTGTTTTCATCGTACTATTCCACCCACAGAGCAAGTACGTGCGACCCAGTCGTACATTTTATTTAAGACGTCATCCCGACTTCTAAGAAAAGTCTTAAAATCTCCACAATTATAGTCATAATTGCACTTCGTTATCAGCAATGCTTCTAGTGCATCAACTTTTAATTGCGATTTTCAGGTGTCCAAATGTTATTAGGAATTAAAAAGACTCTTTCCGTAGGGGCATTTGAAGCTTGAAGCGACATCGAAAACTCTACGAGTCTTAGTATATATATAAAAAGCCAAAAGAATGTAACGAAAACTTGACAATTGGATTTTGGTGACAGTACAATAACAAAAACCAGATGACAGATCTGAATTGTTCAAACCAGTGCTGTCTTCATTTTGTGTTTAAGTAATTTAGTTCTGAAGAAAGTACTTTACTGTGTAGGAAAAAGTTTTCAAAGGAAAAAAGGACATTAAAAGGACAATTAAGTAAAAACAGGACAAATTAATGCCCTCTTTAAGAAGAAAAAAAAAAAAAGGACACGATACCAAAAAAAAGGACTGTCCTCTAAAAAAGAGGACGGATGGTCTATAGGCTATAGAGCAAGTACAAATGGAAGGTATATGGATCTGTTATAGTATGTGACTTGAATCCATGTACCTAGGTAGGGGAAACGAAAATTGCTTTATCCTCTGATGAACTATTGGACGTTCTCTAGGTAGATAAGATATACTATGTTGGTACATTGTACAGTGTACTGTAAATACGATTGCATTTGCATTTTAATTGTGCGATTTTTTCCTTTTTTGGTTGGGTGTTGGTTAGAAAATGATTTTTTAGAATAGTTAAGGAAAAAAAATATTGTAACGAACTTACCCAAACTGCCTACCAACATCCTTCCACCGTCACCCACTCGACTGAACAACCAAATAAAACGCAACACTTTATTGACCAACAAACTAACATTAAAAACAAAACACTAACTAACAAAACACTTAACTAAACTTCTCTTCAACGTCAAATCACAGCCTGCTTCCATCAGTGCTCCGGCGTCCACTCGTTCTTGGCATCGCTAGTGGAGCCAACACCATCGCTGCTGGTCGTGCCTCCGCCGCCTCGATTCGTCGCCAACGCTGCAATTTTGTGTGACCAGCCCGGGGTGCTGTTACCATCTTGAGGCTTGTTGGACAAGGAATGCTGTTCGTTGAACTGCCCGCTTGCTCCTGGAAACAACATTTTGATAATTATTCTTAGAATAAAAAGGTAATAATCAATTCTTACTTACATGTTTGTGTGTTTCCATAACAAAAGTTTCTGCTGAATGAAACCAAATGTCAGTGGAGCATGTGCTTGGACATAGATTTCACGTCCCACACAGCTGATCTACAAAATTATGAATGAAATATTCAAAGGGTGAAAATGGCAACGTTCAGGAAAAACAGTTAGATCATACGGAATTCTAATCCAATTAATTAAATTGATTCCTCAATCTTCAGAAGACAAAAAGGCGAATGTAAAGATGTGACCGTACATAGACATAAGGCATATCAAACGAAAGGAAATTTTGCGGAGATTAAGGAAAAACTAATTGCAAGTAATTTCAACACAATATAAAAACAATTAATTTTTACACGAAAATAGAAAAATGGCGGTTAGAAGGGAAATTCCAGTTATTGGCATTGGAGATTGGAAAACTATTGGAAATGACAGAAATTCTTATATAAAGCCGCTGCATGGATGACAGAGGACAAGTTCGACCTGGATTTAACCAGGCATAATCTTAAGCCGTAAACACACTTGAATTAAAAAAAAACATAAAAATAAAACAAATAAATTAACCCTCTCGGGAACCGCCTTATTTTTAAAAGAATTAAATTGTTTTTATTTTCTTCTTCTTATCATCTCCTTTTCTTCTACTTAATTCACTTTTGTAACACTGGTGTCAGATGAGGGGTAAAATCGTATAGATTTCGATTACGTATACCACCGGTTATACCATGAATACTGAAGAAATGAAGAAGCTCCTTGAGGAGCACACAACTCGCCAGTCTATTTTCTGGGAAGCCCAACTGGCAAATTGGAAGGCTGAGGTTGCTATTCGGCAAACAACTATGGAAAAGAAGTTAGAAGAACTCGAGAAGACAGTGAGCAACCGGGTGTTTGCGGCTGCAGTGCCCTCCCAACCCGTTTCTCCAAGGAGAAATCGAAGAAGTAGCAAACGGTAACATACCGGGATGACATAGCAGGCTGCTCGCTGTGGCAATTCTCAGCCCCACCGGAACTCCAGTCAACACAACAGCAAATCTTTAAAAGCCCAACAGCTGCACCATTGAGCCCGGGTGCAATCTCAGCTGCGGAAGAGCAAACGGCTTATGGTGGATCTGGATTTAATCAACAGAAGCAAACAGGAATTTTTTTTCCGCGTTTAACAGAACCAAGAAGTAACCCACCAAACCAACCTCTTCGTTCACTCGGGTTCCCTCCTCCGACAACTCTGCCTAATGTTCACACGTTTAACCCGAGTCTTGTCCAACCATACGATGGAGCTGTTTCGTGGACCGATTACGAGACGCAGTTCGAGATCGTAACGAGCTTCCACGGCTGGACCGAGACCGAAAAAGCTCATGGTTTGGCAATGCAACTCCGGGGAGAGGCCTTGTCAGTGTTAAGCGCAATGCCAAGAGGGAAACGACTCGTGTATGAAGTACTGCGAGGACTTCTACGACAGCGCTTTAGCTTGGACGACCAAACGAGCTACACGCTTCTTCGAAATCGACTTCAACGCCCAAAGGAATCATTAGCCGAGTTCGCTATCCAACTGCAGCCCCTTGCATCATCTGCCTTCCCAGGGGGAGCAGAGAAGGTCGTGGAAGAAAAAGTCCTCAGTCAGTTCATCGATGGAATCAGGGACGAGCAAATCCAGAATCTCATCTCATCAAATCTCATCTTCCCTTGTCTCTTTACCCTTTAATGTTTCAATTGAACTCATTTGTGTTAAGGTTTCGTTTCAATCAAATGATCTTTTTATTATTAACGTTTATATTCCACCGAAAAGTTCTGCGTCAGTTTTTGCCGAGCTATCTTTAATCCTTGATCATATGATTGATATTGCCAGCTTAAATAGCAATATTTTATTGTTGGGTGACTTCAATTTACCTAACATTACTTGGACCCCTTCAGAAGACGAGTCCTATTTAGAAGCTTCCTTAACTTCTTCGCAACAGGAACTTCTGCTTTTGGACAATATAACCTCTACTGACTTACAGCAAGTAAGCTGTATTAATAATTGTAGAAATCGAATTCTCGATTTAGTCTTTTCTTCTGGCGCTGTTAGTACGGTAGTGGTAGAATCTACCTCTGCCATTTCTAACGTAGACTCCTACCATCCTCCACTGGATATATTTTTTGATATGAGCAGCAATTTACTCAATAACAGTAATGCCGAAGACTCTTCTTATTCACTTGATTTCCGTAAAGCTGACTTTCAATTACTTTACGACAATTTGAGTGCTTCTAATATTTCGAATATTCATGTTTGCTCTAACATTGACGACGCAGTTACTCAATTCTACGAAATTTTCAATAGCTGCTTGATAAACTCAATAACTCTTAAGATATCTAAAAATATCAACTCCAGCCATCCGCGGTACACGAAAGAGCTTCAATCTCTACGCAACAAACGGAACAAGGCTTGGAAGGTTTACATTAAAAGTCTTTCAATTTCTGATCAGAATGCGTTTCTTGCCCTTTTTGAAGAGTTTAATTTACTTTCCAGAAACCTATATGCAGCATATGTAAAGGAAATGGAAATTTCGTTGAAGATTGATCCAAAGAGATTTTGGAAGTTTTTAAATTTAAAGAAGAAGTCTGATGGGTATCCAGTGAACTTTGTTTACAAAGATTCGGCTTTGTTAAGCTCACCTGAGATATGCAATGCGTTTGCAAAGCATTTCAATAAGTCCTTTATTGAAAATCCTGTCAATATGGACTTTGATTTCTTTGACTACTCCCGTGATTTCCCCCAAGCCTTTTTTAACAACATCCAAATTGATAATGATAAAGTTTTGCATTATCTTTCATTGCAATTCCTTTTCAAACTATCCCTTAAGTCCGGTAAATTTCCTCAAGTATGGAAAGATTCATTCATTACTCCCGTCTTCAAAAAGGGTAATAAGTCCGATATCACCAACTACAGACCGATTTCTATACTGTCTTCTATTCCAAAGCTTTTTGAACACGTAGTTTGTGATAGCACAACGTTTTTCTGCAGACATTTAATCTGCCATCAACAACACGGCTTCATGCAGAAGCGGGCTACTGTCACAAACTTATTGACATTTATGAACAAGTGCTCAAAGGCATTAGAAAGTGGGCATGAGCTGGATTGTATCTACACAGATTTCTCAAAAGCTTTTGACCAACTCTCACATGAAATCATCATTTTCAAATTGAAAGCTCTAGGTTTCCCTGTAGGAGTTGTTAATTGGATATATTCATATCTCCGAAACAGATCATACATAGTTAAGATCAGAAATTCGTTTTCTAACCCTTTCCACGCAAAATCAGGAGTCCCGCAAGGTAGCCATCTTGGTCCGTTACTGTTTATACTTGCTATCAATGACGTTACTTCGTGTATTCATTCTAGTGAGATCCTTGTTTTCGCTGATGATATGAAAATTTTTAAATCTATTAACTCAGCTAATGACCGCGTAGAATTGCAAGCCGACATCGACAGATTTGCTATCTGGTGTAGCAAGAATTGTTTAAGCCTGAATCCAGAGAAATGTCAGACAATGACATTTTCAAGGAAACGGGTGCTAAGTACACACGGCTATTACATTTCACAACAAGCTTTGCATCGCGTTTTCAGTTTTAAAGATCTGGGAGTTAACTTTAGCCCAGACTTGAGTTTCACGGAACACATCAACTCTTTTGTTAAAAAAGCTAATTCCATGTTGGGATTTGTTAAAAGATGGTCGAAGGAATTTCAAAATCCTTATGCTACCCTAGCTTTATATAACTGTCATGTTCGCCCCCATCTAGAATATGCATCACAGGTATGGGCTCCTTTCTACGAAGTTCATAAGTCTAGGATAGAGGCAGCTCAGCGTAATTTTATTCGATTTGCTTTAAAAGGTCTCTCCTGGGCTGATCCATACAACCTCCCACCTTACGAACACCGGATTCAACTTCTACAGATTCAAACTTTGTCACGAAGGCGTATTAACAATGATGTTATTTTTATCCACCAACTTTTAACAGGATCTTTGGACTCACCCGATCTTCTATCATGTGTAGGTTTTAACTATCGCGGAGGGGCTCATCATCTTTGTAGCTTAGAGCTATTACATTGTCCCCAACACCGTACTAATTATGGCATGAATGAACCTCTTACCCGCATGTGCAAACTTTTCAACTCAAATAAAAGTATTGTTGATTTTAATATTAGTAAATCCTGTCTAAAAAAAACATTTAAAACCAGTGCACCACGCTCATAGTTTATGTTTAGTATGTTCTTAATGTTTGTTTTGTGTGCTTGTGTTATGCTATTTGTATATTTTGCTTAAAAAAAAAAAAAAGAACTTAGTGGCTGTCGGACGGCCCAAGAACCGCTTCGAGCGCCGAGGTCACCGAAATGTATTTTCCACAACTGCTTCTCCCTCTGGTAGACGGAACGATGCTAGGCGAGGTCGTACTCCAGCGGACACGACTTCAATTCCATCTCAGGAGGCGGAAAACTAAAGTCTGCCGGTGTAAAGAAGCGAACACCTGCAGAAACAACCCCATTCACTTCCACCCCCTCCCCCATTCCCCCAAACACAAATAATCTAAACTTTCCTTCTCCAGAAACAGGCTCTGTCTTTGCAGGAGTTGCTAACAAAGCTGGTCTCTCGCTGGAAGGGTAACTGAATCAGAAGAAACATCGATTTCTCATCGACTATGAAGCTGATGTTTCAATCATAAGTAAAAGGTTCCTTCCAAGGACAGTACGGCCGTCGGGACGCAGAGTTCGTATGGAAGAAATCTCCGGAGGAACCTCTGGTCAATCGGCACAGCGGAGGTCTCATTGGTACTCGACCACAAATAGTACAACCAAACTTTCGTTGTTGTGAGCCAAGAAGTTCCTACTATCCTGGGCATCGATTTCCTTCAAGAACATTTGTGCAATCTTGATTTTTCAGAGTTATCATTAGAAGTCCGAGGAAGAAAATTGCAGCTTCAGCTATCAGCCCCTGCTTACAACATCCTTCTTGTGACAAAAGACCCTGAAACCCTTCCGGCCTACTCCGAAACAGTATTTCCACTGCCACGTCCAACAGATCTAGCAGAGAGCACAGCCTTGATAGAACCCTGTGATCAACACCAGCTTCAGAAAGGTGTTTTCCTGGCCCGGACTTTTGTCGGCACGTCGCAGACACAATTAATGGTGAGGATGGTAAAAGCGTCGGAAGATGAAGTGATAATACCGAAGAATGTGGTCATCAGACGAGTATGTGTGGCTGAAACTTGTCGTGCTCCAGCTTCTGACCCTTCAACCAAGGTTCGTTTGGAGGCCCTCTTAGAAGCGATTCCGGAGAGCCTCAACGAAGACCAGGTAAATCGCTACAAAAACCTCCTTCGTACCTACCAGGACGTGTTCTCTTCTGGACCCAGCGACCAAGGACGACCGGGTTTGACTAAGCATGTTATTGGCACTGGACTGACAAGCCCTATTAAAGTTCCGGCTCGAAGAATTCCTTTAGCAAAGAGAGAAGAAGTTGCTGAACTGGTAAAGGACATGAAAGATCGAGGTGTAATAGAACCCTGCCAAGGACCCTGGGCGTCCCCAATAGTTTTGGTCCGCAACTTTGGCCGGAGCAAAGTGGTTTTCAACAATGGATCTTCAAAGCGGGTATTGGCAGGTAGAAATGGAGAAAAAAGATAAAGAGAAGACGGCATTCTCCACCGGGGATGGGTTATGGCAGTTTAACGTTATGCCTTTTAGATTATGCGACGCCCCGGCCACGTTTGAACGACTGATGGATAAAGTATTTCAAGGAATGTCATGGCAAACCGTACTTATCTACCTGGACGACATCATTGCCTACGCCAAAACTTTCGATGAACATCTTCTAATCCTTGAAGAAATCTTCCAGCGTCTTAGAGCTGCTAACCTAAAGCTGAACCCTGCGAAATGCCACTTCTTACGTAAGAACGTGCATAATTTAGGACACATTGTGTCTGAAGATGGTCTAGTCACCGATCCCGAAAAAATTAAAGCCGTCCAGTGCCTCGGAATAAGAAGCAAGTGCGAAGTTTCATAGGAGTTTCCTCTTATTACCGTAGGTTCATTGAAGGATTTTCCACCATTGCCAAACCTCTTTCCGAATTGACTGAGGAAAAGCGACGGTTTAATTGGAGCCTTAACTGTGAGAGTGCATTCCAAGAACTGAAGGAAAAACTTACCTCCGCACCTATATTAGCATTCCCTACGGCGATGGACGAGTTTATCCTGGACACAGATGCTTCAAACTTTGGTATTGGAGCGATCCTCAACGCTCAATCGTGCCGAGCAAAACTATTGCGTGACGAGGAGGGAACTTCTAGCCGTTGTGCTTGCTACCCACCATTTCCATCATTACCTTTTTGGCCGTACCTTTACTCTGCGCACAGACCATGCTTCCTTGCGCTGGCTGTGCAATTTTAAGCACCCTGAAGGACAGATGGCAAGATGGCTGGAACTACTGCAGCAGTACAGCTTTAACATTCAACATCGACCTGGTCCCCGCCACGGAAATGCAGATGCACTGTCACGACGAGTATGTGGTAATTGTCAGCACTGTACCAGGGCCGAAGAGCTAGAGGAAGAATCTTCGAAGCTTGCCCTGATATCTTCTGTTTCAGGTAGCCTCGACCAAGAACAGAGGAAAGATGCCTCCCTCGCAATGGTTATTAAATGGAAGGAAGAAGACAAACGCCCCGATAAAGCTGACCTTGCGGGTCAAAACGAAGAGTTGAAATCTTACTGGGCTCTGTACGATCAACTTCAGCTGCATGACGGTACCCTAGTACGATTATGGGAAGAAAACCCCAAATGACGTAAAGAAGCTTATAGTAGTTCCAAAGGCTTGCGTTCCAGCAATACTTGCGTCACTACACGACAGCCCGAGTGGTGGCCATTTAGGCCAAAAGAAGACATTGTCAAAAGTCAAGAGTCGCTATTTCTGGGTTGGCCGTACTGTGGACGTAAAAGTGTGGTGTTTAATTTGTGAAACATGTGCCACTAGACGCGGTCCTCAACGTAAAATACGTGTAACCCTGCAGCCAAGTCAACCGGGATGTCCATTCGAGAGAATAGCCATCGATATTCTTGGTCCTCTTCCACGTACAGCTGATGGGAACCGGTATATAGCCGTAGTGATAGACTACTTCACGAAATGGCCGGAGTGCTTTGCCATCCCAAACCAAACTGCTGAAGTAGTAGTCGGACCCCTGGTAGACCAAGTTTTTTGTCGTTTTGGAATACCACAAGTAATTCACTCGGACCAAGGTCGTAACTTCGAATCAGATTTCTTCCAAGCTGCACTTAAAGTACTCGGAATCGAAAAGACTAGGACAACACCCCTACATCCACAGTCCGATGGAATGGTCGAAAGGTTCAATCGAACGTTGTTAGACTACCTCGCCAAATTTGTAAATCATCATCAAACAGATTGGGATCGACATCTACAACCCGCTTTACTAGCCTATCGATCAGCGGAACATGAGGCAACAGGGTTTTCTCCAGCCTTTCTGAACCTAGGACGTGAAGTTAAGCTGCCAGTCGATTTGGCCTTTGGTAATCCTAATATCACAAGCTTAGACGCACCTCTCTATGCCCTTGAACTCAGGCAGCGCTTACAAAAAAACCCATGAAGTCGCTCGAGGGAATTTGCATCTAGCAGCCGAAGCGATGAAAACACGGTATAAAGAAAAATTCCAATTATTTCATTCCAGGAGACGAAGCATGGTTCCATAATCCAAAACGGCGGAAGGGAATATCACCTAAATTGCAGAGTGACTGAGAAGGACCAGTCAAGATAGTAGCACGTCTTTCCGATTTGCTCTACCGCATTCAATGCAAATGAAACCGTAAAACCAAAGTCATCCACGTTGATCACTTAGCCCCATTTAAACCCCGTATTGGACTCAGCAGGAGCTCAGAGTCTTGAGGAGGGAGCAATGTAACGAACTTACCCAAACTGCCTACCAACATCCTTCCACCGTCATCCACTCGACTGAACAACCAAACAAAACGCAACACTTTATTGACCAACAAACTAACATTAAAAACAAAACACTAACTAACAAAACACTTAACTAAACTTCTCTTCACCGTCAAATCACAGCCTGCTTCCATCAGTGCTCCGGCGTCCACTCGTTCTTGGCATCGCTAGTGGAGCCAACACCATCGCTGCTGGTCGTGCCTCCGCCGCCTCGATTCGTCGCCAACGCTGCAATTTTGTGTGACCAGCCCGGGGTGCTGTGTCCATCTTGAGGCTTGTTGGACAAGGAATGCTGTTCGTTGAACTGCCCGCTTGCTCCTGGAAACAACATTTTGATAATTATTCTTAGAATAAAAAGGTAATAATCAATTCTTACTTACATGTTTGTGTGTTTCCATAACAAAAGTTTCTGCTGAATGAAACCAAATGTCAGTGGAGCATGTGCTTGGACATAGATTCCACGTCCCACACAGCTGATCTACAAAATTATGAATGAAATATTCAAAGGGTGAAAATGGCAATGTTCAGGAAAAATAGTTAGATCATACGGAATTCTAATCCAATTAATTAAATTGATTCCTCAATCTTCAGAAGACAAAAAGGCGAATGTAAAGATGTGACCGTACATAGACATATGGCATATCAAACGAAAGGAAATTTTGCGGAGATTAAGGAAAAACTAATTGCAAGTAATTTCAACACAACATAAAAATAATTAATTTTTACACGAAAATAGAAGAATGGCGGTTTGAAGGGAAAACTTCCTTAACCAGGCATAATCCTAAGCCGTAAACACACTTGAAGTAAAAAAAAAAAAACATAAAAATAAAACAAATAAATTAACCCTCTCGGGGACCGCCTTATTTTTAAAAGAATTAAATTGTTTTTATTTTCTTCTTCTTATCATCTTCTTTTCTTCTTCTTAATTCACTTTTGTAACAATATGAATGAGTATATATGCATTCTTGTTTCACTTAAAGCAGGTACTTAACCTTTATTTGGTGTGGGGTGAAACGAACTCCTAGCATATTAAAATTGTTAAGAAAATTAATTTCAGAACAATAGGCATGTCATATTCATACACCTACTACATTATCCACAAAATTAAGGAATACATACCAGTACATATTAGTTCGTTTAATGAATCCGTTATAAGCTGTTATAAAAATTTACAGACTTTCACATTAACTATATGTATGATATTAATCTTAAGACTATTTTATATATAGGTACATATAACCATTAATATATAAAGAAAGATAGGTAGGCACAGGCGGTGGCTGGCCACCTTTGTTTTCAAAGATCATTTCATAGTATAAAAACATACAACTTTGAACATATGACTTCATCTTAATGACACATGACAACACAAGTATAGCACAACGCAGCACTTGAAATCTTAAAAAAAAAAATAAAAAATGGCGGGGGTAACTTTAAAGATACAAAGTTTATAGTTACTTACGGCACATAGCAGAACAAGTTAAGCACAACGCAGCACAATAAATCTTTAAAAAAATGAAAAAATGGCGGGACAAACTTTAGTCATAAAGTCGTTTTTTGGCTATAAAAGCAAGAGCTTTAAGGATACAAAGTTTATATTAACGGCACATAGTAGCACAAGTTAAGCACAACAAATCTTAAAAAAAAAAAAAAAAAAAATGGCATGGCTAATTTTAGTCATAAAATCAGTTTTTATCTATAAAAACTAGAGCTTGTAGTTCGTGCAAAAAGCAACACAATACATTTTATATAAAAAATTTAAAATGGCAGGGCCAACTTTAGTCACATAAAAGCCATCTCAGCCCAGCGGACTCGGTATCAAGAGGATCAAGCCTGGGAGCACTATTGAAAGGTGCAGGGAACTAACTTCACGGGCACTACCTTCAAATGGGAATTAACTCCACCACTGGTGGGAACTAATTTCACTTTTTTTTGATGAAGTTAATTCCCACCGAAAGTGAGAATTAATTTCACCAAAAAATCGTGTGAAATAAATTCCCATCCAAAATTTGAAAATCTCAAGAGATAAAAACTTTCGAAAAATTAAAGAGATCATATGGACTTAAGCAATTTATTATAATTTATAAGCAAAAGTTTTTACAAAAAGGGGTAGACCTATTAAAGAAATATGTATGCATTGAATTTTTAACTAAACTAAAGTTAATCTTTGCAAAAATTTTGTTTTAATTATTTTCGCTACTAATGTTTGGCTTTAGTTTTAGTTAAAAATTCGCGCGAACTTTTAACTAAAACTAAAGTTGATCTTTGCAAACATTTTGTTTTTTTTTTCAACTTATATTATAGAATGCACAGAAACTACATTAGCAGCGAAAATAATTAAAGCTAAATGTTTGCAAAGATCCACTTTAGTTTTAGTTAAAAATTCGCGCGAAATTTTTAACTAAAACTAAAGTTGATCTTTGCAAACATTTAGTTTTTTTTTTCAACGTGTATTATAGAATGCACAGAAACTGCATTAGCAGCGAAAATAATTAAAACTAAATGTTTGCAATTCGCGCGAATTTTTAACTAAAACTAAAGTTGATCTTTGCAAACATTTTGTTTTAATTATTTTCGCTACTAATGTTTGACTTTAGTTTTAGTTAAAAATTCGCGCGAATTTTTAACTAAAACTAAAGTTGATCTTTGCAAACATTTGGTTTTAATTATTTTCGCTGCTAATGCAGTTTCAGTGCATTCTATAATACAAAGCCGGCAGAAGCGGGCTTAGTGTATCCATAGTTAAAAATTCGCGCGAATTTTTAACTAAAACTAAAGTTGATCTTTGCAAACATTTGGTTTTAATTATTTTCGCTGCTAATGCAGTTTCAGTGCATTCTATAATACAAAGCCGGCAGAAGCGGGCTTAGTTTATCATGCCAAACTAAATAACACAATAACGATAATTATATCATTTACTGTAGTAAGAAGTGAAGTTATCTCCCACCCACCGAGGGAAATAACTTCATACAAAAGTGAAATCAATTCCCACAAAATAGTGAAATTAATTCCCACTTTTGGTGGGAACTAACTTCATCAAAAAAAAGTGAAATTAGTTCCAACCAGTGGTGAAGTTAATTCCCATGTGAAGGTAGTGCCCGTGAAGTTAGTTCCCTGCACCTATTGAAATCTCCGTTACAATTAATACGAACTTCCTGAAATAGTTCCAGAAAGACGTAAGAATAAATCTGTGTTATTATTAGAAAAATAAGTCGATTTTGATCTGATAAAAAACATAAATTACAGGCCAATGTAAAAACTGAAAACGGATTCATAATCTCTGCCCATTTCCAAAATTGATGATTCAATTAAAAAATCTCCGGTATGGTTTTATGGTCCAGAATTTCTTAGAAACAGTAATGAAAGCCCTTACAATCAATACGAACTTCGCAAAATAGTTTCAGATAGACGTAAGAATAAATCTGTGTTATTATTAGCAAACCAAGACGATTTTGATCTGATAAAAAACATAAATTACAGGCCAATGTAAAAACTTAAAACGGATTCATAATCTCTGCCCACTTAAAATTGATGATTCAATTAAAAAACCAAGCTTCAGGCAACTCTGATGCCCAACACACATCAAGCACCAGAGTCTTAAGATCAAGCAATTTAAACAAGTCTTCGTTACTCCTTTTCGTGTTTTTGATACTATTTATGATACCGACTTCCTTATGTCTGAAGCACAGGGACAAGTCAGGACCAAGATGTTGCTGATGGTGTTGGCATGACGTTGTCAAGGTTCACACAGTAAACACCTATTGGCAAATATTCATTTATTATAATTTGACCACGTATTGGCAGGAAGTCAATGAGCTAAAGGGTTACATCAACAGGATTTAAGAGATACGCGTAAAAGACCAAGCTCATCAAGTGTATTACGCTCCGATCATAAACACTTTACAAGGCTTTTGCAGTGATCGACCACAATAACGAGTTTCTTCGAAGTTACCATTCGTCAAAGTATGAACGAACTCGAGTAGTTAGATCACCTTTTAACACCGTTGGAACGTTAGCACATAGTCTGTTTGGTATCCTTGACCAGGAAAGTGCCAATAAAATACAAGATCAAATCGACAGTGCCCACCAGAATGAAGATCATTTGATCGAACTTTTGAAAAAGCAAAGTTCGATTGCAGATGCGACTTCAAACATTTAAAACGTGATCACGTTCAAGTTCAAGATCAGTTCAAAGCCTTAAACGAGCATCTTCAAAAGACCATTTCAATACTCAATGAAAAGCAAAGGGTAAACGAGGTAAGACAAAACTTTATATCTCTAACTTCTTACTTAATAATTGTGCTCACCAATTTCGAGCATGTACAAGAAATGCTTCTTGATGTCTTTTTTGATTTAAATCTTGGTAACGTCAATCTGCAACTAATAACACCCAAACAATTCAATGACCAACTGCAGCTTATTAGGAGCAGTTTACCCTCTTATTTAACATTACCAGAAGGTTCAGTTCTTGACACGTATAAAATATCATCAGTCAAAGGACGATTCTTGAATGACTCCGTCGTATTTGAAATGGTTTTACCATTGATGGATGCTGAGGTATTTCAACTATTTAATATTTTTATTGTATCTATCATTCACAGAAATAAGACATACTGGTAGAATCATCCGCTCAATACTTAGCAGTATCATTGCCAAGGGACAGATATTTTACTTTGAGCGAATCGGAACTTGGAGCATGCAAAAGATTGGTGCCGACAAAGTACATCTGTAAACAAGTACACCATACCATTATACAGGAGGCAACATCCAAGATGTGTGAAATGGCGTAACTAAGTCATAAAGATGATGCTTTCGAAAAATGCAGTGTCTGGATTGGACTAAAATCGTTAAATAGTTGGATTTATTCAATCCAATCAAAAATTACTGGACATTTAATATGCGTTTACAAGAGCATTACTATAAGTTTGGTTGGAAATGAAGTTTTGGAATTTAAAGAAAATTGTGTGCTTCAATTTCCGAATATTGTCATCAAAGATAAAAAAGCCTATGAAAGTAATATTACTACTTCATGTATTCCTACCGCAAATACAAGTAGCTGGAACTTTACGTATCCAGCTGAGACAACAACAACACCAGAATCGCACTAAGATGATCATCCAATTGATTTATCTGAGTTTGGGGATCTCAAGTCAAAGATCAAGGACGTTATGGAGAAATCGCAAGAATTAACTTCCCCCACTCACATGAACTCTCACGACTATCAGCATTTATGGAAACAGCATCATTCTGTTGGCATGCATGATTGATATTCTCGTCGCCTTTTTTCGCTTACAAAAAGACTTTTCTTAAGACCTGGAAGACCAACCTCAAGTTTCGAAGTCAGCGTTTAGACATAAGTTTAGAAATAAGATTTAATTAAAAGTGTTAAAAGCCCTCAAAAGGGGGGAGAATGTTCAACTCATTTTTCATTATTTTTAAGTTCATTTTACCCAAACGTGGGGACAAGCAAATGATTTTAAGTTCACGCATATTTCATTATTTTTAAGTTAATTTTATCCAAACGTGGGAGCAATCGATTAATTTTAAATCCACGCTTTTCGTGTTTGATTTTTTCGTCTGGTCGCACGGTTGGATTTTGCTGTATATGCATTTTTGTTGTATTGTAATATGTATTCAAACATTTAGTCAAAAATTAAAACGACAGTCTCTTAGCAACTGTGATTGGATCAACATTGTGAACACCTTGTTTCTTTTGTCTTATTGATTAACATCGGCTTTTCAGAAAGAAAAAGAGAGAACTGGAAAAACAAAGGGTTGAATCTATTGAGGGGTGCTAGGGCAGAGGCAATGTTTGCAAGTTCTACCAAAGGGTAAAATATTCGTCCAAGGGCTACAAAGCCCGAGCGGAAGCCTGTTGAGACGAGGGTGGGAATGTCATAGTTCTCACTGAGTCGTTGTGGGGTACACTTGTGTAGAGAGCTTTAGTTTTGTTTTAATTAATAAGTCTTTTTCAATAATTAATAACAAAATGTCATGCACAATCTGTAAATCTAAACTTTCAAGATCAGAAATTTAAAGTTAGTGTGGAGACTGTGGATTTGGTTTTTATGTGAGTTGTGCTAAAATCGCTGCCAACGATCTTGATCTCATAAAAAAAAAAAAAAAAAACTTGGAGGTGCCATCAATGTGCTATCAAACGGAGAGAATCTATCTCTAAAGCATCAAGCAGCACTTTACTGCCAAACCAAGAGGCGCCGCGCCGCCAGCAACTTCACTTCTATACTGATGTAGCGCTTAAGGTGTTTCGTTTTCGTGACGGTTTAAATTTGAAAGTGCATGAGGGAGTCATAGACCAGTGTTATTTGAAGAAAATAAAGTTAGCCAAACCAACAACAAATGGTAATACAAATACAACCACCAAAAATATTCTTCACGTAAGACTGGTTTCAAATCTATGTAAGGAGAAAATACTTAAAGCAAAGAGAGAGAAAAGAGAGCAATTAACAACGACCCTACTCAATGCCGACCAGTGATGCCGTTCGGGAATTTTCGAGCGAAGTGTTTCCAGAAGAAAATGGTAGTGTTTTGCCCTAAAGCGTAGTGTCGTCATAAAACCATAGAATCTTATGAGAAAAACAATATTATTTTAAATCAATATTTTATTACTATATAAACTATATCTTTTTATAACAAGGTATTTTTCAAAAACATTTAAATTATATTGCAAATGATATTATGATAATATAAAAAAAATGAAGTCAACGACTGGGTCCGACAAACTCGCTCTAATGTGATACAGTGGTCTTGGGTTTTGAAATTTTGGAAAAAAGTAGGGAAAAAATTAGGTATATGAAATTTTATTGATCACTAAAAATCAATAGTTAAAACTTTTTTTTTTTGGGAAAAATTAATTAAGCTATCTGATTTTGATTATTGTTAAGAATTTTAAGATTTTTTTTCTCAAAATCGTTAGACCAGTTTTTTTTCAAAAAACAGTTTTCTTTGAAAAGCTTTTCGAAAATATATTCCAAATTTTGTTTGAGTATGCCAACTTCTAGCACTTTGTAGTTTTTATCAGAAATATAAAATTTTTTAAAAAATAGCTTAAACCGCTCTTGAAAAGAAACGAAAAAATAAAAAAAAAATTTAAAACTTTATATTATTTCGCCTTTAAAAGTTCTTCTACATTGAAAATTTCATCGAAATCCGTCAAGTGGCTTACGAGAAAATCTGATTTAAAAAAACCGGTCCAATGGGAGGTACCGTTATAAGACTTTTCCTGAAAAATCTTTTCCAACTAAAACATTAAATTTGCAAAGAAAACACTATTCAGAAAGTTTTATCACAATAGTACGAGCCGTTTTTGAGAAAAGTTGATTTTTCACTAAAAATCATATGGCAGCTATCGTTAGTTTTCGAGCTATAATGCTAATTCCAAAACCCCTCTGTAGGACGTCATAATAACACTATGTACCAAGTTTGAATCAAAATCGGTCCCTTTAGGCTGTAGGTAACTATACAGACAGACAGACTTACGGACAGAATTGTCGGACCCACTTTTTTCGACTTCTATATATATGTATGATCGTTATGTCATGTTTGATTGTTAGAATTTTGTTATTACGAATTCATAACTTGCCTATAATCGCAAGTAAAAAATATATACGTCGAACTTCCTGGAAAGATTTGTTGTTTGAGAAAAGACTCTTTCAGTTGTTGCACTACTATGGGGAAATCATACAAAAGCTCCTATAAAGTCTTTTAAATGAGGGTACATTGTTTCCCCTAAATCATTTTTTTGAGGAAAGAATGAATTCCAAAAGTCTTCGAGACTATCTAATTTTGGGTACAAATTCGTCCAAAATTATAAATCGTCAGTCGGCTTCTAGTTTTTCAACATCCTAATCTTTTACTACATTCTGAAAATGTTGGATAAGAAGGCTTTCCCCAAAGAAGATTTTAAAACTTGAACAGCGATTAAAACTTGATTTTCAAAACTAATTCTTTTAAGAATTTGCTTACATAGAATAAAGTAAAATTCTTGGCAGTAATGACGTATTTCCCTTATCTACGTCTAATTCATCAAATACACCATTCAGTATCATCTTTTCAGCTGTTGGGCCAAGGAACACTTTGTTCAGGACTTTATAAATCGAATTATCAGAAAAATCAATTTCAATGAGTCTCCGAATTGATTAACTTTAAATCGATAAACTTGTTAACACATTCTTAAAAGAAAATTTAATTGACCTTAAAATAAAGTGAAAACGTGGAGACTCGGATTGAAATTCTAAATTAATTAAATTAATTGCATTTAAGGAGTAATCCAACAAATACAAGTAACACTGGTGTTTTGTATTGAATCGACTTGTTATATATTTTGCTATGTCATTGTTTTGTTCAAAATCTGTAATAATAGTGTACCAAGGCCCTCCACTGCTCTAAGACTCGATGCACTGCTGCTTCCAAGGACAACCAACGAGTTTTTGCTGCTTATAAGATTTTGTGCGTCTTAAGGTCAAAATATTCCTGAAATTCTTTTAGATCTTCTTAACGTTTAGTACTATGACTGAAAAAATAGTAAATATCTCTTGCTAGATGCTCAATTTCGATTGGAATGGCTTTGAAAGCGGCAGAAAAACAAAGGCTAATTGAGTGGCAAAATCAACCATAACATATAAGTATGGATTGATGTTTTTTAACAGAGCTAAGACACCTTTTATACTCCCCATCATAACGGCAGCAATATCAGCCGCAATCCCAACTAAATTTGCAATAGTTATTTTTTTCTTTTTCAAAAAATGTTTTCATGGAATTAAAAATATAAATTGAATCACTTCAATCAATCAATCATTATTTTTACTGTCGATTTACACGGTGCAAAAAAGTACGATGAAGACGGTAAAAAAGTGAAGCGTTTTTAGAAAAGAGGAAGTGACCGGAGTGTTGACATCAAAACGAAGTGAAACACTCCGATCGAAGTGACAACGGCATCACTGATGCCGACGCAACTTTGGAGAAGATGTATATCAACGAGTGCTTAACATATGAAAACAGACGTTTATTTAAAACTGCAACATCAATGAAGACAACGAAGAAGTATAAATATGTATGGACGAGAAATGGGACTGTTTACATGGGAAGAGAAGAGGGTGACAACTGTGTAAGAATAAATTGTGCTGCTGGTTTTTTTAAACTATGAGTGTAGTTAGATCAGATTCACCTTCTAATTTAATTGTATGTGAATACCCAATCGATCTCGTTAATTCTGTAGATTATTGTTTTTGTTTACATCAAAACATTCGTAGCTTGAGAAAAAACTTTTCGATTTTTGAAGCTTATCTTGATTCGTTAATGAACTTAACTGCTGTTATAGTTTTAAGTGAAATTTGGATATATAAAAATGAATAAGATTTAAATAATATACAGGGTTATACTCTTTTTGGTAATTGCAATGAGTCTTATTGTGCTGGAGGTGTAGCTGTTTATGTGAGGAATGATTATACTTATGTGTGATTGATTTTGCCTTAATTTATCTAGCGCTGATGTATTAAAATTATCACTTGTCTTTGAGAATATTGATTATACTTTGTTGTGCATTTATCGACTTCACGGTTTTTCTAAAAGTGTTTTCATTGATGAATTAAGCAACATACTTACTGAAACTTAAGCCAAAAATTTAATTATTCTAGGAGATATCAATATTGACATTCTAAATGAAATTAGCAAAGATTCTGAAAGTTACTTGTTTACTATGGCTTCAAATGGTCTTAAAAGTCTAATAAATAAACCTACCCGCTTGAATAGTTGTATTGACCACATTTTCCTAAGATGTCATAAAAACAATAAAAATATTTTTATTGGCAAAGTTTATGATTTAAAACTTTCTGATCATAAGATGATTGCATTAAATTACTTCTCTGACAACCGTTCTGAAATCATTAAATTTGAGTCGGATTCTCTAAAATATTGTGTTGACTATATGTTATTGAAAGAATTATTGACATTCGAAAGTTGGGACCAAGTTTATTCCGAGAATAATCCCTCTATTGCATTTGACTTATTTATGAAAACTTTTAAAGAGCACATTAATTCAAGTACTTTCCAAAAAAAGCAATCATGTAAAAAGAAACATCTGAAACCTTGGATGACTAATTATCTCTTAAATAAGATAAGAAAATAAAATGCACGACTGGGTCGCACGAACTTGCTCTTATGATAAGCAATTGCGTAGTGGCTGCATATATGGATATTAAAAAAAAATTAAATAATTTCGAAAATTCTTTTATTTTTTAAATTAGTTTAAGAGTTTTCTCGGAAATACTAAGTATGCAATAAAATTCAAAACTATACGGCAATCAAGGAAAAAAAAAATATTGAAAATCGTTTTACCAGTTTTTTTTTTTAAAAGGTTATTTTTGAAAAACTTTTTCAAAAAATATTTTGAAATTTATTTGAGTATGCAAATATATGGCAATCTATAGTTTACATTTGAAAAATAATTAAAAAAAAAAATCAATGCACCCGTTTCCAACATATTTCGAAAACCAAAAATTTTTTTGAAAAAATTATAAAAAATCAAAAAAAAAAGTTTTTGAAAATTTTGAAATGCCATATTAATAAAATTATAAATGACTTTCTGTGGCCAAAATTTTATTGAAATCGAATGTATAGTTTACGAGAAAATTTGATTTGAAAATATTGGTTCTATGAGGGGTACCGTTATTAGACAAATTTTGAAAAAAAATTTCTAACCAAAAGATAGATTTTTTTGCAAAAATAGCATTCTGAAAGTTTTATCAAAATCGTTAGAGCCGTTTTTGAGAAAATCAAGTTTTGTCTTCAAGATTGTATGGCAGGTGCAGTTATTTTTTGGACCTAGAGCAAAAATAAAAAATATGTTCCGAGGGACGGCCAAATAAATCCTAAATACAAAATTTGAAGCAAATCGGCCCACCCGTTCAGCCTCCAGAGGCGCGAACAGACAGACAGACAGACAGACAGACAGACAGACAGACAGACAGACAGACGGACGGAATTCCCAGACCCACTTTTTTCGACTTCTCCATCATCGTAATGTCATGTGTGATTGTTATCTCAAATTTTTTTTATACCCTATTCCATAGAATGGGTATATTGTATTTGGTGTGGAGTTTGTAACATAGAGAAATAATACCGTTAGGTATAGAAAAGTATATATATTCTGACTCAGAATCAAAAGCCTAGTCGATTTAGCCATGTCCGTCCGTCCGTCCGTCCGTCCGTATGTATACTCTCTAGAGGTCGCAATTTTTGAGCTAGAAAGCTGAAATTTGGTATATATAATCTTTGGTTGAAGAGCAAGGCTAAGTTCTTGAACCGGTAAAATCCGCCCACAAACACGCCCACAATCGCCATTTTTGATGAACAACCTCAATTTAATAAAATTAAATTATGTTTTTTGTACAGTTATGATAGAAGCATAACGCTAAAATTTTGCACACGTAAGCTTTAGGTAAACCTTCTTCCAATCAAATAAAAATATTTCAGTTTGGGCGTGGCTGACGCCCATTTTTCATACAAAACCATCAATATGGTTTTTATAAAATAACAATTGTTATATTAAAGCGAAAAACATTAAATTTTCTGGGTATTACTTGCACATAAACATCTTGTGTATGAAATCAAAAAAATTGATTTTGGGCGTGGCTGACGCCCACTTTTAATAAACGGTATTTATAATGAATCTGCAAGCCAAAATTTTGGGTCTCTTAATAGAAACTAAAAAGTTTGTGTATGAAAAAAAATTTTTAATTTTGGGCGTGGCTTACGCCCACTTTTCATGAAAGAACGGAAAACGTAGTTTTAAAAATTTAAGGCACTTCCAATATTTAATTTAAACCTTTTTCCTTCCGTTCGTTATTTGAGAAATATATCTCTACATTTTCTTTTGTACATTTTTCAATACGCCCACTTATAGAGGCGTGATTTTGATAAAATACCTTTGTTCAGGTAAGATTGTTTTAAAACTACTCGATTCAGCTGAAGTTTTACACATATGCCTAAATACTGACCAAAGCTCAGTTAGTGCTTCAAATTTTTAAGACACGCCCACATTTAAGGGGCGTTTCCGTCAAAAGTTGTATAATGCATTCATTTTTTGACGTTTTTTAACCATCGGTCGCAGTTTTGAAGTAAGCAGATGAACACTTGGATTTATATTCCTTGGTTACGTAGCAGAGTGTGGTCCAAGAATTGTTAGAAATACCCATAATCGCTATTTCCATTCCAAATCTTATGTTTAAAAATTTAAATTTTATCTTGTTTTGTTCAAATCGATCTGCAAGAATAAAATTGAATGTCACTGAGCTCATAACAATTGCCTTGGCAATAAAACGTTTTAACTTTGGGCGTGGCGCACACCTTTTTTATTGCGCCAGCATTAATTGAACATCACACCGCACGAAATTAATGTTATTGAATTTTGTTCTGTCTGCTTAAGAAGAATTTTGTTTCTGAAACATCGGCTGTTTGCGGGAGGCAGACGCATACACACACAAAAATATGGGGAATAGGGTATCCAACATTTCGTTGCAAACGTAATGTAGCTCTCGCTTATGTTTATGTTTTCTTCACGAATCCATAACTTGCCTTATAGTACCTATAATCGCAAGTAAAAAGAAGAAAATAAGTTTAAAATGTAAAAAACATAAAAATAATAATAATCTTAAAAAATACTATGAAACTTTGTGCAAAACCATTTATAAAGAAATTGACAACACTCGTTATAATTTTTTTACTGATATGTTCTCTACAGCTGAAGGTAATATTCGCGAAAAATTGAAAAGTGGTTGATAGCATTTTAGGTAAAAATAGAAATTCTGTTAAAGTTGACTCTATTGAAATTGAGGGAGTAACGGAGTCCGATTCGTGGATGATTTCAAATACATTTAATGAGTTTTTTACTGAAATTTCAGAAAAAACTAAAACCTGCTATCATTCCCTGCCTTGATTGTGATTGTTCCATTTCTTCAGAATTTTTCTAGGATGATACACAACCTAAAAGTTTTGTTTTTAATATGATAACATCGAATGAAGTTAACAATGCTATCATGTCCTTAAAAATTAAAAACTTGTGTACGAGTGATGGTGTATCAAATAAATTGTTGAAAAATGATTCTTGGTATGTTGTTGCTGTAGTGGCCTTTGTATTTAACAAATGTGTTGAAGTTGGCTGTTTTCCTGAACATCTTAAATGTGCTGAAGTTATACCACTTTTTAAAAAAGGAAAGAGGGAGCTTATTTCGAACTATAGGCCTATATCACTTCTTTCAACCTTTTCAAAAAATTTTGAGAAGTTACTAAAGGTTCGAATTGTTTCCTTCTTAGAAAAGTTTAATTTCTTCTGTAACAATCAATTTGGTTTTAGAGCAGGTTTGTCAACAGAAGATGCTACCTCAAGGGTGTGCAGTCAACTTTATGGAATTTTAAACAACAACAAATCTACGATGGGTCTGTTTATTGATATGACTAAAGCTTTCGATCTGGTTGTTTCCTTAAGATTTACCGCAACAAAAATCATTCTTTTGGTTCTTAAAACCTTGTCAAATCGTGCGCTTTTGGCACGGTTAAATTCTCGATATTTGTTTCCGCTCCATCCCAACCATTCCTTTTCTTACCCACATTTTGAGTCCGTTGTCCTCTGGGAGTTTTGAGAGTGACTCAGAGAGGATAACAAAGCAGGTTATTTTCCATCGGGTTGAGCCAGCGGACGAGCTGGAGACTTGCCCGCAACGTATTCTAATTTTATCGTGTTGAGCCAGCGGACGGGCTGGAGACTCGCACGCATAGTAAAGAAAGTGATGAAGCTTTCCAACGAGTTCGAAAGAGGAGCTCACAACAACACAACAAAGTGTGAATTATAGTCACACCAACATAAATTTAGAATGGCCGAGTGCCCACAGTAAAGTGTCGGATATCAAAGAAAGATCGTAATGATGTGTTTTACCCTTTTTAAATATTATCTGCGCGGAGGTCTACGGAATTAAGATTATTCTTGTTCATTTTGTACCATTTTAGTTGGAAAATGGTTAGGATTCTTTCCAACAAAAATATTCTTCTCAAAGCAATTAGTTTGGGCCGGTTTGGGCTGGGGACTTTGCGCGTGGTGTCGTAGTTTTTCACTTGCCTTTTAAAATTAAATATAATTGACGTTATACGGCTGAACACGTCCACTGAGCCTACGAGGATCGCATCCTCAACGCATAGGATCGCGTGCAATGGTTGTATAACTATACCGAGAAGATTTAGCGAAATTTGGAAGAAAACTTGGAGAGTGAAAGAAGAAAATCATTTGAGGAAATCTCGATTTTAATTTGGGAAAAGCCTTGAGAAGAGTACTTTTGTTGGAGAATTTTGGATTTGCAAAGCTAAGTATTTTGTGTCTGCGTGTGATGAAAATTTTAGCTTGTCTTTTGATTGTTTAAATTGCGCTAATTCGTTTTTATTTGTGACCCAGTGTGGGGCAGATATATTGTTGTTAAAGTAGGCCTTCGCTGAATATTCGTTTTCCTCCCAAGATTGTGGGACTCGCGACCTTTATCTTTACATTCAATTACCATTGTGACCTTTCTTTGTGTCTATTTGACACAAACCATTGTTTGCTTCTTTTTATTATTTGCTTCTATTTTTATTTTCGAGAATTAGCCTTCTGCTAACCTCGAAAAACTATTGTTCTTGCTTTTTCTTTTTGTTGAAAAGACTCTGGGTTTTCGTCCAGGCCTTCTGCCAAGGTTTCCCAGACCAATAACTACCAATCAATAAAATAATACAATTTCCCATTGGGAATAATAATTCTTTAGTTTAATTCCTTGCAATTGAAGAAATTTTTCAGATAAAAGTTTCCTGGCGCCCACCCTGTAACGTAAATACTTGTATCTACGTTCCACCCCCTTCCATCAAACCATCAAACCATATCACTTTAATCCAAACATCTCTTTTAATTTTAATCCTACATTAAAATATATACCCACCTCGCCTACCTGCAATAATTTCTTTTCACATACGATCGCTTTGATTACCTTCATACTTTTTTATTCGACGAATCCCCCTTGCTGACTAGCCGGTGAGACTGCATATATCATTGCAGTTGTTGTTGCAATTTTCTTTATCCATTCTCTCTCTTTTATTTTGACATTTCGTCAATAACGAAATTTCTTTGCGCGGTGCCGGTTGCACATTTGTTTACTCGTTGTTCTTTCTTTTTGATTAATAAATATTGGATTCGATTTAATCCAAAGTTACGCGGTTTACTTGTATCGTCTTCCTAATTATTTTCATCTTAAATTAATTTACAATTCGGGTATTTTCATTAAGAAATAAATTTGCAACAAATTGGCGTTCCAACGTGGAGCAGCGGTCTTTTTTGGAGAAAATTAGTGTTCCTGTGTTATTGAGTATTGTTCTGTTGTCGTTCTTTTTAAATATACTATCAAAATAAAAGTTTTTTTTAACATTGTGTTCTTTTTCTATAGGTAAATAGTGAAGCAGTTATTGTTGGACCTACACCCACCCCTTACCCATCTACCTACTTATTTTCCATCTCCATATTAAATCAGCAAGTATTATTACATAAATATTATATACATACATACCTACATAGTAGATTTCTTTCATTTTTTTTTACATTGTAATTTTTTTTTCTCGTTTGTTGTTGGCCTTGAAAGATTTTAATTCAATCATAGCCAGGGCCGGCGCGATTTTAAATTTAGTAGTGAAGTAGTATTTTTTTTTTTTTTGGTAAATTTTTTTTAGTAGTTAATATTTTTTATTAAGTTTCTTTTAATCTTTTTGTTTATTGTGCTGTTTTCATTTCTTTTATTGCGGTTTTTTTTATATTTATTATTATTAGGTATTAATTTTGATTTTAATTTTGAATTTTTTTTTTTTGGGTTTAATTTCTTATTTTTTTTGTAATTATTCATTTGACGTTTGAGTTTTTTCTGATTCATTTCGTTTTATTTTTTTGATAAGAGTTTTTTTGGTTTTTTTTTTTTTTGGAATAGGTAATCCAGTTTTTTTTTTATTTTAATTTTTTTTTGTGATTTTTAGTTCTTTCTTTCGGAATTTTTTGTTTCATAAATTTATTTTAATATGATGGAGGTTAATAGGTTAGCGCAAGACGAGCTTGCTTATGAAATGGAGTGGAGAGGGTTAGAGGTGGGATCCGTAGAGTATATGAGGAAAGCGCTTCGGGTCGCGCTTAAATTAGAACGTAGGAAATCTTTTGTAGCTCCAGCTTACCCATTTAATTTTGAGGAAGACCGAAAAGTGGTCGAGGAAAAATTGTTAGAAATAGGGAAACTTTTGGAAAACCCTCCTAGCTCAGAAACATCAAGAGAATATTTGAAGATTTTAGCTAAAGTAGAATGGGGATCAGGTAGATTAGATAGGTCGGTTCCTGAAAATGCAAACGAGGATAAGAGCAAGGAGGCTCTTAAAAATAAATTAGTGATGGCAATGGCCCAGTTAGAAGTAGATGAGGAAGAGAAAAATGATGAGGAGAAAGAACAGGGGAGAGAAATATTTCAGGAACAGCAGAATATTTCGGAGGTTGAAAATCAGCGATCAGCTGAACCTCAAAATAGCAGGTCGGTAAATACTCCTGCCAGTATAGCGACGGGCATAGAAGTAGAAGCTAATAACGTGGAGTTTAATAGGGATATTTTGAGACGAGGTAGTCAGATTGTAGAAAGGGTTTTTATAAATCAGGAGCGATTTGAGAATTTGTCTAAATGGGAGGTTAAATTCACTGGTGAGCGCTGTGGTGCCTCAGTGAACGCGTTTTTAGAAAGAGTAGAAGAGATCCGTAGTGCACGGGGTGTGACGGAATCTCAATTATTTAGAGCAGCGGTCGATTTATTTGTAGGGAAAGCACTTATTTGGTATAGGGCAATTAGGGTTTCGGTAAATTCGTGGCAGGAACTTGTCAGAGAAGTAAAACTGGAGTTCTTACCACCGAATTATGACGATTCGTTGTTAGAAGAAATTAGGCATCGCACGCAGGGAAAAGATGAGTCAATCGGCGTCTATGTGGCGACGATGCAAAACTTGTTCGGTAGGCTTTCTGAAGAAATATCAGAACGGAGGAAGCTGTCAATGATTCAGCGGAACTTGACACCTTTCTACCAGACGCAACTTGGTTTGGCTAAACCAAATTGCGTTTCTTATTTAGTAACGTTAGGTAGAGATTTAGAGGCAGTTAGGGCCAACGTGGAATCTTATGTTCCACCCCCCAATGTTAAGAATAGGACGTTGCTAGAACCGGATCTAGCATACGTAGGTTTAGAAGCCCCAACAGTTTCGGTTGTTACTGAGAACAACTAAACTGATCGACAGGACCCCATCTCAAATCAGCCGCAGATAAGAAACCAAAATCCATTCTCTAGGAACTCCCAAGTTGGTAGTAGAAGACCTGATCCGGTAGTTAGGTGCTTCAATTGCAATGGTGAAGGCCATTTAGCAAATAGGTGTTCCGCTCCTAGGCGTTGTTATGGTTGTGGTAGAGTTGGATTTACTCGAAGTAACTGTCAACAGTGTTCGGGGAATATGGGCCGAAATAATAATTTGGGAAATGTGAGACGCTCTCTCGGGTCAGTAGGACGAGAGCGTCGTTAAATTCTTTTAGGTTGCCTACTGGTAACCAGTCGGATAAAATTCATTTAGGTTTCTCACTCGCGCAAAATGGTAGGGATCAACGGCCATATTTAGGCGTTGAGATTTTTGGAATTAAAATGTTAGGGCTTTTAGATTCAGGTGCTTCACGCACAATAATTTGTAGGGACGGATGGGAGATTTTGAAAAATTTAGGGATTAGTTTAGGGAAAACCAATATTGATAGGGTTACTTTAGCGGATGGTGCAGGAATAGAAGTAGAAGGAACAGTTTCACTTCCAATTAGGGTAGAAGAAAAAGTAGTTCTTGTGGAGTGCCTCGTCATTCCCCGCCTTCCTCATAGATTGATTTTAGGAGCAGACTTTTGGGCTCGATCGGGTGTAGTCCCGGATCTTCAATCAGGGGAATGGACATTTTCGAACCAAACTTCGTTGGCTTCGATGTGCGTTGCGGAATATTTGACAGATTTAGACGAGAAACAGAAACAAGAATTAGATAGCTTTTTAGAAAATATTTTTCAAGAAATGCCTGAGGGATTTGGGTGCACACAGATGGTGTCGCACAAAATAAGGACAAAAGCTGAGCCGATTAAACAGCGGTACTATCCGGTGTCGCCAGCTATTCAAAAGTTTATAGATAGGGAATTAGAAGAGATGCTCCGAGCAGGAGTCATCGAAAAATCTGACAGTCCATGGGCTTCTCCCATTGTCATGATTAAGAAGAAAGATGGCACGTATAGGTTTTGTGTAGATTTTAGGAAGTTGAATGAGGTAACAGATAGGGACGCATATCCCCTCCCATATATTACGGCCATCTTAGATAAGTTGAATAACGCTAGGTTTTTGAGTTCGCTGGATATTAAATCTGCATATTGGCAGATTCCAGTCGAAAAGGAATCTCGAAAGTATACAGCTTTCACTGTTCCAGGTAGGGGTTTATTTCAATTTTTGAGGATGCCATTTGGATTACATAATGCACCTGCAACATGGCAAAGATTTGTAGATACGGTCCTTGGACCGGAGTTAGAACCATTTGTTTTTGTCTACCTCGATGACATCATCATCGTTACCGACACTTTCGAAAAACATATGGAGATTTTAAATGAGGTTTTTAGAAGATTAGTTAAGGCAGGTTTAAAAGAAGGTAGGGAAAAATGTCATTTCGTTAGGCCATCTTTGAAATTTCTGGGATATGTTGTAGACAGAAACGGTTTACACATGGACCCAGAAAAGATAGAAAGCATGTTAGGGATTCCTTCACCCAAAAATGTAAAAGAGGTTAGGAGTTTTATCGGAACGGTATCCTGGTACAGGAGATTTATACCAAACTTTGCGAGTTTGGTTAAGCCGTTATCCGATCTTCTTAAGAAGAACAAAAAGTTTTAGTGGGATAGTGAGTGTGAGGAAAGCTTCCGAAAAGCTAAAGAGTGTTTAGTTGCAGCACCCATCCTAACGTGTCCGGATTTTACGAAGCCATTTGTCGTTCAGACAGACGCTTCGGACTTTGGGATTGGGGCTGTTTTGAGTCGGAATTATGATGAAGGAGAAAAAGTGGTTTGCTATTTAAGCAGGTCACTAAATAGATGTGAGAGAAACTATTCGACCACAGAAAAAGAGTGCTTAGCTGTTCTGTGGGCTATAGAAAAATTGCGGCCATATTTAGAGGGAGTGAGATTTACGGTCATCACCGATCTTACTTACTTACTTAAGGTGGCGCAGACAGTCCATTGTGGACCACGGCCTCAACCAACAATCCTCGCCAGCTAGGCCGGTCCCTAGCCAGTGGCCTCCAGTTGCGCACACCAAGTTGGTTGAGGTCGTTTACCACTTGATCGCGCCACCTTAGATGGGGTCTTCCAGAACTGCGTCGGCCCTCCGGGTTGGAATTGAAGACTCGTCGGGCAGGAGCGTTTTCGTCCATACGCTCCACATGGCCCAGCCATCTAAGCCGCTGAATGTTCACCTTCTTAACCAAGTCAATGTCGCTGTATAGCCCGTACAGTTCGCCATTGAATCTTCTCCTCCATACTCCATTGATACATACAGGCCCGAATATCACCCGAAGAATCTTTCTCTCAAAGCACCCCAGCCTGTATTCATCCGATAGTGTCAGTGTCCACGCTTCTGCCCCATACAGCAGAACTGGGATGATAAGGGTCTTGTATAGTGTCTCCTTGGTCCTTTGAGAGAGGGCTTTACTACTAAGATGCCTTCTTAGTCCGAAGAAACAGCGATTGGCAAGAGTGATTCTTCGACTGATCTCTTCACTGATGTTGTTCTGAGAGGTTATAGTGGAACCCAAATAGACAAAGTCCTTGACAACCTCAAAGTTATATCTGTCCATTGTGACGTTTTGTCCGAGCCTACGGTGATGATCTACTTCACCCGAGGACAGCATATACTTTGTTTTATCTTCATTTACAGCCAGACCCATCCGAGCCGCTTCCACTTCAATACTTGCGAATGCTCCACTGACAGCGCGCTTCGTTCTTCCAATAATGTCAATATCATCAGCATAGCCAAGTAGTTGAACGGATCTAAAAAAAATCGTACCGCTGGTGTTGACATGCGAGTTGCGTACGATTGCCTCAAAAATGATGTTGAAGAGGTTACACGACAGCGCGTCACCCTGTCGTAAGCCTTTCTCGACATTAAATGAGTCGGTAGTGTTCTTACCAACCTTGACGGAGCAGCGAGAGTTCTCCATAGTCATCCTGCACAATCGAACGAGTTTGGCAGGGATGCCAAGAAGCGACATGGCTCTGTATAGCTCGTTCCTGTTTACGCTGTCATAGGCTACTTTAAAATCGATAAAGAGGTGTTGAGTATCGATCTGGAATTCTTGGGTCTTTTCCAAAATCTGCCGAAGTGTGAAAATTTGGTCGACGGTTGACTTACCGGGTCTGAAACCATACTGATAGGGGCCAATCAGTTCACGTGCGAAAGGGTTCAGACGTTCACACAGAATGGCCGACAAGATTTTATAGGCGACATTTAGGAGACTTATACCTCTGTAGTTGGCGCAGCTTAGAGTATCTCCTTTCTTGTGGATAGGGCACACAATGCTGAGGTTCCATTCGTCAGGCATACTTTCATCCGACCAGATTGTACAGATGAGTTGGTGTATGTTCCTCACCAAGTCATCTTCCGCTGCTTTGAAGAGTTCAGCCGTAAGGCCATCAGCTCCAGCAGCCTTGTTGGTATTTAGTTTAGATATTGCTATCCGAACTTCTTCTTGGTCGGGAGGACGGAAATTTTGTTCATCATCATCCAAATCGAATGGATCATTCTGCCTGACAGCGATTAGTTGGTTGTCTTCGCCGTTTAACAGTCTGCAGAAGTGTTCTTTCCAAATTCTCAGCACCGACTGTGTATCTACAACGACATTCCCACCCTCGTCTCTACAAGCTTCCGCTCGGGCTTTGTAACCCTTGGACGAATGCTTTACCCTTTGGTAGAACTTTCGAACATTGCTTCTGCCGTAGCACCCCTCAATTGATTCAACCATTCGTTTTTCCAGTTCTCTTTTTTTCACCGATCACTCTTCTCTAATATGGTTGAGCAAGTTGAAGGATCCGGCAGGTAGGCTGGCACGATGGGCTGTACGTATGCAACAGTTCGACTTCGACATTGTTCACCGCAAAGGAAAGGATCATGTGGTGCCAGATATGCTTTCTCGTAGCGTATCTCCGGGATTTCAGAGCCCACAGTCGATCCCTGGATATCAAAAATGGTAGGAGAAATAGATAAAAAGCCATTGTCTTTTCCAGCATGGCGAGTAGAAGATGGAAAATTATTAAAATTCGTTAGGGCAAGTCATGTTTTAGTCCACGACATGAATAGTGAGTGGAAGATAGTTGTTCCCAAAAATGATAGGAGGAAAATTTTAGAAAATAATCACGACCATCCGTTAGCAGGGCATATGGGGGTAAAGAAAACTTTTGCTAGGATAGGAGAAAGATATTACTGGCCCAAAATGAGGTCAGATATCACTAGGTATATTAAAAATTGTAAAGTTTGCCAAAGTGTGAAACCAGTGAACGAAAAACCGGCTGGGTTGATGACGGAGAGGGAAGGGGTAACCGATCCGTGGGAGATGATTTGTATTGATTTGGTAGGTCCACTTCCGAAATCGAGTAGAGGTTTTGTCTATATCTTAACTGTCGTCGACTATTTCACGAAGTTTCCATTGTTCCCGTTGAGATCTGCAACGGCGAAGTCTGTTTGTAAGGAGTTGGAAGACAATGTCTTCTTGTTGTTTGTCGTTCCAAAATGTGTTGTTTGTGAGAACGGTCCGCAGTTCAAAAGCAAGGAACTGAAGTCTTTGTGTGATAGCTATGGTTCCACAATTAGGTTTACGGCGAATTACCATCCTCAGGCTAATCCGTCAGAACGGATTAACCAAATCATAAAAAATACTATTAGGGCGTACGTTTCGGAAAACCATAGGTCTTGGGATGCACAGTTAGCTAAAGTGGCGTGTTGTATACGCACGTCACATCACGAAGTTTTAGGCGTGTCGCCTTACTACGCGAATTTTGGTCGAGGGATGGTGACTTTTGGCAAACCCTTAACCACCATTCCGGATGTTAGGAGTGATAGCACGGATGACACAGGGGAAAGGTTTAGGTTGCTAAGGGAAGAGATAGGGAAAAAGTTAGAATCAGCATCCAAGATGGCGGCGAAAAGGTACAACCTTAGACGAAGGGATGTACAATATCTTCCAAACGAATTGCTTTGGCGACGTAATTTCAGTTTGTCTGATGCAGCAAACTACTACACGGCAAAATTAGCGCCTACATTTTTAGGTCCGTTTCTTATTAAGAAACGCGTGTCTCCATGGACGTACGAGCTCAAGGACGAAAAAGGTACCTTTCGAGGAACCTGGAACGTCAAAGATCTGAAGCCGTACTACAACGTTTCCTCGGAAAATTCCGATACTTAGTCGCGTAGCAAGGACTAGCTGCGCTAAGAGTTACTGAGAGCTTCACAGCTCTGTGATGTGCATTAACTTTCGCCCAGAGCGCTTGAGATGTAGATGTGTTGTGTTGTAGTGAATTCCATTTGGTTGTTTTGTTTACCCTTCTTTTTTATCCTTTTTACTTCGCTTTCTTATCTGAAAGCCAATTTTCTTCTTTGGTAGGTAAGGGTGGAATTTGTTACGGTAAGATTTACCGCAACAAAAATCATTCTTTTGGTTCTTAAAACCTTGTCAAATCGTGCGCTTTTGGCACGGTTAAACTCTCGATATTTGTTTCCGCTGCATCCCAACGATTCCTATTCTTACCCACATTTTGAGTCCGTTGTCCTCTGGGAGTTTTGAGAGTGACTCAGAGAGGATAACAAAGCAGGTTATTTTCCATCGGTTTGAGCCAGCGGACGAGCTGGAGACTTGCCCGCAACGTATTCTAATTTAATCGTTCTGAGCCAGCGGATGAGCTGGAGACTCACACGCATCAGTCTATCGTGTTGAGCCAGCGGACGGGCTGGAGACTCGCACGCATAGTAAAGAAAGTGATTAAGCTTTCCAACGAGTTCGAAAGAGGAGCTCACAACAACACAACAAAGTGTGAATTATAGTCACACCAACATAAATTTAGAATGGGCGAGTGCCCACCGTAAAGTGTCGGATATCAAAGAAAGATCGTAATGATGTGTTTTCCCCTTTTTAAATATTATCTGCGCGGAGGTCTACGGAACTAAGATTATTCTTGTTCATTTTGTACCATTTTAGTTGGAAAATGGTTAGGATTCTTTCCAACAAAAATATTCTTCTCAAAGCAATTAGTTTGGGCCGGTTTGGGCGTGGTGTCGTAGTTTTCCACTTGCCTTTTAAAATTAAATATAATTGACGTTATACGGCTGAACACGTCCACTGAGCCTACGAGGATCGCATCCTCAACGCATAGGATCGCGTGCAATGGTTGTATCACCGCTCTCAGTCGCACGTCTCTGCATAGATGGGCGAGATGCTGCTGTATAACTGAGACAAGAACACCACCACGCAAAAGATCCGAAGAGGATGGCTATATGGTCGGGGCGAAGTGGACAAGCCAAGCCTCCATTTTGGATGACAATTCAATTTTGGATTTTTGAAAAGAAAGGAATAATTTTTAGAGGAAAATAATTTTAAAAGAGAAGTGAAAAACTATACCGAGAAGATTTAGCGAAATTTGGAAGAAAACTTGGAGAGTGAAAGAAGAAAATCATTTGAGGAAATCTCGATTTTAATTTGGGAAAAGCCTTGAGAAGTGTACTTTTGTTGGAGAATTTTGGATTTGCAAAGCTTAGTATTTTGTGTCTGCGTGTGACGAAAATTTGAGCTTGTCTTTGATCGTTTAAATTGCCTTAATTCGTTTTTATTTGTGACCCAGTGTGGGGCAGATATATTGTTGTTAAAGTAGGCCTTCGCTGAATATTCGTTTTCCTCCCAAGATTGTGGGACTCGCGACCTTTATCTTTACATTCAATTACCATTGTGACCTTTCTTTGTGTCTATTTGACACAAACCATTGTTTGCTTCTTTTTATTATTTGCTTCTATATTTATTTTCGAGAATTAGCCTTCTGCTAACCTCGAAAAACTATTGTTCTTGCTTTTTCTTTTTGTTGAAAAGACTCTGGGTTTTCGTCCAGGCCTTCTGCCAAGGTTTCCCAGACCAATAACTACCAATCAATAAAATAATACAATTTCCCATTGGGAATAATAATTCTTTAGTTTAATTCCTTGCAATTGAAGACATTTTTCAGATTAGCATTGGTAAGGCAAACTACCATAAAAGTTTCCTGGCGCCCACCCTGTAACGTAAATACTTGTATCTACGTTCCACCCCCTTCCATCAAACCATCAAACCATATCACTTTAATCAGAACATCTCTTTTAATTTTAATCCTACATTAAAATATATACCCACCTCGCCTACCTGCAATAATTTCTTTTCACATACGATCGCTTTGATTACCTACATACTTTTTACTTGCGATTATAAGTACTATAAGGCAAGTTATGCATTCGTAAAAAAAAAAATTTTTTTTGGGCAATCAAACATAACATTACGATGATAGAGAAGCCTAAAAAAGTGGGTCCGACAATTCTGTCTGTCTGTCTGTCTGTCTGTCTGTCTGTCTGTCTGTCTGTCTGTCTGTCTGTCCGTCCGTCTGTATCGGCACCTACAGCCTAAACGGGTGGACCGATTTGCTTCAAACTTGGTAAATAGTATTATTATGACGTCCTTCAGAGGGGTTTTTGGAATTAGCATTCTAGCTCTAAAACTAACGGTACCTGCCATACGATTTTTATTGAAAAATTAATTTTTTCTCAAAAACGGTTTCTACGATTTTGATAAAACTTTCTGAATAGTGTTTTATTGGCAAGCTTAACGTTTTGTTTGGAATAGATTTTTCAGGAAAAGTCTTATAACGGTACCTCCCATAGGACCGATTTTTTGAAATCCGATTTTCTCGTAAGCCACTTGACGGATTTCGATGAAATTTTAAATGTAGGAGCTCTTTTATAAAAGTATCAATAAAAGTTCTTAAATTTTTCAAAAAAAGTTTTTCTGAGTTTTTTAAAAAAGTTTCAAAATTTTTTTTCAATTTTTGTTTTTTCCAAAAACGGTTTCATCTGTATTTTTTTTATTTTATTTTTCTGATAAAAACTACAAAGTGCTGGAAGTTGGCATACTCAAAAAAAAATTGGAACATATTTTCAAAAAGTTTTTCAAAAAAAACTGTTTTTTGAAAAAACTGGTCGATCGATTTTGAAATTTTTTTTTGTAAAAATTCAAAAAAGTAAAAGAAACCTGATGGATTATTTCATTTTCTCCAAAAAACAATTAAGGTATTGATTTTTAAGTGATTTATAAAATTTCATATGATTTTTTCAACGCTTTTTTCCCAAAATCTTAAGCACTCAAGATCATTTTAACACATTAGAGCAAGTTCGTGCGACCCAGTCGTGCACTTTATTTATTCGACGAATCCGTCTTGCTGACTAGCCGGTGAGACTGCATATATCATTGCAGTTGTTGTTGCAATTTTCTTTATCCATTCTCTCTCTTTTATTTTGACATTTCGTCAATAACGAAATTTCTTTGCGCGTTGCCGGTTGCACATTTGTTTACTCGTTGTTCTTTATTTTTGATTAATAAATATTGGATTCGATTTAATCCAAAGTTCCGCGGTTTACTTGTATCGTCTTCCTAATTCTTCTCATCATAAAGTCATTTAAATTCGGTTTCCTAACATAAATAATAATTTAATAAAGGTAGTTCCACACTATCCCACAGTGTAATACGACATGTCAAAAATGTGTGATGAAACAGATGTATAATAGTGTGGAAACAGAATATGACAGCGCAGATCTCATACGATTTGACATGTGTTTAGATCTGAAATATTTTTTTAGGATTGAATGTAAAACCATCACACATTCCATCACACTTTTTTTTGACATGTCGTAATACACTGTGGGATAGTTTGGAACTACCTTAAACAATATTTTGCTTACTAAACTTTATAATGCAGGTTTTCGCGGCAGTTTTTTCAATTTGCTAAATTCTTATTTTAAAAACAGAACACAAAAAGTTAATATCAACGGAATCTTTAGTGAATCAAGACTGTTAAAGAACGGTGTTCCACAGGGAGCTGTACTTGGCCCTTTGTTTTTCTTGATTTACATTAATTCTATTTTCAAACTCAAGTTAAATGGTACTTCAACAGCTTTTGCTGATGACATAGTTTTTACATATTCATCTGAGACTGTCTTTGAAAGTATTGCGAATATTGAAGAAGATCTTGAAATTTTAAGATTGTGGTTTAACTATCATAAATTGATAATAAGTGAAAAAACTAAATTTATGTGTTTTAAGGTATCTGGTAATAGTCTTTATGATTTTAATTTACGTTTTCACGGTAATGATTGTAAACAGTTTCATTTACCTATTCATAAGTGGAAGAAGTAATTTTATATCTAATTTACAATGCACAGATAGTTGCTTTAAAATTGAAACAGTTCAACAGTTTAAATACTTAGGAGTATTAATTGATTTCAACCTAAATTGGAAAGATCATATTCAAATGATTAAAAAATATATGTTGTTGGTTACACGAAAAATGTATTTAATTAAACCTTTTTGCTCCCAAAAATTTTAAAAATCGTATATTATGGACTTGCAAACTCTAAGTTGCAATACGGCATAACAAGCTGGGGAGGTTCGTGTGCTAATACTTTCATACCGTTATTGATAGCACAGAAGCATTTAATACGACTTATTAAAAAAAAAAAATCGGTTTGCTGAAAGTTTGCCCTTATTTAAGGAATTGCAAATTCTACCAATGAGACATTTATATGTTTTTAAAGTATTGAGAGAGTTTTTCAAACAAAGTGGAAGCATTCCTAGTAGGAATTATCAAATGTACAACCTACGTATAAACGATTTGAGTTTAGTCAATGTTCCTCTTGCTCATAGATCTCATTTCTCTCATTTTTATACATACACAGCCCCAAATATTTTCAATAAATTGCCCTTATCTATTTGAGAAACCCTTTCTTTTACTTGTTTTACTAAAAAGTTTATAGACTGGTTATTCACTTTGAATTTTAATTGTATCGAGTCATTAATTTAAATTTTTTTCATCAGCACTAATCTAAAATTAATGTAAAAAAAAAAACAATAATATTGATTTGTATAAGATGAATTGTTAAATATCTTATAATATTTATTCTATTTAGTTGCTATAGCAAGCTTTTCTTAATTCTCTATTCTAATTTACACTGATTGTCACCCCACATCAAATACAAATGGATTTTCAATTTGATGTTTCATTCACCTCTAACTTCCTAGTTAAAGAACACTATTATTCACCTTCTTTATTATTAAATTGTTATATACATAATTTAAAGTTTAAATGAATGAATAAATAATACAATACAAAATTACGCAGTCGGTGCTGAGAATTTGGAAAGAACACTTCTGCAGACTGTTAAGCGGCGAAGACAACCAACTAATCGCTCTCAGGCAGAATGATCCATTCGATTTGGACGGTGATGAACAAAACCTCCGTCTACCCGACCAAGAAGAAGTTCGGGTAGCAATGACAAAACTAAAGTCCAACAAGGCTGCTGGAGCGGATGGCCTTACGGCTGAACTCCTCAAAGCAGCGGGAGATGACTTGGTGAGGAGCATACACCAATTCATCTGTACAATCTGGTCGGATAAATGTATGCCTGACGAATGGAACCTCAGTATTGTGTGCCCTATTTACAAGAAAGGAGATATTCTAAACTGCGCCATTTACAGAGGTATAAGTCTCCTAAATGTCGCCTATAAAACCTTGTTGGCCATTCTGTGTGAACGTCAAAACCCTTTCGCACGTGAACTGATTGGCCCCTATCAGTGTAGTTCCAGGCCCGGTAAGTCAACCGTCGACCAAATTTTCACACTATGACAGATTTTAGAAAAGACCCAAGAATTCCGGGTCGATACTCACCACCTCTTTATCGATTTTAAAGTCGCCTATGAGAGCGTGAACAGGAACGAGCTATACAGACCCATGTCACTTGTTGGCATCCATGCTAAACTCGTTCGATTGTGCAGGACGACTATGGAGAACTCGCGCTGCTCCTTCAAGGTTAGTAAGAACACCACCGACTCATTTAATGTCGAGGAAGGCTAACGACAAGGTGAAGCGCTGTCATGTTGCCTCTTCAACATCAATCTTGAGGCAATCGTACGCAACTCGCATGTCAACACCAGCGGTACAATTTTTTTTAGATCCGTTCCATTACTTGGCTATGCTGATGATATTGACATTATTGGAAGAAAGAAGCATGTTGTCAGTGGATCATTCGCAAGTATTGAAGTGGAGGGGGTGAAAATGGGTCTGGCTGTAAATGAAGATAAAATAAAGTATAAGCTGTCCTCGGGTGCAGAAGATCGTCACCGTAGGCTCGGACAAATTGTCACAATGGACAGATATAACTTTGATGTTGTCAAGGACTTTGTCTATTTGGGTTCCACTATAACCTCTCAGAACAACATCAGTGAAGAGATCAGTCGAAGAATCAATCTTGCTCATTGCTCTTTCTGGAGGCCACTGGCTAGGGACCGGTCTAGCTGGCGAGGAATGTTTGTTGAGGCCGCAGTCCACAATGGACTGTCTGCGCCACCTTAAGAGGCCTTTTCATGAATGTGGGAACTATTTGTAGATCCCATTCATAATCGAAGGCTCAACCCATTGTGGATTCCACATAGGGAATCCACAAAACTCAAAGAATGTGCGAAAAAAAAGCCATCACCCATACTGAACTTATTTTGTGTCGTCTTTCCGCCTGGTGTATGTATCCTTTGTTTGGATTTGTGTATATACAAATAATGTATCTCGTGTATTGTTGTTGCGTTTGGTATTCGATATGGTTTTAGTGTAGTTTTTGTTGTTGGGTGCAGCCTGCCGCGTGCAGGTACCTAAAGAGATTTATAATGTGAAGATGGAAAAATTCAGAATAAAAGAATTTTGTACTTTTCGTATTAGGCATTCGAAATTGGTTTGGGTGAAAGCCAAAATTATTGAAATGTGACAGCGTCTTACTTAAAATTATTTAATTAAAAAACAATGGTAACAGTTACAATGCCATGCTATACCTTTTTGTAAAGCAAAACATTTCTTCTTTTATTTTATTTTTAAATAAAGTTGTTCCAGTGAACAGTGAACAATTAATCTTCAAACTCATTAAAAAAAAAAAAATTTTTTAAATGTTACGTAATTAAGTACTTATCTCCTTTTTTGTTTCCAAAATTCAATTCTCTTATTATTTTAAAGTCTTAAACAGGAAACCAGCTGTTTTGTACTTTTTGCGAAAATCAAAAATGACGAATACGAGTTCTTTTTTAAAGAAAAACCTTTCTTTAAATTTTTATGTCACTTTCAAAGATTTAGAGGATTATCCTTCGTTTTATTGTTTTTATATATCTAAGAACTTACAAGTATACCTATACAACAAAATAACAAAGTAGGTACTGGATTAATAATAATATGTGCTAGCTAAAGATATATTATTTCTTTTCTTGCAATGTATTTATCTTTATGTAACACATATTTTGTATTTAAGTTAAAAAACAGGTAGGACCCGCCGAAGCGGCGCCGCGCCGTCGAATACAATAACAAAAAAAAATTGATAGGTCAATTTACAGGTGTTAAGAATAAAAATGTGTAGAATAGGAATCATCACCATTTTATTGTAGTTTGAATTTAAAACTCTAGATTTCAATGGTTGTTTTGAAATGAACCTGCAATTTTGAAAAATAAGTAGGTGTTATAATTATTTGATTATGTACATACATAAGTAATTTTATGTACATACTAAATTAATTTTCTTTGATTACATATATGTATATTTTTTTTAATATGGGGTCTTTTTCCACACCACCCATGGGTTAAGACAATCGGCGGGTTTTTTTTTTGTGGTTTCCCCTAAAGGCCTAGTCCACGAACAGAACATGAAAATATTCTTTCAATGTAAAGATCATATTTGCTGCTAGTCCAAATTGGAAACACAAAAACGTTCCTCTTGGAAATATGTAACTGTCCTTGAATTTGGTAATAATAAATATGGCTCTTACTAAGACCAGTTATGCAACCATCATCGGAAACTGTGATGTATTTAAGTCTTTTGTTTCCGATAGCGGCAATCGGATCCAATCCAGCAATAGAAAAAGGACATTTTATTTCGCAAATAGTGTTTTGGTCTATGATTCCATCTGGTGAAGCTCAAAGGTAAGAAAATTCTTCGTCAACGAATAACCCACTACCTTTAATTTTCTGGCCAAGTTGTCGCTCAAGCTGTAGTCTTGCGTCGTCTTCACTTATTTTCCCATGGTTTATAGAATTTGTGAAAATTTCCTGTGGATGAGCGATCCTTTTTACATGGCCCTCGAATTTCTTAGCTTTGCAGATTGTACCGAAAGCAGAAGCAGTCAACATATATTTCCTCGTCGCAGACCATTTGGTGTTATTTGATTGACCCATTGTTTGCTGTTGTAAGAGGAAGCGATTCTTTTGGTTGTCTTCAAGCCTAGAATAATTTCCTGTTCAGCAGCGAATTGTTCCGGTCCCATGTCTGGCTGTCTAGAACCATATTCATAGCCAATATCTCTTCCAGTAAGAGCACGGTTTATTCTGAGAATGGTTTTGCGCTTGCTGTACACTTTCCTTTTCCTTCCTCGTTCATTGTTGCGCAGTCGACGTAATTCAAGTTCCCTGATTCTGGTTCTTTAGCTGTTTTATAAACTTGTCTATATAATTCCGATATTTGAGTCTTCCCGTTAAATTGAACTACAGCAGCAAAGCACCTATAGAATAAAAAAAAAAAAAATGTTAAAAACACATTACACGTTTTGGTTAAAATTACTTACCGGTCCGAGTATCCACTGCCCAGTGAAAAATTTATTCTGTTACCCCCAACTAGTTTGGACACTATCGAGTTGAAATGCTCAGCTAGGTTAATTGTGTATCCAAGAAGAAGACTCTCAGAATTCCAAATAAGTCTTCTAGTTGGAGCCATAATTGACTCGTAAATTCCATCTTTCACCATAAGAGGTATCAAATTGGTTTCCATAATATTGCATATAGGTTGGACATTTTTCGTGGTCTCCAAAAACATGATGAATTACGTTTCCAATATCATTTTTAATTGCTAAAAGGGAGCTTTCTTTTGTTTCACTGTTGTTCCGTCTATATTTTAATGAGCTCAAAATGTCTTTTCGTATGCGTTCCAAGTTGTTGGTAAGAACGCCTTTCAGACCAGTTTTGTTGCCTTTGGAAACAGCTTCCAGCTTGTTTCTGAAGTTCCTCATTAAATGATTGCAGCATTCAATTTTACTTACTTTCCTTCCGTTGTATGGATCGCTTTCTGTAATTTTTTTGAATGAACTGCTATCTCCATCAGCAAGCATCGTTAGATATCTTAGTCCTCGTTTTTCGACACTGCGCTTAAAAGCTTCTACTAAAATGTCAGATTCCATAAGAGCTGAAGGTCCCTCATAGTTTCTAGTACATACATGTTCGGTGCTATTCTGTAATCCTCTTCGGGCACACACAACACAGTATTTGTTTTTCACACCCAACGATATAATCTTTCCAGTATGAAGTCCTACGACAACGGCTGCTCCTGACAAAGCGGAAAAATTCTTCCTATATGATCTTTTGCTCCAGCAGGCGTCTGTCACAACGGTTATAAATGGAACTCCGTCAACCGGATCAACATCACCGCGTTCTCGTGCAGCTTCAGCTTCTTCTTTGGCAGCAAGTAACATTTTCTTGTCTGCTACGTCTTTCCACGTTCTTCCAGCTGTTTTTTCGACTTCATGGTATTTATTAAAACAGAGACAAGGTAAGTCTGGAACTAACGAAAACGTTTCAAGCTGGGAATATCCACAACCTATACTTGTTATTCCAAGCACAGCGGCTGTGTTGACGCACAGACAAGAGAAATATACAGATGTCGAATATGGGCTCTATCAAGTTTAGTTCTCCGTTTTAATGAAGATGACGCCACTAAACACTTTTCTCAGATTTGTGTATGATCATACGGTTTGAGAATTATGATCTTACTTCATACCGATTCCAGAACGGCAAATTGCCAACTAGTCACATTTCACACATAATTTGTCTTTTTGTTTGTTTTTTTCTGACTCGCGTCAATGTGACTGGTGCGGTGGCAGCGCGGCGCGCGGCAGGTGACGACGTGTCTTGTGATTTTGTGATCGAAAAAGGATTAGGGGTTGATGGGTTACTTACGATGTTTTTTTTTTTTTGTTGTTTTCTTAGATGCTTAAATACTTACTGAGAAAGACGATGCAAAAAAGATTGAGTGAGTTTTGATCGCGACGGTTGTACGGATTGAGTGCTCCACTTATTTATTTAATTTAAAGTTGTTATACGGCATTGGCAACAATAAATCTTAGTCAGAAGTGAAATTTAAAAAAGTTTTAATTAAGCTAGTAAATTTTTTTTGTTCAACAATAGATGCTTGAAACATCAAGAAAACTTAAATAAAAATAAAATGTTGTGATTGAACTTGATACTTGAGTGAAAAAAGCTAACAAAGAACAAAAAGAAAAAAAAAGAAAAAGAGAGAACTTTATACATAATGAGCCAGCTTATATGCAAATTGTCCAACAAGCACGTAGAGAAAGAAAAGGACGGCATTTTATGCAGTGGTGTGTGTAATGGAGTTTTCCATCTCTCTTGCGTTAGTATTACTGAATATGATAAACGCTTGACACAAGAAAAAGAATGCATGCTATTTCATTGCATAGAATGCCAAAAATTTACAAAACAATTATTAAAGAGTTTAAATGATATCCAGAGTCCTATAACTAAAAACAGTGAAGTAGTAAATAACATTGAAAAGAAAATTAACGATACAAATACGTTTTCATCAAGTTCTATTCCAAGTAAAAATAATGTGTCTTTTTCAAATGTTTTGGTAAATGAACCACCAATTATTATTGCTCCTAAAAATACACAAAACAGTGACACCACAAAAAAAGCGATTAAAGGGAATATTGATCCTCAATCCCTCTCTTTAAAAGTTCAAAGCGTAACTAATCGTAAGGATGGTGCAATAGCAATTAAATGTGTACTAATTCAAGAGAAAAGATAGAACGTGAAGTGTCAACAAAAATGGGGGATGAATATAGTGTAATGACACCTAAATTCAATGATCCGAATGTAATAATTTGTGGATTAAATGAAGAATGGGTAGCGGAGGATTTGTGTGAAGCAATAAAATCTCAAAATGATATTAGTGAAAACTTTAAATGCGTGCGCATTTATAGATGTCCACGTAAAAATAGATTTAATGCAATTTTAAAAGTTAATGGTGAACTCTATAAGAAAATTTTAAATTTACAAGTGATCAATATTGGATGGGATCAATGCTCAGTGTATGATTATACATGGGTAAAAAGCTGCTATAAATGTTGGGGCTACAACCATGAAGCCAAAACTTGTAAGAATGATGCAGCCTGCCCTCGGTGTGGTGAATCCCATGATGAACGACAATGTGATAAATCTATGAAGTGTATTAATTGTGTTCAGTATAATGCGAATTTAAAACTTAATCTTGACGTTGATCATGATAGCCGAAGTAACGAATGCCCGGTATTCAAAAAAAAGTTCAAATTCAAAAGAACAAAATTAAATATTAGCAACCAACGGAAATCACTCTTGTGTACTTCAATATTCAAAGTTTAGTTGCAAATTTCAACGAACTTGAACAAATTGTAATTAATATGAAGTTTGATATTATTGTGCTTAGTTAAATTTGTTTAATCGAAAATATTTCAGATAATGAAATAAATATCGAAAATTATTATAATTTAATACGATGTAACAGTTCATCAAGACACACAGGTGGTAGGTGGTATTGCTATTTATGTTAATGAAAATTTTCATCAAGACACACAGGTGGTATTGCTATTTATGTTAATGAAAATTTTCAGTTTGAACAACTAAGTACTCTAAACGTAAACTTGGATATATGCTGTCTTTCGATTAAAGTACGATGTGGACTATTTTATTTTGTACTGTCTGGTTTATATAGATCTCCATCGTCATCCAATAGACAATTTTGTGAGCATTTTAGTGAGTTGATGGATTCTTTGGTTCAAAACAATAATGATATTATCTTGATTGGTGATTTTAATATTGACTGGTTCGATGAAAATAATATTTACAAGCGCGATTGTCATAAAATAATTCTTGAAAATGGATGTACCCAGATGATAAGTGAACCAACAAGAATAACGAGTACTTCTAGTATTTTAATTGATTATGTTGTTTCAAACTGTTCTCAATTAGTAACTAAAGTCAATGGTGAATTGGATATCGCAGATCATGAATCCATTTGTGTAAAACTTCCCCTTAGAGAAAACCAAATCACGAACCAAAAGTTAAAAGAATACAGATGTTAAGGTATTCCAAGGCCAATTTTTATTAGCATTTGAGCAAAGTGGTATAAATTTTTACGATTTTACCTGTGTTAACCAATTCGCGGAAAACTTTATAAATAAATTATTTAATGTAGTGAATCAGTTTAAAATCGTTAAGAATATAAGAAAAAATAATAATCCATGGTTTAATCAACATCTATATTCGCTCAAAAATCAAAAACGTGTTGCAAAAAGAAAAGCTATCTTTACAAATAGTTAAGACGATTGGTCTACCTTCAGAGATTTTCGAAATACTTATTCAGGAGAACTCGATTACGCGAAAAACAATTATATAAAAGATACTCTATCTAACTGCTCTAATCAGAAAGATATGTGGAGAACAATAAAATCGCTAGTACTGCGCGAAACAACAAGTGAAATAACGAAGGTTGAATTCGGTGGTGATGTTATCACAAACAACAAAGAACTAGCAAGTCGGTTTAATACATTCTTCATCGAAAGTGTAAAAACAATAAATAATGCAATTGACAAAGTACCATTTGTCAACCAAATAAACTATGTAATTGAAAATCCCTTCAAATTTAATTTAATAACAATACACGATTTAAAAAAAAACTATTAAAGAACTAAATAATAAAAAAGACAGTGATCTTTTATCCCCAAAATTTCTGCTCGACGCTTTTGGTGTAGTTGGCCCCGCGCTTCTCAAAATAATTACCACATCGTTAACTCAAGGTCGGTTTCCATGTACATGGAAAAGTTCAATTGTGACACCAATTGAAAAAATAAAAAAAAAAACAGTGAAGTGTGAAGAATTTAGGCCCATTAACTCATTGTCGGTTTACGAAAAAGTTTTGGAATAGGTTGTATATAAACAATTATCGAAGTATCTTTCTGATAACAAAATAATTATCGAAAATCAGTCTGGATTTCGTCAATCACATTCTTGTGAATCTGCAGTAAACATGGTACTTATAAGGTGGAAAGAATCTATCTCAAAAGGTAAAAAACTTGTTTGTGTTTTTCTGGATCTTAAACGGGCTTTTGAAACAATCGATCCTAATATTTTGCTGGAGAAGTTGTGCAAGTATGGAATCACTGATGTCGCTTTAGATTGGTTTCAAAGTTTTTTATTAGGGCGTTCTCAAAAAACAAAAATCAATAATGTTTTATCTGATCCTGAACCAATTGATCTAGGAGTCCCACAAGGATCAATACTTGGACCCTTACTTTTTAATTGTTACATCAACGATATGAACAAATGTATTACAAATTGTGAGCTTGCCTTGTTTGCAGACGATTCACTTATATTTGTTGAAGCTGAAACGACCCAGGAATGTGAAAGACTACTGAAAGAAGACCTTGATATTTTGAATGTGTGGCTAAAGGCTAATAAACTCAAACTGAATGTCTCAAAAACTAAGTGTATGGTATTAAATGATAATGTTAATATAAGCGTTACTTTAGATCAAGAAACTGTAGAACAAGTATTACAAATAAAGTACTTAGGTGTAGTTATTGACTACAAATTAAGTTTTTTTTTTTTTTTTTTTTTATATATATTCAGTTTTTATTCATTTCATTATTTAAAACTATCTTAATGCTAACAAAAACCTTAAAAAAACTAGCTTAAATATCAACTTAATATAACTTACTGGCCCTGAGCGGGCGCTCTAAATTATCCCATAACCAATTAAAACTATACCATTCGGCTTAGGTCTAACTTATTTCTAGTAATTCAATATCTTATGTCTAGTAATTTTGAGAAAATTTATTTTGTTTTAAAAATCTCAAATTCGTATCGTATTTTTATTATTTTATATAAAACTTAAACTCTACCTTATACCTATATTAAAATTAAAACTACTTAAAACTACCTTAAACTACTTATATCTAGAACAGCCACAGCAGTTTTTTGTGATTTTTTTGTTTGTGTTTTGTGTTTTTTTTTTGTTTTTTTTTTTTTTTTTTTTTTTTTTTGTGCCACCGTGCCTGCTCTACCTTATTCTACCTTAAACCTATGTAAGCTGACCAAGGTGATTAACATTGACCAACTTTCTTTATCTTACTTCATCACTCAACCACCAAAAGTGCCGAGCTTGTTTAAGAATATCCCTACGGTCGCGGTTGGATACAGTCCTACTGAACCGAAGGCACTCTGCTCCGTTTCCTGCGGCGACATCTCGGTCGTACAGGAGTCGCCGATCCACAGTTCTACGGCCGACGTGGTAGATCAACGGAACCGCCAATCTATCCTGTATCAGCCCTCGACTGTCTAGAAAGGGGAAAGCCTCAGGTGGGATAAATCCGCTTAAACGTGCTTGTTCAAAATATTCATCATTTGGGTAGTAAGCCCCAAAGATGAGTCCATTAGAAGAGATAACGTGACCGCGAATAAGTTACAACAAGAAGTTATCTATCCTGTTTATGTTGACCACATTGTATAGGACCTCGTTGGAATAGTATCGTTTGTACTCCGACTCTGGTGTTCTGTGTAATCCAAGGCAGGTCCTTAGACACTGCCTCTCAAACACCCGAATCTTTTCCTTTTGAGATGGGGCAACGTTGAACCACACAGGGCACCCATAGGCAATCATCGGCCGGATGAGGGCCATGTAGCAAATCACCTTCACCCTGCTGTCAAGACGGCTGCTATAAAACAGCCGTTTTGTCAGGGCAAAAGCTCCCCTAGCTCTGGACAGAGCAGCATCTATATGTCGGTTGAAATATAGATACTGATCCAGCCAGATACCAAGGTACTTTACCACACTTTTACTCGCCAATGAATGTCCACTTGGTCCAACGATCACTAGACTCCTCCAGTTCTTTCTCGTATCCCCAGAAGCCCTAGACAATGGGGTTCTAAACAGGATAGTTTCGCATTTCTGGAAATTGATTTTCAATTTCCAGTCATCGCAATACTGCTGAATCTTGTCGAAGTCACGCTGTAAGAGAATTCTGATAACATCGACTTTTGGAGCTGTTCTGTACGCTACAAGGTCATCGGCATACGCAATCACATGAGTAAGACAACCTATCAGATCACTGGTGTAAATACTAAAAAGGATCGGCGAGTTTACCGCTCCTTGCTGTAGACCATTTTGTATGTCAAATGTTGCGGTAGAAGTTACATTGCCACTTTTGACAACAAACTTTCTACCATTAAGCATGTCATAGAGAATGTATAATAATGGTTTACTTATGCCAAGTCTCGTCAGCTTCAGATAAAGCCCCTCTAACCAAACGGTATCGAAGGCCTTTTCCAAATCAACCAAAACGGCGCCCGTGCATTGTTTCTTAGCTTTGTTCCATTGGATATCAGAGACTAACTTAGACGCAGCATGAATGGTGTCATGCCCCGCCTTAAAGCCAAACTGATTTTCCGGAATAATATTTTTGTCCTCTGCCCACTTGGTCAGAGCTTTACTTAGAACTTTTTCGAATACCTTACTGATACTCGGAAGAAGACTTATCGACCGGAGATTTGCCGGATTGGAGTTGTCCTTTCCCTTTTTCGGGAGAGGATGAACCACAGCTGTTTTCCAACGCGCCGGATAATATGCATTATTCAGTGCGTTGTTAAACAGTGTGGTGTATATGTCTACTGCTTCCTTAGGAAGATGTCGCAGAACAACGTTGGGTATACCATCGACTCCTGCTGACTTCTTTTTCTTTAATGATTTGAAGATGAGCTGGAGCTCCACCTTCGATATAAGCATGGAACTAGGCCCATTTAGCTCGGCGACAGTGGCGTTCGCCAAATTGTCTTCATAAAACCTGGTGAAACCAGTGTTCTCAGATCGCCATTGCGTAATGCTGTTTCGAAGATAGAAATGGTGCACCAGAGCTCTGTTCTCCAGGTCGTGATTTGGGCGAATGCTAGCATTCACCTTATACACTTGCTGAAAAGCAGCCCCTACTGCTTCCACCTTCTCTTGAGGATCTTCAATCATAAAGAAGTCGTCATCAAGGACGGCATTCCCCGGATCTATACCTGCGATGGTAAGTACGCTTTCGTTGTCCGTATTTCTTGGAAGCTTAAGGCAAGGAAGATCGTTTTGATCATTCCTCCTAAAGATTTTATTAATTTGAGGAAACATACTCGGGTCGCTAGAATTAACGGCCCGAATCTTGTTATCCCAAAACAAATTAATAGATAATCTATAGTTCTGTTTAATAAGCAGATTGAGGTTTTTGATCGACGACTTCAGTGTCCTAATCCCCGGATCGTTTATGTCAGTAAACCGTCTGTACAAGAGTTTGAGTCGTGTAAGAAGCCTACTTTTGTGTTTGTGTAGTGCGTCAATTGTCGCGTTTCTGTATCTTCCAGTTGCGTCTTGTTCTTTGTATCGTGGGATTGTTCTGTCCATCGTTCGTTGTATTATCGCATCCATTTGAACTAGGTATTTGTCGATCTCAACGTTCGTCAGATTCCTGTCGTTTGGTGGGGCAATTTCATTCGAACAAAGTTCACTCGACAAGGCATTGGAGAAGCGTGGCCAACGCGTCTTCCTAAAATTGTAAGAGAGCGCAGGCCAACTCCATGAGTTCGTTTTGAAGCTGTATTACGGCTGCTAGTCCGCAGTGGTCACTGTCGTAGTCGATTGTCTGTAAGCAGTTTCTTGTTTGACCCACAGTGTCAGTTATTGTAAGTCTTGAGTCTATCAGTAGTAGATCCAGAAAACTACCGCTTCTTGGGAACGATGGTCTGTCAGTTGCAAATAAGTCGATCCTATACCCAACGCTGCACTGACCCATCCAATTAAAAAGATGGCATCCTCTAGGATTTTGTATTTGATTTCCCCAATCTTCATGTTTGGCGTTCAAATCTCCGGCCATAAGATAGTAGTTTTCCTCCGAGTGGAGTCCAAGACATTCGAAAAGTTTTTCAAGCTCTGAGATAAGACTAGCAGGCTGGGGTGCATCAGGTGCATACACCGCAATCACGTACAATCGCTTCCCCTGTTGGAGAGGAATGCAAATAATGCAGGCTTCTAGCAACCCGAATCTGCGCACTTCATTATTATAGATTACCTTATGGCTAATGCCTTTTCGTATGAAGATTGCGACCCCACCCCCACGAGTGGAGTTTGGTCGATCTCTTCTTACGATACTGTAATTATTATGAGTCAGTTTGTGTTTCTGGTTTAGCTTGGTTTCGCTAGCCAAGAACACATCAGGACTTTGGTCTTTTAGCAATTGAAAGAGATTTGCTCTACGATCGGTCCTAATCAGTGAATTTACATTCACAGCTAGGATCTTAAGTGGTCTCTCAGGCAGCGCGCCTTTAACCTTCATGCGTTTGGGCTGGCAAAAAAGAGTAGAGGAAATCTACCCTTTCTGCCTGCTCCCGGATCTGTTTTTGCATGTCAGTTAACAGTCCCTGAATGGACTGTAAAACCGACATCATATCTTCCTGCACCGCTGGAGCCGCAGGCACGGGAGCCTATTGAGCAATCTTTGGTTTAGGTTGTACCGTATTACCTCTTCCTGACGTCATATTGGCGAAGGAAATTTGAGGTGTCACGGCCGTTGTGGGAGGGCGCATTACTGCGCGACTTACATCAACTTTTTTGTTTCCGGCTTTTTTTGTTTTTTTCATCTCCTGGTACTTCGGACAACCTCGATAGTTAGCAGGGTGCCCGGAGCCCTTACATAGAGCACATTTTAACTGGGATCTATCTTGGACCCTATCATTCCCGAGTTTGCATTCTCCCTTTTTGTGGCTTTCTGCACATTTAACACAAACAGGATCCATAAAACAGTTTCCTGCTACGTGTCGAGGGCCTTGACAATTCAAGCACGTAGGCTCATCGTCATTTCTTTTTAGTTTTTCCCATTGTACAATCTGGTAGTCCAGCACGGTTATTTTGCTTAAACTACTCAGTTTGCTTTTGGGCGAGAGCTGAACAAGGAACATTGGAAGGTTACGTTTCTCCCGTCTTGACCGTACTGTGGTGAACGGCTTGACCCTCACGAACTCGAGTTCGTCGCTCGCCACTCTACGGAGCTCATCTAAGAGCGCATTCGGTTCCGTTGAGGAGTCAATGCCCTTAAGGATCATAGTCTGCAGTTTTTCGTCCTAAGGGGTAAATGTGTAAAATTCGGTGGCTGAGCTCTTAAGAAGTTCCTGAATTTTTGTATGATCATCCAGCGTGAAGCACTGGATTGCATGTTTTTGGTCGGTAAATCTTTTAATTGTAAACTTATTACCTATGGTCAACTTACATAACTTTATGGTATCTGCTAACTCCATTTTATATGTGTTAATTGGTGGCACCTTTTCTTTATTTACTCTGGGCTGTGGCTGTTGCTGTTGACTCTGCTGCTGTTGACTCTGCTGCTGTTGTCTCGCCGGCTGTTGTCTCTGCTGCTGTTGAATCGGCTGTTTGTGTTGTTGTTGCTGCTGTTTTAGTTGTATTTGTTGTGGATGTTGTGGCTGTTGTTGATGTTGTTGTTGTTGCTGTGTTATTGGCTACTGTTGTTGTTGTATTTGCTTCTGTGACTGTTGTTGCTGCGGCTGCTGTGGCTGGGTTTTCTTTTTTGGCCGTTGCTTTTGCGATATCAGGGCTGCTTTCTCAGCCTGTTGTTGCGCTTTTTGCTGCTCTTCCTGCGCTTTCATTTCTTGAGCTCTAAGTCGCTCCTTCTCCCTTCTAGCCTCTTGTTTGGCTTTAAGATCATGCACCATTTGGGTGAGCACGCTGATCTGCTCTGTGAGAGAAGCAATCTTCTCTTCATCGTTGACCTCTTCCACAAACTCTACGGGTGGTGGTGTCAGGTCAACTAAATTGCTGCTGTTGCTTATATAATGTCCCTGTCCTCCTTCGGGGTCGGAAACGTATTCTACGTCGTCAGGGACATTTTCTTCTGCGAGCTCGTTGTCGTCGACGTCGTCGTCGACGTCGTCGTCTTGCCGTCGTCGTCGTCTTGCTCCGAGCTCTCCATTTGTTGCTGTGTTCTAGCCACAGCATGTTTTTTCGAAGGTCGCGCTGTCTCGTCCTCGTCTCCAGCTAACAGCTTCTTTGGATTGGAGTCGTGACTGCTGACCACAAGGTTCTGTCTCGGCTTAAGCGTCTTCTTTCTAGCTCTTTTTTTAGCTTTCACTAATATGAAGCCACTATTCTTCGAAGTTTGGTTAGGAAGTGTAGCTCCTACCAAATTCTTAACTTCGGCACGTGCCGCATTAGCTACGGAACTTCTTGTCTTTCCGATATTGGTTGCAGCTAACCTTGACCCAGATATCTCCGCGGTCGTTGCTCTGCTAGCTGATGTACCCGCTATATTATCTGCTGTTGCTAAGGCATCATCATCCGATGCCCTTGCCAGCTGCTCCATTATCCAGCTATGCTGGTATTGTCGCTGTTTTTTTTGGTGTTTGTCCCAAAAATTCAATAAAAAAAGACCCTGTCGTTGGTCGCGGCCGGGATCGAACCCGGTACCCTCTGACTGGGGGTCGGCCACTCTTCTATTAGGCTAACTCGCCACTTAAAATGTCTGCTTATTTTTGAACTTAATCACTCTCGAAATTATTTAAATCTGTGAAAGTCGCCAACGAAGTGCACTCTTTCGCAGTTGATGAACGACTGACTACAAATTAAGTTTTGAACAACATGTGCAATATATTTCAAAAAAGATTTCTAAAAAAATAGGTTTCCTTCGAAGAATCCGAAATAAAGTAAACACTATTATTGTTATTATTGTACTCTTTGTACTAGAATGTCAGCTTATTAGACTTGACCATTCTTTATTCTGTCAATTGAATTTTTTTTTTTTTTTTTTTTTTTTTTTTTTTTTTGAACAACAACAACAACTTACAGGCGCTACCACCAATTGTTCTTTTGGCTGGAGATATAGCTTTTTCGTGCTTTGCCACTTTTGCACTCATCAGTCTCCTTTATATTGTGGTGCTGAGCTTTAATCCAATTTTATTTGAAAAACTTTTTATGCACACCATAGGATTCGAACCCACGCATATCAGATTTGCTCAGTCTTTGCAGTCGTATGCACTACGCATTCCACTGCTTTAGACCACTGACGTCATAGGTCGAGATGTGTTATTTGTTTATCAAATGCATTTGGAGCATCAGCATTTTTATAAGCGCCTGTAAGTATGTTGTCTTGTTCCGCCTCCATTTTTCTCCATACCTTATTTCGATAGACTACAATTCGTAGTACGTATCAAAGGGGGAGCGGTTGGAAGATCGGCAACGAACCTAGATTATTAAGTTATTATTGTTATTATTGTACTCTTTGTACTAGAATGTCAGCTTATTAGACTTGACCATTCTTTATTCTGTCAATTGAATTTTTTGAACAACAACAACAACTTACAGGCGCTACCACCAATTGTTCTTTTGGCTGGAGATATAGCTATTTCGTGCTTTGCCACTTTTGCACTCATCAGTCTCCTTTATATTGTGGTGCTGAGCTTTAATCCAATTTTATTTGAAAAACTTTTTTTTTTTTTTTTTTTTTTTTTTTTTTTTTTTTTTATGCACACCAGCCAAAAGAACAATTGGTGGTAGCGCCTGTAAGTTGTTGTTGTTGTTCAAAAAATTCAATTGACAGAATAAAGAATGGTCAAGTCTAATAAGCTGACATTCTAGTACAAAGAGTACAATAATAACAATAATAACTTAATAATCTAGGTTCGTTGCCGATCTTCCAACCGCTCCCCCTTTGATACGTACTACGAATTGTAGTCTATCGAAATAAGGTATGGAGAAAAATGGAGGCGGAACAAGACAACATACTTACAGGCGCTTATAAAAATGCTGATGCTCCAAATGCATTTGATAAACAAATAACACATCTCGACCTATGACGTCAGTGGTCTAAAGCAGTGGAATGCGTAGTGCATACGACTGCAAAGACTGAGCAAATCTGATATGCGTGGGTTCGAATCCTATGGTGTGCATAAAAAGTTTTTAAAATAAAATTGGATTAAAGCTCAGCACCACAATATAAAGGAGACTGATGAGTGCAAAAGTGGCAAAGCACGAAATAGCTATATCTCCAGCCAAAAGAACAATTGGTGGTAGCGCCTGTAAGTTGTTGTTGTTGTTCAAAAAATTCAAAATTAAAGTAAACACTATTACTGCTATAAACATTTATAATGTAATTATTAAACCACATTTTGAGTTCTGTTATACTGTTTTGTACCTAATTAATGAAAGTTCTATGAGCAATTTCGATGTAGTAAATATACTTCTATTGTAACTATGTTAAATACTTTAATATGGATGTCTGTTAAACCGAAGCCGGCTAATTCACTGTGCACAATTCACTGTGTACAATTCACTGTGCACAATTCACTGTAGGGACAATTCACTGTGCACAATTCACTGTGGTACACAATTCACTGTGGCGTGCAATTAACTGTTGTGGACAATTCTCAGTGGTGGGCAACTGTGGTGGAAATATGTACACAGCAGATAATAGGTGCCGAGGCTGTCCACATCTAGAACAATAAGGCGCTTCAATAACTGAAACAATTATTACAATCGGAACCAAAATCTGTTAGATTTTTGTTCTCTGTTTATTGTTTTAATGAAAAAAAAACTTTGTAAAGAATAATACTAATCCATTGGGAACACTTCACTGTGGTGGACAATTAACTGTGTGCATTTCATTGTGGTGTACTGTTCGCGCTCGCGAATAGTACACCACAATGAAATGCACACAGTTAATTGTCCGCCACAGTGAATTGTGTACCACAGTGAATTGTGCACAGTGAATTGTCCCCACAGTGAATTGTGCACAGTGAATTGTGCACAGTGAATTGTGCACAGTGAATTGTGCACAGTGAATTAGCCTAGACCGCTGTTAAACAGCGTATTTATTTCAATGTTTTATTTTTTGTGTTCAAAATCAAAAATAATTTACTACCAACATACTTGTCAAAATATATTCGTTACGTCAGAGATGTTCAATTATATTTAGTAAGAAATAGAGAGAATTTTAGACTGCAAACATTTAGAAATGCGAGATCTCAAAACAGTTTGATATACAAAGGATTTAAACTATTTAATGATTTGCCAAATAATGTTAAGCAATTAAGTAATAAGTTTGAATTTAAAAAAGAAATAATGAGTTTTGTTAAACAATCTATTTAATTGCCAATGTCATTGTAAATAACATATTTTTATTTATAAACCTGTATCATAATCATAATTATTGTAATTAGTAATAGCAAATTTAGCTAAATAAATCAAGAGAATTCTCTCTCTATTATTAAAATGCGGTGTGTAGATGTGGATTTATTTATGAAGCAACTATGATTGTGTATAAACACATTTTTACATACATACAAACATACCTGTTTTGTGGGGTAGCAGATTTCTTCATAATTAAAAAGAAGTTCTTTTGTTTGAAAATTTAGACTTAATGATTTTTTAAGATACACCGAAAAAAAAAAAAATTGATAATAAATATAATTTAAAATTGATAATTTTTCTTTACAATTTTCAGCTAACAATAAAATTATCAATATTGATGTTGTCCTCATATCATTTGTGTTTGAAAAATATCATTTTGATACCTATTAAAAAAGTGTTAAATTTAGAATAAAAAAACCCATTACCTATAGAAAATACTGGGTTTGTGATATTACATCATATCCATTTAATATTAAATATGTATATCAAATTGATATTTTTACTTGCTCTATAGGGCAAGTATTGGTTTCGTGCAGAAAAAAAAATCGAGGTTTTAATCAAACATGACATTACGATGATAGAGAAGACCAAAAAAGTGATTTTCGACATACCGTCCGTCGGTCTGTCTGTGCGTCTGTGCGGATGTGCGGATGTGCGCTTTTTCACGTCATGCTACAGCCTATACGGCTTGACGGATTTTCTTCAAGCTTGGTATATAGCATTTTGAAGAAAAACCATTGTCGAGGTTTTTTTTATTTTGTTTTAGCCCATCTCAAACTGGTACCTTTCAAGTAACGGTTTTTTTCATTTTGGATTTGCTCGAAAACGGCTCTAATGGTTTGATTGAATTGACTCAAACTTCGTTTGGCATCGTTTTTCATAGTGTTCTATAGGATGGCTTTGTAAACTTTTCAGTGAAGCTTTTATAAATGGTAGCTCCCATACAACGAGCCGTTCAGTTTTAGCCACTTTTTTTTGGTTTTTTCTAATTTTCTCAAAAATGGCTCTAACGATTTTTATTAAATTTTGTGTGTTATGTTCTTTTAGTGTTGTTAAGAGAACTGCGTTTTTAGTTTTTGGCAAAAAATGCTAGTAACGGAGATCTGGTCTTAACGTCTTTTTTTCAAATGGCCATAAGTTGTCAACGGTTGTATCGATTTCAAACAAACTTTGTTTGGTATAGTTCCTTACAACTCTCTATCAGATGGCGTTGCATTTTTGTCAGTTACTCTTTTTTAAATGGTGGCTCCCATACAAAAAGCCACTATTTTTTGGCCAAATTATGTAGGTTTTTCTAATATACTCAAAAAAGATTCTGCCGATTTTTATTAAGCTTTGTATGTATACTCTGTTACTTATAATTGGGCAGCACAGGGAAGATGGGGATGTTTGTCTCTCATTCGCACTCTTTTGTTTTCCGTAAGTGCTTTTCACACAAAAGCTCTTGCAGGGTTTCCGTAGTAAGCATTTCAAATAAGCAACAATCTTAAAAAAATGTTAAAGCTCTTAAACCAAAAGCTCTTCAGCAGAAACCCAAGGAAAGAAAGCTGAACGAGTTACCAAAAGAACACTGGTAACTCTGAATGCACATCAATTAAAAAGTGGTTGAATTTTAAATAGCAGCAGCCAGCAGCCAGGCCACAAACAATCAGTGCACATTTAGATGTGCCTTGAATAAGACGTGGGACTCACGTCAGATGCAATTGGAAATTCAGTGGTGGCTGAACAATTTGTATGGGGTTTCCTTCAATTTAGTGTGGTGCAAAAATATGTCACGCTACTGATAAAAGAAAAGCTTCCTCATAAGAGGTGAACTGCCCAATTATGTGTAACAGAGTATAGTATATAAAGAATATTTTGAAGAAAACTGCATTTTTTGGCTTCAAATGATAATAACGGAAATTTTTTTTAACAATTTTATTAATTTGGCCATAAGCGGACATTTATGTATATCCTTTTACAGCACCCAAAAGTTGACATCTAAATTTGATATACTAAAGGTTTCTTAACGTAAACTTAAACAGTGTTTTAATAATACTATTGCAACCTCAGAGCAAGTACGAGCGACCCAGTCGTGCGGAAATACGAAAAAAAACCTGCATCGTTTGGTGTAAAAAAAAGACAAATCCATTGACTCTTGGATAAGGAAACTGGGGTTTGGAGATATAACTCTATTCAAAACGGAGCAAGAATAAGACATCTCCTGGAGTTGTCTTGTTTTTGCACCGTTTTTCAACACTGTAAATACTTGTGCACCGCTTTAACATAGTAAGCTTTTGCACCGCTTTCATAACAGTAAACGGTCTTTACTGGTATGAGTGTATAACAAAGTTTTTGCTTGAATCTACTGTATTGTTTTGAAATGTATCATTTGGTTCAGTTAGTTCTTGGTGCGAGGTTACGTAATTAAATAAAATGCACGACTGGGTCGCACGAACTTGCTCTTATGATATGCAATTGCGTAGTGGCGGCATATTATGGATATTAAAAATAAAATGCACGACTGGGTCGCACGAATTTGCTCTAATGAGTGACAGTGGTTTATGGGCTTGAGATTTTGATAAAAATAAAATTTTCAAAATTCTTAAATAAATACTTAAACTAATTTGAGCTGAAAAAAAAGTACGCCATTTTATTTCTTGGATAAATTTGAATTTATGAGAATAAATTTAGAAAAATCTGTAGAGCGGTTTTTGAGAAAAAAAGTTTTTTTTGAAAAACTTTTTGAAAAAAATTTTCAAAAAAAATTAAAAAACGCCAGTTCATAGGTATTCAGCAAATACATTTATTTAAAATTTTAAAAAAAAAATTTAATCAGCAGTTTTCAAAATATTAATTTTTTAAATTTTTTTTTAAAAATGCTTTTAAAAATACAAAAAAATATTTTTCAAAAATATTGGTATGCAATACAAATTGAGCTGCCCACAGCTATATGTGTGTGAAATTTTGAAAGAATCGGTTGAGTCGTTTTCGAGATAGTCGAAAGCAAAAAAAAACGGTCCTATGGAAAGTACTGTTCTTAGTCATTTTTGAAAACTTTTTTTTCAGCCATATGATTGGTCGTACCTAAAAAGCAACACTGATTTTTTTAATTAAAAATCGTTAGAGCCGTTTTTGAGAAAAATAAGCTTTAACGTAACGGTTGTATGGCAGGTACCGTTATTTTTTGAGCTAAAAAAAAATTTCAATTTCCTTTCTGTACAATACCTAAAAAAGTCTATATACCAAGTTTGAAGCAATTCGGCCCACCCGTTTGGCTGTAGGTCTACATACAGACAGACAGACATACAGACGGACAGAATTTTTAGACCATCTTTTTTCGTCTTCGCTATCATCGTAATGTCATGTTTGATTGTTATCTCAAAACTTTTTTTTTCGACGAATGCATAACTTGCCTTATAGTACCTATAATCGCAAGTAAAAAATGAGTCAAAGTGAATCAGATTTTTCCATATCGGGCTCCGAATATGAAAATGGATCTCATGATGAGGAGATATCGAGTAGTGATGATGCTTTACCTGTTCAAAAAGGTAATTCATTCAAATGCTTGAATTTTCGGTGCAATATTATTGGTTTATATGGCGTTTCAGGAAAAAAGCGTGTGCGCAATCCGAACGCGTGGAAAAGAAACGCAGCTAAAAGGAAGAGAGCAGAAGGCAAGAAGTACACAAATCTTAAGGGAAACACCGTAGCAGCAAAAACAATGGGCCAGCCATGCAGTTGCAAGAAAAAATGCTTTGACTCTGGACGCCAGGATTTGTATGCGAAAGTTTTTCATGAATTTAATAAGCTGGCAAATAAAGAAAAACAAGACGCATATTTGTGTGGATTGATAAGGCAAAATGCAGTTAAGAGGCGTCGATCTGCGAGTGGAAATGAGGTGAGGAAATTCCAAAATAAATATTTTATACGGGGCATTAAACATGAAATAGAGGTTTGTAAAAAAGCATTTTGTTCAGTTCATGGAGTTAATAAAAGTCGAATCGAAAGGCTCTCAAGCTTTTTGGTTAAAAAAGTAACTGTGCCCTCTGACATGAGAGGTCGTCACACCAACAGAGTGAACAAGATTCCTGAAGATGTTGTCCAAAATATTGACAGCCACATTAAAAGTTTCCCAAAGCGATCTTCTCACTACAGCCAAAATAAGGAATCGAAGTACTTACCTTCCGACTTAAATGTAAGAAAAATGTACAATCTTTATTTAGAAAAGTTTGAGCAAAGCGTTTTTGCGTTGATGACTGAACAAAATGGTAACCCAAAGCCAAAAGTTACCTACGATTTTTATAGGGAATATTTTGTAAAAAATTTCAAGCTTTCTTTTGGATCACCTAGAACAGACACTTGTCAGACGTGTGATAGTCACGAAAAGAAAATAGCTGCAACTGATTCCGAGGAAGAAAAAAGTGCACTCAAGGTTGCAAAAGATCTTCACGAAAAGAAGGCTAAGGCGTTCTATGATGATCTACGCGAAAGAAGCTCCGAGTGCCTACAAGACTCGACAGTTGAGTGTATTTGTTTTGATTTTCAACAAAATTTGCCACTTCCACTAATACCATCGGGTGATGTCTTTTATAAAAGGCAGTTATGGGTCTTTAATTTTTGCATCTTTCAATGCAGTACCAAGAAAAGCTATATGTACATGTATGATGAGACCATCGGGAAAAAGGGTCCAAATGAAGTAATAAGCTTTTTGCATCATTTCATTGAACACTTTTTAAGTGAAACCGTGACGAAATTATATTTATTTTCCAATAACTGTGGCGCTCAAAATAAAAACAACACTCTGGTCCAATATTTATATGCTCTTGTAAAACACAAAACTATAAGCCTTATAGAACATCACTTGCCAGAACCGGGACACAGTTATTTGCCCTGCGATCGCTCTTTCGGCGTTATAGAAAAACAAAATCGACGAATAGAACGTCTTTATCTACCAAAGGACTGGCAGAATTTAGTGGAAAAGTGTTCAAAAAAGTTTAATGTGATACCAGTGAGCAATAAGGAGATATTTGATTTTAAGACGAGCCTGGCTCCGTTTTACAAGAAAACTGTGACGAACAAAGAACGGATTAAGTGGACTATCTCGAAATATCGAAGATTTTGCTACAAAAAAGAAGAACATATGGCAAGCGTTTCAGCTTCCATTAGTCACCATGGGCCATTTACGACCTACGAAATAGAAATAAAGGCAAACTTGCATGGTGACCCCTTTAAACCAAAACTTTTGTACGCAAATAATCTTTCCCTCAACCCCAAGAAATATGAGGATGTCATAAGCTTGGCGAAAAAGTATGTTCCTCCAGCGGATATGCCTTTTTATAACAACTTGATGTCGCAGCAGTCAATCCAAGAAGCTGAAAATTCAGACTACGAAGACGACAACGAGGTGCCCTTGCAATTCATACCAAAATCTGTGCAAAAAGAGGACAAGTCCAAAAACAAATTTATTTATTTTTTTACTTAAATGTACAATTTTTACTTGCGATTATAGGTACTATAAGGCAAGTTATGCATTCGTCGAAAAAAAAAGTTTTGAGATAACAATCAAACATGACATTACGATGATAGCGAAGACGAAAAAAGATGGTCTAAAAATTCTGTCCGTCTGTATGTCTGTCTGTCTGTCTGTCTGTCTGTCTGTATGTAGACCTAAACCCAAACGGGTGGGCCGAATTGCTTCAAACTTGGTATATAGACTTTTTTAGGTATTGTACAGAAAGGAAATTGAAATTTTTTTTTTAGCTCAAAAAATAACGGTAACTGCCATACAACCGTTACGTTAAAGCTTATTTTTCTCAAAAACGGCTCTAACGATTTTTAATTAAAAAAATCAGTGTTGCTTTTTAGGTACGACGAATCATATGGCTGAAAAAAAAGTTTTAAAAAATGGCTAAGAACGGTACTTTCCATAGGACCGTTTTTTTTGCTTTCGACTATCTCGAAAACGACTCAACCGATTCTTTCGAAATTTCACACACATATAGCTGTAGGTAGCTCAATTTGTATTGCATACCAATATTTTTGAAAAATATTTTTTTGTATTTTTAAAAGCATTTTTTAAAAAAAAATTTAAAAAATTAATATTTTGAAAACTGCTTATTAAATTTTTTTTTTAAATTTTAAATAAATGTATTTGCTGAATACCTATGAACTGGCGTTTTTGAATTTTTTTTGAAAATTTTTTTCAAAAAGTTTTTCAAAAAAAACTTTTTTTCTCAAAAACCGCTCCACAGATTTTTCTAAATTTATTCTCATAAATTCAAATTTATCCAAGAAATAAAATGGCTTACTTTTTTTTCAGCTCAAATTAGTTTAAGTATTTATTTAAGAATTTTGAAAATTTTATTTTTATCAAAATCTCAAGCCCATAAACCACTGTCACTCATTAGAGCAAGTTCGTGCGACCCAGTCGTGCATTTTATTTAATATATCTTCAATTAAATAAATTCATTTTGATGATTTTGTTTCAATGAAAATAATTATTTTGATATTTTTTATTTGCTAAAAATAGCAAATAGCAATGTCAATGTAATATGTAAATAATTTCAAATTCATATTAATAGGCGTTTTTCTTTTTTAGTTCGCAGCAGAACCTGAGTTGTCAAAAAAAATAAAAGTTTCTTTTTTCCTTCAGAGTGTGTTCAGAGTGCGCTCTACGAGCTCAAAATCAATAGATGGGGCAGACTGAGCTAAAAGCTGAGCAAAAATATAAGCGTCAAAAGTGAGATGCTTTCAAAGCAATTCGATTTAGAAAAAAAAGAAATAAATAATAAATAAAATTAAAATGGCCGAGAAATGTATTTTAAATTTAAAAACAATTTTTGTTCGGGTTTTTCATTTGGCATGAGAAAGAGAAATAATTGCGTTCTTGAATTCGGTTCATAAATTTTTTCATTTGGCATGAGAAAGAGAAATAATTGCGTTCTTGAATTCGTTTCATAAATACCTTTTTACTTGCTCTATAGGGCAAGTATTGGTTTCGTGCAGAAAAAAAAATCGAGGTTTTAATCAAACATGACATTAAGATGATAGAGAAGACCAAAAAAGTGGTTTTCGACATACCGTCCGTCGGTCTGTCTGTGCGTCTGTGCGGATGTGCGGATATGCGCTTTTTCACGTCATGCTACAGCCTATACGGCTTGACGGATTTTCTTCAAACTTGGTATATAGCAGTTTGAAGAAAAACCATTGTCGAGGTTTTTTTATTTTGTTTTAGCCCGGCTCAAACTGGTACCTTTCAAGTAACGGTTTTTTTCATTTTGGATTTGCTCGAAAACGGCTCTAACGGTTTTGATTAAATTTATAATTTAACTTACCTAAGATATTTCTAACAAAACTGGGTTTTTTGTTTTTGGCTTTAATGGTCGTAACGAAAATCAGGTTTAAACGGCTTTTTTTCAAATGGCCATAAGTTCGCAACGGCTTGATTGAATTGACTCAAACTTCGTTTGGCATCGTTCTTCATAGTGTTCTATAGGATGGCTTTGTAAACTTTTCAGTGAAGCTTTTATAAATGGTAGCTCCCATACAACGAGCCGTTCAGTTTTAGCCACTTTTTTTTTGGTTTTTTCTAATTTTCTCAAAAATGGCTCTAACGATTTTTATTAAATTTTGTGTGTTATGTTCTTTTAGTGTTGTTAAGAGAACTGCGTTTTTAGTTTTTGGCAAAAAATGCTAGTAACGGAGATCTGGTCTTAACGTCTTTTTTTCAAATGGCCATAAGTTGTCAACGGTTGTATCGAATTCAAACAAACTTTGTTTGGTATAGTTCCTTACAACTCTCTATCAGATGGCATTGCATTTTTGTCAGTTACTCTTTTTTAAATGGTGGCTCCCATACAAAAAGCCACTATTTTTTGGCCAAATTATGTAGGTTTTTCTAATATACTCAAAAGAGATTCTGCCGATTTTTCTTAAGCTTTGTATGTAGTATATAAAGAATATTTTGAAGAAAACTGCATTTAAGTTTTTGGCTTCAAATGATAATAACGGAAATTTATTTTAACAATTTTATTAATTTGGCCATAAGCGGACATTTATGTATATCCTTTTACAGCACCCAAAAGTTGACATCTAAATTTGATATACTAAAGGTTTCTTAACTTAAACTTCTGTATATCGGGTTTTCCAGTTTTAGCCAAACTTTTTTAGTTTTTCCAAATTTTTTCAAACATGAGTTCTGCATATTGCTCGAAAACAGTGTTTTAATAATACTATTGCAACCTCAGAGCAAGTACGTGCGACCCAGTCGTGCATTTTATTTTACTTGCAATTATAGGTACTATAAGGCAAGTTATGGATTCGTGCAGAAAAAAAAATTTGAGATAACAATCACATATGACATTACGATGATGAAGAATTCGAAAAAAGTGGGTCTGGAAATTCCGTCCGTCTGTCTGTCTGTCTGTCTGTCAAATTTGGTATTTAGGATTTATTTGGCCGTCCCTCGGAACAAATTTTTATTTTTGCTCTAGGTCCAAAAATAACGGCACCTGCCATACAATCTTGAAGACAAAAATTGATTTTCTCAAAAACGGCTCTAACGATTTTGATAAAACTTTCAGAATGCTATTTTTGCAAGACAATCTATCTTTTGGTTCGAAATTTTTTTTTCAAAATTTGTCTAATAACGGTACCTCTCATAGAACCAGTATTTTCAAATAAAATTTTCTCGTAAACTATACATTCGATTTCAATAAAATTTTGGCACAGGAAATCATTTATAATTTTATTAATATGGCATTTCAAAATTTTCAAAAACTTTTTTTTTTGATTTTTTATAATTTTTTCAAAAAAAATTTTGGTTTTCGAAATATGTTGGAAACGGGCACATTGATTTTTTTTTTAACTACTTTTCAAATGTTAACTACAGATTGCCATATATTTGCATAATAAATAAATAAATTTCAAAATATTTTTTGAAAAAGTTTTTCAAAAATAACCTTTTAAAAATAAAACTGGTCCAACGATTTTCAATATTTTTTTTCCTAGATTGACGTATAGCTTTGAAATCTTATTGCATACAAGTTTTTCCGAGAAAACTCTTAAACTAATTTAAAAAATAAAAGAATTTTCGAAATTATTTAATTTTTTTTAATATCCATATAGGCAGCCACTACGCAATTGCTTATCATAAGAGCAAGTTCGTGCGACCCAGTCGTGCATTTTATTTTATAATGCACTCGCACTCAAAGGGATATTAATACCTTAATAATGAATTAACATGTGCGAGCGAGGAGAGAGAAGGAATAGAAAGATAGGAAAGAAAGTTGTCACAGTGGATTGAGATTATAGGTGATAAATATCTCACGAAAATCCCACGGGTGGCGTCCAGTTGAAACTGGGGGAATAAATAAAAACTGCTGCCCAGGCTGGGTTTGAACTCACAGCTCTAAGGTTAAGCAACGAAGCACTACATCCACTGTACCATTTCCACGCGCTCAGAACATAATTGGTTCAGAGGACGTTCGGAGCGAGCTCAATATGCACGAACTCTGTTCGGAGCTTTTTCTGAATGCAAACAGAAAAGCCGCCTAATAATATCAAACAACTATTAAACCGTTGGCTTAAGAAAAACCATTAGAAATTGATATGAGAAATACCATTTTGATATTACATATAATGTATGTATAAGGTGTAAAAAAAATACAGAGCATGTTGGGCCGAGAAAAAAATCGTATTGGAGGGGGGTCTATTTCACTCCGTTTAGCCGGGAGGGGCAATTTTCTAAAAACCTGACTTAAATTTAAAAAAAAGGTAGGTATTAAAAAATAACGGTAACTCCCACTATGCCATGCTATATTTGTTTGTGAAGCCAAAAACCCATTCTTTTATTGTTATTGTAAATGAAGTTATTTTAGTGAATTGTTTTCAAAATATTAACTTTCAAACTCAAAATTTTGAAAAAAAAAATTTTAACTAATTTTTTTTTTCAAAATGTTACGTAATCAGATTATATTTTTGTTCTCAAAATTCAATGCTCTCATTAATTTTAAATCTAACACTGAAAACCGTAGGCTTTATTACTTTTTGTTGCCAAGCTATTGCAAAATAACCGAACCTACTTCTTCACAAAAACACGAAAAAATTAGCTAAATTATCACTTGTGCCATCCCGTAAGGCTAAATTTTCTTGCGCGAAATTATCACCCCTTTCTTTTTATACGCACGAAAATCCATAAAAAAAAAAAAAATTATGTATGTATATTTATTGAGCTTTTCTTTTTTTTTACATAAACACTTTAATATAAATAGAATACAGTCGTTCTTAAAATTTAACTTAAAAAAACTGCCGACTTTGAAGTGGTCTGGCTACTCGGTTGTAATTATATTTTTAGTTTTGAATTATTTTAACAAACGAAACACATTTAATAGTAGACATTTTATCTATAATTTTTTTTTTTTTTTTTAAAGCGTCCACTCAACATGACACTAGCATTATTATGAGAACTTAACCTAAACTAGAAAATAAATAACAAAGAGATAACATGAAAATAGAGGCCAATGAGCCCGTCTCTGTCTGAATCACTTTATAGGTGTGGAATTTTTGGGAACAACCCTATTTTTACTTGCGATTATAGGTACTATAAGGCAAGTTATGCATTCGTCGAAAAAAAAAGTTTTGAGATAACAATCAAACATGACATTACGATGATAGCGAAGACGAAAAAAGATGGTCTAAAAATTCTGTCCGTCTGTATGTCTGTCTGTCTGTCTGTCTGTCTGTCTGTATGTATAGACACCTACAGCCCAAACGGGTCTGCCGAATTGCTTCAAACTTGGTATATAGACTTTTTTAGGTATTGTACAGAGGGGAAATTGAAATTTTTTTTTTAGCTCAAAAAATAACGGTACCTGCCATACAACCGTTACGTTCAAGCTTATTTTTCTCAAAAACGGCTCTAACGATTTCGATTTAAAAAAATCAGTGTTGCTTTTTAGGTGCGACCAATCATATGGCTGAAAAAAAAGTTTTAAAAAATGGCTAAGAACGGTACTTTCCATAAGACCGTTTTTTTTGCTTTCGACTATCTCGAAAACGACTCAACCGATTCTTTCGAAATTTCACACACATATAGCTGTAAATAGCGCAATTTGTTTTGCATACCAATATTTTCGAAAAATATTTTTTTGTATTTTTAAAATCATTTTTTAAAAAAAAATTCAAAAAATTAATATTTCGAGAACTGCTTATCAAATTTTTTTGTAAAAATTTTAAATAAATGTATTTGCTGAATACCTATGAAATGGCGTTTTTGAATTTTTTTTGAAAAATTTTTTCAAAAAGTTTTTCAAAAAAAAATTTTTTTCTCAAAAACCGCTCCACAGATTTTTATAAATTTATTCTCATAAATTCAAATTTATAAAAGAAATAAAATGGCGTACTTTTTTTTCAGCTCAAATTAGTTTAAGTATTTATTTAAGAATTTTGAAAAATTTATTTTTATCAAAATCTCAAGCCACAAGACCACTGTCACACATTAGAGCAAGTTCGTGCGGCCCAGTCGTGCATTTTATTTAACATTGTGTAAATAAATGTTTGTCCTACTTTCTCTTAACAGAGAAGTACATATTAAAATAATTTCCTTTTTTTTTTCTTTTCTGTATAGACTATATAGATTTGTTTCGTTTGATTGAAATTTTAAGAGCGAATACGCTCTATACAGGATGATTCTAAATCTTTACATTTTATTTCATTTATTTTAAAATAGATAACTCAGTGTAATTATTTTTTTACAAACAACAAAATACCCTTTACAAAATATTATCCATAGATTCAGTTGTTTTATCACTGTGTTTCATATTTATAACTTACGATACACTTGTACTTATTTATTGTTATTTTGTAATAAATTTAAATTAATTTTTATTTACTTTGTCATCTCTTTAAAAGTCGAAAATTGTTTATGTTAAGCGGCAGACGGCATTTATGCCATGCTTTAAATTCTTTATGTTAATTGTTACTATGTATTCTTTAAAATTATGAATAAAGATTCTTCTAATTCTAATTCTAATTCTACAGGGTGATTCACGAGCGTTGTGCCAAAAAGCTAGAGCGTGTAGGTTGAGTTGAGACAAGAAAAAAATCGTACGGGAGGGGGGGTCTATTCCCCCCCGTTTAGCCGGGAGGGGCAATTTTCTGTTTTGATGATTTTGTTTCAATGAAAATAATTATTTTGATATTTTTTATTTGCTAAAAATAGCAAATAGCAATGTCAATGTAATATGTAAATAATTTCAAATTCATATTAATAGGCGTTTTTCTTTTTTAGTTCGCAGCAGAACCTGAGTTGTCAAAAAAAATAAAAGTTTCTTTTTTCCTTCAGAGTGTGTTCAGAGTGCGCTCTACGAGCTCAAAATCAATAGATGGGGCAGACTGAGCTAAAAGCTGAGCAAAAATATAAGCGTCAAAAGTGAGATGCTTTCAAAGCAATTCGATTTAGAAAAAAAAGAAATAAATAATAAATAAAATTAAAATGGCCGAGAAATGTATTTTAAATTTAAAAACAATTTTTGTTCGGGTTTTTCATTTGGCATGAGAAAGAGAAATAATTGCGTTCTTGAATTCGGTTCATAAATTTTTTCATTTGGCATGAGAAAGAGAAATAATTGCGTTCTTGAATTCGTTTCATAAATACCTTTTTACTTGCTCTATAGGGCAAGTATTGGTTTCGTGCAGAAAAAAAAATCGAGGTTTTAATCAAACATGACATTAAGATGATAGAGAAGACCAAAAAAGTGGTTTTCGACATACCGTCCGTCGGTCTGTCTGTGCGTCTGTGCGGATGTGCGGATATGCGCTTTTTCACGTCATGCTACAGCCTATACGGCTTGACGGATTTTCTTCAAACTTGGTATATAGCAGTTTGAAGAAAAACCATTGTCGAGGTTTTTTTATTTTGTTTTAGCCCGGCTCAAACTGGTACCTTTCAAGTAACGGTTTTTTTCATTTTGGATTTGCTCGAAAACGGCTCTAACGGTTTTGATTAAATTTATAATTTAACTTACCTAAGATATTTCTAACAAAACTGGGTTTTTTGTTTTTGGCTTTAATGGTCGTAACGAAAATCAGGTTTAAACGGCTTTTTTTCAAATGGCCATAAGTTCGCAACGGCTTGATTGAATTGACTCAAACTTCGTTTGGCATCGTTCTTCATAGTGTTCTATAGGATGGCTTTGTAAACTTTTCAGTGAAGCTTTTATAAATGGTAGCTCCCATACAACGAGCCGTTCAGTTTTAGCCACTTTTTTTTTGGTTTTTTCTAATTTTCTCAAAAATGGCTCTAACGATTTTTATTAAATTTTGTGTGTTATGTTCTTTTAGTGTTGTTAAGAGAACTGCGTTTTTAGTTTTTGGCAAAAAATGCTAGTAACGGAGATCTGGTCTTAACGTCTTTTTTTCAAATGGCCATAAGTTGTCAACGGTTGTATCGAATTCAAACAAACTTTGTTTGGTATAGTTCCTTACAACTCTCTATCAGATGGCATTGCATTTTTGTCAGTTACTCTTTTTTAAATGGTGGCTCCCATACAAAAAGCCACTATTTTTTGGCCAAATTATGTAGGTTTTTCTAATATACTCAAAAGAGATTCTGCCGATTTTTCTTAAGCTTTGTATGTAGTATATAAAGAATATTTTGAAGAAAACTGCATTTAAGTTTTTGGCTTCAAATGATAATAACGGAAATTTATTTTAACAATTTTATTAATTTGGCCATAAGCGGACATTTATGTATATCCTTTTACAGCACCCAAAAGTTGACATCTAAATTTGATATACTAAAGGTTTCTTAACTTAAACTTCTGTATATCGGGTTTTCCAGTTTTAGCCAAACTTTTTTAGTTTTTCCAAATTTTTTCAAACATGAGTTCTGCATATTGCTCGAAAACAGTGTTTTAATAATACTATTGCAACCTCAGAGCAAGTACGTGCGACCCAGTCGTGCATTTTATTTTACTTGCAATTATAGGTACTATAAGGCAAGTTATGGATTCGTGCAGAAAAAAAAATTTGAGATAACAATCACATATGACATTACGATGATGAAGAAGTCGAAAAAAGTGGGTCTGGAAATTCCGTCCGTCTGTCTGTCTGTCTGTCTGTCAAATTTGGTATTTAGGATTTATTTGGCCGTCCCTCGGAACAAATTTTTATTTTTGCTCTAGGTCCAAAAATAACGGCACCTGCCATACAATCTTGAAGACAAAAATTGATTTTCTCAAAAACGGCTCTAACGATTTTGATAAAACTTTCAGAATGCTATTTTTGCAATACAATCTATCTTTTGGTTCGAAATTTTTTTTTCAAAATTTGTCTAATAACGGTACCTCTCATAGAACCAGTATTTTCAAATAAAATTTTCTCGTAAACTATACATTCGATTTCAATAAAATTTTGGCACAGGAAATCATTTATAATTTTATTAATATGGCATTTTGTTTCGTTTGATTGAAATTTTAAGAGCGAATACGCTCTATACAGGATGATTCTAAATCTTTACATTTTATTTCATTTATTTTAAAATAGATAACTCAGTGTAATTATTTTTTTACAAACAACAAAATACCCTTTACAAAATATTATCCATAGATTCAGTTGTTTTATCACTGTGTTTCATATTTATAACTTACGATACACTTGTACTTATTTATTGTTATTTTGTAATAAATTTAAATTAATTTTTATTTACTTTGTCATCTCTTTAAAAGTCGAAAATTGTTTATGTTAAGCGGCAGACGGCATTTATGCCATGCTTTAAATTCTTTATGTTAATTGTTACTATGTATTCTTTAAAATTATGAATAAAGATTCTTCTAATTCTAATTCTAATTCTACAGGGTGATTCACGAGCGTTGTGCCAAAAAGCTAGAGCGTGTAGGTTGAGTTGAGACAAGAAAAAAATCGTACGGGAGGGGGGGTCTATTCCCCCCCGTTTAGCCGGGAGGGGCAATTTTCTGTTTTGATGATTTTGTTTCAATGAAAATAATTATTTTGATATTTTTTATTTGCTAAAAATAGCAAATAGCAATGTCAATGTAATATGTAAATAATTTCAAATTCATATTAATAGGCGTTTTTCTTTTTTAGTTCGCAGCAGAACCTGAGTTGTCAAAAAAAATAAAAGTTTCTTTTTTCCTTCAGAGTGTGTTCAGAGTGCGCTCTACGAGCTCAAAATCAATAGATGGGGCAGACTGAGCTAAAAGCTGAGCAAAAATATAAGCGTCAAAAGTGAGATGCTTTCAAAGCAATTCGATTTAGAAAAAAAAGAAATAAATAATAAATAAAATTAAAATGGCCGAGAAATGTATTTTAAATTTAAAAACAATTTTTGTTCGGGTTTTTCATTTGGCATGAGAAAGAGAAATAATTGCGTTCTTGAATTCGGTTCATAAATTTTTTCATTTGGCATGAGAAAGAGAAATAATTGCGTTCTTGAATTCGTTTCATAAATACCTTTTTACTTGCTCTATAGGGCAAGTATTGGTTTCGTGCAGAAAAAAAAATCGAGGTTTTAATCAAACATGACATTAAGATGATAGAGAAGACCAAAAAAGTGGTTTTCGACATACCGTCCGTCGGTCTGTCTGTGCGTCTGTGCGGATGTGCGGATATGCGCTTTTTCACGTCATGCTACAGCCTATACGGCTTGACGGATTTTCTTCAAACTTGGTATATAGCAGTTTGAAGAAAAACCATTGTCGAGGTTTTTTTATTTTGTTTTAGCCCGGCTCAAACTGGTACCTTTCAAGTAACGGTTTTTTTCATTTTGGATTTGCTCGAAAACGGCTCTAACGGTTTTGATTAAATTTATAATTTAACTTACCTAAGATATTTCTAACAAAACTGGGTTTTTTGTTTTTGGCTTTAATGGTCGTAACGAAAATCAGGTTTAAACGGCTTTTTTTCAAATGGCCATAAGTTCGCAACGGCTTGATTGAATTGACTCAAACTTCGTTTGGCATCGTTCTTCATAGTGTTCTATAGGATGGCTTTGTAAACTTTTCAGTGAAGCTTTTATAAATGGTAGCTCCCATACAACGAGCCGTTCAGTTTTAGCCACTTTTTTTTTCGTTTTTTCTAATTTTCTCAAAAATGGCTCTAACGATTTTTATTAAATTTTGTGTGTTATGTTCTTTTAGTGTTGTTAAGAGAACTGCGTTTTTAGTTTTTGGCAAAAAATGCTAGTAACGGAGATCTGGTCTTAACGTCTTTTTTTCAAATGGCCATAAGTTGTCAACGGTTGTATCGAATTCAAACAAACTTTGTTTGGTATAGTTCCTTACAACTCTCTATCAGATGACATTGCATTTTTGTCAGTTACTCTTTTTTAAATGGTGGCTCCCATACAAAAAGCCACTATTTTTTGGCCAAATTATGTAGGTTTTTCTAATATACTCAAAAGAGATTCTGCCGATTTTTCTTAAGCTTTGTATGTAGTATATAAAGAATATTTTGAAGAAAACTGCATTTAAGTTTTTGGCTTCAAATGATAATAACGGAAATTTATTTTAACAATTTTATTAATTTGGCCATAAGCGGACATTTATGTATATCCTTTTACAGCACCCAAAAGTTGACATCTAAATTTGATATACTAAAGGTTTCTTAACTTAAACTTCTGTATATCGGGTTTTCCAGTTTTAGCCAAACTTTTTTAGTTTTTCCAAATTTTTTCAAACATGAGTTCTGCATATTGCTCGAAAACAGTGTTTTAATAATACTATTGCAACCTCAGAGCAAGTACGTGCGACCCAGTCGTGCATTTTATTTTACTTGCAATTATAGGTACTATAAGGCAAGTTATGGATTCGTGCAGAAAAAAAAATTTGAGATAACAATCACATATGACATTACGATGATGAAGAAGTCGAAAAAAGTGGGTCTGGAAATTCCGTCCGTCTGTCTGTCTGTCTGTCTGTCAAATTTGGTATTTAGGATTTATTTGGCCGTCCCTCGGAACAAATTTTTATTTTTGCTCTAGGTCCAAAAATAACGGCACCTGCCATACAATCTTGAAGACAAAAATTGATTTTCTCAAAAACGGCTCTAACGATTTTGATAAAACTTTCAGAATGCTATTTTTGCAAGACAATCTATCTTTTGGTTCGAAATTTTTTTTTCAAAATTTGTCTAATAACGGTACCTCTCATAGAACCAGTATTTTCAAATAAAATTTTCTCGTAAACTATACATTCGATTTCAATAAAATTTTGGCACAGGAAATCATTTATAATTTTATTAATATGGCATTTCAAAATTTTCAAAAACTTTTTTTTTTGATTTTTTATAATTTTTTCAAAAAAAATTTTGGTTTTCGAAATATGTTGGAAACGGGCACATTGATTTTTTTTTAACTACTTTTCAAATGTTAACTACAGATTGCCATATATTTGCATAATAAATAAATAAATTTCAAAATATTTTTTGAAAAAGTTTTTCAAAAATAACCTTTTAAAAATAAAACTGGTCCAACGATTTTCAATATTTTTTTTCCTAGATTGACGTATAGCTTTGAAATCTTATTGCATACAAGTTTTTCCGAGAAAACTCTTAAACTAATTTAAAAAATAAAAGAATTTTCGAAATTATTTAATTTTTTTTAATATCCATATAGGCAGCCACTACGCAATTGCTTATCATAAGAGCAAGTTCGTGCGACCCAGTCGTGCATTTTATTTTATAATGCACTCGCACTCAAAGGGATATTAATACCTTAATAATGAATTAACATGTGCGAGCGAGGAGAGAGAAGGAATAGAAAGATAGGAAAGAAAGTTGTCACAGTGGATTGAGATTATAGGTGATAAATATCTCACGAAAATCCCACGGGTGGCGTCCAGTTGAAACTGGGGGAATAAATAAAAACTGCTGCCCAGGCTGGGTTTGAACTCACAGCTCTAAGGTTAAGCAACGAAGCACTACATCCACTGTACCATTTCCACGCGCTCAGAACATAATTGGTTCAGAGGACGTTCGGAGCGAGCTCAATATGCACGAACTCTGTTCGGAGCTTTTTCTGAATGCAAACAGAAAAGCCGCCTAATAATATCAAACAACTATTAAACCGTTGGCTTAAGAAAAACCATTAGAAATTGATATGAGAAATACCATTTTGATATTACATATAATGTATGTATAAGGTGTAAAAAAAATACAGAGCATGTTGGGCCGAGAAAAAAATCGTATTGGAGGGGGGTCTATTTCACTCCGTTTAGCCGGGAGGGGCAATTTTCTAAAAACCTGACTTAAATTTAAAAAAAAGGTAGGTATTAAAAAATAACGGTAACTCCCACTATGCCATGCTATATTTGTTTGTGAAGCCAAAAACCCATTCTTTTATTGTTATTGTAAATGAAGTTATTTTAGTGAATTGTTTTCAAAATATTAACTTTCAAACTCAAAATTTTGAAAAAAAAAATTTTAACTAATTTTTTTTTTCAAAATGTTACGTAATCAGATTATATTTTTGTTCTCAAAATTCAATGCTCTCATTAATTTTAAATCTAACACTGAAAACCGTAGGCTTTATTACTTTTTGTTGCCAAGCTATTGCAAAATAACCGAACCTACTTCTTCACAAAAACACGAAAAAATTAGCTAAATTATCACTTGTGCCATCCCGTAAGGCTAAATTTTCTTGCGCGAAATTATCACCCCTTTCTTTTTATACGCACGAAAATCCATAAAAAAAAAAAAAAATTATGTATGTATATTTATTGAGCTTTTCTTTTTTTTTACATAAACACTTTAATATAAATAGAATACAGTCGTTCTTAAAATTTAACTTAAAAAAACTGCCGACTTTGAAGTGGTCTGGCTACTCGGTTGTAATTATATTTTTAGTTTTGAATTATTTTAACAAACGAAACACATTTAATAGTAGACATTTTATCTATAATTTTTTTTTTTTTTTTAAAAGCGTCCACTCAACATGACACTAGCATTATTATGAGAACTTAACCTAAACTAGAAAATAAATAACAAAGAGATAACATGAAAATAGAGGCCAATGAGCCCGTCTCTGTCTGAATCACTTTATAGGTGTGGAATTTTTGGGAACAACCCTATTTTTACTTGCGATTATAGGTACTATAAGGCAAGTTATGCATTCGTCGAAAAAAAAAGTTTTGAGATAACAATCAAACATGACATTACGATGATAGCGAAGACGAAAAAAGATGGTCTAAAAATTCTGTCCGTCTGTATGTCTGTCTGTCTGTCTGTCTGTCTGTCTGTATGTATAGACACCTACAGCCCAAACGGGTGGGCCGAATTGCTTCAAACTTGGTATATAGACTTTTTTAGGTATTGTACAGAGGGGAAATTGAAATTTTTTTTTTAGCTCAAAAAATAACGGTACCTGCCATACAACCGTTACGTTCAAGCTTATTTTTCTCAAAAACGGCTCTAACGATTTCGATTTAAAAAAATCAGTGTTGCTTTTTAGGTGCGACCAATCATATGGCTGAAAAAAAAGTTTTAAAAAATGGCTAAGAACGGTACTTTCCATAAGACCGTTTTTTTTGCTTTCGACTATCTCGAAAACGACTCAACCGATTCTTTCGAAATTTCACACACATATAGCTGTAAATAGCGCAATTTGTTTTGCATACCAATATTTTCGAAAAAATATTTTTTTGTATTTTTAAAATCATTTTTTAAAAAAAAATTCAAAAAATTAATATTTCGAGAACTGCTTATCAAATTTTTTTGTAAAAATTTTAAATAAATGTATTTGCTGAATACCTATGAAATGGCGTTTTTGAATTTTTTTTGAAAAATTTTTTCAAAAAGTTTTTCAAAAAAAAATTTTTTTCTCAAAAACCGCTCCACAGATTTTTATAAATTTATTCTCATAAATTCAAATTTATAAAAGAAATAAAATGGCGTACTTTTTTTTCAGCTCAAATTAGTTTAAGTATTTATTTAAGAATTTTGAAAAATTTATTTTTATCAAAATCTCAAGCCACAAGACCACTGTCACACATTAGAGCAAGTTCGTGCGGCCCAGTCGTGCATTTTATTTAACATTGTGTAAATAAATGTTTGTCCTACTTTCTCTTAACAGAGAAGTACATATTAAAATAATTTCCTTTTTTTTTTCTTTTCTGTATAGACTATATAGATTTGTTTCGTTTGATTGAAATTTTAAGAGCGAATACGCTCTATACAGGATGATTCTAAATCTTTACATTTTATTTCATTTATTTTAAAATAGATAACTCAGTGTAATTATTTTTTTACAAACAACAAAATACCCTTTACAAAATATTATCCATAGATTCAGTTGTTTTATCACTGTGTTTCATATTTATAACTTACGATACACTTGTACTTATTTATTGTTATTTTGTAATAAATTTAAATTAATTTTTATTTACTTTGTCATCTCTTTAAAAGTCGAAAATTGTTTATGTTAAGCGGCAGACGGCATTTATGCCATGCTTTAAATTCTTTATGTTAATTGTTACTATGTATTCTTTAAAATTATGAATAAAGATTCTTCTAATTCTAATTCTAATTCTACAGGGTGATTCACGAGCGTTGTGCCAAAAAGCTAGAGCGTGTAGGTTGAGTTGAGACAAGAAAAAAATCGTACGGGAGGGGGGGTCTATCCCCCCCGTTTAGCCGGGAGGGGCAATTTTCTGTTTTAATCAAACATGACATTAAGATGATAGAGAAGACCAAAAAAGTGGTTTTCGACATACCGTCCGTCGGTCTGTCTGTGCGTCTGTGCGGATGTGCGGATATGCGCTTTTTCACGTCATGCTACAGCCTATACGGCTTGACGGATTTTCTTCAAACTTGGTATATAGCAGTTTGAAGAAAAACCATTGTCGAGGTTTTTTATTTTGTTTTAGCCCGGCTCAAACTGGTACCTTTCAAGTAACGGTTTTTTTCATTTTGGATTTGCTCGAAAACGGCTCTAACGGTTTTGATTAAATTTATAATTTAACTTACCTAAGATATTTCTAACAAAACTGGGTTTTTTGTTTTTGGCTTTAATGGTCGTAACGAAAATCAGGTTTAAACGGCTTTTTTTCAAATGGCCATAAGTTCGCAACGGCTTGATTGAATTGACTCAAACTTCGTTTGGCATCGTTCTTCATAGTGTTCTATAGGATGGCTTTGTAAACTTTTCAGTGAAGCTTTTATAAATGGTAGCTCCCATACAACGAGCCGTTCAGTTTTAGCCACTTTTTTTTGGTTTTTTCTAATTTTCTCAAAAATGGCTCTAACGATTTTTATTAAATTTTGTGTGTTATGTTCTTTTAGTGTTGTTAAGAGAACTGCGTTTTTAGTTTTTGGCAAAAAATGCTAGTAACGGAGATCTGGTCTTAACGTCTTTTTTTCAAATGGCCATAAGTTGTCAACGGTTGTATCGAATTCAAACAAACTTTGTTTGGTATAGTTCCTTACAACTCTCTATCAGATGGCATTGCATTTTTGTCAGTTACTCTTTTTTAAATGGTGGCTCCCATACAAAAAGCCACTATTTTTTGGCCAAATTATGTAGGTTTTTCTAATATACTCAAAAGAGATTCTGCCGATTTTTCTTAAGCTTTGTGTGTAGTATATAAAGAATATTTTGAAGAAAACTGCATTTAAGTTTTTGGCTTCAAATGATAATAACGGAAATTTATTTTAACAATTTTATTAATTTGGCCATAAGCGGACATTTATGTATATCCTTTTACAGCACCCAAGAGTTGACATCTAAATTTGATATACTAAAGGTTTCTTAACGTAAACTTCTGTATATCGGGTTTTCCAGTTTTAGCCAAACTTTTTTAGTTTTTCCAAATTTTTTCAAACATGAGTTCTGCATATTGCTCGAAAACAGTGTTTTAATAATACTATTGCAACCTCAGAGCAAGTACGTGCGACCCAGTCGTGCATTTTATTTTACTTGCAATTATAGGTACTATAAGGCAAGTTATGGATTCGTGCAGAAAAAAAAATTTGAGATAACAATCACATATGACATTACGATGATGAAGAAGTCGAAAAAAGTGGGTCTGGAAATTCCGTCCGTCTGTCTGTCTGTCTGTCTGTCAAATTTGGTATTTAGGATTTATTTGGCCGTCCCTCGGAACAAATTTTTATTTTTGCTCTAGATCCAAAAATAACGGCACCTGCCATACAATCTTGAAGACAAAAATTTATTTTTTTAAAAACGGCTCTAACGATTTTGATAAAACTTTCAGAATGCTATTTTTGCAAGACAATCTATCTTTTGGTTCGAAATTTTTTTTTCAAAATTTGTCTAATAACGGTACCTCTCATAGAACCAGTATTTTCAAATAAAATTTCCTCGTAAACTATACATTCGATTTCAATAAAATTTTGGCACAGGAAATCATTTATAATTTTATTAATATAATTTTTTCAAAAACTTTTTTTTTTGATTTTTTATAATTTTTTCAAAAAAAATTTTGGTTTTCGAAATATGTTGGAAACGGGCACATTGATTTTTTTTTTAACTACTTTTCAAATGTTAACTACAGATTGCCATATATTTGCATAATAAATAAATAAATTTCAAAATATTTTTTGAAAAAGTTTTTCAAAAATAACCTTTTAAAAATAAAACTGGTCCAACGATTTTCAATATTTTTTTTCCTAGATTGACGTATAGCTTTGAAATCTTATTGCATACAAGTTTTTCCGAGAAAACTCTTAAACTAATTTAAAAAATAAAAGAATTTTCGCAATTATTTAATTTTTTTTAATATCCATATAGGCAGCCACTACGCAATTGCTTATCATAAGAGCAAGTTCGTGCGACCCAGTCGTGCATTTTATTTTATAATGCACTCGCACTCAAAGGGATATTAATACCTTAATAATGAATTAACATGTGCGAGCGAGGAGAGAGAAGGAATAGAAAGATAGGAAAGAAAGTTGTCACAGTGGATTGAGATTATAGGTGATAAATATCTCACGAAAATCCCACGGGTGGCGTCCAGTTGAAACTGGGGGAATAAATAAAAACTGCTGCCCAGGCTGGGTTTGAACTCACAGCTCTAAGGTTAAGCAACGAAGCACTACATCCACTGTACCATTTCCACGCGCTCAGAACATAATTGGTTCAGAGGACGTTCGGAGCGAGCTCAATATGCACGAACTCTGTTCGGAGCTTTTTCTGAATGCAAACAGAAAAGCCGCCTAATAATATCAAACAACTATTAAACCGTTGGCTTAAGAAAAACCATTAGAAATTGATATGAGAAATACCATTTTGATATTACATATAATGTATGTATAAGGTGTAAAAAAAATACAGAGCATGTTGGGTCGAGGGGGGTCTATTTCCCTCCGTTTAGCCGGGAGGGGCAATTTTCTAAAAACCTGACTTAAATTTAAAAAAAAGGTAGGTATTAAAAAATAACGGTAACTCCCACTATCCCATGCTATATTTGTTTGTGAAGCCAAAAACCCATTCTTTTATTGTTATTGTAAATGAAGTTATTTTAGTGAATTGTTTTCAAAATATTAACTTTCAAACTCAAAATTTTGAAAAAAAAAATTTTAACTAATTTTTTTTTTCAAAATGTTACGTAGCGTAACGGATACAATTATTGGCACCCCTAAGGAATTTTGGAAACCAAATGCGTGTAAATTTCGCGTTTATAGAGTTAAAAATATGTCTAATATACCAAATTGAAATTTGGAAAATTTTGTTTATAAAATTTCCTTTTACTTTGTATTTTGTCTTTAAAAAGGTGGTAAAAACCGTAAGTTAAAAAAAGCTTACCAAATACTACAATTATTGGCACCCGACCACAATCATCGGCACCCCAATATGTACAATTATTGACACACTTGAAATTAAAGAAAATTGGATTTTTTTTAGATTTTTATTAATTCACTATAGCTAGGTAGTTATGGCCAATTGAGCTGCTTGAACATCCTTTTCTTTGTAATTTTTATTTGTTTTTGGCATTTTTTCAAACCTGAAAAAAGTAACGTTTATATGATATAATTATTGGCAGTCTTAAAAGTATATTTATTGGCAGTGCCAATAGTTCTAGTTTCATAGAACCAATTATTGGCACCTGGGTGCCGATAATTGGACCCCGACCTTTATTGGAACCAACTATTGGCACCCTTATTATTATAAATTTACCATTAAATTTTACAAAAAAGTAATTAAAAACGAATACTTTATTAAATTCTGATATCAAAAAACAATACTTTTTAATAAAATAAATATATATTAATAACTAAATAAGGCTTACCAAATTTTAGGTCCTTAGCGGGAACACGCAAAATTTTGCAAATTTTTCACTTTCTTGGAACGTTCTCACAACTTCACTTCCATACAGCGACTGAAGAATCGTCTCGTTAAAACAAAGATGCACAATTGTGAGGAATAAGTTACAGTTCACGAAAAAACTTGAATTGGTTTGCTAGATTAATAATTTTTGGAAAAAATCGTTAATGAATGATGGGGTGCCAATAGCTGGTTCAATATAATGGGGTGCCAATAATTGTATCCGTTACGCTAATCAGATTATATTTTTGTTCTCAAAATTCAATGCTCTCATTAATTTTAAATCTAACACTGAAAACCGTAGGCTTTATTACTTTTTGTTGCCAAGCTATTGCAAAATAACCGAACCTACTTCTTCACAAAAACACGAAAAAATTAGCTAAATTATCACTTGTGCCATCCCGTAAGGCTAAATTTTCTTGCGCGAAATTATCACCCCTTTCTTTTTATACGCACGAAAATCCATAAAAAAAAAAAAAATTATGTATGTATATTTATTGAGCTTTTCTTTTTTTTTACATAAACACTTTAATATAAATAGAATACAGTCGTTCTTAAAATTTAACTTAAAAAAACTGCCGACTTTGAAGTGGTCTGGCTACTCGGTTGTAATTATATTTTTAGTTTTGAATTATTTTAACAAACGAAACACATTTAATAGTAGACATTTTATCTATAATTTTTTTTTTTTTTTTTAAAAGCGTCCACTCAACATGACACTAGCATTATTATGAGAACTTAACCTAAACTAGAAAATAAATAACAAAGAGATAACATGAAAATAGAGGCCAATGAGCCCGTCTCTGTCTGAATCACTTTATAGGTGTGGAATTTTTGGGAACAACCCTATTTTTTAACATTGTGTAAATAAATGTTTGTCCTACTTTCTCTTAACAGAGAAGTACATATTAAAATAATTTCCTTTTTTTTTTCTTTTCTGTATAGACTATATAGATTTGTTTCGTTTGATTGAAATTTTAAGAGCGAATACGCTCTATACAGGATGATTCTAAATCTTTACATTTTATTTCATTTATTTTAAAATAGATAACTCAGTGTAATTATTTTTTTGCAAACAACAAAATACCCTTTACAAAATATTATCCATAGATTCAGTTGTTTTATCACTGTGTTTCATATTTATAACTTACGATACACTTGTACTTATTTATTGTTATTTTGTAATAAATTTAAATTAATTTTTATTTACTTTGTCATCTCTTTAAAAGTCGAAAATTGTTTATGTTAAGCGGCAGACGGCATTTATGCCATGCTTTAAATTCTTTATGTTAATTGTTACTATGTATTCTTTAAAATTATGAATAAAGATTCTTCTAATTCTAATTCTAATTCTACAGGGTGATTCACGAGCGTTGTGCCAAAAAGCTAGAGCGTGTAGGTTGAGTTGAGACAAGAAAAAAATCGTACGGGAGGGGGGGTCTATTCCCCCCCGTTTAGCCGGGAGGGGCAATTTTCTGAAAAATTGACTTATTTTGTAAAAAAAATTATTAAAAATCAACGGCTTCGTTTACAACACCGTGTTATACTTTTTTGGAAAGCCAAAAACTTGTTCTTTTATTTTGTTTCTAAATTAATTTGTTTTAACGAATAGTTTAAAAATATAAATTTTCAAACTCAAAATTTTGAAAAAAAAATTTGAAAAAATAATTTTAAAACTAATTCTTTTCAAAATTTTACGTAATTAAGTATAATTTTTGTTCTCAGAATTCAATGCTTCCATTAATCTGTAATCCAAAACTGAAAACCGAATGGCTCTACGACTTTTCGTTGCCAAGGTATTCAAAAATAACCGAACGGCAGTGCTTTGAAAAGAATTAGTTTTAAAATTATTTTTTCAAATTTTTTTTAAAATTTTGAGTTTGAAAATTTATATTTTTAAACTATTCGTTAAAACAAATTAATTTAGAAACAAAATAAAAGAACAAGTTTTTGGCTTTCCAAAAAGGTATAACACGGTGTTGTAAACGAAGCCGTTGATTTTTAATATTTTTTTTTTACAAAATAAGTAAATTTTTCAGAAAATTGTCCCTCCTGGCTAAACGGGGGGGAATAGACCCCCCCTCCCATACGATTTTTTTCTTGTCTCAACTCAACCTACACGCTCTAGCTTTTTGGCACAGCGCTCGTGAATCACCCTGTATATTGTTGTATGGAAAATGGAATCACATTGAAAATACATGAAATAAAAGAATTATTAAATGAACAAAAAGTATTTTTTAGAGCAGGAACACTCTATTGAGTTACGAAAATTGAATAAATCACATTTGTAACATGAAATCACGAATTACGTTCACATAAAAATTTTCCTTTTATACGATTACTTTACTTTATAAATTAACAATTAGTGGTTAGTGAGTATAAAGAAAATTAGCAAACGTTTTCTATGTGAATAGAATAGTCTGTAAAACCAAGTTGCTGCATTATGACGTTGCTGCTGTTTGCGGTTTTGGTGCTTGTTGCTCTCACACCAATGTTAAATGTAGTGCCTTTTTTTTCATTTGGTGGGCTTTGGTTAAAAACTCCAGACAGTGTTCCTTGTGGAATTCTGTAGCCGATTAAAGATGAATTTACAGTTGCTGCTACGGAATCAGTTGTTTGAATTCGCCGCCAGTTTGCGGTGGATGAAAATTCCGAAAGTTTACCGCTCAGCCTGTTGCTTAACTGTACACTCTCCCGAAAGTTACAGTTAATAACCGTGAAGAAACTTCTAGCCGTGCTGAAGAATACGCGACTTTCGGATGACGAGTTGCTGGGCACTATTTGTGCCCTGGTTGTTTTTCGGTAGACCGATGAATTTTTTTTTTTTTTTTTTTTTTTAAATTAAATTTACTCAGTTACTTTTTTAACTCCCGATAAAAATTGAAAAAAATTGCCAATAAAACGTTTACTTTTTTTTTTAATAGATTAATGGACGGCAGTGCTTGGCACAGCACAACCGTCCTCTATCACGACATCTCTCCCAAAAAAAAAAAAAAAAAAAAAAAAAAACAATATACACAACCTAAACCAACTCTCATATACTTCATTATAAAAAAATTGCGTTGTTTACATTTTTTGGAATGTACAGAGGTAGTCAAAAGTATTTACACAACGAACTTTTTTTCCATTGAAATTCAATTCAATTAAGGTCTTTGTGTGTAAATACTTTTGACTACCTCTGTAGATACATAACAAACATTGTTTTTGTATTCATTGGCAAAAAACGAGAGAAGAGAAAAAAGTTTCATAAGTCGAAACCGACACCAATCAAACATCATGCGCTTCCTTTTTAAAAGGATCGCGCAGCGACACGAGTCACGAGGGTTGTTATTGTTATTTGTATGTCTGTTTGGTATGAGTATGAGGAATTCTAGATATTCAATTTGGTATGCTCGGCTCATTTAATTTTTTTTTTTTTTTTTTAACATGCATTTGTTCTGGTATTCGGCATCTGTGAGGGCTAGGAACTGGCATGGAGGTATGGTATGGTAATGGTATGTTTAATTTTTTCGAAGGATGTCAATTTCTCGGACATGTTTGAGTATGAGGTATGCTAGCTTTCGATTTTGGTATGCTAGCTTTGAATTTTTTTTTGAACATGCTTTTGTTCTACTATTCTACATCTGTATATGTCTTTTGTCTGTGGTTGACGTCAAGTTTATCGATAGATTTTTTATTCAACGGTACTCTACATTCAATGTTGCACATGTTGCACTTTAAAACTATTTCACTGTCAAAACCGGTTCTTATCTCTTTAGTTATCGAGAAGTTTTTTAAACTGCAACCGAACTGAGGTAAATGTTGATCAATTATTTTTAACAAATTAAAAAAAAATTCTATTTCAACAATTCTTCGTCCTTCAATGTCCGTGTTGTTGGCAATTGCAGGAGATTCTTTTTCTGTTATCATTGTCTAATGATTTTTAAATAGATTGGAAAAATGTAAGTAGGTACTGCTTTTTTTTTAATGTTTACAAAAAATAACACAGATAAACAAGTAAAGTGCTTAGTGTCACGCAATTGTTTTGTAAATGAAACAAATAAAAACTATTCAGTTGCTTAAATACAAAACAACTATTGTAATCATAAACCTCAGGTTCCAATAAAAATTATTATCTTGCATATATGCTAAGCTAGTTACTTTCGGAAGAGCTTTAAAAAAAGGACTTTGTCCTTAATCTAGGAAGGTAGGTTTCATAAAAAACCAACACGTAGGTACCTATTATTTTGCATTAGTAATCCACTTATTATTACAGTTAACCAAACTTTATAATTTGTATGGATTAATTTTAATTGTTTTAGGTAGTCTTTGTTAATTCATATAAAAATTAAGTAGTGGAACAACTCTGCAAAAATAAAATCTATTATTTTTTTATGATAGATTACGTACCTACTACCAAAATCCTTTTTTACCTCTCCCTAAAGAAACTACCTGAACAGATCCAAGACATTGATTTTTATTGGAACCTGAGTTTTATGAAAACAATAGTCATTTTGTATTCAAACGAAATATGTACCAACATTTTTTAATAAAAATGAAAATCATTAACTTATTAAACTAAGAAATGGGACACCGTCAATTTCGAACCACACTACATAAGAAAAGGGTCAGGCTTACTTAAATACATCAAAGTTTTATTTGGTATTAAATATTTTTTATAATCAATAAAAACCAAAACTTAACATTTCTCTTCTTATATTATAACCCTTCCATTCCACCAGAATATCAACGCACACACAGGAAGGGTTGAGAGTGTAAGTCACAGGTCCAGGCCACGCTTGGAGCTGTTGTGCCAAAATATTTATATTTATTTTTATTATAAGGCTATAAAAACCTATTTTGAATCAATAATTCAATAAGTTCATAATTATTGCTAAGTTGGTTGATTTTATAATATTTCATTTTATTTAATTTAATTTAATTTTCAATGTTCTATAAAGCGTAGGTATATACAAAAATGCAAAATGCATACAAAATGTTAAACTCAGGATTTATTCATAAATCTCATATAACTCATATTACATTTGCCTTCCTTCAAATAATAATTTTTCAGATTATTTTATTCATATCACCTTTCATTATTTTCCCCATAAATATTCAAGTTCAATGTCTTTATTTTTGCTGAAGTAATAAAACAGAATTATAAAAACCCCTTGCAAATTGTTCAGAATTGTTCATTGTATAAAATAAAGTATCTTACGCCGAAGCTCTGCCTAAATTTGAAATCGTTTTATTTTGAAACACTACTGTTTGGAATTATGTATTGTATTTTTTTTACATAACAGGGCTTTACAGCTTTATTAATTTTTACCTACGTATGAAATGCTTCCACCCATAACATACCAAACTACCACTTATCCTAACAAACCAGATTTAGGGAAAGTAAATTCATTTTACACTTCTTTTCACAAATCTTGAAATCTTATTCTGAGTTCGAATAAGAAAAACCACATTACCACCGAAATCATAAAATAAAACAATCAAATAAAATAATAACACACAGTTCCTAGAACCAGTACATAAAAATAACCAAACAAAATAGTCACAAAACACGTACCACACAAACTCATGCGAGTAGCCATTTACAAACATTTAATATATGTATATACCACATTGCATGGATTTCGTATACCTACCGTACTGTCTGCTGCCAATTGAATATATCCTATTAATTTTTTTTTATTTTCCTCACTCTAGCGGCCACTTTGAGAAAGAATACAATCCACTGATTTGTGTCTGAACTAAAAATGTGAAAAATTGTTTTCTGCTGAGTTGTTTAAAATTTATTGTTTTATATAAAATATATGTAAATTGATTTATTCTAGTGATTGAATTTTAATTTGGAAATAACAATTTGTTTTTATGCGTCATTTCAGGAGAGGAATTCATATAATAAATGTCTGAAAATCCAAATTAAAACTGAGTATTTTTACAGTTTTTCAAATCAATGTAATTCTTAAATCTTTCAGTATTTTGAAATAATTAAATTTGATCAAATCCAACAAGTGGTTGTTGTAAAAAGTTGCGAACCGATAAGCAGTTTCAGCTAAAATCTGAAAATACATCAATACATTTATTTTATTATTTTGGGTTATATTCCAAATATCAAAAAAAAAATTTCATAGTTTTAAAGATAATAAATAGTACTTTCATTTGCCGTTCAAATGACTTCACAAAACTGCAAGCCATATAGTCATTTTTAAGAATTTTCATCAAATATAGGGAAAGGCCTCTTAAGTAAGTTAGTAAAGTTAACCCTGCAAGTTATGTATTAAGCTTTCGAATTCTGAAATTATTACGTAACGAGCGAATACGTGCGACCTGTCGAGTATTTTATTTTTATAAACTTCACATGTATTTTTCTTTCTCATAATGGAGGACCTCGTTCACATCTTTTTCACTTACTTTCATTCAAGGGTGTAGAGTAAAGGGCTTTGTACCTAATGTTTAAAGCTACCAAAGGAACCCTTATATAAATGTGCTTGGAGGGAACTAAAACAGCGAAAAGAACGAAACGAATTTTATTGGTTGGTAGGTCGGCCAATCAGCTTTTATCCACCGAAATCATCATCGTTAATCAGTTCGTTGAGTCCGTTTATTTTCAAATTCTCAATTTTCATTAGCATCTTCAAGAGTCTTAATTTTATTTCATTACGTGCACTTGTTTAAACCATTTTATATACTGCGACTTTAGCCAAAAATTTAATTATTCTAGGAGATATCAATATTGACATTCTAAATGAAATTAGCAAAGATTCTGAAAGTTACTTGTTTACTATGGCTTCAAATGGTCTTAAAAGTCTAATAAATAAACCTACCCGCTTGAATAGTTGTATTGACCACATTTTCCTAAGATGTCATAAAAACAATAAAAATATTTTTATTGGCAAAGTTTATGATTTAAAACTTTCTGATCATAAGATGATTGCATTAAATTACTTCTCTGACAACCGTTCTGAAATCATTAAATTTGAGTCGGATTCTCTAAAATATTGTGTTGACTATATGTTATTGAAAGAATTATTGACATTCGAAAGTTGGGACCAAGTTTATTCCGAGAATAATCCCTCTATTGCATTTGACTTATTTATGAAAACTTTTAAAGAGCACATTAATTCAAGTACTTTCCAAAAAAAGCAATCATGTAAAAAGAAACATCTGAAACCTTGGATGACTAACTATCTCTTAAATAAGATAAGAAAAAAGAAGAAAATAGATTTAAAATGTAAAAAACATAAAAATAATAATAATCTTAAGAAATACTATGAAACTTTGTGCAAAACCATTAATAAAGAAATTGACGACAATCGTAATAATTTTTTTACTGATATGTTCTCTAGAGCTGAAGGTAATGTTCGCGAAGAATGGAGAGAGGTTGATAGCATTTTAGGTAAAAAAAGAAATTCTGTTAAAGTTGACTCTATTGAAATTGAGGGAGTAACGGAGTCCGATTCGTGGATGATTTCAAATACATTTAATGAGTCTAGTATTAGTCTACTACCAAAATGTAAATGGACTTCGGACAAAGACTAATATGGTATATAAAAATGTAAACAACCTTCCCCACGATGTCATTATACTTACAGAAACTTGGCTGAATTTTTCTATTCTTGACTCTGAGCTTTTTGATGCATCCTATCAAATCTTCAGACGTGATCGTCAAGATGATGAAGACTGTAATGAGGAGGAGGAGGAATTCTTTTTGCGATAAAGACCTCACTTACGTGCTACCTGATTGACGACTTTCGACTCACAGGTGTTGAAGCTCTGTGTATTAAAATCAAGTTGAAATCTGCTCATTTATTTATTATCTTCGCGTATATACCTCCAAATTCAAACAATGGCGCTTATGAAAAGTTAAATGACTGCACAGAAAGTATCTATGTGCTTATGAAACCCGAAGATGAAATTTTGATCGTAGGTGACTTTAATCTACCAAACCTTAATTGGACAAAAATCGATGACGATAACTTCCATGTTCCAATAAATGCGTCGAGTCTTAACGAATTAACATTTATAGATGGTATGTCTTCGTGTGGTTTGAGTCCATTCAATGGATTGAGAAATCGTTTTGGAAATATTCTTGACTTGGTATTTTTCGCTAATACAGTAAACAACGAAATTGCTGTTTTAACTGCTACTGTAAAACTGATTGACGAAGATCGACATCATCCAGCATTAGCATTTCACTAGGCTTAAAAATGTCTTCTCCATACAATAACTCCAACAACAAACTTGAATTTGACTTTCCTAAATGTAATTTTGTAAATCTTTTTGAAATGTTATTAACTGTTAATTGGAATCAATTATTTTGTAATTGCAATATTGACGAAATGTGTAATAATTTTTATAGAACACTATTTAACTGCTTTTACGAAACTACTCCATTGAAAAGAACACGTTTCGCTTCAAATGCACCCCCATGGTTTGATACCCATATTAAAAACTTAAAAAATAAGAGGAACAAAGCATGGGTAAAATATAATATAACTAGAACTGACGATGATTACAGAACCTTCTTAATTCTAAAACAACTTTTCATTGATTATTCTAATACTCTATATAACGATTATATTTGTAAAATAGAAGATGGTATTAAATCTAACCCAGATAGTTTCTGGAATTTCGTTAACGGCAAAAGGAAAACCTGTGGCTATCCAAATTCGATGACAAATAATTTGTCAACTAGTCATGAACCAACAGTAAATTAGCGAAAAATACCAAGTCAAGAATATTTCCAAAACGATTTCTCAATCCATTGAATGGACTCAAACCACACGAAGACATACCATCTATAAATAATGTTAATTCGTTAAGACTGGACGCATTTATTGGAACATGGAAGTTATCGTCATCGATTTTTGTCCAATTAAGGTTTGGTAGATTAAAGTCACCTACGATCAAAATTTCATCTTCGGGTTCCATAAGCACATAGATACTTTCTGTTCATAAGCGCCATTGTTTGAATTTGGAGGTATATACGCGGAGATAATAAATAAATTACCAGATTTCAACTTGATTTTAATGCACAGAGCTTCAACACCTGCGAGTCGAAAGTCGTCAATCAGGTAGCACGTAAGTGAGGGCTTTATCGCAAACAGAATTCCTCCTCCTACAACATTACAGTCTTCATTATCATGACGATCACGTCTGAAGTTTTGATAGGATGCATCAAAAAGCTCCGAGTCAAGAATAGAAAAATTCAGCCAAGTTTCTGTAAGTATAATGACATCGTGGGGAAGGTTGTTTACATTTTTATATACCATATTAGTCTTTGTCCGAAGTCCATTTACATTTTGGTAGTAGACTAATACTAGACTCATTAAATGTATTTGAAATCATCCACGAATCGGACTCTTCGCGAATATTACCTTCAGCTCTAGAGAACATATCAGTAAAAAAATTATTACGAGTGCCGTCAATTTCTTTATTAATGGTTTTGCACAAAGTTTCATAGTATTTTTTAAGATTATTATTATTTTTATGTTTTTTACATTTTAAACTTATTTTCCTAGAATAATTAATTTTTTGGCTAAAGTCGCAGTATATACAATGGTTTAAACAAGTGCACGTTATGAAATAAAAGCCAGACTCTTGAAGATGCTAATGAAAATTGAGAATTTGAAAATAAACGGACTGAACGAACTGATTATCGATGATGATTTCGGTGGATAAAGGCTGATTGGCCGACCTACCAACCAATAAAATTCGTTTCGTTCTTTTCGCTGTTTTAGTTCCCTCCAAGCACATTTATATAAGGGTTCCTTTGGTGGCTTTAAACATTACAAAGCCCTTTACTCTACACCCTTGAATGACAATAAGTGAAAAAGATGTGAACGAGGTCCTCCATTATGAGAAAGAAAAATACATGTGAAGTTTATAAAAATAAAATACTCGACAGGTCGCACGTATTCGCTCATTACGTAATAATTTCAGAATTCGAAAGCTTAATACATAACTTGCAGGGTTAACTTTACTAACTTACTTAAGGTGGCGCAGACAGTCCATTGTGGACTGCGGCCTCAACCAACAGTCCTCGCCAACTAGACCGGTCCCTAGCCAGTGGCCTCCAGAAAGAGCAATGAGCAAGATTGATTCTTCGACTGATCTCTTCACTGATGTTGTTCTGAGAGGTTATAGTGGAACCCAAATAGACAAAGTCCTTGACAACATCAAAGTTATATCTGTCCATTGTGACAATTTGTCCGAGCCTACGTTGACGATCTTCTGCACCCGAGGACAGCTTATACTCTATTTTATCTTCATTTACAGCCAGACCCATTTTCACCGCCTCCACTTCAATACTTGCGAATGATCCACTGACAACATGCTTCTTTCTTCCAATAAAGTCAATATCATCAGCATAGCCAAGTAATGGACGGATCTAAAAAAAATTGTACCGCTGGTGTTGACATGCGAGTTGCGTACGATTGCCTCAAGATTGATGTTGAAGAGGTAACATGACAGCGCGTCACCTTGTCGTAAGCCTTCCTCGACATTAAATGAGTCGGTGGTGTTCTTACCATTGCGATTATAGGTACTATAAGGCATGTTATGCAGTCGTCGAAAAAAAAAGTTTTGAGATAACAATCAAACATGACATTACGATGATAGCGAAGACGAAAAAAATGGTCTAAAAAGTCTGTCCGTCTGTCTGTCTGTCTGTCTGTCTGTCTGTCTGTCTGTCTGTCTGTCTGTCTGTCTGTATGTGTAGACACCTACAGCCCAAACGGGTGGGCCGAATTGCATCAAACTTGGTATACAGAGTTTTTTAGATATTGTACAGAGGGGAAATTGAAATTTTTTTTATAATTCAAAAACTAACGGTACCTGCCATATAACCGTTACGTTAAAGCTTATTTTTCTCAAAAACGGCTCTAACGATTTTGATTTAAGAAAATCAGTGTTACTTTTTAGGTACGATCAATCATATGGCTGAAAAAAAAGTTTTAAAAAATGGCTAAGAACGGTACTTTCCATAGGACCGTTTTTTTTGCTTTCGACTATCTCGAAAACGACTCAACCGATTCTTTCGAAATTTCACTCATATATGTATAGTTGTAGGTAGCTCAATTTGTACTGCATACCAATATTTCAAAAAAAATATTTTTTTGTCTTTTTAAAAGCATTTTTAAGAAAACAATTTTAAAAATATATATTTTGAAAACTGCCCATTAAATTTTTTTTTTAAATTTTAAATAAATGTATTTGCTGAATACCTAGGAACTGGCGTTTTTGAATTTTTTTTGAAATTTTTTTTCAAAAAGTTTTTCAAAAAAAAACTTTTTTTCTCAAAAACGGCTCCACAGATTTTTAAAAAATTATTCTCATAAATTCAGATTTATCCAAGAAATAAAATGGCGTACTCGTTTTTCAGCTCAAATTAGTTTGAGTATTTATTTAAGAATTTTGAAAAATTTATTTTTATCAAAATCTCAAGCCCCTAGACCACTGTCACACATTAGAGCAAGTTCGTGCGACCCAGTCGTGCATTTTATTATATATTCAAATTTCACTTAAAACTATAACAGCAGGTAAGTTCATTAACGAATTAAGATGAGCTACAAAAATCGAAAAGTTTTTTCTCAAGCTACGAATGTTTTGATGTAAACAAAAACAATAATCTACAGAATTAACGAGATCGACTGGGTATTTACATACAGTTAAATTAGAAGGTGAATCTGATCTAACTACACTCATAGTTTAAAAAAATCAGCAGCACAATTTATTCTTACACAGTTGTCACCCTCTTCTCTTCGCATGTAAACAGTCCCATTTCTCGTCCATACATATTTATACTTCTTCGTTGTCTTCATTGATGTTGCAGTTTTAAATAAACGTCTGTTTTCATATGTTAAGCACTCGTTGATATACATCTTCTCCAAAGTTGCGTCGGCATCAGCGTTGCCGCTGGAAAGAAAATTAACGTGCCACATTTTCTAAAAGAGCGTGAAAAACTACAATTTTTCAATAATTAAAAAAAAAAACTATATAATACTAAATTTTTTGGTATTTTGCTATACAAAAAAATTAAAAAAAATTCCTATTTATTCATGTTATATACATAAATATGTAAAGAAAAAATAAAATAAGTAACTCATTCGAATCAATTTTCCCAAACTTTTGAATTTTGTCATAACTTAATACAAAAAAATAGGAACTTTATACAAAAATAATAATAAATTCAACAAATAGGTAGGTACTATTAAAAAAAGTGTGCCATATTGAAATTTTTCGTGCCACCGTGCCATGGGAAAATTGCTGTGTCAAAAAAGCACGATTATGCCACTTCGGCAACGCTGGTCGGCATTGAGTAGGGTCGTTGTTAATTGCTCTCTTTTCTCTCTCTTTGCTTTAAGTATTTTCTCCTTACATAGATTTGAAACCAGTCTTACGTGAAGAATATTTTTGGTGGTTGTATTTGTATTACCATTTGTTGTTGGTTTGGCTAACTTTATTTTCTTCAAATAACACGGGTCTATGTCTCCCTCATGCACTTTCAAATTTAAACCGTCACGAAAACGAAACACTTTAAGCGCTACATCAGTATAAAGCATATCGGAAGATTTCAATACTGTTTGTTAGCAGTTGTTTTTCGAGGTTATTGACCTTTGCCTCTAGAAAATTAATTCTTTTCTCGCACTCATCATTTTTGGCAAGAATTGCATTTATGTGTTTATTTTGATTTTCTTCAATTGAGAGAACTTTTGCATATATCAACTCTAAAGTTATTGAAGCATCAGGTAGGCTGGTGGTTGATGAAAAAAGATTGGAAAGTGGAATGGATGATATCACGGAATTCGGTTCAGTTGTAGTAGCAGAGAGTGCCGGTGGTGGTGGTGGCGTTGACGTTAGTGGGGCGGTGAAGTTGCTGGCGGCGCGGCGCCTCTTGGTTTGGCAGTAAAGTGCTGCTTGATGCTTTAGAGATAGATTCTCTCCGTTTGATAGCACATTGATGGCACCTCCAAGTTGTTTTTTTTTTATGAGATCAAGATCGTTGGCAGCGATTTTAGCACAACTCACATGAAAAACAAATCCCTCCACAGTCTCCACACTTACTTTAAATTTCTGATCTTGTAAGTTCAGATTTGCAGATTGTGCATGACATTTTGTTATTAATTATTGAAAAAAGCTTATTAATTAAAACAAAACTAAAGCTCTCTACACAAAAACATTAACGCAAGATTTACTCTGGAGAGCCTAAGAATACAACAAAAACTGACAAGAACTATGAACACAGAAGAAGACAGGGACAACACCATTATTAGCTATGCTTCAGCTATAAGAACTTAGATAAATAATACCTACTGTCATAATCAATGTCTGTTTTCTGGTCTCAGTATTTCTGTTAATTAATTTATTTATTTTGTAACTTTTTTCTTTTTGTTTACTGTGTCTTATGTAAAACAATACAGTCTAACTTCAATATTAAATGTAAAATTCAACAATTTCATGTAAGTTTTTATCAATTATTAACATTCCTTTTTAATGTATTTTAATTTTTAAAATAAAGATCATAAAAAACCCCTGAAGAAGTCGCGAAAAATCGACGAAACGTTGGGATAAGATGGACTAGACTTGTTTTATTTGCATTTGTAAAAAAATTGACAAAAAAAGCCTACTTAAACAATCAATCTACAAAATCGTTAGAGCCGTTTTCGAGAAAATCCGAAATGAAAAAAACCGTTACATGAAAGGTACCAGTTTGAGCCGGGCTAAAACGAAATAAAAAAAACCTGGAAAACCGTTTTTCTTCAAACTGCTATATACCAAGTTTGAAGAAAATCCTTCAAGCCGTTAAGGCTGCAGCATGACATGAAAAAGCGCACATCCGCACAGACGCACAGACGCACAGACAGACCGACGCCGACGGACGGTATGGCGAAAATCAATTTTTTGGGCTTCTCTAACATCGTTATGTCATGTTTGATTAAAACCTCGATTTTTTTTTCTGCACGAAACCAATACTTGCCCTATAGAGCAAGTAAAAAATACACTGTGAAGAAAAATACAAAAACTAGGTAACAGTTCCTTTGAGTTGAACTCTATTTTTTTTTTTTTCTTAAACTATGCTAATCTTTACAAAAAAAAAATAACCACTTTCTGTAAGTCCATTAAATTTAATACAATTTAAAACTAACCGCAGCTCTATAGACCTCATAGGGACCGAGCTATGACTCTTTGAAAATGCTCCATTTTTATAGAAAATAAATAATTTTTAGTTTTAGTAGGATCAAAATATTGGCAAAATCACTCGTCCTATGGGAAAAGTTAGCATCTATAAAGTTGAAGTAAATTTCATTTCCCTTCGTTGAAGCACAAAACAAAGTCTGTGAGACTAATAGTTCAGTAACAATCTTGAAAAAACATACAAATGGATTTTTGAAGAACTGAGACAAAGCTCTTTAAACACCTATTTGTGTGCTTAGTACAAAAGGAAAAGGCATAAAACCATGTACAAATCTTAACTATTTTTTAATTTACAGGTAAGGTTAATTAATTAGTTGTTGGTTCATGTATATTTAGAATTATTGTTTAAAAACCAATCACTCGTGGTTTTTTTTTTTTTTTGCTGAGGTTCAGGTTCACGTTTTCTGTAGGGTTTTCGGGACCTTCATCAATTATGGCATATTCTTTCTTAGGTTGATCATATTAATCAGGTTCGTCCAATTCTTCAGATTCTGGTTCAACCTCAGTTTCCACTGGATCTTCCTCGTCTTCTTCTATCAAAATAAGACGACGTTTTCGCATGAACTCCCTGAGCAATTCAAGAATAGAAGCGAGTATTTGAGCCCAGCTCTCAGGCAAGTACACGTCCCCCTACATCCTTTCTTACTTTTGCAGGCTATTATTTTGAGAAGGTGTGGTGGGGCTGGCTCGTTTTTTGTTGCTCTTGTGATGATGCCACAGGAGCTTTTTTCCCCATTCAGAGCCACTTTTGCGCTTGATTTTAGGTGCGGAACGCATGGAAATTGGACTTGCCGCTGACTTCACGAAAAGATGGAACCTGAGGTCGTGCAGTCTCTGAACCTCCGTAAGGAATTACCAGACACTTTTCATCAGCTTCCGCAATACTCTCATGAGTGGCATCTGTTCGTAGGGAGATGGCAGCAATCTCTAGTAGGTCTTTCCGGTTCTGATATTGGCCCCACAATCTAATTTTTCCCTGCCAGAAAAAGGCAGGGGTGGTGTCGTATCCAGTAAAAGCGTAAAGAAACAGTTTAAACCCACAGGGCACTTCAACTTCCCTTCTGTTGAACGCACTCGTGGTGTACTGAATGTACTTTGCCTCATCTCTGCCACGTCCACGTTTATGAAAGCGCAAGTTGTGGATGGTAGAACAAAAGCCACAGAGGAGAACTAGGAGGTCCACGCCACGTCCTCTCCAACCACAGTCACATGATCTTATTTTATTATTCTTGTTTATATTATTCTTAATTTTCTCCAATGCCATCAGAATGATATCGCGGTCTGCGTCTTCAGTCGCTGTCTGAGTTTCAATGCCTTCGAGAGAGAATGCAGTGCATAGATGTTGAATGAGGCCTTCTTTGTTTCGGTCATTTGACAGCATCTTCTCCTGGGGTACTGATATGATGGCGGAGGAGTAAAAAACAATTTCACTCTAAGAAGCAGCATATCATCTCAACCGCTCTGCAGATTTTGTACTGTTATCGGCACAATCCCGTGGATACCCGTCTAAAACCGCCGACACGTTCCTCCCAAAGTGGTTAAACGTGTAGCTGACGTATCTATAATCACAATAGCCCGTATAGACGAGTTTCGATGCCAGATCACAGTATGTAGTAGGTAAGATTTCAGAGGTGTGGTTAAAGCTCCGTAAAACTTTGGTTTGGTCCCCTTTCGGATTCAACAACGCCATAGGGTAAGGAGCCAATTCAAATTTGAAATGCTCTTTCAATTGCTCGCCTGACTGGGAAATCATGTGATATAGTCGTCTTAATTTCGATAGAAGAAGACGATAAAGATCCAGTAGAAGCTGAGGTTGAACCAGAATCTGAAGAATTGGACGAACCTGATTAATATGACCAAGCTTAGAAAGAATATGCCATAATTGATGAAGGTCCCGAAAATCCTGCAGAAAACGTGAACCTGAACCTCAGCAAAAAAAACCACGAGTGATTGGTTTTTAAACATTAATTCTAAATATACATTCACCAACAACTTATTAATTAACCTTACCTGTAAATTAAAAAATAGTTAACATTTTTGCATGGTTTTATGCCTTTTCCTTCTGTACTAAGCACAAAAATAGGTGTTTAAAGAGCTTTGTCTCAGTTCTTCAAAAATCCATTTTTATGTTTCTTTAAGATTGTTACTGAACTATTAGTCTCACAGACTTTGTTTTGTACTTAAACGAAAGGAAATGAAATTTACTTCAACTTTATATATGCTATATTTTCTCATAGGACGAGTGATTTTGTCAATATTTTGATCCTTACAGCAGCAAAACTAAAAATTATTTATTTTCTGTAAAAATGGACCATCTTCAAAGAGTCATAGCTCGGTCTCTATGATGTTTATAGAGCTGCGGTTAGTTTTAAATTGTTGTAAATTTAAAAGACTTACAGAAAATGGTTATTTTCTTTGTCAAAAATGCATAGTTTAAGACTTTTAGAGCAAAAAGTGAAAATAGTCCTAAGACTGTGCAGTTTTTCGCTTGCAACGCAGCGAGCACAAGTTTTTCGAAGTTGCAAATTTTGATTTACACTATTCTAACTGGTCCACACAACATACCAAAAAATCAGAACTACATCATGCTTTGCGATTTTAGCCTTTTTTTGTGTCGATTTCTACTGGGCTACCTATATAAGAATTTTTGTTTTTCAAACTGAACTGAATTGAAATTTGAAGTACAAATATTTTGAATAAATATGGTTTGATCCTAAACTTGTTTAAGTAAATTAAAGGTTGTCCTCTTTTTTGCATCTGAAAAAATGGTCACTGTATCTATAATCGAGGTTTTAATCAAACATGACATTACGATGATACTCGTAGAGAAGCCTAAAAAAGTGGTTTTCGCCATATCATCCGTCGGTCTGTCTGTGCGTCTGTGCGGATGTGCGCTTTTCACATCATGCTACAACCTAAACGGGTTAACGGATTTTCTTAAAACTTGGTATATGGTTTTTTTTTCATTTTGGATTTGCTCGAAAAATGGCCACAAGTTCGCATTAGCTTGATTGAATTAACTCAAACTTCGTTCGGCATCGTTCTTTATCGTGTTCTATTGGATGGCTTTATAAATTTTTCAGGGAAGCGTTTCTAAATGGTAGCTCCCATACAACGAGCCGTTGAGTTTTAGCCAACTTTTTTTGTTTTTTTCTTATTTGCTCGAAACTGGCTCTAACGATTTTGATTAAACTTTGTGTGTTATATTCTTTTAGTGTTTTTAAAAGAAATGCGTTTTCAGTTTTTGGATAAAGATCCAAATAACGGAGATCTGCTCTTCATGGCTTTTTTTCAAATAGCCATAAGTTGTCAACGGTTGCATCGAATTCACTAAAACTTTGTTTGGTATAATATCTTTCTGCTTCCTATCAGATGGCATTGATTTTTTTTTCATTTTCTTTTTTTTTTTTAAATGGTGGCTCCTATACAAAGAGCCATTAGATTTTGGCCAATTTTTTCGTTTTTTTTCTAGTTTACTCAAAAAAGGCTCCCCCGATTTTTTTGAAACATTGTATATAACATAATATAGAATACTTCAAAGAAAACTGCATTTTTATGATAATAGCGGAAATTTGTTTTAACAGTATTATTAATTTGGCCATAATTGGACATTTGTATCATTTATAACACCCAAAAGATGACATCTTAATTTTAAATATTAAAGGTTTCTTAACGTTAGCTCCCGTATATCGGTTTTTCCAGTTTCAGTCAACATTTTTAAGGTTTTACCAAATTTTTCAAAAATGAGTTGTTCTTATTGTTTGAAAAGTTTGTTTTCATCGTACTAGTGCACCCACAGAGCAAATACGTGCGACCCAGTCGTGCATTTTATTGTACTTGCTCTAGGGCAAGTATTGGTTTCGTGCAGAAAAAAAAATCGAGGTTTTAACATTACGATGATAGAGAAGCCCAAAAAAGTGATTTTCGCCATACCGTCCGTCGGTCTGTCTGTGCGGATGTGCGTCTGTGCGCTTTTTCAAGTCATGCTACAGTCTAAACGGCTTGACGGATTTTCTTCAAACTTGATATATTGCAGTTTCAAGAAAAACGGTTGTCGGGATTTTTTTTTTCGTCTTAGCCCGGCACAAACTTGTACCTTTCAAGTAACGGTTTTTTCAATTTGGATTTTCTCGAAAACGGCTCTAACGATTTTGTTTAAACTTAAAATTTAGCTTACTTTAAGCATTTCTAACAAAACTACGTTTTTTGTTTTTGGCTCAAATGGTCGTAAAGAAAATCAGGTTTTAACGGCTTTTTTTTCAAAAAGCCATAAGTTCGCAACGGCTTGATTGAATCAACTCAAATTTTGTTTGACATAGTTTTTCATAGTGTTCTATAGGATGGTTTAGTAAATTTTTCAGTGAAACCTTTCTAAATGGTAGCTCCCTTACAACGAGCCGTTCAATTTTAGGCAAATTTTTAAGGTTTTTTCTAATTTGCTCAAAAATGGCTCTAACGATTTTGATTAAATTTGGTGTAATATATTTTTTTAGTGTTCTTAAGAAAACTGCATTTTTTGTTTTTGGCAAAAAATGCTAATAACGGAGATCTGATCTTAACGTCTTTTTTTCAAATGGCCATAAGTTGTCAACGGTTGTATCGAATTCAAACAAACTTTGTTTGGTATAGTTCCTTACAGCTTACTATCAGATGGCATTGATTTCTTTTCAGTTTCTCTTTTTTAAATGGTGGCTCCTATACAAAGAGCCACTAGATTTTGGCCAATTTTTTCATTTTTTCTAATTTACTCAAAAAAGGCTCCCCCGATTTTAATGAAACTTTGTATGTAACATACATAGAATACTTCAAACAAAATTGCATTTTTAGTTTTTGGCTTTACATGATAATAGTATAAATTGCTTTTAACAGTATTATTATTTTGGCCATAAGTGGACATTTGTATCATTTATAACACCCAAAAGATAACGTCTTAATTTTAAATATTAAAGATTTTTTAACGATAGCTCCCGTAGATCGGTTTTTCCAGTTTCAGTCAAATTTTTTTAGGTTTTACCAAATTTTTAAAAAATAAGTTGTTCTCATTGATCGAAAAGTTTGTTTTCATCGTACTATTGCACCCACAGAGCAAGTACGTGCGACCCAGTCGTGCATTTTTTTTTTTTTTTTCGTTTTAGCCCGGCTCAAACTGGTACCTTTCATGTAACGGTTTTTTTTTATTTTGGATTTGTTCGAAAACGGCTCCAACGATTTTGATTTAACTTAGAATTTAACTTACCTAAGATATTTCTAACAAAATAACGATTTTTGTTTTTGGCTCAAATGGTCGTAACGAAAATTAGGGTTAAACGCCTTTTTTCAAATGGCCATAAGTTCGCAACGGCTTGATTGAATTGACTCAAACTTCGTTTGGTATCGTTCGTTATAGTTTTCTTTCGGATGGTTTTGTAAAATTTTTGGTGTAGCCTTTTTAAATGGTAGCTCCCATACAACAAGCCGTTCAGTTTTAGCCAATGTTTTTTTGTTTTTTTTTTATAATTTGCTCAAAAATGGCTCCAACGATTTTGATTAAACTTTGTGTGTTATATTCTTTTAGTGTTCTTAAGAGAACTGCGTTTTCAGTTTTTGTCAAAAAATAATAATAACGGAGATCTGGTCTTAACGTCTTTTATTCAAATGGCCATAAGTTGTCAGCGGTTGTACCGAATTCAAACAAACTTTGTTTGGTATAGTTCCTTACAACTTTCTATCAGATGGCATTGCTTTTTGTTCAGTCACTCTTTTTTAAAAGGTGGCTCAAATAATACAAAAAGCCGCTAGGTTTTGGCCAAATTATATAGTTTTTTCTAATTTACTCAAAAAAGAATCTGCCGATTTTTATTAAACTTTGTATGTAATATACATAGAATGTTTTGAAGAAACCTGCATTTAAATATTTGGCTACAAATGATAATAACGGAAATTTGTTTTAACAATTTTATTAATGTGGCCATAAGCGGACATTTATAAATCATTTATAGCACATAAAAGATGATATCTTTATTTGATATACTAAAAGTTTCTTAACGTAAACTTCTGTGTATCGGGTTTTCCAGTTTTAGACAAACTTTTTTAGTTTTTCCCAATGTTTTCAAACATGAGTTTTCATATTGCTCGAAAACTTTGTTTTCATCGTACTATTGTACTCACAGAGCAAGTACGTGCGACACAGTCGTGCATTTTATTAAATTTAAAAGTCAGATGCACTCCTAATTACCATTCATGCAGCTATTAATTTTCATAGAACACTTTCTTCACCTGCATATTCGTCTGTGATCGCTGTCAACATAGGTATTTAAAAACATATTATATTACGTGCGAAAATTGAATAAGTACCTATGTATGTATGTTTTTAAATCTTTAAAATTGCATAATAATTTTAACATCAATTTTCCCCTTTGATTTGAAAAGGATCGGATTTGGGTATAAGGAAATATGGCAGGCAAGAAAAATGACAGTTTGTATAACAAACCAATCAGAACATTTTTTGTTATCATATCATCACCAAACAACCACGTTTCTTAGTTAGTTGAACAACAGCAAAAAAAGATATTTTTCTCTAAATTTGTTGGCATTGGCTTTATTTGTTCTTCCTAAGATTAAAAAAAAACCAAGTTGGTAATCTTCCTACAAGTTGAATGATAATGATAACAAATGTTCTGATTGGTTTATTTGTATACAACTTACATTAAGCTGAGGTTTTTTTTATGGTTCACACTAGCAATCTGTGGATCTTCCCAATTGATTTTTTTTACATTTATCCAACAACAACTTCAACTATCTAAGAAACGTGGTTGTTTGATGATGATATGATAACAAATGTTTTGATTGGCTTCTTATACAAACTGTCATTTTTCTTGCCTGCCATATTTCCTTATACCCAAATCCTTTTCAAATCAAATTGATGTTAAAATTATAATGCAATTTTAAAGATTTAAAAACATACATTACATACATACTTATTAAATTTTCGCACGCATTATAATATGTTTTTAAATACCTACACCAAATATAACCTATGTTGACAGAGATCACAGACGAATATGGAGGTGAAGAAAGTGTCCTATGAAAATAAATAGCTGCATGAATGATAATTAGGAGTGCTTTTGACTTTTAAATTTACAAAAATGAAAGGTATATGGATCTATTATAGTGTGTGACTTGAATCCATGTACCTAGGTAGGAGAAACAAAAATTGCTTTATCCTCTAATGAACTATTGGACATTCTGTAGGTAGATAAGATCTCGGTACATTGTACAATGTACTGTAAATGCGACTGCATTTGCATTTTAAGTGTGCGATATTTTTCCTTTTTACTTGCTCTATAGGGCAAGTATTGGTTTGGTATTAAAAAGTGGTTTTCACCATACCGTCCGTCGGTCTGTCTGTGCGGATGTGCGGATGTGCGCTTTTTCACGTCATGCTACAGCCTAAACGGCTTGACGGATTTTCTTCAAACTTCATAATATATAGCAGTTTGAAGAAAAACGGTTGTCGAGGTTTTTTTTATTTCGTTTTAGCCCGGCTCAAACTGGTGCCTTTCAAGTAACGGTTTTTTTCAACTTGGATTTTCTCGAAAACGGCTCTACCGATTTTGATTAAACTCAAAATTTAGCTAACTTTGTGTATTTCGAACAAAACTGCGTTTTTTTGTTTTTGGCTCAAATGCCCGTAACGAAAATCAGGTTTTAACGGGTTTTTTTCAAATAGCCATAAGTTCACAACGGCTTGATTGAATCTACTCAAACTTCGTTTGACATAGTTTTTCCTAGTTTTCTATAGGATGGTTAAGTAAATTTTTCACTGAAGCCTTTCTAAATGGTAGCTCCTATACAACGAGCAGTTGAGTTTTAGCCAACTTTTTTTGGTTTTTCTAATTTGCTCGAAAATGGCTCTAACGATTTTGATTAAACTTTGTGTGTTATATTCTTTTATGTTTTTAAGAGAACTGCGTTTTCAGTTTTTGGCTAAAAATGCAAATAACGGAGATCTGCTCTTAACGGTTTTTTTTTTTAAATGGCCATAAGTTGTCAACGGTTGCATCGAATTCACTCAAATTTTGTTTAGTATAGTTTCTTTCAGCTTCCTATCAGATGGCATTAATTTTTTTTCAGTTTCTTTTTTTTAAATGGTGCTCCTATACAAAGAGCCATTAGTTTTAGGCCAATTTTTTCGTTTTTTCTAATTTACTCAAAAAAGGCCCCCTACGATTTTTATGAAACTTTGTATGTAACATATATAGAATACTTCAAAGAAAACTGCATTTTTAGTTTTTGGCTACACATGATAATAGCGGAAATTTGATTTAACAGTATTATTAATTTGGCCATAAGTGGACATTTGTATCATTTACAACACCCAAAAGATGACATCATAATTTTAAATATTAAAGGTTTCTTAACGTTATCTTTCGTATATCGGTTTTTCCAGTTTTAGTCAACATTTTTTAGGTTTGACCAAATTTTTCAAAAATGAGTTGTTCTCATTGATCGAAAAGTTTGTTTTCATCGTACTTTTGCACCCACAGAGCAAGTACGTGCGACCCAGTCGTGCATTTTATTTGGTTGGGTGTTGGTTAGAAAATGATTTTTTAGGGTAGTTAAGGAAAAAAAATATGAATGAGTATTTATTCATTCTTGGTTTACTAAAAGCAGGTACTTAACCTATATTTGGTGTGGGGTAAAATGAACTCCTGGCATAGGAAAATTGTTAAGAAAATTAAATTCAGAACAATAGGCATGTCATATTCATACACCTACTACGTGATCCCCAAAATTAAGGAATACCTACATACCAGTACATATTGGTTCGTTTAATGAATCCGTTATAAGCTGTTATACAAAATTAACAGACTTTCATATTACCCATATGTATGATGGTAATCTTAAGGCTATTTTATATATAGGTACATATAACCTTTAATATATATAGAAAGATAGGTAGGCACAGGCGGTGGCTGGCCAGCTTTGTTTTCCAAGATCATTTCATTAGTATAAAAACATTAAACTTTGAAGATATGGCTTTATCTTAGTGACAAATGACAGCACAAGTCTAGGACAACGCAGCACAACAAATCATAAAAAAAAAATAAAAAAATGGCGGGGCTAACTTTAGTTATAAAATAATTTGTTGGCTATAAAAGCTGGAGCTTTAAAGATCCAAAGCTTATATTTACGGCACATAGTAGCACAAGTCTAGCACAACGCAGCACAAAATATCTTTAAAAAAAATCAAAAATAGCGGGGCTAACTTTAATAGCACAAGAGGAGCACAACTCAGCACAAGTAAAAACAAAACAAAAATGGCGGGTTTTTTTTCTTGTTTTTCATACAAAAGTTTTTTGGTTATAAAACGGAGAGCTTTGAAAAGGAAAAAAATAATAATATCTTTAATCTTTGCGTCGCATGGCAGCAAAAACAGAGCAGAATACAGCACAAGAAATTTGAAAAAAAAAATGGCGGGTTAATTTTAGTGTAAAAATGGTTTTTTGGCTATAAAAGCTAGAGCTTCGGAGATACAAAGTTTAGCACAACGTAGCACAACAAATCTTTAAAAAAATAAAAAAATGGCGGGGCTAACTTTAGTCATAAAATCGTTTTTTGGCTATGAAAGCGAATTACGCGACAATAGATAATGAGCGTAAAGGTTGCGAAATTTGGTTACAATAAATCGATGATTTATTGATTGTGTGTAGATTTTGATTCTTTTGATCTAGGTCAAATGCACTTTAAATAGGAACTGCAGGCCTCGCAATAGAATAAAATGGTAATGTTGGAAAGGGAAAGTGTATGGAAGGCAGAGACACTGGTAATAATTAGTATAAATAGGGATCGATGAGGAAAGAACAATCAGAGTTAGACTTGTACCACATAAGAAAGAGGTTGCAGCGACGCTAAGGACGGCGGACCTCCAGATAAAATTTCAATCAATAAAAATACTTTAAGAAACGTATACAACGTTCTTTTGTCATTTTTACTTATTTTCTTTAGACGCTCTTCTCTTGAGTAAAGAAAGCACGGCGGAGTCGTAACAAAAGCATTAAAAGGAGTACCTTGAGAATGCATTTCGAAATGTTGTCAGTCCATCTTCAGCATCACGACTAAATGGAAATGTTGTTGTTTCTGCATATATATTGTTGCAATTATTGTTTTCATTATATAAGAGAGAACAACCGCGATTCTATATTGCCGTTGTCTAGATTCATCGCATATGGGTCTCTCAGTATATAAAAACTTTCATATGCATCAACCTTACGGTCATCTTGCACCTCTTTCACCAAGCAAATGTTTTAGATGTCAAGGCACATATGGTTCTTGCTAAGTGCGTTTTAGTTTTACATCTTTACTAAGTTTGAGCTTATGTGGTATTAGTTTTTTTTTTTTATTAATATTTAACGTGTCTCGAAGGCTGCCGCTGACACACCCCACGGAAGTGCGCTAGCTGGAGGTCCATTCCACATATTAGAAGACTAGCAAAGCTTAGAAAACATTTTCAGCTTTTGTACTTTTGGTCACCAAAAAAGGTCGCTGGCTCCCGGACTATTATTACGATTTATTTTAGTCTTAATCTAAAACGCGAATAAATCATTTTAACTTTAGGATGATTATAAGGAAGCACTAGAAAATGGCGTACTATAGATTTAACGAATCCAGAAAAACAATGCAACTTGTTGTGGTAAAATTTAACGCAACAGTTGTTGATCTGGATCGAATACATGTTTATCCAGAAAAAGTAGATAGTATGGTTAAAATACCTGTACCAAAAAATGTAGAGGAGGTTATTAGTTTTGTAGGGACAGTTTTGTGGTACAGACGCTTCGTACCAAATTCTGCAACGCTAGTAAGACCTTTAACCGATTTGCTGAAAAAGAGCAAAAAATTCGTCTGGACTCAAGAATGCGAAGACATCATCGAAAGAATGCTTAATCACGGCTCCCATTTAGAAATGTCCCGACTTCAACCTTCCATTAGTAGTACAAACAGACGCTTTTGATTACGGTTTATGTTGAACTGGGCTATATGTGTCGTTCGTGATGTATCGGATTGTTGTTGTTGGTTTCCTGTATATGGCAAAATCAATTTTGGCCGTTTTTTCTTGATAGGGTTACGTCTAAGAAATTTAACTTTTGGTTTTCTTCCGATTCATAAGTGAAGTTTATGGTATCAAATTCTGAATTGAGTGTTTTTAAAACTGGTTCTTCCTTTATCACCGCAAAAAGATCGTCTACATACAACGGGTTTCTCATACTTGTTCCAGTTTCGATTTTGTAAAAGATATTTCTACATTGAAAAAGTTTTGAGACATGAATTTTTTAGTTGTCATGGCTTCAGGGATGGGAATACTCAGGAGAAGAGCTTCGACATCAAATGAAATCATGATTTCGTCTTCTGCGATTAAGATGTTCTTAGTTTTCCCACGAAATCAAAAGTATTTTTTACTGAAAAACTTTTTAATGGATATATTTTAACATCACTTACAAGCCTTTTAAAAGATATTGTGCCATCAATGTATGCAACCCATTTATTATTGACACACTAATAAATAAACACACCAAAAAACTCAAAAAAAAAAATAATATTAACAACCCTATATAGACAAAATAAACAACTTCACAACAACAACAATACAGAAAGAGCATCGATGACCCACCAATAACAAACAAAATGCACAAAAAAATTAAAAACAAAAAACAAAATATAGAATGCGTCTATTCCATCAATAGCAAAATAAAAAGTATGCTAGGTTCAACGAAAGATAAAACCGCAATTATCAATTATTAGTCTTGAATATATGAAATTAAATGTGGAGACTGAAACGCTCTTTACATCGGCCAGACAAAGCAAAGTATTGGTATCTGTTTCAATGAACACTCGAATCACATTAAGTTCAACAGACCCGAAAAGTCCTCCGTCGCGTCGCTGCACACGCCCTCACCAACAATTATTTCAATGTGAGCTTAGGTTAGGTTAGGTTAAGTGGGGTGATGGTACGACAAGCCGAACCTTCTCACTCGGATCTCGATTGGATCCATTGTGCTCCCCGGTTGGGTGTGGCGATAAGGAATAGGGGTTAAGGATTGATAGGCAGTGGGAGGGTTAAGTGGTTGAGGCCTCCCTGAACCATCCTGAGTTCTGGATGAATCTCAGGATGTTTCTTGGTGGCGTGTTAGAGATATCGTTCAACTCGTTGAAAAAGTATCCACCGAGGTTAGCTTTCCTGGTTCGGGCTAAGCTGGGGCATTCACAGAGGAAGAGAAAGGAGTTCTCTTCTGCCTCTTCGTCCTGACATCCCCTACATAAGTCAGATGTGCTGATGCCCAATCTGCTCATGTGGGTTCCCATCGTGTTGTGACCCGTCAGGATACCAACCAGGAGTGATAATTGAGGCCTGCTTGGCACGAGTAGGGATTCAGTTTTCTTCTTTGAAATTTCCGGCCATAGATTTCTCGATACCCGACAAGTGTCGATGGATGACCACCTGACATTAGCGGTTTTAAGGAAACTATGGCTAATTCTCGTTTTTTCTCTTTCAAGTGGCATGTTAATTGAGGTTACCATTTGGCTTGGTTCGAGAGATGAACCCGTTTTGGCCAGTTGGTCAGCCATTTCATTTCCGTGTATGTCACGATGTCCCGGGACCCATCGAAGGGTTACTGGATTCGTTGCGTTGAGTAGTCTCAACTCATTACGACAACTATCGACCAGTTTGGATTTTGTAACTATAGAGGATATGGCTTTCATGGCCGCCTGGCTGTCGATGAAAATATCAATATTCTTGTTTTCCAGTTCGCACGTTAATAGGTGTTTTGCAGCTTCAAGGACTGCAAGCACTTCCGCTTGGAAGACACTACAGAAGTCTGGAAGCCTAAGTGACTTGTTTATGGGTGGGTTATCTGAAAAGATGCCTGACCCTACCCCATCTTCCGTTTTGGAACCGTCTGTGAAGACAGAAACGTGATTTTCATTTATGACCCTGTTTTCCATCCAGCATTCTCTTGTAGGGAAGTCTGTTTGGGCTGCTGGGTTAAAATCTATGTGCGGAGTAATATAGTCTGTTTGAATGTTAATGTCTGTGAAATTCATTATTAACCTGTGACCTGAATGGCCCTTTTTCCAACTAGAGCATTGATTGAGACGCAATGCGCTTTTGGCCGCCATTTCTTTCGTAAATAGATCGAGTGGGGCTAGTAGAAGGAACGTTTCTAGGGCTGCGGTTAGTGTAGTTCTCATTGCACTCGTTGTGCCAATGCACGCAAGTCTTTGGATTTTTGTCACGGTTTTGAGATTTGTCGCCTTTTCAAGGGCTGGCCACCAGACCAGACATGCATATGTCAGGATAGGCCTCACTATGGCCGTGTACATCCAGTGAATAGTTTTGGGGCTGGGTCCCCATTTCCTGCCAAAGATTCTATTGCAAGTGTAGAATGCTACTGATGCTTTTTTCCCTCTTTCTTTTATGTTTTCATTCCAGTTTAGTTTACGGTCCAACACCACTCCAAGATATTTTGCCACATTTGAAACTTGAAGTGGTGTCCCGTTTATAGTGATCGGGTCTACCATTGGAATGTTGTTTTTCCTTGTAAACAAAACTAGTTCCGTCTTTGTTGGATTGACATTAAGTCCGCAGCTACTGGCCCAATTGCTGAGTTTGTTTAGGGCTATTTGAAGGAGATCACACAGTGTGGGAATATGTTTTCCTGAGGACATTATTACTATGTCGTCGGCATATGCCACGACCTTAACGCCACTAAGACTTAGTTTACCTAAGATTTGGTTGACAACCAGAAGCCAAAGCAACGGAGAAAGAACCCCTCCCTGTGGAGTACCTCTACAGGTCTTGACTTTTAGCTTGCTGGCACCTAACTCTGCATTTACAAGTCTTGTTTGAAGCATAGAGTCAATCCAATTCGACAGTTCAAGATCAACATTGACAGAGTCTAGGGCTTGTCGTATCGCGTGATTATCTACATTATTGAAGGCCCCTTCTATATCAAGAAATGCTGCTAGGGTGAATTCTTTGAATTGGATTGAGTTCTCAATCGTGCCTACAACTTCGTGAAGTGCCGTCTCAACAGATTTGCCCTTAACATAAGCGTGTTGGGCCTGTGAGATTATGTTATCATTTAGTTTTAGGCGGATATGCGTATCTATAAGTCTTTCTAAGGTTTTAAGGAGAAAGGAAGAAAGGCTTATAGGCCTGAAGTCTTTTGGTTCAGTGTGAGTGGGCTTGCCAGCTTTCGGAATGAAGATGACATTGACTTCTCTCCATCCAGTTGGAATATAAATTATGTTTAAACATCCCCTGAATATATCCACCAGAATCGGAACGATTATGTCTTTTGAGCATTGGAGCATAATTGGAATTATTCCATCAGGCCCTGCAGACTTGTATGCTGAAAAGGAGTCGATGGCCCACGCCACCTTTCTACTGTCTACGATTTGATTGCCAATATTGGAGGCAGGATTTATGTTGGGGTCTCTTTCCATAGGAGATGTTATGTTAACACAACCTGGGAAATGAGTGTTCATAAGAGCTTCTAGAGTTTCAGAGCAGGTATCAGTCCAGGTATCATCCGGTCTTTTTAAGAAACCTGGAGGAGTGTGGACCTTTGACATGACTTTCCTGAGCCTGGCAGCATCATTTGTGGACTCGATGTCTGTACAAAATTTTCGCCAGGCTGCTCTTTTCGCATAGGTGGTTCTGTTTTTGTACTCATTTTTGCTGGTTTTGTAAAGATTCCAGTCATCAGCGTTGTTACTATATTTTGCTCTGTTGAACAGCCTCCTTGAGTTCTTTCTAAGGATAGACAGCTCTTTTGACCACCATACGGGGTTGAGCTTGCCTTTTCCTTTGATAATGGGGCACGAGTTTTCGTACGCAAGACGAATAGCTAGCGTTAGTTCATTGACATTTGTTTCGATGTCTGAGCAGTTGAGTATTGGTTGCTTACTGTAGCGGCCCAGAGATAAGGCCAGTTTATTGTTATAGGCTTCCCAGTTTGTTTTCCTGGGATTTCTATAGGGCTTTGGGTCTTCTAATTTGTGCTTTATTTGGAACGTAATCATTCTGTGGTCAGAGAATGTTACGTTACTTGATACCTTCCAATTACTGATAATAAGAGTATTAGAGTTTGTCGAAAGTGTAACATCAAGCACTTCCCTCCTAGTTCTAGTTATGAATGTCGGTTCACTACCTCTATTCAAAATCAATATATTGTTCTTAATAATAAATTCAAAAAGTGACTCACCTCTTGCATTTGTGTCGGTGCTTCCCCACTGAAGGTGGTGAGCGTTAGCGTCAGCACCTATCAGTAGGTCCCATCCGTTCCTACCTGTTACCGCGACAAGTTCTTCAACAGCTGCTGATGGCGGGGTGGGTGTTTCGTCGCCTGGCAAATAGATGGAGGTTAGGATCAGGGGCGGGGCCCCGTCTCTTTCACACTTCACTGTTGTCATGTCTGTGCTACAATGGGAGGATAGGAGAAATAGATTTATATTCTTTTTCGCCATTATACATGTGCGATAGTTACCTTCTGTAGGCCCTTTATTAAAATAAAGAATGTAATCTTTGGATTTTAGTCCGCAGATGAGGCCGCTGTTGATCCATGGCTCTTGTATAAGGGCTATATCGGTCTTATTCTTCGACAAAAAAGAGGTTAAGGTGGCAGAGGCCAACTTACTATGCTGCAGATTTAGTTGCAGCACTTTCATCATTATTTTTGTTTTTTTCATTTTTGTTTAAGTTGGCAGCTGTTAGCGGCCTCACTTTAACCTCGTTTATGCCAATACAGAGCTTGAACCCTTTCGATGGAAGCAAAGCCATTGTTTCATGGTTAAGCATGATGATAGCTTCTTGGCCTGTTTTCGTAGGCTCTTCCATCTCCATGACTTGCCAATCGGAACTCGGAAAGTCGGGGTTGAGTCTTCTTAGGAAGAGCTCTAGCCTTTCTTTCGTCATGCGAGGGCCCGGAATGTTGATTCGGACTTTGGGTCTGGTAGGGAGGTCATTCTTAAAAGCAACTTTTAGTGTTGCCCCTTCAATTAATGCGCTCATGTGAGCTTAGAAGATGTAAAGCTGATAAAACACGTCACAAACCACCGAAGACTTGGTGCCTTTGAAAGCCTGTTCATTAACAACAAAACCAACATCATTAACCGTGATAGTGGCCATATTATGTCACCCTTGTTTAACGTTATTTGATTTGTTCTGTTTTACTGTAATTTATTGTTATTGGATATGTAAGGCTTTCTTTATTTCTTTGTTTTCGTTTGTACTTCTCTTTTTCGTTACCAAACTAGTGTTTTGCTAATGATGAACCACAGTCGGTTCGAAATGCATTCACTTTCAACAAAAAATAAAATAAAATAAAATAATTTTTTTTTGATTTCATTTCATTTTTCTAATGTTTGTGGTCAATATGGTGTTCCATATTTTTGCTCATACAACTTAACGCGCCTACAAAATATAAGTTCAATTTCTTAAAGAATTTTATTTGGAATTTCCTTTAAATACAAATATTTTTCTAAGACTTTAATTTTAATAGAAAAACGTGGTCTCCTTGGAAATACATATGTTCTAGAAGACGAAAATTGCAAAGATCGTGGCACTTGGCCACAAAAGATATTAAGCCTATCATATCCTTAACGTAAAACTTGTGATTCTAAGTCCATTTTAGTGTAGAATTATTGACTCTTTAAAATTCGCTATAGAATGTCTTTCGGGAACATTTTTGGACCAATATAACTTTCTTCATGTGAGGTATTGCCTACCAAAAGTATCCGTAGAAAATGGCTTGTTTTTTTCTTAAAAACTAAGCTTATTTACAAAGAGGAAAGGGTGGGATTTGTTACGCTAAAATCTACCGTCACGAAAACTAGTCATTCAGATCCCTGTTCTTGTCCCTTCCTTTCCTTTCTTTTCTTTTATACAGGTACCTTCTGAGTATGTTGGAGAAAAATAACCATTGGAACTACGACAAGTCGAAATCAGCAGGCGCTTCAGCACCCTTCTAGTAAACTAAGAAGGGTAAGGGTACGAAACAGCTTATGGCTGAATTTCTAACATCATAGCTAATTTGTGCATATTAATGTAAAGATGGACCGTAATCCAGTATTCCCTTCCCCACTTTTCTAACGAAAGCCTAACGAGTTAGTCGTTTGCAAGTAGAGAATCTCTGCCAAACTCTCCTTCCATGCATTATAGGGACAACCGTAAATAGCTTCGCTCTGAAGTCTTTACAGTTTCGGTATTTTATTTTGTTATTAATTCGGAGGGGAAAAATGCACGGGTGAAAGGTTGAATTTCTTTCTGAGTAATGACGGGATCAGAGTCCTCAGTCTCTGATTGGCTGAAAACCACAAGAATTGGAAACGAGATAAGACCATCCAGGACCATGCAAATCCTGGAAGGCCACTTATAGTTGGGAAATTGAAAAAGAAAGATATTAAGAAGTTTAAAATAAAGTTAAAAGTGTGAAACCATTTGGAAAAAGACAAAAAAGCAGGAAGAAAAAAGAAGAGTGTTTGGCAGGAGGCAGATAGGAAAAGCTAAGTATTTGGGTTAATTAGTTTATGGTGCAGCATTCTAGTTTTTTTCGTTCCGTTGGTTTTCTTAAAAGAAAGAAAATCCCACAATCTAAAGTATTAAAGTTTGGCTTTCGTTACAAAAATTTTCTCGGAAAATTAAAGTACTCTCAACTTTTGTTCGATTCTCACGAATACCTTGTACTTTTTTATACTTACAATAGTTATACTTCCATTCTTTGAAAAGATCGTTTTTGCAAGGTTTCCCAAGTAATTAAAGAAATTATAACCCCTCTTGTGGGATAATAAACATATTATTTTTATTTCAACATTTCTCTCACCGTCGCGGTTTCGCTCTAGAGATCCGGAAGTTCCTATTAGAAAAAAAGTTTCTGGAGCCCTTTTTCACTTACTTTCCGTAAGTACGCCCCTTTGTGGTAGTTAATTTTCTTACATGTATACAGGGCCGCATTTTGGGGGCCTGGGGCCCTGGGCTATTGGCATTTATGCCCCCTCTTCTATCCCAAAATTATATCATTTCGATTGGGCGAATGAAGTCTATGTTATTATAGTTATGTTAATGATAAATCTTTCTTTTGTAATGGCTATGTCCACAATGCCAGCGCCTGTATATTTTCAAAACTAAGAGGGAACTGTCACTATTTTGACATCAAAAACAACAACAAAACATACATACAATTTCGATTTTAGAGTACTTTTAGAGCCAACGAACTTTTTATATATTCCACAGTAAGCGCGTCGATCGATTGTGTATCAAATAATCGAACTTCGCAAATAGCCAATACGTTGAACGTGTTTTTTATTCCTCTGATTAAGACTGTATTTCTTTTGAGTAAAATGAAATTAAAATAAATTTCAAGTTATGGGCCAGTTCTAGCTATCATTGAAACTCATCATTGAAAAAACTTAGTTGTTAAAGTTTCGTAAGTGTTTTTACGTGTTAAAATAAAATATTGACTAATCTGAAAAGTCTTCAACAAATCAACAACGCTCGATATAGCAGTAAAATTCAAATTTTATTATTCAACCTTTAATTGATTTGCGGCCCTTATATATTGGGTTCGATTGAGTGGAACTATGGGCTTAGGCAGTGTGTTGTATTACATCCGTTATGTTTTGTTTGAGTGACATTTGGTGCATGGTGATCCAGCATTCACCCCCTGTTGAAAGAACTGCACCATTACATATCTTTCAACATTCCATAGGAAGGATTGCCAATTTCTGCAAGGCTCGCTTTGATACGCCCGACTTTGGTTTGATTTCTACAACTCGTACTTTGCCATCGTTTCCTCTAATTGTTGCAACAACATGACCCATCCGCCACTAATTTGATGGAATATTGTCCTCGGCAACCAACACCAACATCCCTTGCTTTATTTCCTTTGCAGCCGCTGTCCTACACTCAGGGCCGGCCCGAGCTAAATTAGCGCCCTGTGCAAGCTTTATCATTGGCGCCCTCAATTGCGGTGTTTTTTGGAAGAAGTCATTTCCTCATTACCCAAGGGGTATACTTTGCAATGCGTTTTTTTAAATAAAATTAAGTCAAAAAATATATTACAAAATTATAGGAGATATACAAGATATATTTGAGGTAGGTTGTGTAACGTACAGTTTGTGAATTTTCATAGGCGAAAGCTTATGAAGGGTAATTCACTTAAGGTGTGCCAAACTGCTAGAGCGAGTAGGTTGGGTTGGGACAAAAAAAACTCATGTGGGAGGGCGGGTCTATTCCCTTCCGTTTAGCCGAGAGGGGCAATTTTCTTAGAAAATGACTTAAATTGGAAACAAAAATTATTAAAAAATAAAAAAATACCTTCTACAACGCCATGCTATGCCATTTTTTAAGGCCAAAAACCTCTTTCTTTTATCTATTTTGTTTTGAAAAATATTTATTTTAGTGAAATTTTTTCAAAATATTAATTTTCAAACTCAAAATTAAAAAAAAAAAGTTAAAATCAAATTTTCAAACTATAATTTTATTTCAAAATTTTACCTTATTTAGTATTTTTTGCCAAAATTCAATGCTCTTATTTGATTAAAGTCCAACATTAAGAACCGTATGTCTATAGGATTTCTTGTTGCCAAGCTATTCAAAAATAAAAGAACCTATTTCTGCAAAAAAAAAACACGAAAATCTAGACTTACGAGATGGCACAAGTAATGCAAATTTTTGTGTGTTTCTTATGAACAAGAAGGTTCGGATATTTTTGAATACCTTGGCAACAAAAAGTCATAGAGCCATACGGTTTTCAGTGTCTGACCCAAAACTAATAAGAGCATTGAGTTTTGACAACAAAAATAATACTTGAATACATCAAATTTTGAAAAAAAATAGTTTGAAATTGTTTTCTATTTTTTGTTGCTATAATTTTGAGTTTGAAAGTTAATATTTTGAAAACTGATCACTAAAATAGCTTTATTTAAAAACACTAAAAAGGAGGAAATTTCTGGCTTTACAAAAAGATATGACATGGCATTGTAGGAGTTACCGTTATTTTTTAATTATTTTTGTTCCAATTTAAGTCATATTTTTAGAAAATTGCGCCTCCTGGCTTAACGGTGATAAGTAGACCCCTTCCATACGATGTTTTTCTTGTCTCAACTCAACCTACTCGCTCTAGCTCATTAAACAACCTCACACCAAAAATAATACAACAAGTATTTTGTGTTATATTAGGTATCTTTGCTAACACCGATTACCCTGTATTAGTCAAAAAATTCTTTTTTTTTTAATGGAAACAATGACTGGCAGCGGCAGACAAGAACAAAAAAAGAGAAAAAGAAAATTGAACAAAAAAGATTCACTCAATAACGACAAACGACAAACCTCATCATTAGTCATCGCATCATCATCAGTCATCACTCATTATTTCCATATTTAAATTCCAACTCAACCCTTTGTCATCTCTCATCTCTCCAGACGAGTGATAAGATTACACTCATAAAGAGAAGCCATTGACAAACTTAAACATAGTACAAAAAACACTCAACCGAAAGAGTTAAAATTCATAGGTGCAGTTTTTAATTTTGCACACTGTTGTGTACATGAGTATGAATTTTGTACCTCAGAATTTCTGTTGAGTAACTTTGCTCACTTTGATTTCATATAGAAGCACTGACATCGTGTGCATGTTACCAACATGCACACTGTTAATTATCTGTATTTATGCTGTTGACATTTTTTTTATGATACACTGCATAGGGGTGGGTTATGAAAATAAAATAAAATTTCTCATACGTGGTGATGCCTTATAAAGAGAAAAATAGCATATAGCTAGGTAGGTTAGGTAGGTATCTATTGAAGCTAACTTGGTAGATAAAGTTTTGTTTTTACTGTGGGACTGTGGGGTGGGTGTGAATAAAAAGGTAAACATGGATTAATTTTTGGAATAGTTGATATTATGTAAATACATAATTGTATATCTGTCATTAAATTCAAATTAGCTGTTAGTTATATAATGAATATCAATATTGGTGTGAGCTACAAAAATAAATGAGAATTAAAAAAGAAGGTAGTGGTTACTAGGTGACTATTTAAACGCTCGCCCAAGGCGCCCATTGGTTTCAGCGCCCTGTGCATTTGCACCGCTTGCACGTATAGCTTGTCCGGCCCTGCCTACACTTTGACTTGCATTGAAGTTGGAGCAAATAATCACGTTGCCAGCGCCCCCAAAAATGTTGTCTCAACAGTGTCACACGCTTCCAGCTCTCGAGGGATGAAATTGCTTTTGGTTCATCTAAACAGGGTTCAGGTATTGCTAGCGGTGATTCTCCGATCAGGAAGTGACCAGGCGTCAGGACTTCGCAATCATTAGGGTCTGAAGACATCGCCGATATAGACCTAGAATTTAAAATAGATTCAATTTCAATCATAATTGTATTAAATTTTTCAACATTAAACACAGTTTGAGACATAACACGGTGAAAGTGATATTTAAATGATTTCACTGTGGCCTCCCACAGTCCCCCAAAATGTGGTGATCTTGGAGGGATATGTTTGAATTCTATTCCCTCTTGAGCACACCAAATAATTACCCCTTTATTTGTTTGTTGACTTAAGAATTGTTTTTTTAATGCGTCCAGCTCACGCCTAGCACCTACAAAATTCGTTTAGTTGTCAGAATTAATTCGCTAGGGCAATCATCTTCTAGCGATAAATCGCTTTATTGCTGCTATGAATGTTTAAGTCGATTACTCACTAACTGCTTCCAGATGTACTGCTTTGCATCCAAAACAAACAAATACGGCAACGTAATACTTTTTAGGTGGACGTCCTATGACTCCTTCGGTGACATAGTGTGGTCCACAAAAATCAACACCTGTCATAAGAAACGGTCTGCTCAAACAAAATCGATCCTTTGGAAGCTGTCCCATTATCTCCACATGCAAATTTGAATGAAATTTGAAACATCGCATGCAATTTTTCAATACTCTACGAACCAATGTGCGACAGTTTATAATCCAAAACCTTTGCCTTGACAAGGCCACCAACGCTTGTGGACCTGCATGTTTATGTTTTACGTGTAAATGCTCCATATAATTAAACACAAACGGATTGTCACTCGGCAGAAGACTTGGATGTTTGGTTTCATATGGAAGTATAGCGTTCCTTAACCTTCCTCCAACCCTCAGCTATTCCACACCTGATTGGGATTCCATATTAGGCGCGGCGCGAGAGCCTTCAGTTTATTCTGATTTGGCAAGTCCTTTCTTGCTGTCAACAACTTTACTCCTTCCAGGACCGATGAGTTCTGGACATGCCATATTATCCTCAGCAATGCTTCCTCCAGGTCCTCAACCGAAAACACGCTGTAATTAATAACAAACTTATTATGGCGGCTCTTTAAAAATCTGTTTACATATATTTTTATGAATCTACAAACATAAGCAACTATTCTTATTGTTTTTTTAAACATTATTGAATTTTGTATACACTGCTTGAAACTCATGGTTGACTTTGATTGTAAATAATGTTGTACGCATAATCTTTTTTGCTACAGTAGGGCCTGCGTCTAAATGGGACTTTGTTTTCGCCAACACTGATCCGTCTTTGTACAAAAATGAGGGGCCTGTGAACCAAATTGATCTCATCAACTCTCCTACTGTTGTAGTACCTCTTGAAACAATATCCGCTGGATTTGCCTTGGTTCCCACGTGTCTCCCAGTAGCTTGGTGGGACCCTTGTTGAATCCTAGAAACGCGGTTTGCTACAAACGTGTCCCATGTTGACGGGTGCTTCGCGTGTATTACCACCGCTGATCAAATCATCAACATAGAAGTAGCTTTTTATTTTGTCTGCTCCTATTGGGTACTCCTTCTGGTAATCTGCCGCCAACTGTTTAAGACATCTTGTGGCTAGGTACGGTGATGAAGTTGTCCCATACGTCACGGTCAACAACCTTTACACATCCAACACCTTCTCTGGATTGTCTCTCCACAATAAACATTGATAATAGGTATCCCGATCATCGACGTTTACTTGCCTATACATTTTAGATATATCAGCAGCTATTGCATATTTATATGCTCTAAATATCAGTATAATTGAAAATAAACTATCTTGCACTACAGTCAAACACTACCCGTAGTTTAGTTGTTGTAGAATCAGGTTTTATTACACACTGATTTGGTGCAATGTATCCAACCCGGCTGCGATCCCAAGATGGAACCTTCACCATGTGCCCCATATCAATATACTCCTGAATGAAGTTTCCATATTCTTCAGCCAAATGTGGATTTCGATTGAATCTTCTCTTTAACCCAAAGAATCGCTTCTGTGCACCACGAAAGGAGTCTCCTAACGGCTCTTCCCGATCCTTGAATGGAAGTCTTACGATAAATCGACCATCTGGACCTCTTCGCATTGTTGTTTCGAAATGCTTTTCGCATCTTCTTTCCTCTTCAGTTAACATTGGACCATCAGGTTGCAATGTTTCTATGGCCCAGAACTTCTTAACCCAAAACTTGAGTTCAGGATCTCCTCTGTCTAACTCAGTTGCCGTTGCTATATGACAACGTGCTTTTCATAAGCTTTGTGGTCTTAATCCTTCCCGATACCACCAAACACGGTTTTCTGCAGGATCGGCATATTGGAACCTAGCTTTACTTGTCCAACCATCAACAAACTGTAAAACAAATCTGCTCCCAGCAAAACATCAACTGACGATGGTAAGAAAAAGTTTGGATCCGCGAGTGGAAGATTGGCAGGAATGTTCCAATCTTGAACCTTAACAATCTGCTCTGGCTGAACACTTGTTATCCTTGGTAATATTAAAGCATCAGTTGAAGTACAAAATGAAGAATACCTCGAACTAATTGAAATTCTTGTACTATGTTTCACCTCCATCGGAAATGAACCTACTCAAGCTATTGTTGAATCAACACGAGTTTTGCGAAGACGTTACCGTTGAACCACTGATTCAGTTACAAAATTAAGTTGGGAAGCAGAATCTAACTACGCCCTAAAGACATGTTTTTCCCCATGGATATCTTGAAGCTCAACTTCTGCTGTTGCAAGTATAACCTGATGAGAATCGCCAATTTGAGCCATTGCTGAATGTAAAGCTGCGTTACCAGTGATATTTGGCGCTTTGATTACTGTTTCTGCGCCTGAATTAAGGTTATCGTCTGTCCTTACTTTATAGCGATGCAAAAGCATATGGTGCGGCCAACCACATACTGAGCACTGCCGAACCGAGTGCCCAGTGTCTAAGCAATTAATTCAAAGTACTCGCTTCTTAACCTCAACAAATCTTTCCCCGACGTTAAGGTTTTTGAAAGCTGAATAACTATCGATTACATGTCCAAATTTCTTACAAAAATTACAGTTATTGCCTGTATTTGCTACCACGAGAGTGGTTTGATTTTTCCCGAAGTTTTTAAAACGATTCCGACCCGATTGTTGTTGTTGATGTGAATACTGTGATGTCGATGGTTGATGTGAGAGCTGAGTCTCCTTTACCTCCAAGTTTCGACATCTACGCGAAAGCACCTCCTCACAACATTTCCATGAAAGTCGTTCTGAATAATCAATTGATTCTTCCCACTTTATCAAAGAATCTGCATCCAACTTTTCGCACACAACATGCAGTAACATTGCATTTGCAATGTCTTTCATTGTTGCAATGGACTGCATTGCACTAAATTGATTTGAAACTGCATCAACGAACGATCTCAGCTGTGAAGCAACTCCTCGAGAAATCTTAGGCAACATAAAAATCGATTTAATATGTTCTTCTAACATCAAAGTTTTGTTATCAAACCTATCTTTTAATCTTTTAATTGCCATTGTATAATTTGCCTCAGTTACATCAAACTCCTTAACTGTTGCTAATGCCGTTCCTGACAAGCTATATAATAAATAGTTAAAACGTTCAACGTTGTCCAACGACAAATTATTATGGACTAATTTTTTAAAAATTAAAATAAAACTGGTATATTCTGAATATTTTCCTGAAAATTTAAGAATTTTTTGGCATCGCAAGTTTGATTTTGTAAGGGATGGAACAGCCAATGAAGCATTCAATGTTTCCGCGGAGACGTTTGCCTTTGCCTTATTGACGAGAGATCAAATACTAGATTTTGTTTCCATATAAGAATCCTCCATCTCGTTGCGAGATTTGGTATTAGCATCATCGTCTGTATTTGTGCTCAATCGTTCTACTTGTATCTGACTATGTAATATTTGCTTTAAATATGAATCGAGAATACCTAGCCTACATTTCAACCCAGTCAACGATAAGGTTTCACCTTTATTCTGAATAGTCTCCCTGATTCTGGTCAAGCTTCGCTTTATTGTTGAACGCAATGTTTTAAGTTCGCTCAACGACGGCACAACAACCTCCGGCTCAACTTAACCATCCTCCTCTGACATGTTGATTGGCAAATTTGGGGCAGTGTTATTAAAAATTGAATATATAATATTATAGCATGTATAGGTATAATGTGATTTTTACAAAGGCAAAATATACGCATATCTGCCACAAATTCCTTTATTTTTTGCTTATATCTTAATCCCGATAAGAATTAAAATCAATCACTTGTCCATCAAATACTCAACTAGGTATACCTCGAATTGGTAAAGCTTTCAAATTTGTGTCAACTATTCGCTTAATAGTACATACCATATATCCACTTATATACTTAACACATCGCATGTCTCTATTAACAAATCGTCTGATTATTGTTTCTTCTGCAACTGCAACTGGAATATTCCGTTAAGTCAACTGTCCAAGGAGATGAAATCCAATATACCGTCGACGATCGATGAACCCCACAGCATATACACGATGATCTTGGTCTTCGAAGCCAACAACAACAACAATGGCTTCGCATCCAGCTACAAAATGTCTTACTGTTTTTTTTTTTTTTTTAATTCATTACCATGTATATAATGTACATAGGTATACTAAATAGCGAACTTTTTTTTTTTTTTTTTACTCAAAGGGAAATGTTCTTGCAATTACGAATGCACTTAAAACAACCGACCGCAAACCACTCAAAGACAAAACGGATTCAAAAATGATATTTATTATGATTATTTATGATAACCCCGGGTTTCGGCACCAAAATGTTTCGTAAGCGTTTTACGTGCTAAAATAAAATATTGACTGATTAGCCCAGTAATTTTAGGTTTTATCTGCGGAAAAATTCCAACCAATCTGAATTTTGGTGCACACCTTTATTACGGCGTTGTAATGAATATGTGAAAAATCGACATTGATATCGTGCCGGAAAAAAAAGTTATGAAGGTCAAAAGGTCACGAAAACCTAAAAAAAACCGTTTTTCGCAAATATCTCGGTTTCTATAGCTCGAATGATTTTAACGTGTATCACAAAATTGTAGAGCATAAAATTTGCTACAATGTTGTTAGTACAATCAATTTTGTATGTCGATTAGTTACCGAGATATGGCACTTCGAAAAACAAGTCATTTTTCAAAATTCGCCAAAAAATGCCAAAAAATGAAGAATTCCACCTTATTTCTTCGGATATACCCGAGAAATCATGAAATATTGCTGTTTTTATGGCTTCTTGTTAAAATCACCAACTTTTTACACCCCCCAACGATCCCCGCTTGCCCACCGGCTATAAAAACCTATTTTGAATCAATAATTCAATAAGTTCATAATTATTGCTAAGTTGGTTGATTTTATAATATTTCATTTTATTTAATTTAATTTAATTTTCAATGTTCTATAAAGCGTAGGTATATACAAAAATGCAAAATGCATACAAAATGTTAAACTCAGGATTTATTCATAAATCTCATATAACTCATATTACATTTGCCTTCCTTCAAATAATAATTTTTCAGATTATTTTATTCATATCACCTTTCATTATTTTCCCCATAAATATTCAAGTTCAATGTCTTTATTTTTGCTGAAGTAATAAAACAGAATTATAAAAACCCCTTGCAAATTGTTCAGAATTGTTCATTGTATAAAATAAAGTATCTTACGCCGAAGCTCTGCCTAAATTTGAAATCGTTTTATTTTGAAACACTACTGTTTGGAATTATGTATTGTATTTTTTTTACATAACAGGGCTTTACAGCTTTATTAATTTTTACCTACGTATGAAATGCTTCCACCCATAACATACCAAACTACCACTTATCCTAACAAACCAGATTTAGGGAAAGTAAATTCATTTTACACTTCTTTTCACAAATCTTGAAATCTTATTCTGAGTTCGAATAAGAAAAACCACATTACCACCGAAATCATAAAATAAAACAATCAAATAAAATAATAACACACAGTTCCTAGAACCAGTACATAAAAATAACCAAACAAAATAGTCACAAAACACGTACCACACAAACTCATGCGAGTAGCCATTTACAAACATTTAATATATGTATATACCACATTGCATGGATTTCGTATACCTACCGTACTGTCTGCTGCCAATTGAATATATCCTATTAATTTTTTTTTATTTTCCTCACTCTAGCGGCCACTTTGAGAAAGAATACAATCCACTGATTTGTGTCTGAACTAAAAATGTGAAAAATTGTTTTCTGCTGAGTTGTTTAAAATTTATTGTTTTATATAAAATATATGTAAATTGATTTATTCTAGTGATTGAATTTTAATTTGGAAATAACAATTTGTTTTTATGCGTCATTTCAGGAGAGGAATTCATATAATAAATGTCTGAAAATCCAAATTAAAACTGAGTATTTTTACAGTTTTTCAAATCAATGTAATTCTTAAATCTTTCAGTATTTTGAAATAATTAAATTTGATCAAATCCAACAAGTGGTTGTTGTAAAAAGTTGCGAACCGATAAGCAGTTTCAGCTAAAATCTGAAAATACATCAATACATTTATTTTATTATTTTGGGTTATATTCCAAATATCAAAAAAAAAATTTCATAGTTTTAAAGATAATAAATAGTACTTTCATTTGCCGTTCAAATGACTTCACAAAACTGCAAGCCATATAGTCATTTTTAAGAATTTTCATCAAATATAGGGAAAGGCCTCTTAAGTAAGTTAGTAAAGTTAACCCTGCAAGTTATGTATTAAGCTTTCGAATTCTGAAATTATTACGTAACGAGCGAATACGTGCGACCTGTCGAGTATTTTATTTTTATAAACTTCACATGTATTTTTCTTTCTCATAATGGAGGACCTCGTTCACATCTTTTTCACTTACTTTCATTCAAGGGTGTAGAGTAAAGGGCTTTGTACCTAATGTTTAAAGCTACCAAAGGAACCCTTATATAAATGTGCTTGGAGGGAACTAAAACAGCGAAAAGAACGAAACGAATTTTATTGGTTGGTAGGTCGGCCAATCAGCTTTTATCCACCGAAATCATCATCGTTAATCAGTTCGTTGAGTCCGTTTATTTTCAAATTCTCAATTTTCATTAGCATCTTCAAGAGTCTTAATTTTATTTCATTACGTGCACTTGTTTAAACCATTTTATATACTGCGACTTTAGCCAAAAATTTAATTATTCTAGGAGATATCAATATTGACATTCTAAATGAAATTAGCAAAGATTCTGAAAGTTACTTGTTTACTATGGCTTCAAATGGTCTTAAAAGTCTAATAAATAAACCTACCCGCTTGAATAGTTGTATTGACCACATTTTCCTAAGATGTCATAAAAACAATAAAAATATTTTTATTGGCAAAGTTTATGATTTAAAACTTTCTGATCATAAGATGATTGCATTAAATTACTTCTCTGACAACCGTTCTGAAATCATTAAATTTGAGTCGGATTCTCTAAAATATTGTGTTGACTATATGTTATTGAAAGAATTATTGACATTCGAAAGTTGGGACCAAGTTTATTCCGAGAATAATCCCTCTATTGCATTTGACTTATTTATGAAAACTTTTAAAGAGCACATTAATTCAAGTACTTTCCAAAAAAAGCAATCATGTAAAAAGAAACATCTGAAACCTTGGATGACTAACTATCTCTTAAATAAGATAAGAAAAAAGAAGAAAATAGATTTAAAATGTAAAAAACATAAAAATAATAATAATCTTAAGAAATACTATGAAACTTTGTGCAAAACCATTAATAAAGAAATTGACGACAATCGTAATAATTTTTTTACTGATATGTTCTCTAGAGCTGAAGGTAATGTTCGCGAAGAATGGAGAGAGGTTGATAGCATTTTAGGTAAAAAAAGAAATTCTGTTAAAGTTGACTCTATTGAAATTGAGGGAGTAACGGAGTCCGATTCGTGGATGATTTCAAATACATTTAATGAGTCTAGTATTAGTCTACTACCAAAATGTAAATGGACTTCGGACAAAGACTAATATGGTATATAAAAATGTAAACAACCTTCCCCACGATGTCATTATACTTACAGAAACTTGGCTGAATTTTTCTATTCTTGACTCTGAGCTTTTTGATGCATCCTATCAAATCTTCAGACGTGATCGTCAAGATGATGAAGACTGTAATGAGGAGGAGGAGGAATTCTTTTTGCGATAAAGACCTCACTTACGTGCTACCTGATTGACGACTTTCGACTCACAGGTGTTGAAGCTCTGTGTATTAAAATCAAGTTGAAATCTGCTCATTTATTTATTATCTTCGCGTATATACCTCCAAATTCAAACAATGGCGCTTATGAAAAGTTAAATGACTGCACAGAAAGTATCTATGTGCTTATGAAACCCGAAGATGAAATTTTGATCGTAGGTGACTTTAATCTACCAAACCTTAATTGGACAAAAATCGATGACGATAACTTCCATGTTCCAATAAATGCGTCGAGTCTTAACGAATTAACATTTATAGATGGTATGTCTTCGTGTGGTTTGAGTCCATTCAATGGATTGAGAAATCGTTTTGGAAATATTCTTGACTTGGTATTTTTCGCTAATACAGTAAACAACGAAATTGCTGTTTTAACTGCTACTGTAAAACTGATTGACGAAGATCGACATCATCCAGCATTAGCATTTCACTAGGCTTAAAAATGTCTTCTCCATACAATAACTCCAACAACAAACTTGAATTTGACTTTCCTAAATGTAATTTTGTAAATCTTTTTGAAATGTTATTAACTGTTAATTGGAATCAATTATTTTGTAATTGCAATATTGACGAAATGTGTAATAATTTTTATAGAACACTATTTAACTGCTTTTACGAAACTACTCCATTGAAAAGAACACGTTTCGCTTCAAATGCACCCCCATGGTTTGATACCCATATTAAAAACTTAAAAAATAAGAGGAACAAAGCATGGGTAAAATATAATATAACTAGAACTGACGATGATTACAGAACCTTCTTAATTCTAAAACAACTTTTCATTGATTATTCTAATACTCTATATAACGATTATATTTGTAAAATAGAAGATGGTATTAAATCTAACCCAGATAGTTTCTGGAATTTCGTTAACGGCAAAAGGAAAACCTGTGGCTATCCAAATTCGATGACAAATAATTTGTCAACTAGTCATGAACCAACAGTAAATTAGCGAAAAATACCAAGTCAAGAATATTTCCAAAACGATTTCTCAATCCATTGAATGGACTCAAACCACACGAAGACATACCATCTATAAATAATGTTAATTCGTTAAGACTGGACGCATTTATTGGAACATGGAAGTTATCGTCATCGATTTTTGTCCAATTAAGGTTTGGTAGATTAAAGTCACCTACGATCAAAATTTCATCTTCGGGTTCCATAAGCACATAGATACTTTCTGTTCATAAGCGCCATTGTTTGAATTTGGAGGTATATACGCGGAGATAATAAATAAATTACCAGATTTCAACTTGATTTTAATGCACAGAGCTTCAACACCTGCGAGTCGAAAGTCGTCAATCAGGTAGCACGTAAGTGAGGGCTTTATCGCAAACAGAATTCCTCCTCCTACAACATTACAGTCTTCATTATCATGACGATCACGTCTGAAGTTTTGATAGGATGCATCAAAAAGCTCCGAGTCAAGAATAGAAAAATTCAGCCAAGTTTCTGTAAGTATAATGACATCGTGGGGAAGGTTGTTTACATTTTTATATACCATATTAGTCTTTGTCCGAAGTCCATTTACATTTTGGTAGTAGACTAATACTAGACTCATTAAATGTATTTGAAATCATCCACGAATCGGACTCTTCGCGAATATTACCTTCAGCTCTAGAGAACATATCAGTAAAAAAATTATTACGAGTGCCGTCAATTTCTTTATTAATGGTTTTGCACAAAGTTTCATAGTATTTTTTAAGATTATTATTATTTTTATGTTTTTTACATTTTAAACTTATTTTCCTAGAATAATTAATTTTTTGGCTAAAGTCGCAGTATATACAATGGTTTAAACAAGTGCACGTTATGAAATAAAAGCCAGACTCTTGAAGATGCTAATGAAAATTGAGAATTTGAAAATAAACGGACTGAACGAACTGATTATCGATGATGATTTCGGTGGATAAAGGCTGATTGGCCGACCTACCAACCAATAAAATTCGTTTCGTTCTTTTCGCTGTTTTAGTTCCCTCCAAGCACATTTATATAAGGGTTCCTTTGGTGGCTTTAAACATTACAAAGCCCTTTACTCTACACCCTTGAATGACAATAAGTGAAAAAGATGTGAACGAGGTCCTCCATTATGAGAAAGAAAAATACATGTGAAGTTTATAAAAATAAAATACTCGACAGGTCGCACGTATTCGCTCATTACGTAATAATTTCAGAATTCGAAAGCTTAATACATAACTTGCAGGGTTAACTTTACTAACTTACTTAAGGTGGCGCAGACAGTCCATTGTGGACTGCGGCCTCAACCAACAGTCCTCGCCAACTAGACCGGTCCCTAGCCAGTGGCCTCCAGAAAGAGCAATGAGCAAGATTGATTCTTCGACTGATCTCTTCACTGATGTTGTTCTGAGAGGTTATAGTGGAACCCAAATAGACAAAGTCCTTGACAACATCAAAGTTATATCTGTCCATTGTGACAATTTGTCCGAGCCTACGTTGACGATCTTCTGCACCCGAGGACAGCTTATACTCTATTTTATCTTCATTTACAGCCAGACCCATTTTCACCGCCTCCACTTCAATACTTGCGAATGATCCACTGACAACATGCTTCTTTCTTCCAATAAAGTCAATATCATCAGCATAGCCAAGTAATGGACGGATCTAAAAAAAATTGTACCGCTGGTGTTGACATGCGAGTTGCGTACGATTGCCTCAAGATTGATGTTGAAGAGGTAACATGACAGCGCGTCACCTTGTCGTAAGCCTTCCTCGACATTAAATGAGTCGGTGGTGTTCTTACCATTGCGATTATAGGTACTATAAGGCATGTTATGCAGTCGTCGAAAAAAAAAGTTTTGAGATAACAATCAAACATGACATTACGATGATAGCGAAGACGAAAAAAATGGTCTAAAAAGTCTGTCCGTCTGTCTGTCTGTCTGTCTGTCTGTCTGTCTGTCTGTATGTGTAGACACCTACAGCCCAAACGGGTGGGCCGAATTGCATCAAACTTGGTATACAGAGTTTTTTAGATATTGTACAGAGGGGAAATTGAAATTTTTTTTATAATTCAAAAACTAACGGTACCTGCCATATAACCGTTACGTTAAAGCTTATTTTTCTCAAAAACGGCTCTAACGATTTTGATTTAAGAAAATCAGTGTTACTTTTTAGGTACGATCAATCATATGGCTGAAAAAAAAGTTTTAAAAAATGGCTAAGAACGGTACTTTCCATAGGACCGTTTTTTTTGCTTTCGACTATCTCGAAAACGACTCAACCGATTCTTTCGAAATTTCACTCATATATGTATAGTTGTAGGTAGCTCAATTTGTACTGCATACCAATATTTCAAAAAAAATATTTTTTTGTCTTTTTAAAAGCATTTTTAAGAAAACAATTTTAAAAATATATATTTTGAAAACTGCCCATTAAATTTTTTTTTTAAATTTTAAATAAATGTATTTGCTGAATACCTAGGAACTGGCGTTTTTGAATTTTTTTTGAAATTTTTTTTCAAAAAGTTTTTCAAAAAAAAACTTTTTTTCTCAAAAACGGCTCCACAGATTTTTAAAAAATTATTCTCATAAATTCAGATTTATCCAAGAAATAAAATGGCGTACTCGTTTTTCAGCTCAAATTAGTTTGAGTATTTATTTAAGAATTTTGAAAAATTTATTTTTATCAAAATCTCAAGCCCCTAGACCACTGTCACACATTAGAGCAAGTTCGTGCGACCCAGTCGTGCATTTTATTATATATTCAAATTTCACTTAAAACTATAACAGCAGGTAAGTTCATTAACGAATTAAGATGAGCTACAAAAATCGAAAAGTTTTTTCTCAAGCTACGAATGTTTTGATGTAAACAAAAACAATAATCTACAGAATTAACGAGATCGACTGGGTATTTACATACAGTTAAATTAGAAGGTGAATCTGATCTAACTACACTCATAGTTTAAAAAAATCAGCAGCACAATTTATTCTTACACAGTTGTCACCCTCTTCTCTTCGCATGTAAACAGTCCCATTTCTCGTCCATACATATTTATACTTCTTCGTTGTCTTCATTGATGTTGCAGTTTTAAATAAACGTCTGTTTTCATATGTTAAGCACTCGTTGATATACATCTTCTCCAAAGTTGCGTCGGCATCAGCGTTGCCGCTGGAAAGAAAATTAACGTGCCACATTTTCTAAAAGAGCGTGAAAAACTACAATTTTTCAATAATTAAAAAAAAAAACTATATAATACTAAATTTTTTGGTATTTTGCTATACAAAAAAATTAAAAAAAATTAATATTTATTCATGTTATATACATAAATATGTAAAGAAAAAATAAAATAAGTAACTCATTCGAATCAATTTTCCCAAACTTTTGAATTTTGTCATAACTTAATACAAAAAATAGGAACTTTATACAAAAATAATAATAAATTCAACAAATAGGTAGGTACTATTAAAAAAAGTGTGCCATATTGAAATTTTTCGTGCCACCGTGCCATGGGAAAATTGCTGTGTCAAAAAAGCACGATTATGCCACTTCGGCAACGCTGGTCGGCATTGAGTAGGGTCGTTGTTAATTGCTCTCTTTTCTCTCTCTTTGCTTTAAGTATTTTCTCCTTACATAGATTTGAAACCAGTCTTACGTGAAGAATATTTTTGGTGGTTGTATTTGTATTACCATTTGTTGTTGGTTTGGCTAACTTTATTTTCTTCAAATAACACGGGTCTATGTCTCCCTCATGCACTTTCAAATTTAAACCGTCACGAAAACGAAACACTTTAAGCGCTACATCAGTATAAAGCATATCGGAAGATTTCAATACTGTTTGTTAGCAGTTGTTTTTCGAGGTTATTGACCTTTGCCTCTAGAAAATTAATTCTTTTCTCGCACTCATCATTTTTGGCAAGAATTGCATTTATGTGTTTATTTTGATTTTCTTCAATTGAGAGAACTTTTGCATATATCAACTCTAAAGTTATTGAAGCATCAGGTAGGCTGGTGGTTGATGAAAAAAGATTGGAAAGTGGAATGGATGATATCACGGAATTCGGTTCAGTTGTAGTAGCAGAGAGTGCCGGTGGTGGTGGTGGCGTTGACGTTAGTGGGGCGGTGAAGTTGCTGGCGGCGCGGCGCCTCTTGGTTTGGCAGTAAAGTGCTGCTTGATGCTTTAGAGATAGATTCTCTCCGTTTGATAGCACATTGATGGCACCTCCAAGTTGTTTTTTTTTTATGAGATCAAGATCGTTGGCAGCGATTTTAGCACAACTCACATGAAAAACAAATCCCTCCACAGTCTCCACACTTACTTTAAATTTCTGATCTTGTAAGTTCAGATTTGCAGATTGTGCATGACATTTTGTTATTAATTATTGAAAAAAGCTTATTAATTAAAACAAAACTAAAGCTCTCTACACAAAAACATTAACGCAAGATTTACTCTGGAGAGCCTAAGAATACAACAAAAACTGACAAGAACTATGAACACAGAAGAAGACAGGGACAACACCATTATTAGCTATGCTTCAGCTATAAGAACTTAGATAAATAATACCTACTGTCATAATCAATGTCTGTTTTCTGGTCTCAGTATTTCTGTTAATTAATTTATTTATTTTGTAACTTTTTTCTTTTTGTTTACTGTGTCTTATGTAAAACAATACAGTCTAACTTCAATATTAAATGTAAAATTCAACAATTTCATGTAAGTTTTTATCAATTATTAACATTCCTTTTTAATGTATTTTAATTTTTAAAATAAAGATCATAAAAAACCCCTGAAGAAGTCGCGAAAAATCGACGAAACGTTGGGATAAGATGGACTAGACTTGTTTTATTTGCATTTGTAAAAAAATTGACAAAAAAAGCCTACTTAAACAATCAATCTACAAAATCGTTAGAGCCGTTTTCGAGAAAATCCGAAATGAAAAAAACCGTTACATGAAAGGTACCAGTTTGAGCCGGGCTAAAACGAAATAAAAAAAACCTGGAAAACCGTTTTTCTTCAAACTGCTATATACCAAGTTTGAAGAAAATCCTTCAAGCCGTTAAGGCTGCAGCATGACATGAAAAAGCGCACATCCGCACAGACGCACAGACGCACAGACAGACCGACGCCGACGGACGGTATGGCGAAAATCAATTTTTTGGGCTTCTCTAACATCGTTATGTCATGTTTGATTAAAACCTCGATTTTTTTTTCTGCACGAAACCAATACTTGCCCTATAGAGCAAGTAAAAAATACACTGTGAAGAAAAATACAAAAACTAGGTAACAGTTCCTTTGAGTTGAACTCTATTTTTTTTTTTTTCTTAAACTATGCTAATCTTTACAAAAAAAAAATAACCACTTTCTGTAAGTCCATTAAATTTAATACAATTTAAAACTAACCGCAGCTCTATAGACCTCATAGGGACCGAGCTATGACTCTTTGAAAATGCTCCATTTTTATAGAAAATAAATAATTTTTAGTTTTAGTAGGATCAAAATATTGGCAAAATCACTCGTCCTATGGGAAAAGTTAGCATCTATAAAGTTGAAGTAAATTTCATTTCCCTTCGTTGAAGCACAAAACAAAGTCTGTGAGACTAATAGTTCAGTAACAATCTTGAAAAAACATACAAATGGATTTTTGAAGAACTGAGACAAAGCTCTTTAAACACCTATTTGTGTGCTTAGTACAAAAGGAAAAGGCATAAAACCATGTACAAATCTTAACTATTTTTTAATTTACAGGTAAGGTTAATTAATTAGTTGTTGGTTCATGTATATTTAGAATTATTGTTTAAAAACCAATCACTCGTGGTTTTTTTTTTTTTTTTGCTGAGGTTCAGGTTCACGTTTTCTGTAGGATTTTCGGGACCTTCATCAATTATGGCATATTCTTTCTTAGGTTGATCATATTAATCAGGTTCGTCCAATTCTTCAGATTCTGGTTCAACCTCAGTTTCCACTGGATCTTCCTCGTCTTCTTCTATCAAAATAAGACGACGTTTTCGCATGAACTCCCTGAGCAATTCAAGAATAGAAGCGAGTATTTGAGCCCAGCTCTCAGGCAAGTACACGTCCCCCTACATCCTTTCTTACTTTTGCAGGCTATTATTTTGAGAAGGTGTGGTGGGGCTGGCTCGTTTTTTGTTGCTCTTGTGATGATGCCACAGGAGCTTTTTTCCCCATTCAGAGCCACTTTTGCGCTTGATTTTAGGTGCGGAACGCATGGAAATTGGACTTGCCGCTGACTTCACGAAAAGATGGAACCTGAGGTCGTGCAGTCTCTGAACCTCCGTAAGGAATTACCAGACACTTTTCATCAGCTTCCGCAATACTCTCATGAGTGGCATCTGTTCGTAGGGAGATGGCAGCAATCTCTAGTAGGTCTTTCCGGTTCTGATATTGGCCCCACAATCTAATTTTTCCCTGCCAGAAAAAGGCAGGGGTGGTGTCGTATCCAGTAAAAGCGTAAAGAAACAGTTTAAACCCACAGGGCACTTCAACTTCCCTTCTGTTGAACGCACTCGTGGTGTACTGAATGTACTTTGCCTCATCTCTGCCACGTCCACGTTTATGAAAGCGCAAGTTGTGGATGGTAGAACAAAAGCCACAGAGGAGAACTAGGAGGTCCACGCCACGTCCTCTCCAACCACAGTCACATGATCTTATTTTATTATTCTTGTTTATATTATTCTTAATTTTCTCCAATGCCATCAGAATGATATCGCGGTCTGCGCCTTCAGTCGCTGTCTGAGTTTCAATGCCTTCGAGAGAGAATGCAGTGCATAGATGTTGAATGAGGCCTTCTTTGTTTCGGTCATTTGACAGCATCTTCTCCTGGGGTACTGATATGATGGCGGAGGAGTAAAAAACAATTTCACTCTAAGAAGCAGCATATCATCTCAACCGCTCTGCAGATTTTGTACTGTTATCGGCACAATCCCGTGGATACCCGTCTAAAACCGCCGACACGTTCCTCCCAAAGTGGTTAAACGTGTAGCTGACGTATCTATAATCACAATAGCCCGTATAGACGAGTTTCGATGCCAGATCACAGTATGTAGTAGGTAAGATTTCAGAGGTGTGGTTAAAGCTCCGTAAAACTTTGGTTTGGTCCCCTTTCGGATTCAACAACGCCATAGGGTAAGGAGCCAATTCAAATTTGAAATGCTCTTTCAATTGCTCGCCTGACTGGGAAATCATGTGATATAGTCGTCTTAATTTCGATAGAAGAAGACGATAAAGATCCAGTAGAAGCTGAGGTTGAACCAGAATCTGAAGAATTGGACGAACCTGATTAATATGACCAAGCTTAGAAAGAATATGCCATAATTGATGAAGGTCCCGAAAATCCTGCAGAAAACGTGAACCTGAACCTCAGCAAAAAAAACCACGAGTGATTGGTTTTTAAACATTAATTCTAAATATACATTCACCAACAACTTATTAATTAACCTTACCTGTAAATTAAAAAATAGTTAACATTTTTGCATGGTTTTATGCCTTTTCCTTCTGTACTAAGCACAAAAATAGGTGTTTAAAGAGCTTTGTCTCAGTTCTTCAAAAATCCATTTTTATGTTTCTTTAAGATTGTTACTGAACTATTAGTCTCACAGACTTTGTTTTGTACTTAAACGAAAGGAAATGAAATTTACTTCAACTTTATATATGCTATATTTTCTCATAGGACGAGTGATTTTGTCAATATTTTGATCCTTACAGCAGCAAAACTAAAAATTATTTATTTTCTGTAAAAATGGACCATCTTCAAAGAGTCATAGCTCGGTCTCTATGATGTTTATAGAGCTGCGGTTAGTTTTAAATTGTTGTAAATTTAAAAGACTTACAGAAAATGGTTATTTTCTTTGTCAAAAATGCATAGTTTAAGACTTTTAGAGCAAAAAGTGAAAATAGTCCTAAGACTGTGCAGTTTTTCGCTTGCAACGCAGCGAGCACAAGTTTTTCGAAGTTGCAAATTTTGATTTACACTATTCTAACTGGTCCACACAACATACCAAAAAATCAGAACTACATCATGCTTTGCGATTTTAGCCTTTTTTTGTGTCGATTTCTACTGGGCTACCTATATAAGAATTTTTGTTTTTCAAACTGAACTGAATTGAAATTTGAAGTACAAATATTTTGAATAAATATGGTTTGATCCTAAACTTGTTTAAGTAAATTAAAGGTTGTCCTCTTTTTTGCATCTGAAAAAATGGTCACTGTATCTATAATCGAGGTTTTAATCAAACATGACATTACGATGATACTCGTAGAGAAGCCTAAAAAAGTGGTTTTCGCCATATCATCCGTCGGTCTGTCTGTGCGTCTGTGCGGATGTGCGCTTTTCACATCATGCTACAACCTAAACGGGTTAACGGATTTTCTTAAAACTTGGTATATGGTTTTTTTTTCATTTTGGATTTGCTCGAAAAATGGCCACAAGTTCGCATTAGCTTGATTGAATTAACTCAAACTTCGTTCGGCATCGTTCTTTATCGTGTTCTATTGGATGGCTTTATAAATTTTTCAGGGAAGCGTTTCTAAATGGTAGCTCCCATACAACGAGCCGTTGAGTTTTAGCCAACTTTTTTTGTTTTTTTCTTATTTGCTCGAAACTGGCTCTAACGATTTTGATTAAACTTTGTGTGTTATATTCTTTTAGTGTTTTTAAAAGAAATGCGTTTTCAGTTTTTGGATAAAGATCCAAATAACGGAGATCTGCTCTTCATGGCTTTTTTTCAAATAGCCATAAGTTGTCAACGGTTGCATCGAATTCACTAAAACTTTGTTTGGTATAATATCTTTCTGCTTCCTATCAGATGGCATTGATTTTTTTTTCATTTTCTTTTTTTTTTTTAAATGGTGGCTCCTATACAAAGAGCCATTAGATTTTGGCCAATTTTTTCGTTTTTTTTCTAGTTTACTCAAAAAAGGCTCCACCGATTTTTTTGAAACATTGTATATAACATAATATAGAATACTTCAAAGAAAACTGCATTTTTATGATAATAGCGGAAATTTGTTTTAACAGTATTATTAATTTGGCCATAATTGGACATTTGTATCATTTATAACACCCAAAAGATGACATCTTAATTTTAAATATTAAAGGTTTCTTAACGTTAGCTCCCGTATATCGGTTTTTCCAGTTTCAGTCAACATTTTTAAGGTTTTACCAAATTTTTCAAAAATGAGTTGTTCTTATTGTTTGAAAAGTTTGTTTTCATCGTACTAGTGCACCCACAGAGCAAATACGTGCGACCCAGTCGTGCATTTTATTGTACTTGCTCTAGGGCAAGTATTGGTTTCGTGCAGAAAAAAAAATCGAGGTTTTAACATTACGATGATAGAGAAGCCCAAAAAAGTGATTTTCGCCATACCGTCCGTCGGTCTGTCTGTGCGGATGTGCGTCTGTGCGCTGTTTCAAGTCATGCTACAGTCTAAACGGCTTGACGGATTTTCTTCAAACTTGATATATTGCAGTTTCAAGAAAAACGGTTGTCGGGATTTTTTTTTTCGTCTTAGCCCGGCACAAACTTGTACCTTTCAAGTAACGGTTTTTTCAATTTGGATTTTCTCGAAAACGGCTCTAACGATTTTGTTTAAACTTAAAATTTAGCTTACTTTAAGCATTTCTAACAAAACTACGTTTTTTGTTTTTGGCTCAAATGGTCGTAAAGAAAATCAGGTTTTAACGGCTTTTTTTTCAAAAAGCCATAAGTTCGCAACGGCTTGATTGAATCAACTCAAATTTTGTTTGACATAGTTTTTCATAGTGTTCTATAGGATGGTTTAGTAAATTTTTCAGTGAAACCTTTCTAAATGGTAGCTCCCTTACAACGAGCCGTTCAATTTTAGGCAAATTTTTAAGGTTTTTTCTAATTTGCTCAAAAATGGCTCTAACGATTTTGATTAAATTTGGTGTAATATATTTTTTTAGTGTTCTTAAGAAAACTGCATTTTTTGTTTTTGGCAAAAAATGCTAATAACGGAGATCTGATCTTAACGTCTTTTTTTCAAATGGCCATAAGTTGTCAACGGTTGTATCGAATTCAAACAAACTTTGTTTGGTATAGTTCCTTACAGCTTACTATCAGATGGCATTGATTTCTTTTCAGTTTCTCTTTTTTAAATGGTGGCTCCTATACAAAGAGCCACTAGATTTTGGCCAATTTTTTCATTTTTTCTAATTTACTCAAAAAAGGCTCCCCCGATTTTAATGAAACTTTGTATGTAACATACATAGAATACTTCAAACAAAATTGCATTTTTAGTTTTTGGCTTTACATGATAATAGTATAAATTGCTTTTAACAGTATTATTATTTTGGCCATAAGTGGACATTTGTATCATTTATAACACCCAAAAGATAACGTCTTAATTTTAAATATTAAAGATTTTTTAACGATAGCTCCCGTAGATCGGTTTTTCCAGTTTCAGTCAAATTTTTTTAGGTTTTACCAAATTTTTAAAAAATAAGTTGTTCTCATTGATCGAAAAGTTTGTTTTCATCGTACTATTGCACCCACAGAGCAAGTACGTGCGACCCAGTCGTGCATTTTTTTTTTTTTTTTTCGTTTTAGCCCGGCTCAAACTGGTACCTTTCATGTAACGGTTTTTTTTTATTTTGGATTTGTTCGAAAACGGCTCCAACGATTTTGATTTAACTTAGAATTTAACTTACCTAAGATATTTCTAACAAAATAACGATTTTTGTTTTTGGCTCAAATGGTCGTAACGAAAATTAGGGTTAAACGCCTTTTTTCAAATGGCCATAAGTTCGCAACGGCTTGATTGAATTGACTCAAACTTCGTTTGGTATCGTTCGTTATAGTTTTCTTTCGGATGGTTTTGTAAAATTTTTAGTGTAGCCTTTTTAAATGGTAGCTCCCATACAACAAGCCGTTCAGTTTTAGCCAATGTTTTTTTGTTTTTTTTTTATAATTTGCTCAAAAATGGCTCCAACGATTTTGATTAAACTTTGTGTGTTATATTCTTTTAGTGTTCTTAAGAGAACTGCGTTTTCAGTTTTTGTCAAAAAATAATAATAACGGAGATCTGGTCTTAACGTCTTTTATTCAAATGGCCATAAGTTGTCAGCGGTTGTACCGAATTCAAACAAACTTTGTTTGGTATAGTTCCTTACAACTTTCTATCAGATGGCATTGCTTTTTGTTCAGTCACTCTTTTTTAAAAGGTGGCTCAAATAATACAAAAAGCCGCTAGGTTTTGGCCAAATTATATAGTTTTTTCTAATTTACTCAAAAAAGAATCTGCCGATTTTTATTAAACTTTGTATGTAATATACATAGAATGTTTTGAAGAAACCTGCATTTAAATATTTGGCTACAAATGATAATAACGGAAATTTGTTTTAACAATTTTATTAATGTGGCCATAAGCGGACATTTATAAATCATTTATAGCACATAAAAGATGATATCTTTATTTGATATACTAAAAGTTTCTTAACGTAAACTTCTGTGTATCGGGTTTTCCAGTTTTAGACAAACTTTTTTAGTTTTTCCCAATGTTTTCAAACATGAGTTTTCATATTGCTCGAAAACTTTGTTTTCATCGTACTATTGTACTCACAGAGCAAGTACGTGCGACACAGTCGTGCATTTTATTAAATTTAAAAGTCAGATGCACTCCTAATTACCATTCATGCAGCTATTAATTTTCATAGAACACTTTCTTCACCTGCATATTCGTCTGTGATCGCTGTCAACATAGGTATTTAAAAACATATTATATTACGTGCGAAAATTGAATAAGTACCTATGTATGTATGTTTTTAAATCTTTAAAATTGCATAATAATTTTAACATCAATTTTCCCCTTTGATTTGAAAAGGATCGGATTTGGGTATAAGGAAATATGGCAGGCAAGAAAAATGACAGTTTGTATAACAAACCAATCAGAACATTTTTTGTTATCATATCATCACCAAACAACCACGTTTCTTAGTTAGTTGAACAACAGCAAAAAAAGATATTTTTCTCTAAATTTGTTGGCATTGGCTTTATTTGTTCTTCCTAAGATTAAAAAAAAACCAAGTTGGTAATCTTCCTACAAGTTGAATGATAATGATAACAAATGTTCTGATTGGTTTATTTGTATACAACTTACATTAAGCTGAGGTTTTTTTTATGGTTCACACTAGCAATCTGTGGATCTTCCCAATTGATTTTTTTTACATTTATCCAACAACAACTTCAACTATCTAAGAAACGTGGTTGTTTGATGATGATATGATAACAAATGTTTTGATTGGCTTCTTATACAAACTGTCATTTTTCTTGCCTGCCATATTTCCTTATACCCAAATCCTTTTCAAATCAAATTGATGTTAAAATTATAATGCAATTTTAAAGATTTAAAAACATACATTACATACATACTTATTAAATTTTCGCACGCATTATAATATGTTTTTAAATACCTACACCAAATATAACCTATGTTGACAGAGATCACAGACGAATATGGAGGTGAAGAAAGTGTCCTATGAAAATAAATAGCTGCATGAATGATAATTAGGAGTGCTTTTGACTTTTAAATTTACAAAAATGAAAGGTATATGGATCTATTATAGTGTGTGACTTGAATCCATGTACCTAGGTAGGAGAAACAAAAATTGCTTTATCCTCTAATGAACTATTGGACATTCTGTAGGTAGATAAGATCTCGGTACATTGTACAATGTACTGTAAATGCGACTGCATTTGCATTTTAAGTGTGCGATATTTTTCCTTTTTACTTGCTCTATAGGGCAAGTATTGGTTTGGTATTAAAAAGTGGTTTTCACCATACCGTCCGTCGGTCTGTCTGTGCGGATGTGCGGATGTGCGCTTTTTCACGTCATGCTACAGCCTAAACGGCTTGACGGATTTTCTTCAAACTTCATAATATATAGCAGTTTGAAGAAAAACGGTTGTCGAGGTTTTTTTTATTTCGTTTTAGCCCGGCTCAAACTGGTGCCTTTCAAGTAACGGTTTTTTTCAACTTGGATTTTCTCGAAAACGGCTCTACCGATTTTGATTAAACTCAAAATTTAGCTAACTTTGTGTATTTCGAACAAAACTGCGTTTTTTTGTTTTTGGCTCAAATGCCCGTAACGAAAATCAGGTTTTAACGGGTTTTTTTCAAATAGCCATAAGTTCACAACGGCTTGATTGAATCTACTCAAACTTCGTTTGACATAGTTTTTCCTAGTTTTCTATAGGATGGTTAAGTAAATTTTTCACTGAAGCCTTTCTAAATGGTAGCTCCTATACAACGAGCAGTTGAGTTTTAGCCAACTTTTTTTGGTTTTTCTAATTTGCTCGAAAATGGCTCTAACGATTTTGATTAAACTTTGTGTGTTATATTCTTTTATGTTTTTAAGAGCACTGCGTTTTCAGTTTTTGGCTAAAAATGCAAATAACGGAGATCTGCTCTTAACGGTTTTTTTTTTTAAATGGCCATAAGTTGTCAACGGTTGCATCGAATTCACTCAAATTTTGTTTAGTATAGTTTCTTTCAGCTTCCTATCAGATGGCATTAATTTTTTTTCAGTTTCTTTTTTTTAAATGGTGCTCCTATACAAAGAGCCATTAGTTTTAGGCCAATTTTTTCGTTTTTTCTAATTTACTCAAAAAAGGCCCCCTACGATTTTTATGAAACTTTGTATGTAACATATATAGAATACTTCAAAGAAAACTGCATTTTTAGTTTTTGGCTACACATGATAATAGCGGAAATTTGATTTAACAGTATTATTAATTTGGCCATAAGTGGACATTTGTATCATTTACAACACCCAAAAGATGACATCATAATTTTAAATATTAAAGGTTTCTTAACGTTATCTTTCGTATATCGGTTTTTCCAGTTTTAGTCAACATTTTTTAGGTTTGACCAAATTTTTCAAAAATGAGTTGTTCTCATTGATCGAAAAGTTTGTTTTCATCGTACTTTTGCACCCACAGAGCAAGTACGTGCGACCCAGTCGTGCATTTTATTTGGTTGGGTGTTGGTTAGAAAATGATTTTTTAGGGTAGTTAAGGAAAAAAAATATGAATGAGTATTTATTCATTCTTGGTTTACTAAAAGCAGGTACTTAACCTATATTTGGTGTGGGGTAAAATGAACTCCTGGCATAGGAAAATTGTTAAGAAAATTAAATTCAGAACAATAGGCATGTCATATTCATACACCTACTACGTGATCCCCAAAATTAAGGAATACCTACATACCAGTACATATTGGTTCGTTTAATGAATCCGTTATAAGCTGTTATACAAAATTAACAGACTTTCATATTACCCATATGTATGATGGTAATCTTAAGGCTATTTTATATATAGGTACATATAACCTTTAATATATATAGAAAGATAGGTAGGCACAGGCGGTGGCTGGCCAGCTTTGTTTTCCAAGATCATTTCATTAGTATAAAAACATTAAACTTTGAAGATATGGCTTTATCTTAGTGACAAATGACAGCACAAGTCTAGGACAACGCAGCACAACAAATCATAAAAAAAAAATAAAAAAATGGCGGGGCTAACTTTAGTTATAAAATAATTTGTTGGCTATAAAAGCTGGAGCTTTAAAGATCCAAAGCTTATATTTACGGCACATAGTAGCACAAGTCTAGCACAACGCAGCACAAAATATCTTTAAAAAAAATCAAAAATAGCGGGGCTAACTTTAATAGCACAAGAGGAGCACAACTCAGCACAAGTAAAAACAAAACAAAAATGGCGGGTTTTTTTTCTTGTTTTTCATACAAAAGTTTTTTGGTTATAAAACGGAGAGCTTTGAAAAGGAAAAAAATAATAATATCTTTAATCTTTGCGTCGCATGGCAGCAAAAACAGAGCAGAATACAGCACAAGAAATTTGAAAAAAAAAATGGCGGGTTAATTTTAGTGTAAAAATGGTTTTTTGGCTATAAAAGCTAGAGCTTCGGAGATACAAAGTTTAGCACAACGTAGCACAACAAATCTTTAAAAAAATAAAAAAATGGCGGGGCTAACTTTAGTCATAAAATCGTTTTTTGGCTATGAAAGCGAATTACGCGACAATAGATAATGAGCGTAAAGGTTGCGAAATTTGGTTACAATAAATCGATGATTTATTGATTGTGTGTAGATTTTGATTCTTTTGATCTAGGTCAAATGCACTTTAAATAGGAACTGCAGGCCTCGCAATAGAATAAAATGGTAATGTTGGAAAGGGAAAGTGTATGGAAGGCAGAGACACTGGTAATAATTAGTATAAATAGGGATCGATGAGGAAAGAACAATCAGAGTTAGACTTGTACCACATAAGAAAGAGGTTGCAGCGACGCTAAGGACGGCGGACCTCCAGATAAAATTTCAATCAATAAAAATACTTTAAGAAACGTATACAACGTTCTTTTGTCATTTTTACTTATTTTCTTTAGACGCTCTTCTCTTGAGTAAAGAAAGCACGGCGGAGTCGTAACAAAAGCATTAAAAGGAGTACCTTGAGAATGCATTTCGAAATGTTGTCAGTCCATCTTCAGCATCACGACTAAATGGAAATGTTGTTGTTTCTGCATATATATTGTTGCAATTATTGTTTTCATTATATAAGAGAGAACAACCGCGATTCTATATTGCCGTTGTCTAGATTCATCGCATATGGGTCTCTCAGTATATAAAAACTTTCATATGCATCAACCTTACGGTCATCTTGCACCTCTTTCACCAAGCAAATGTTTTAGATGTCAAGGCACATATGGTTCTTGCTAAGTGCGTTTTAGTTTTACATCTTTACTAAGTTTGAGCTTATGTGGTATTAGTTTTTTTTTTTTATTAATATTTAACGTGTCTCGAAGGCTGCCGCTGACACACCCCACGGAAGTGCGCTAGCTGGAGGTCCATTCCACATATTAGAAGACTAGCAAAGCTTAGAAAACATTTTCAGCTTTTGTACTTTTGGTCACCAAAAAAGGTCGCTGGCTCCCGGACTATTATTACGATTTATTTTAGTCTTAATCTAAAACGCGAATAAATCATTTTAACTTTAGGATGATTATAAGGAAGCACTAGAAAATGGCGTACTATAGATTTAACGAATCCAGAAAAACAATGCAACTTGTTGTGGTAAAATTTAACGCAACAGTTGTTGATCTGGATCGAATACATGTTTATCCAGAAAAAGTAGATAGTATGGTTAAAATACCTGTACCAAAAAATGTAGAGGAGGTTATTAGTTTTGTAGGGACAGTTTTGTGGTACAGACGCTTCGTACCAAATTCTGCAACGCTAGTAAGACCTTTAACCGATTTGCTGAAAAAGAGCAAAAAATTCGTCTGGACTCAAGAATGCGAAGACATCATCGAAAGAATGCTTAATCACGGCTCCCATTTAGAAATGTCCCGACTTCAACCTTCCATTAGTAGTACAAACAGACGCTTTTGATTACGGTTTATGTTGAACTGGGCTATATGTGTCGTTCGTGATGTATCGGATTGTTGTTGTTGGTTTCCTGTATATGGCAAAATCAATTTTGGCCGTTTTTTCTTGATAGGGTTACGTCTAAGAAATTTAACTTTTGGTTTTCTTCCGATTCATAAGTGAAGTTTATGGTATCAAATTCTGAATTGAGTGTTTTTAAAACTGGTTCTTCCTTTATCACCGCAAAAAGATCGTCTACATACAACGGGTTTCTCATACTTGTTCCAGTTTCGATTTTGTAAAAGATATTTCTACATTGAAAAAGTTTTGAGACATGAATTTTTTAGTTGTCATGGCTTCAGGGATGGGAATACTCAGGAGAAGAGCTTCGACATCAAATGAAATCATGATTTCGTCTTCTGCGATTAAGATGTTCTTAGTTTTCCCACGAAATCAAAAGTATTTTTTACTGAAAAACTTTTTAATGGATATATTTTAACATCACTTACAAGCCTTTTAAAAGATATTGTGCCATCAATGTATGCAACCCATTTATTATTGACACACTAATAAATAAACACACCAAAAAACTCAAAAAAAAAAATAATATTAACAACCCTATATAGACAAAATAAACAACTTCACAACAACAACAATACAGAAAGAGCATCGATGACCCACCAATAACAAACAAAATGCACAAAAAAATTAAAAACAAAAAACAAAATATAGAATGCGTCTATTCCATCAATAGCAAAATAAAAAGTATGCTAGGTTCAACGAAAGATAAAACCGCAATTATCAATTATTAGTCTTGAATATATGAAATTAAATGTGGAGACTGAAACGCTCTTTACATCGGCCAGACAAAGCAAAGTATTGGTATCTGTTTCAATGAACACTCGAATCACATTAAGTTCAACAGACCCGAAAAGTCCTCCGTCGCGTCGCTGCACACGCCCTCACCAACAATTATTTCAATGTGAGCTTAGGTTAGGTTAGGTTAAGTGGGGTGATGGTACGACAAGCCGAACCTTCTCACTCGGATCTCGATTGGATCCATTGTGCTCCCCGGTTGGGTGTGGCGATAAGGAATAGGGGTTAAGGATTGATAGGCAGTGGGAGGGTTAAGTGGTTGAGGCCTCCCTGAACCATCCTGAGTTCTGGATGAATCTCAGGATGTTTCTTGGTGGCGTGTTAGAGATATCGTTCAACTCGTTGAAAAAGTATCCACCGAGGTTAGCTTTCCTGGTTCGGGCTAAGCTGGGGCATTCACAGAGGAAGAGAAAGGAGTCCTCTTCTGCCTCTTCGTCCTGACATCCCCTACATAAGTCAGATGTGCTGATGCCCAATCTGCTCATGTGGGTTCCCATCGTGTTGTGACCCGTCAGGATACCAACCAGGAGTGATAATTGAGGCCTGCTTGGCACGAGTAGGGATTCAGTTTTCTTCTTTGAAATTTCCGGCCATAGATTTCTCGATACCCGACAAGTGTCGATGGATGACCACCTGACATTAGCGGTTTTAAGGAAACTATGGCTAATTCTCGTTTTTTCTCTTTCAAGTGGCATGTTAATTGAGGTTACCATTTGGCTTGGTTCGAGAGATGAACCCGTTTTGGCCAGTTGGTCAGCCATTTCATTTCCGTGTATGTCACGATGTCCCGGGACCCATCGAAGGGTTACTGGATTCGTTGCGTTGAGTAGTCTCAACTCATTACGACAACTATCGACCAGTTTGGATTTTGTAACTATAGAGGATATGGCTTTCATGGCCGCCTGGCTGTCGATGAAAATATCAATATTCTTGTTTTCCAGTTCGCACGTTAATAGGTGTTTTGCAGCTTCAAGGACTGCAAGCACTTCCGCTTGGAAGACACTACAGAAGTCTGGAAGCCTAAGTGACTTGTTTATGGGTGGGTTATCTGAAAAGATGCCTGACCCTACCCCATCTTCCGTTTTGGAACCGTCTGTGAAGACAGAAACGTGATTTTCATTTATGACCCTGTTTTCCATCCAGCATTCTCTTGTAGGGAAGTCTGTTTGGGCTGCTGGGTTAAAATCTATGTGCGGAGTAATATAGTCTGTTTGAATGTTAATGTCTGTGAAATTCATTATTAACCTGTGACCTGAATGGCCCTTTTTCCAACTAGAGCATTGATTGAGACGCAATGCGCTTTTGGCCGCCATTTCTTTCGTAAATAGATCGAGTGGGGCTAGTAGAAGGAACGTTTCTAGGGCTGCGGTTAGTGTAGTTCTCATTGCACTCGTTGTGCCAATGCACGCAAGTCTTTGGATTTTTGTCACGGTTTTGAGATTTGTCGCCTTTTCAAGGGCTGGCCACCAGACCAGACATGCATATGTCAGGATAGGCCTCACTATGGCCGTGTACATCCAGTGAATAGTTTTGGGGCTGGGTCCCCATTTCCTGCCAAAGATTCTATTGCAAGTGTAGAATGCTACTGATGCTTTTTTCCCTCTTTCTTTTATGTTTTCATTCCAGTTTAGTTTACGGTCCAACACCACTCCAAGATATTTTGCCACATTTGAAACTTGAAGTGGTGTCCCGTTTATAGTGATCGGGTCTACCATTGGAATGTTGTTTTTCCTTGTAAACAAAACTAGTTCCGTCTTTGTTGGATTGACATTAAGTCCGCAGCTACTGGCCCAATTGCTGAGTTTGTTTAGGGCTATTTGAAGGAGATCACACAGTGTGGGAATATGTTTTCCTGAGGACATTATTACTATGTCGTCGGCATATGCCACGACCTTAACGCCACTAAGACTTAGTTTACCTAAGATTTGGTTGACAACCAGAAGCCAAAGCAACGGAGAAAGAACCCCTCCATGTGGAGTACCTCTACAGGTCTTGACTTTTAGCTTGCTGGCACCTAACTCTGCATTTACAAGTCTTGTTTGAAGCATAGAGTCAATCCAATTCGACAGTTCAAGATCAACATTGACAGAGTCTAGGGCTTGTCGTATCGCGTGATTATCTACATTATTGAAGGCCCCTTCTATATCAAGAAATGCTGCTAGGGTGAATTCTTTGAATTGGATTGAGTTCTCAATCGTGCCTACAACTTCGTGAAGTGCCGTCTCAACAGATTTGCCCTTAACATAAGCGTGTTGGGCCTGTGAGATTATGTTATCATTTAGTTTTAGGCGGATATGCGTATCTATAAGTCTTTCTAAGGTTTTAAGGAGAAAGGAAGAAAGGCTTATAGGCCTGAAGTCTTTTGGTTCAGTGTGAGTGGGCTTGCCAGCTTTCGGAATGAAGATGACATTGACTTCTCTCCATCCAGTTGGAATATAAATTATGTTTAAACATCCCCTGAATATATCCACCAGAATCGGAACGATTATGTCTTTTGAGCATTGGAGCATAATTGGAATTATTCCATCAGGCCCTGCAGACTTGTATGCTGAAAAGGAGTCGATGGCCCACGCCACCTTTCTACTGTCTACGATTTGATTGCCAATATTGGAGGCAGGATTTATGTTGGGGTCTCTTTCCATAGGAGATGTTATGTTAACACAACCTGGGAAATGAGTGTTCATAAGAGCTTCTAGAGTTTCAGAGCAGGTATCAGTCCAGGTATCATCCGGTCTTTTTAAGAAACCTGGAGGAGTGTGGACCTTTGACATGACTTTCCTGAGCCTGGCAGCATCATTTGTGGACTCGATGTCTGTACAAAATTTTCGCCAGGCTGCTCTTTTCGCATAGGTGGTTCTGTTTTTGTACTCATTTTTGCTGGTTTTGTAAAGATTCCAGTCATCAGCGTTGTTACTATATTTTGCTCTGTTGAACAGCCTCCTTGAGTTCTTTCTAAGGATAGACAGCTCTTTTGACCACCATACGGGGTTGAGCTTGCCTTTTCCTTTGATAATGGGGCACGAGTTTTCGTACGCAAGACGAATAGCTAGCGTTAGTTCATTGACATTTGTTTCGATGTCTGAGCAGTTGAGTATTGGTTGCTTACTGTAGCGGCCCAGAGATAAGGCCAGTTTATTGTTATAGGCTTCCCAGTTTGTTTTCCTGGGATTTCTATAGGGCTTTGGGTCTTCTAATTTGTGCTTTATTTGGAACGTAATCATTCTGTGGTCAGAGAATGTTACGTTACTTGATACCTTCCAATTACTGATAATAAGAGTATTAGAGTTTGTCGAAAGTGTAACATCAAGCACTTCCCTCCTAGTTCTAGTTATGAATGTCGGTTCACTACCTCTATTCAAAATCAATATATTGTTCTTAATAATAAATTCAAAAAGTGACTCACCTCTTGCATTTGTGTCGGTGCTTCCCCACTGAAGGTGGTGAGCGTTAGCGTCAGCACCTATCAGTAGGTCCCATCCGTTCCTACCTGTTACCGCGACAAGTTCTTCAACAGCTGCTGATGGCGGGGTGGGTGTTTCGTCGCCTGGCAAATAGATGGAGGTTAGGATCAGGGGCGGGGCCCCGTCTCTTTCACACTTCACTGTTGTCATGTCTGTGCTACAATGGGAGGATAGGAGAAATAGATTTATATTCTTTTTCGCCATTATACATGTGCGATAGTTACCTTCTGTAGGCCCTTTATTAAAATAAAGAATGTAATCTTTGGATTTTAGTCCGCAGATGAGGCCGCTGTTGATCCATGGCTCTTGTATAAGGGCTATATCGGTCTTATTCTTCGACAAAAAAGAGGTTAAGGTGGCAGAGGCCAACTTACTATGCTGCAGATTTAGTTGCAGCACTTTCATCATTATTTTTGTTTTTTTCATTTTTGTTTAAGTTGGCAGCTGTTAGCGGCCTCACTTTAACCTCGTTTATGCCAATACAGAGCTTGAACCCTTTCGATGGAAGCAAAGCCATTGTTTCATGGTTAAGCATGATGATAGCTTCTTGGCCTGTTTTCGTAGGCTCTTCCATCTCCATGACTTGCCAATCGGAACTCGGAAAGTCGGGGTTGAGTCTTCTTAGGAAGAGCTCTAGCCTTTCTTTCGTCATGCGAGGGCCCGGAATGTTGATTCGGACTTTGGGTCTGGTAGGGAGGTCATTCTTAAAAGCAACTTTTAGTGTTGCCCCTTCAATTAATGCGCTCATGTGAGCTTAGAAGATGTAAAGCTGATAAAACACGTCACAAACCACCGAAGACTTGGTGCCTTTGAAAGCCTGTTCATTAACAACAAAACCAACATCATTAACCGTGATAGTGGCCATATTATGTCACCCTTGTTTAACGTTATTTGATTTGTTCTGTTTTACTGTAATTTATTGTTATTGGATATGTAAGGCTTTCTTTATTTCTTTGTTTTCGTTTGTACTTCTCTTTTTCGTTACCAAACTAGTGTTTTGCTAATGATGAACCACAGTCGGTTCGAAATGCATTCACTTTCAACAAAAAATAAAATAAAATAAAATAATTTTTTTTTGATTTCATTTCATTTTTCTAATGTTTGTGGTCAATATGGTGTTCCATATTTTTGCTCATACAACTTAACGCGCCTACAAAATATAAGTTCAATTTCTTAAAGAATTTTATTTGGAATTTCCTTTAAATACAAATATTTTTCTAAGACTTTAATTTTAATAGAAAAACGTGGTCTCCTTGGAAATACATATGTTCTAGAAGACGAAAATTGCAAAGATCGTGGCACTTGGCCACAAAAGATATTAAGCCTATCATATCCTTAACGTAAAACTTGTGATTCTAAGTCCATTTTAGTGTAGAATTATTGACTCTTTAAAATTCGCTATAGAATGTCTTTCGGGAACATTTTTGGACCAATATAACTTTCTTCATGTGAGGTATTGCCTACCAAAAGTATCCGTAGAAAATGGCTTGTTTTTTTCTTAAAAACTAAGCTTATTTACAAAGAGGAAAGGGTGGGATTTGTTACGCTAAAATCTACCGTCACGAAAACTAGTCATTCAGATCCCTGTTCTTGTCCCTTCCTTTCCTTTCTTTTCTTTTATACAGGTACCTTCTGAGTATGTTGGAGAAAAATAACCATTGGAACTACGACAAGTCGAAATCAGCAGGCGCTTCAGCACCCTTCTAGTAAACTAAGAAGGGTAAGGGTACGAAACAGCTTATGGCTGAATTTCTAACATCATAGCTAATTTGTGCATATTAATGTAAAGATGGACCGTAATCCAGTATTCCCTTCCCCACTTTTCTAACGAAAGCCTAACGAGTTAGTCGTTTGCAAGTAGAGAATCTCTGCCAAACTCTCCTTCCATGCATTATAGGGACAACCGTAAATAGCTTCGCTCTGAAGTCTTTACAGTTTCGGTATTTTATTTTGTTATTAATTCGGAGGGGAAAAATGCACGGGTGAAAGGTTGAATTTCTTTCTGAGTAATGACGGGATCAGAGTCCTCAGTCTCTGATTGGCTGAAAACCACAAGAATTGGAAACGAGATAAGACCATCCAGGACCATGCAAATCCTGGAAGGCCACTTATAGTTGGGAAATTGAAAAAGAAAGATATTAAGAAGTTTAAAATAAAGTTAAAAGTGTGAAACCATTTGGAAAAAGACAAAAAAGCAGGAAGAAAAAAGAAGAGTGTTTGGCAGGAGGCAGATAGGAAAAGCTAAGTATTTGGGTTAATTAGTTTATGGTGCAGCATTCTAGTTTTTTTCGTTCCGTTGGTTTTCTTAAAAGAAAGAAAATCCCACAATCTAAAGTATTAAAGTTTGGCTTTCGTTACAAAAATTTTCTCGGAAAATTAAAGTACTCTCAACTTTTGTTCGATTCTCACGAATACCTTGTACTTTTTTATACTTACAATAGTTATACTTCCATTCTTTGAAAAGATCGTTTTTGCAAGGTTTCCCAAGTAATTAAAGAAATTATAACCCCTCTTGTGGGATAATAAACATATTATTTTTATTTCAACATTTCTCTCACCGTCGCGGTTTCGCTCTAGAGATCCGGAAGTTCCTATTAGAAAAAAAGTTTCTGGAGCCCTTTTTCACTTACTTTCCGTAAGTACGCCCCTTTGTGGTAGTTAATTTTCTTACATGTATACAGGGCCGCATTTTGGGGGCCTGGGGCCCTGGGCTATTGGCACTTATGCCCCCTCTTCTATCCCAAAATTATATCATTTCGATTGGGCGAATGAAGTCTATGTTATTATAGTTATGTTAATGATAAATCTTTCTTTTGTAATGGCTATGTCCACAATGCCAGCGCCTGTATATTTTCAAAACTAAGAGGGAACTGTCACTATTTTGACATCAAAAACAACAACAAAACATACATACAATTTCGATTTTAGAGTACTTTTAGAGCCAACGAACTTTTTATATATTCCACAGTAAGCGCGTCGATCGATTGTGTATCAAATAATCGAACTTCGCAAATAGCCAATACGTTGAACGTGTTTTTTATTCCTCTGATTAAGACTGTATTTCTTTTGAGTAAAATGAAATTAAAATAAATTTCAAGTTATGGGCCAGTTCTAGCTATCATTGAAACTCATCATTGAAAAAACTTAGTTGTTAATGTTTCGTAAGTGTTTTTACGTGTTAAAATAAAATATTGACTAATCTGAAAAGTCTTCAACAAATCAACAACGCTCGATATAGCAGTAAAATTCAAATTTTATTATTCAACCTTTAATTGATTTGCGGCCCTTATATATTGGGTTCGATTGAGTGGAACTATGGGCTTAGGCAGTGTGTTGTATTACATCCGTTATGTTTTGTTTGAGTGACATTTGGTGCATGGTGATCCAGCATTCACCCCCTGTTGAAAGAACTGCACCATTACATATCTTTCAACATTCCATAGGAAGGATTGCCAATTTCTGCAAGGCTCGCTTTGATACGCCCGACTTTGGTTTGATTTCTACAACTCGTACTTTGCCATCGTTTCCTCTAATTGTTGCAACAACATGACCCATCCGCCACTAATTTGATGGAATATTGTCCTCGGCAACCAACACCAACATCCCTTGCTTTATTTCCTTTGCAGCCGCTGTCCTACACTCAGGGCCGGCCCGAGCTAAATTAGCGCCCTGTGCAAGCTTTATCATTGGCGCCCTCAATTGCGGTGTTTTTTGGAAGAAGTCATTTCCTCATTACCCAAGGGGTATACTTTGCAATGCGTTTTTTTAAATAAAATTAAGTCAAAAAATATATTACAAAATTATAGGAGATATACAAGATATATTTGAGGTAGGTTGTGTAACGTACAGTTTGTGAATTTTCATAGGCGAAAGCTTATGAAGGGTAATTCACTTAAGGTGTGCCAAACTGCTAGAGCGAGTAGGTTGGGTTGGGACAAAAAAAACTCATGTGGGAGGGCGGGTCTATTCCCTTCCGTTTAGCCGAGAGGGGCAATTTTCTTAGAAAATGACTTAAATTGGAAACAAAAATTATTAAAAAATAAAAAAATACCTTCTACAACGCCATGCTATGCCATTTTTTAAGGCCAAAAACCTCTTTCTTTTATCTATTTTGTTTTGAAAAATATTTATTTTAGTGAAATTTTTTCAAAATATTAATTTTCAAACTCAAAATTAAAAAAAAAAAGTTAAAATCAAATTTTCAAACTATAATTTTATTTCAAAATTTTACCTTATTTAGTATTTTTTGCCAAAATTCAATGCTCTTATTTGATTAAAGTCCAACATTAAGAACCGTATGTCTATAGGATTTCTTGTTGCCAAGCTATTCAAAAATAAAAGAACCTATTTCTGCAAAAAAAAAACACGAAAATCTAGACTTACGAGATGGCACAAGTAATGCAAATTTTTGTGTGTTTCTTATGAACAAGAAGGTTCGGATATTTTTGAATACCTTGGCAACAAAAAGTCATAGAGCCATACGGTTTTCAGTGTCTGACCCAAAACTAATAAGAGCATTGAGTTTTGACAACAAAAATAATACTTGAATACATCAAATTTTGAAAAAAAATAGTTTGAAATTGTTTTCTATTTTTTGTTGCTATAATTTTGAGTTTGAAAGTTAATATTTTGAAAACTGATCACTAAAATAGCTTTATTTAAAAACACTAAAAAGGAGGAAATTTCTGGCTTTACAAAAAGATATGACATGGCATTGTAGGAGTTACCGTTATTTTTTAATTATTTTTGTTCCAATTTAAGTCATATTTTTAGAAAATTGCGCCTCCTGGCTTAACGGTGATAAGTAGACCCCTTCCATACGATGTTTTTCTTGTCTCAACTCAACCTACTCGCTCTAGCTCATTAAACAACCTCACACCAAAAATAATACAACAAGTATTTTGTGTTATATTAGGTATCTTTGCTAACACCGATTACCCTGTATTAGTCAAAAAATTCTTTTTTTTTTAATGGAAACAATGACTGGCAGCGGCAGACAAGAACAAAAAAAGAGAAAAAGAAAATTGAACAAAAAAGATTCACTCAATAACGACAAACGACAAACCTCATCATTAGTCATCGCATCATCATCAGTCATCACTCATTATTTCCATATTTAAATTCCAACTCAACCCTTTGTCATCTCTCATCTCTCCAGACGAGTGATAAGATTACACTCATAAAGAGAAGCCATTGACAAACTTAAACATAGTACAAAAAACACTCAACCGAAAGAGTTAAAATTCATAGGTGCAGTTTTTAATTTTGCACACTGTTGTGTACATGAGTATGAATTTTGTACCTCAGAATTTCTGTTGAGTAACTTTGCTCACTTTGATTTCATATAGAAGCACTGACATCGTGTGCATGTTACCAACATGCACACTGTTAATTATCTGTATTTATGCTGTTGACATTTTTTTTATGATACACTGCATAGGGGTGGGTTATGAAAATAAAATAAAATTTCTCATACGTGGTGATGCCTTATAAAGAGAAAAATAGCATATAGCTAGGTAGGTTAGGTAGGTATCTATTGAAGCTAACTTGGTAGATAAAGTTTTGTTTTTACTGTGGGACTGTGGGGTGGGTGTGAATAAAAAGGTAAACATGGATTAATTTTTGGAATAGTTGATATTATGTAAATACATAATTGTATATCTGTCATTAAATTCAAATTAGCTGTTAGTTATATAATGAATATCAATATTGGTGTGAGCTACAAAAATAAATGAGAATTAAAAAAGAAGGTAGTGGTTACTAGGTGACTATTTAAACGCTCGCCCAAGGCGCCCATTGGTTTCAGCGCCCTGTGCATTTGCACCGCTTGCACGTATAGCTTGTCCGGCCCTGCCTACACTTTGACTTGCATTGAAGTTGGAGCAAATAATCACGTTGCCAGCGCCCCCAAAAATGTTGTCTCAACAGTGTCACACGCTTCCAGCTCTCGAGGGATGAAATTGCTTTTGGTTCATCTAAACAGGGTTCAGGTATTGCTAGCGGTGATTCTCCGATCAGGAAGTGACCAGGCGTCAGGACTTCGCAATCATTAGGGTCTGAAGACATCGCCGATATAGACCTAGAATTTAAAATAGATTCAATTTCAATCATAATTGTATTAAATTTTTCAACATTAAACACAGTTTGAGACATAACACGGTGAAAGTGATATTTAAATGATTTCACTGTGGCCTCCCACAGTCCCCCAAAATGTGGTGATCTTGGAGGGATATGTTTGAATTCTATTCCCTCTTGAGCACACCAAATAATTACCCCTTTATTTGTTTGTTGACTTAAGAATTGTTTTTTTAATGCGTCCAGCTCACGCCTAGCACCTACAAAATTCGTTTAGTTGTCAGAATTAATTCGCTAGGGCAATCATCTTCTAGCGATAAATCGCTTTATTGCTGCTATGAATGTTTAAGTCGATTACTCACTAACTGCTTCCAGATGTACTGCTTTGCATCCAAAACAAACAAATACGGCAACGTAATACTTTTTAGGTGGACGTCCTATGACTCCTTCGGTGACATAGTGTGGTCCACAAAAATCAACACCTGTCATAAGAAACGGTCTGCTCAAACAAAATCGATCCTTTGGAAGCTGTCCCATTATCTCCACATGCAAATTTGAATGAAATTTGAAACATCGCATGCAATTTTTCAATACTCTACGAACCAATGTGCGACAGTTTATAATCCAAAACCTTTGCCTTGACAAGGCCACCAACGCTTGTGGACCTGCATGTTTATGTTTTACGTGTAAATGCTCCATATAATTAAACACAACCGGATTGTCACTCGGCAGAAGACTTGGATGTTTGGTTTCATATGGAAGTATAGCGTTCCTTAACCTTCCTCCAACCCTCAGCTATTCCACACCTGATTGGGATTCCATATTAGGCGCGGCGCGAGAGCCTTCAGTTTATTCTGATTTGGCAAGTCCTTTCTTGCTGTCAACAACTTTACTCCTTCCAGGACCGATGAGTTCTGGACATGCCATATTATCCTCAGCAATGCTTCCTCCAGGTCCTCAACCGAAAACACGCTGTAATTAATAACAAACTTATTATGGCGGCTCTTTAAAAATCTGTTTACATATATTTTTATGAATCTACAAACATAAGCAACTATTCTTATTGTTTTTTTAAACATTATTGAATTTTGTATACACTGCTTGAAACTCATGGTTGACTTTGATTGTAAATAATGTTGTACGCATAATCTTTTTTGCTACAGTAGGGCCTGCGTCTAAATGGGACTTTGTTTTCGCCAACACTGATCCGTCTTTGTACAAAAATGAGGGGCCTGTGAACCAAATTGATCTCATCAACTCTCCTACTGTTGTAGTACCTCTTGAAACAATATCCGCTGGATTTGCCTTGGTTCCCACGTGTCTCCCAGTAGCTTGGTGGGACCCTTGTTGAATCCTAGAAACGCGGTTTGCTACAAACGTGTCCCATGTTGACGGGTGCTTCGCGTGTATTACCACCGCTGATCAAATCATCAACATAGAAGTAGCTTTTTATTTTGTCTGCTCCTATTGGGTACTCCTTCTGGTAATCTGCCGCCAACTGTTTAAGACATCTTGTGGCTAGGTACGGTGATGAAGTTGTCCCATACGTCACGGTCAACAACCTTTACACATCCAACACCTTCTCTGGATTGTCTCTCCACAATAAACATTGATAATAGGTATCCCGATCATCGACGTTTACTTGCCTATACATTTTAGATATATCAGCAGCTATTGCATATTTATATGCTCTAAATATCAGTATAATTGAAAATAAACTATCTTGCACTACAGTCAAACACTACCCGTAGTTTAGTTGTTGTAGAATCAGGTTTTATTACACACTGATTTGGTGCAATGTATCCAACCCGGCTGCGATCCCAAGATGGAACCTTCACCATGTGCCCCATATCAATATACTCCTGAATGAAGTTTCCATATTCTTCAGCCAAATGTGGATTTCGATTGAATCTTCTCTTTAACCCAAAGAATCGCTTCTGTGCACCACGAAAGGAGTCTCCTAACGGCTCTTCCCGATCCTTGAATGGAAGTCTTACGATAAATCGACCATCTGGACCTCTTCGCATTGTTGTTTCGAAATGCTTTTCGCATCTTCTTTCCTCTTCAGTTAACATTGGACCATCAGGTTGCAATGTTTCTATGGCCCAGAACTTCTTAACCCAAAACTTGAGTTCAGGATCTCCTCTGTCTAACTCAGTTGCCGTTGCTATATGACAACGTGCTTTTCATAAGCTTTGTGGTCTTAATCCTTCCCGATACCACCAAACACGGTTTTCTGCAGGATCGGCATATTGGAACCTAGCTTTACTTGTCCAACCATCAACAAACTGTAAAACAAATCTGCTCCCAGCAAAACATCAACTGACGATGGTAAGAAAAAGTTTGGATCCGCGAGTGGAAGATTGGCAGGAATGTTCCAATCTTGAACCTTAACAATCTGCTCTGGCTGAACACTTGTTATCCTTGGTAATATTAAAGCATCAGTTGAAGTACAAAATGAAGAATACCTCGAACTAATTGAAATTCTTGTACTATGTTTCACCTCCATCGGAAATGAACCTACTCAAGCTATTGTTGAATCAACACGAGTTTTGCGAAGACGTTACCGTTGAACCACTGATTCAGTTACAAAATTAAGTTGGGAAGCAGAATCTAACTACGCCCTAAAGACATGTTTTTCCCCATGGATATCTTGAAGCTCAACTTCTGCTGTTGCAAGTATAACCTGATGAGAATCGCCAATTTGAGCCATTGCTGAATGTAAAGCTGCGTTACCAGTGATATTTGGCGCTTTGATTACTGTTTCTGCGCCTGAATTAAGGTTATCGTCTGTCCTTACTTTATAGCGATGCAAAAGCATATGGTGCGGCCAACCACATACTGAGCACTGCCGAACCGAGTGCCCAGTGTCTAAGCAATTAATTCAAAGTACTCGCTTCTTAACCTCAACAAATCTTTCCCCGACGTTAAGGTTTTTGAAAGCTGAATAACTATCGATTACATGTCCAAATTTCTTACAAAAATTACAGTTATTGCCTGTATTTGCTACCACGAGAGTGGTTTGATTTTTCCCGAAGTTTTTAAAACGATTCCGACCCGATTGTTGTTGTTGATGTGAATACTGTGATGTCGATGGTTGATGTGAGAGCTGAGTCTCCTTTACCTCCAAGTTTCGACATCTACGCGAAAGCACCTCCTCACAACATTTCCATGAAAGTCGTTCTGAATAATCAATTGATTCTTCCCACTTTATCAAAGAATCTGCATCCAACTTTTCGCACACAACATGCAGTAACATTGCATTTGCAATGTCTTTCATTGTTGCAATGGACTGCATTGCACTAAATTGATTTGAAACTGCATCAACGAACGATCTCAGCTGTGAAGCAACTCCTCGAGAAATCTTAGGCAACATAAAAATCGATTTAATATGTTCTTCTAACATCAAAGTTTTGTTATCAAACCTATCTTTTAATCTTTTAATTGCCATTGTATAATTTGCCTCAGTTACATCAAACTCCTTAACTGTTGCTAATGCCGTTCCTGACAAGCTATATAATAAATAGTTAAAACGTTCAACGTTGTCCAACGACAAATTATTATGGACTAATTTTTTAAAAATTAAAATAAAACTGGTATATTCTGAATATTTTCCTGAAAATTTAAGAATTTTTTGGCATCGCAAGTTTGATTTTGTAAGGGATGGAACAGCCAATGAAGCATTCAATGTTTCCGCGGAGACGTTTGCCTTTGCCTTATTGACGAGAGATCAAATACTAGATTTTGTTTCCATATAAGAATCCTCCATCTCGTTGCGAGATTTGGTATTAGCATCATCGTCTGTATTTGTGCTCAATCGTTCTACTTGTATCTGACTATGTAATATTTGCTTTAAATATGAATCGAGAATACCTAGCCTACATTTCAACCCAGTCAACGATAAGGTTTCACCTTTATTCTGAATAGTCTCCCTGATTCTGGTCAAGCTTCGCTTTATTGTTGAACGCAATGTTTTAAGTTCGCTCAACGACGGCACAACAACCTCCGGCTCAACTTAACCATCCTCCTCTGACATGTTGATTGGCAAATTTGGGGCAGTGTTATTAAAAATTGAATATATAATATTATAGCATGTATAGGTATAATGTGATTTTTACAAAGGCAAAATATACGCATATCTGCCACAAATTCCTTTATTTTTTGCTTATATCTTAATCCCGATAAGAATTAAAATCAATCACTTGTCCATCAAATACTCAACTAGGTATACCTCGAATTGGTAAAGCTTTCAAATTTGTGTCAACTATTCGCTTAATAGTACATACCATATATCCACTTATATACTTAACACATCGCATGTCTCTATTAACAAATCGTCTGATTATTGTTTCTTCTGCAACTGCAACTGGAATATTCCGTTAAGTCAACTGTCCAAGGAGATGAAATCCAATATACCGTCGACGATCGATGAACCCCACAGCATATACACGATGATCTTGGTCTTCGAAGCCAACAACAACAACAATGGCTTCGCATCCAGCTACAAAATGTCTTACTGTTTTTTTTTTTTTTTTAATTCATTACCATGTATATAATGTACATAGGTATACTAAATAGCGAACTTTTTTTTTTTTTTTTTACTCAAAGGGAAATGTTCTTGCAATTACGAATGCACTTAAAACAACCGACCGCAAACCACTCAAAGACAAAACGGATTCAAAAATGATATTTATTATGATTATTTATGATAACCCCGGGTTTCGGCACCAAAATGTTTCGTAAGCGTTTTACGTGCTAAAATAAAATATTGACTGATTAGCCCAGTAATTTTAGGTTTTATCTGCGGAAAAATTCCAACCAATCTGAATTTTGGTGCACACCTTTATTACGGCGTTGTAATGAATATGTGAAAAATCGACATTGATATCGTGCCGGAAAAAAAAGTTATGAAGGTCAAAAGGTCACGAAAACCTAAAAAAAACCGTTTTTCGCAAATATCTCGGTTTCTATAGCTCGAATGATTTTAACGTGTATCACAAAATTGTAGAGCATAAAATTTGCTACAATGTTGTTAGTACAATCAATTTTGTATGTCGATTAGTTACCGAGATATGGCACTTCGAAAAACAAGTCATTTTTCAAAATTCGCCAAAAAATGCCAAAAAATGAAGAATTCCACCTTATTTCTTCGGATATACCCGAGAAATCATGAAATATTGCTGTTTTTATGGCTTCTTGTTAAAATCACCAACTTTTTACACCCCCCAACGATCCCCGCTTGCCCACCAGGTACCATGCCATGCCCATTACTATTGTCATTCCGCCGTAATTTTTATATATTACTTTGTTCTTAGTATACAGTGGGCAGGTAGAAAAAGGTCGGAAGTTAATCAAACTTTGAGATATTGTTTAGGAATATTGAATTAACATTTGACGAAGTTTTGGACCTCACCGGCCCTGTTGAAAAAGAGGAGGAGGGGAAACTGCAAACTTTCCGAGTATGCTCCGGTTTTCGCTCTATAACATTTTTTGCTTACGTTCTACGGCAAAAGTGTACAAGACTTTTTTGTGGAGCGTTAAATTTACTAAAATATTGTTGGTACGAAAATAGTTGTATGTCATTTCATTACCGAGATACGGACAAAGAGGAAAAGGGGGAATTGCAAAATGTTCGATTTTGCTCCGGTTTTCCATCAATAACTTTTTTTCCTAATACGGCAAAAGTATGCAACACCTTTTTTGTAAAGCATTAAATTTCCTACAATATAAATAGGGCGAAAATTGTTGTATGTCAATTCGTTACCAAGAAATGGAATTTGAAAAGGAGGGTGGAACAGCTTCATTTTTGACCTTCCATTCCATTCGATTTCTTCATAAATAATTGACATAGAAGAACTTTTGAACTATTAAAATTGTAGAAAATTTAATGTTCTACAAGAAAATCAAAACGTTTTTTCCGTAAAATGTAAGAAAAAAAAGTTATTGGGAGAAAACCAGAGAAAATAAAAAATTTTGCAGTTCCACCCACCTTTTCTTATTCCATTTCTTGGTAACAAATTGACATACAACAATTTTCGCCCTATTTATATTGTAGGAAATTTAATGCTTTACAAAAAAGGTGTTGCATACTTTTGCCGTATTAAGTAAGGAAAAAAAGTTTTTGTTTTCCTCTTTGTCCGTATCTCGGTAACGAAATGACATACAACTATTTTCGTACCAACAATATTTTAGTAAATTTAACGCTCTACAAAAAAGTCTCGTACACTTTTGCCGTAGAACGTAAGCAAAAAAATTATAGAGCGAAAACCGGAGCAAACTCGAAAAGTTTGCAGTTTCCCCTCCTCCTCTTTTTCAACAGGGCCGGTGAGGTCCAAAACTTCGTCAAATGTTAATTCAATATTCCTAAACAATTTCTCAAAGTTTGATTAACTTCCGACCTTTTTCTACCTGCCCACTGTATACTAAGAACAAAGTAATATATAAAAATTACGGCGGAATGACAATAGTAATGGGCATGGCATGGTACCTGGTGGGCAAGCGGGGATCGTTGGGGGGTGTAAAAAGTTGGTGATTTTAACAAGAAGCCATAAAAATAGCAATATTTCATGATTTCTCGGGTATATCCGAAGAAATAAGGTGGAATTCTTCATTTTTTGGCATTTTTTGGCGAGTTTTGAAAAATGACCTGTTTTTCGAAGTGCCATATCTCGGTAACTAATCGACATACAAAATTGATTGTACTAACAACATTGTAGCAAAATTTATGCTCTACAATTTTGTCATACACGTTAAAATCATTGGAGCTATAGAAACCAAGATATTTGCGAAAAACGGTTTTTTTTTAGGTTTTCGTGACCTTTTGACCTTCATAACTTTTTTTGCCGGCACGATATCAATGTCGATTTTTCACATCTTCATAACAACGCCGTAATAAAGGTGTGTACCAAAATTCAGCTTGATTGGAATTTTTCCGCAGATTGGGGTTTAAAATGCCTAAAATGACTGGGCTATGATCTGAAAAGTCTTCAACAAATCAACAACGACTCGATTTAGCAGTAAAATTCAAATTTTATTATTCAACCTTTAATTGATTTGCGGCCCTTATATATTGGGTTCGATTGACTATAACTATGGGCTTAGGCAGTGTGTTGTTTTACATCCGTTATGTTTTGTTTGAGTGACATTTGGTGCAGGGTGATCCAACAGTTAATTTTGAGAATTTGAGATGTTTAAAAAGAGCAATCAGTGATTGTTTTGTTTTGATACCAGATAAAATAGATAGATAAGATATACATATGTGTCAACGGCAACACTAACGTCGTGAGGGACGTAGCAAGAGAATCACTACTTTCTTTAGAACAAGCAGTCAGTTTATGTCAAGCGCTCTTAAAGAACACATCGTTCTCTAATTTCTGTGTTTTTAAATTCAATAAAGTTCATTTTTATGTTTAAAGTTTCATGTTTTTTTATTCGGTTTTCGATTAAGTTGACAACTGACAAGTAAGAAGTGGAATAAACTTAAACCTAAAAAAAAAAAATCAGACGCTGAAAAAAAAGAAAATAACACCCCGAAAACGAAACGAAACAACGGAGTTCGGTCATAAAAAACAAAGAAAAAAAACGGAAAAAAATCGAATGGTAAATTAATGTATTTACAACGTCGGGCACATACACAAATCGTAACATTAAACACAGACATACCCAACGAAGCGAAAACGAAAGAGACAAAAAAAGTCTCACGTGATCCATTTTTCTATCGGAAAAAAAATTTACAGTTCTTTTTCGTTCTTGGAAAAGTTTCATTTTTTATTCGCGATGATTAAGTTAGATACTCTCAAAGTAACCCAATTAAATAAAGTTTTAAAAAATCATGAATTACCGATCGTAGGTAATTAATTCCAAAAAATTGCGAAGCTAGAGACCGACGAAGTGGCCGCAGATGAGCTGTTCATCGAAGAAGAAGAAGAGACGGAACCTTGGCAAGCAGGGATGGATGATCTGCGGAACATCGTGGCGAGTCTGGCAAAAACGGTGGGAGAAATTTCGGTGCACCTACGTGCGGCACCGTCAACGACAGCCCCACCAACGTTGCCTGGCGTGGCCGCCACTGCCACACCGATCCAAAGTATACGTGAACCGTATCACCTGTGCCGCAGACGCAATACCCAAACGGATCTCGGGACGTAATCGGTGCTCTTCCAGATTTCGACCCATCGAAAAGAACATTGTCCTCAAAGCAGTTCATCCAGAAAGTCCAGCAGCTGCAACGGATGTACATGTGGAGCAACGAAATAATTTTGTTTGCAGCTCAACATAAACTCCAAGGCATCGCCAAAGTTTGGTTGGATGCGCAACCCGTTTTCCGGACATGGAATGGGTTTGTTCTTGAGCTCACAAAGGATTTTCCTTGCACAATGAATGTAGCCGACATATATCGAGAGTTGATGAGACGCAGGTGCAGGCAAAACGAATCGTTGACGGAATATTACTACGCCATGCTCACCATCGGGAGACGATGGTGAGCATGGCGCACAGGCGAATGTGTTTTCGATGCCAGCAACACCAGGCCGGGCTGCGTCATCATTCTCATCAGAAACGATAGAGCAAGACACAGATTCTGGTCGTATTGCAAATGCCCGAGGAAGTTTTAAATGTTTTAACTGCAATGAAGTAGGCCACATTGCTTCAAAATGCCCTCGTCCGCAACGTAAGCCACGATGCACCATATGCTGTTAACCAGGTCACGATGCTAAGGAATGCCGATCCAAGAAGTCTACAGTGGCCAAGGTCGAGCAGAGCCTCCCAACCCAGCACCCGTCACGAAAGTAGTTATGTTGTTTGGACAATCGTTTTCTGCGTTCGCCGACACTGGAAGCGACAACTCACTGATAAGCGAATCGTCAGTCCCATAAGAAGCCATAAGAAAAAAATCTGGCAAATTGTTGAAAGGGTTCGGCGGATCGGTGGTTGAATCGACAGATGCCATTGATGTCGTTATGACTATAGACGAGAACAAACTTTCCACAAAACTTAACATCGTACCAGACCAGTTCTTACCGCAAGCCATACTTTTGGGCCGTGACATTTTGTGTCGCAAGAATCAACGTTTAGTTTTCGAAGCAGGCGTTTTGCAAATGCAAACAAGTTCTTCAAGCAAGTTCAATTTGGGGGACCAACTCGACGTTACTCAACGAAATGTTCTGGTGAACAAATCCAATGGAGAGCTGCGGTGGTGTGTCGATTACCGTGCACTAAATTCGGTCACAGTGAAGAAGCAATTTCCAACCCCCACCGTTGAGGAGCAAAGTGTGTCGATCAAGTACTTGTTGTGTGCGGTCGCGTTGCTTCTGTGCGCGTGTGTCACCCAAAAATAATCGAAAAAGAAAAATAAACCAAAACCCAATTCATATACCACATACATAGTGCAATTAAACTAAAATCAGAAATAAAATTCAGCCCTTTACGTTACATAAAAATAAGACAAAAAAATAGAATAAACCAGTGAAAAATAAAAAGAAGAAAAATAAATATACACCAAACCTCGCTCATTCGCAGCACAGCACCCAACAATACCCATCCTCTCGACCCACACCACCCATAACTGTTGCTTTCTATGCAGTGCAAGCCTTTTGTGAGGCTTATCGCAAGAGGTTTGCACTGGATAGGTGAGTAGCATTTGGTGTATATTTCAATCGAGTTTTTTGTCTATATTAATTCCCGTTTGCAAATTGTTTTATGGGCATAACACCTAGGACAGTTTGTTTATAATTGGAATTAATATGGGCCTATACTGCACGGCTAAAATAAATTTCGTCAAAGTTGAATTTTGTGTGTTTAGTTTTTCAGAATGGTAAGTGATTTTTGTGTCGTCTATTCAAATGTTGGTGGGCTAAGAAAGAATTTTTTTCTGCGTACGCCCATACTGTGCAATACAGGCCAGCTGTTTTGGCATTAAGTGAAACCCGGGTTGGACAGAATACTGATTTATCAGAATTTTGTTTGTTTGGATATAACTTAGAGCCATTACTTTTTTCCCACCATGGTCTTGTCGTTTATGTTAGGAATAATATTGCTTGCCAGAGCCTTCCCCAATATGGGCATTATTCTAATACTTAATTTCCTGTGGCTCAAATTCACTGTCCGCAAGCATTTCATTCATTTCTGTTTTCTTTACACTAGTCCGAATCTTGACAGCATGTCTACTTGTGATGAGTTAGATGTTCTGTCAGATTCAATTTCCCGAATTATTTCCCATTGTCCTCACACTGAAGTCGTGATTACGGGCGACTTCAATGTACACAATTCAAGTTGGCTCCGCTATTCTGGCCAGACAACACTTGAAGGAAGGTATACAGAGATCTTTGCTGAGAATAACCATCTTACCCAGCTTGAGGCTACTCGTATACCGGATGTTGATGGGCATTCTTCCCATACTCTTGACTTGTTCCTTACTTCCCATCCTGATAAACATACTATTAAAGTAACTTCTCCATTTGGCACCTCCGACCATTGTGTCATTTCAGCTAATTTCTCGATCTTCAACCATCCAGTTAAAGAAAAAATTCCCACTAGGACCGTTTGGCAATACGAGAAAGCCAACTGGGACGGTCTGAATAATTTCTTGAACTTTAACTGGTCATTATGCTTCCTCGATAATGACATTGATGCCAGTGCTGAAATGATTACAGAAGTGATTTTTCTTGGAATGAGAACTTTTGTCCCTCACAAAACAAAATGTATCAAACCAAAAGAAAAGTTATTATTGTTATTATTGTACTATTCGTACTAGAATGTCAGCTTATTAGGCTTAACCATTCTTTATTCCGTCAATTTTTATTGCATTTTTGAACAACAACAACAACAGCGCTACCACAAATTGTTTTTGGCTGGAGCTGGAGATATAGCTATTTCGTGCTTTGCCACTTTTGCACTCATCAGTCTCCTTTATTGTGGTGCTGAGCTTTAATCCAATTTTATTTGAAAAACTTTTTATGCACAGCATAGGATTCGAACCCACTCATATCAGATTTGCTCAGTCTTTGCAGTCGTATGCACTACGAATTCCACTGCTTTGGTTCACTGACGTCATAGGTCGAGATGTGTTATTTGTTTATCAAATGCATTTGGAGCATCAGCATTTTTATAAGCGCCTATAAGTATGCTGTCTTGTTCCGCCTCCATTTTTCTCCATACCTTATTTCGATAGACTTGACCATTCTTTATTCCGATAGACTACACTTCGTAGTACGTATCAAAGGGGGAGAGGTGGGAAGGTTGGTAACGAACCAGATTATTAAGTTATTATTGTTATTATTGTACTATTCGTACAAGAATGTCAGCTTATTAGGCTTGACCATTCTTTATTCCGTCAATTTTTATTGAATTTTTGAACAACAACAAAAACTTAAAGGCGCTACCACCAATTGTTTTTGGCTGGAGATAAAGCTATTTCGTGCTTTGCAAATTTTGCACTCATCAGTCTCCTTTCCATTGTGGGGCTGAGCTTTTAATCCAATTTTATTTGAAAATCTTATATGCACACCATAGGATTCGAACACACGCATATCAGATTTGCTCAGTCTTTGCAGTCGTATGCACTACGAGCTCCACTGCTTTGGTCCACTGACGTCATAGGTCGAGATGTGTTATTTGTTTATCAAATGCATTTGGAGCATCAGCATTTTTATAAGTTATAAGAAATTAAATTACAAAATCCGTGGCCTGTGTGCGTTTCGCCCAAGTACGAACGGTGGGCTCATCAGTTAGATGCCGCTCATACTCTTCTAAGACGCACTTTTGTTCGATAAAATGGACACTATATATAATTTTTAGTGCAAAACTACACTGCGAATTATATATTTTTAGGGAGCTTTATAAAAAGCATAAACCCTAATAAATGCCATGCTCATTTGGCCAAATAATAGATGATTAAAAAATTCAAATTCTTTTAACGTTTTCAATTGAATATTTTTTCTTTCAATTTGTTAATTTTTATAAGCATCTATAAGTATGCTGTCTTGTTCCGCCTCAATTTTTCTCCATACCTTATTTCGATAGACTACATTTCGTAGTACGTATCAAAGGGGGAGAGGTTGGAAGATCGGCAACGAACCAGATTATTAAGTTATTATTGTTATTATTGTACTATTCGTACTAGAATGTCAGCTTATTAGGCTTGACCATTCTTTATTCCGTCAAGTTTTATTGAATTTTTGAACAACAACTTAAAGGCGCTACCATCAATTATTTTTGGCTGGAGATATAGCTATTTCGTGCTTTGCCACTTTTGCACTCATTAGTCTCCTTTCTATTGTGGTGCTGAGCTTTTAATCCAATTTTATTTGAAAAACTTATATTATGCACACCATAGGATTCGAACCCACGCATATCAGATTTGCTCAGTCTTTGCAGTCGTATGCACTACGCATTCTACTGCTTTGGACCACTGACGTCATAGGTCGAGATGTGTTATTTGTTTATCAAATGCGTTTGGAGCATCAGCATTTTCTAGACATGCTAGACATAAAATCTGATGAAGAGGGCGAGATTGCCAATGATCCAGACTATGTAAATGACGCATTTGACGACTGACAGTATTTTATGTTATGATGTTTTGTATTTAGTTTGGTAGGTACATATATGGTTTTACTTCTTAGTGGATTATGATGACTTTGACGAAGCTGCGGCAGAGGTATTAGGACCATTAGAAAATTTGCCTGAACTAGATTAATTTGGAAGTGAGCATGATCAGGAACCTTCGACGTCGGCGTTAAATGAAGAGTTTTTTCTTGCCATCAGCTGTCGAAAATGGATGAATGAGCCGGAGGCAGAAGTTTTGTCTCGTATCCAAGGTAGTAATGTCTTCAGACCTGGTGGAACTATTGCCCCTGTGGCAAATTTGCAAAATGCGTCTCTTCCAGTTATTTTCAATCCCATTTTTTGTATACCATTTTCAGCATTGGGGTTCACACGAACCCCAAGTTTGGTTTGTGACTTTTTTTCAGAAAAAAATTCAAAAAAAATTTCTGAAACCGCTGTGATGGAAAAAAGACAAGAAACGTAAAGAAAAATGAATTTCGTAAACTAAGTTTTTGTCCCAGTTTGAAAATGTGATTTGAAAAAAAGATATAAGCACTCAAACATTTGCTGGGGTTCGCACGAACCCCAATTTGTAAACTAGTGTTAAGCCAACCCAACTGAGGAAAACCGGAAGAAACACAAACAAGTCAGGAACTCGTACAACTCCGTTATACACAAAACGAACTTTTTACATGACCAGAAGTTACTGCAAAAAATTCTGCAATGTCCCAAAGGCAGTAAAAATTTCTGGTCATTTGTAAAAAACGTCAAGAACTCAACGTCATCATCAGTTCCAACGCTCATCGTCGACTATAAACCTATTATCAGCTCTTCAGAGAAGGCGAATATGCTCGCAGCTCATTTTGCTGCAAGTTCTACGTTGCCTGCAAGCAATAATGCCCCTCCTGTACTTGAGAACGCTAATTTTTCTATGGCACAGGTATTTTTCTGCACTCGTACAGTAGCAAGAGTTCTTCAAGATCTTGATATACACAAATCCGCTGGCCCAGATGGTATACCCCCAATTCTTCTGAAGAGGTGTTTTTCATCACTGGCAAAAACACTGCGTAAGCTTTTTCATCGCTCCTATCATTCAAGAATCTTTCCTAGTAGATGGAAAACATCATTTGTCCAGCCCGTCCTCCTCCTCTCCCTCCTCCTACCGACTAATTGCACTTACGTCCCTTCTTTTCAAGGTCATGGAAACGCTGATAAATCGTCAGCTCAAGAAATATCTCGAAGATCGTGAGCTTTTAAATGACCGTCAATACGGCTTTCGCAGCAAAGGTTCCACTGGTGATTTGATGGCATACGAGTATCTCACCGAACAGTGTAACAAATCTGTGCATCGCTTTGGCGAAACAAAATTATTGCGCTTGATATTTCAAAGGCATTTGATAGAGTTTGAAATGAAGCTCTTTTATCTTATTCATTGGATTAGCAGCTATCTTCTGGACCGTTCAACACAAGTTGTATTAGACGGTTTCAAGTCTGATCTCCACAAAATAAATGCTGGTGTGCCCCAGGGCTCCGTTCTGTCTCCGACTCTATTTCTCATTTTTATAAATGATCTCTTGTCTGTGACTTCTAATCCATTAAATTGTTTTGCTGACGACTCAACCCTCAGCTTTTCATATACGTTTGATAATTCACGGCCCACGCCTTCGGACGTGTTATTACAACGAAATCGTATGATAAGCTCATAAAACTCCGATTTAAACAGCATGTGGAGTTTAATGCGTCGAAAACTCAATGCTGTCTTTTGTCGTTGAAGCTAAACATACCCCCTATGCCATTATCCATGAATGGTTCTTGCATCGAGGAGGCCGAAAAGCTGTCAGTACTCGGTATGTGTATCAGTGACAATCTTCGTTGGAATGATCATATACTTGAGATTGCCAAGAATGCTGCAAGATGCTTAGGCTTTCTTAATAGATGCAAGAAGTTTTTCACCCCTTCTGATCTGGCTACAATTTACAAAGCGTTTATACGTCCTAAACTCGAGTATAACTCCCATCTCTGGGCAGGTGCTTCTCAAACTTTTCTCCACCTGCTCGACAGAGTTCAGAAAAAAGCGTTAAAATTGATAGGAGAGAGAAACATTATGGAAACATTTCCGTCACTCGAACATCGTCGAAAAGTCTCATGACTTTCCTTATTTTACAGGTTCTTTTACAAAAAATGCTCACTCGAGGCAGCCGGCTGCGTTCCACCCCTTAAACATTTCCGCCGTAATACTCGTCTTGCTAGGAACGCTCATCAGTTTACACATGAGCCCAATTTTGGACGTACCATGAAATATAGAGATTCTTTCTTTAGTTGTACAACTTGAATGTGGAATGGATTGCCTGGCACAATTTTTCCATGCCATTTTGATCTTCAAACGGTGCCATGCCATTTGGCCATATGACACTTTTGAATTGTGTCATTTGACCATATTTTAATATATGGCTATTTGTCGCTTTGGTAATGTGTCATTTGACCATATTTTCTTGTGCTATATAGCCATATGGTCAAATGACGCTTTCTAAAAGCGACAAATGGCCGTAGCGTCATTTGACCATATTTGGCATAGATTAAACACAAAACAGTATGTAGGTATATTTTTTTATGAATTTATCAGTTCAAGGCCATTATGCTTGATTTTCTTCAAGATCGTCTGCGTATACATGTTAAAATATTCAATACTTTTCTTGTAAGTGCCTATAGTTTTACCGTTTCTAAAATTGTGAAAAAGTCAATCCATGGTTTTCGAATCAAAGAATTCGCCCGAATTTTTTTATTTTCACACCCCAAATTGATTCTCTTTTGGGCAAATTTTTTTCCGCTCGCTTCGTTTGCTACCAATTATTGTACCTGAACCCTGAAGTATGAATGTACATTATGTATATATGATGTATGAATGTTTGTGTACTTGTATACACTCTACAGATATCCAATTAAAAATCTTTGATTCGAAAACTGATAATGTATATTTTTTTATGAAAGTGTCATTGGGCCATAATGGTCAAATGACACATTACCAAAGCGACAAATAGCCATATATCAAAATATGGTCATATGACACAATTCAAAAGTGTCATACGGCCATATTTTGAAATATGGTCATATGGCATATGGCCAAATGGCATGGCACCCTTCAAACAATCAAGATCAATGTTCATCGACACCTCCTTTCCCTTCCTCCCTAACTTCCTATCGCTCGCGCTGTGAGTTATCATTAAAAGGGCTATAACAAACCCCTTGAGCGCGTGTGCATTATAAAAAAAAAAAAAAAATGCAATTAGCGGGAAATAAAGTTTTTACCACCTTTGATATGACCGCCGGTTATTATCAAATTCCCCTGAAGGTGAAATGTAAACAATTAACAGCTTTTCTCACTTCAGACGGCCTATACGAGCATAATGTCATGCCATTTGGATTGATAAACGCTTCCATGTATTTTCAAGAGATGATGGCAGAAATTATACGTCTTTTAATGCGTCGAAAGAATATAGCTAGTGAGCTACGTAGATGAAGTTATAATAGCGACTGAAACGATTGAGGATGGAATCGTCCTAAAATAATTCCTGGAAGCTGTAAGAGAAACTGGGTTAACGTTGAAACCATCGAAGTGTTTCTTTATGGGAACGAATGTACATTTCCTCAGTCATGTCATCAGTGGCGAAGGTGTACGGCCAGGAGAAGGCAAGACAAAATGTATAAGAGAATTCCCGACTCCAACTAATGCCACGGAGGTAAGGTTTCGTAGGCATAACGGGTTTCTTCAGAAAATTCATCGAGAGTTACAGTCGAGTAGCCCAACCGCTTTTCAATTTATTAAAAAAGGGCGCAGAATTTCATTGGCGTGACGAACAGGAGGAGGCGTTCAAAGTGTTGAAGATTGCTGTCACTGTCAAACCAGTCCTCACATTGTTCGGTGTGCATAAAAATCATGAAGTGCATACGGATGCCAGCTCTGCAGGCTTATCTGGGATTCTATTTCAAATCGAAGATGGTGATCCGAAACCTGTCTCTTATTACAGTGACGCTGTAGCGATGCAGAAAGCAGATACGCGAGCCATGAACTTGAAGTCCTCGCCATCGTGGACAATTTGGAGAGATTCCGTGTGTATTTACTGGGCACACATTTCCGAGTTGTCACTGATTGTAAAGCCATCGCAACGACGAAAGCAACAACTCCTTTACCAGCACGTATTGCCAGGTGGTGGCTCCGCCTTCAAGAGTTCGACTTTAAATGTACGCATCGACCCAGAGAGAGGATGGAATGAGCAGAATACCAACCTTACCATCGAAAGAAATGACTACGGTAGCAGAGGATGTCCTTAAGGTATGCGAAATAGACGACGATTGGATTTTCGCAATGCAGATGCAAGATACTCAATTGAAAAACATCGTACCGATCCTGAAAGACAAGTGCCCTACGAACGTGTCGGCGAAGAAGCAGACCGAGTTAGATTACGTTTTGAATGGAGGATGGTTGTTCAGACGTCTTGACGGCCAGAAGAAATTAGTCGTACCTCAGCTCGTAAGATGGCATATTGCTCGAGTTTGTCACGATGATGTCGGACACTGCGGGATAGAGAAGACCATCGAAAGAATTAAAAGAGATTTCTGGTTTCCTCGGCTGAGACGTTATATCAAATCCTACATTGGTGCATGCCCCGAGTGCTGTTTTAAGTCCGGTAAATCCGAGAGCCAGCTACATGTGATGGAAGTGTTACCAGTTCCGTTAAGGTGTCTAAGCAAAGACCATCTGGGACCACTCCCGAAAAGTAAGAAAGGTAATGTTCATATAATCGTTTTGGTCTATTCTTTCAGCAAGTACACCATCTTGAAGGCAGTGCGAAACAAGAAGATGACACCAGTCATAACCATGATGCGAAAGGTGTTTTGTATATTCGGACAGCCAATGTGAATCACCTCCGACCGTGGAACAGCCTATACCTCAAGGGAATTCGCTGACTTTATTACAACGTATGGTATCCAACACGTGAAGACTGCCGTACGCACACCACGAGCCAACGGTCAGGCTGAGCGAACGAACAAAACACTCCTCAGTATGTTAAAATGTACGGTCGTGAACAACAGAGACTGAGACATCGCTTTGTCCGCTCTTTAATTCAGTATTAACACCCAGCGGAACTCAACAATCAGGTTTTGTCCTAATGATTTGATTTTTAATTTTAATCCTAGGTCGGTCAGCCAAAATCGTTTAGTTCAAGCGATGCACGATGGGAAAAGCGAAAACGGTGATGTTGACTTGAAGAGGCGACAAGCCGCCGACAACATTCAAAGAGAACGAATCAAGTGGAAGGCCATGTACGACCGGACACATCTACCACCACATCGATATACTGAAGGTGATTTGGTTGTGATTGGCTATGCCCCTCAAGCGACTGGGGAGTCGCACAAACTTGATCTTGAGTATAAAGGACCTTATTTCGTCACGAAGGTCCTGGAGTTTGATCGAAATATTGTGGAAGACCTTCCTGATAAGCCTTTAAGCCGTAGGAGATACACGAATGTCATATCCAGTGACCTTATGAAGCCCTGGTGTAATCTCAGCCCGGATTTGGATTTCCATGATTGGGATGCTTGCCAGGAAGACGAATCCTTCAATGGAGGTGAAGGAGAGTGCAAGCTGTCAACGGCAACACTTACGTCGTGAGAGATGTAGCAAGAGAATCACTACTTTCTTTAGAACAAGTAGTCAGTTTATGTAAAGCGCTCTTAAGGAACACATCGTTCTCTAATTTCTGTTTTTTAAATTCAAGAAAGTTCATTTTTATGTTTAAAGTTTCCTGTTTTATTATTCGGTTTTCGATTAAGTTGACATATGTAATTGTTTTCTGGTTATTAAACAATTTTTACATGACATTATTACAAGAATAAAATAAAAACAAAATAATTGGTCAATGGCACTGCCGTCTGCCTGTTGTTTTGATACCACATTTAACCCTATGACCTAAATAATTATTTAATCACGATCTTCCCTATTCATACTAGACTTAAAATATTCCAATGATGAGGTAATTCAACCATTGATAATTCAATTACCACTGAAATTGTATTCAAAGTAATTTTATGTGTCACATAAAGCTACAACGAATTTTTTTTTTTGGCAATAATAATAATTTAAGTCTAAGGAACCGTTCACATGAGAGCGACAACGAACAACTAATAAACGAACAAATGAGATTACACATTATTTTCAAACCTACAAATACTATAAATAATAGTTAAAATGATAGAAAATTACCTATTCCCATTAAAGAATACTAAAATTTGCCATTTTTATAGTTTAAGGAAGCCAATTATTATAAAATATGTTTATTCGTCGCGAAAAGGTCAGTTCGCGACGACCAGAATAATTTTTATCAAAATTCACACATTAAAGATACCAAAAAGAAAATTCTAAGTCTTGTTAAATATGCATAAATTAACAACAATTCATACCCATATTCATTTCATATACCTTTCTTAAAAGATTCCCATATTCCATATTCCTAACTAAGCGCATTCCTATACCGAAGCGCATTTCCCTTAGCACCCAACGCTTCATTTTTTGCACACTTCCCTTCATTATCTTAGTCAGCACGCATGTACTTTAATTTGTATTTAATAATCAAAAACAATTCCAATAATAACAAAAAGTAAAATTGATTTGTAAGCAAATTTAGCATTAAGTTGAAATAAATTAACGCAATGAGTCAGTTGTAAACTCAAAAAGAAAGACGAAACATCTTTTATTTACTGGCGCCCAACTATTTTTTTTTTCGCATAGTATTATGTGCTCCGAAAATCTTCATAAAAAGAGAATAGAGCAATTAATTTACACAAAAACACGTTTAAATAAATAAAAAAAAAAACTCACTCTTTATTTTCTTCTGCGGAACATTTTTTTCTTAATAAAAGCGGTGTGTTAAGCTGTGATCGAGAAATACTTACATACGCTGTAGCGATGCAGAAAGCAGATACGCGAGCCATGAACTTGAAGTCCTCGCCATTGTGGACAATTTGGAGAGATTCCGTGTGTATTTACTGGGCACACATTTCCGAGTTGTCACTGATTGTAAAGCCATCGCAACGACGAAAGCAACAACTCCTTTACCAGCACGTATTGCCAGGTGGTGGCTCCGCCTTCAAGAGTTCGACTTTAAATGTACGCATCGACCCGGAGAGAGGATGCTTCACGTTGATGGAATGAGCAGAATACCAACCTTACCATCGAAAGAAATGACTACGGTAGCAGAGGATGTCCTTAAGGTATGCGAAATAGACGACGATTGGATTTTCGCAATGCAGATGCAAGATACTCAATTGAAAAACATCGTACCGATCCTGAAAGACAAGTGCCCTACGAACGTGTCGGCGAAGAAGCAGACCGAGTTAGATTACGTTTTGAATGGAGGACGGTTGTTCAGACGTCTTGACGGCCAGAAGAAATTAGTCGTACCTCAGCTCGTAAGATGGCGTGTTGCTCGAGCTTGTCACGATGATGTCGGACACTGCGGGATAGAGAAGACCATCGAAAGAATTAAAAGAGATTTCTGGTTTCCTCGGCTGAGACGTTATATCAAATCCTACATTGGTGCATGCCCCGAGTGCTGTTTTAAGTCCGGTAAATCCAAGAGCCAGCTACATGTGATGGAAGTGTTACCAGTTCCGTTAAGGTGTCTAAACAAAGACCATCTGGGACCACTCCCGAAAAGTAAGAAAGGTAATGTTCATATAATCGTTTTGGTCTATTCTTTCAGCAAGTACACCATCTTGAAGGCAGTGCGAAACAAGAAGATGACGCCAGTCATAACCATGATGCGAAAGGTATTTTGTATATTCGGACAGCCAATGTGAATCACCTCCGACCGTGGAACAGCCTATACCTCAAGGGAATTCGCTGACTTTATTACAACGTATGGTATCCAACACGTGAAGACTGCCGTACGCACGCCACGAGCCAACGGTCAGGCTGAGCGAACGAACAAAACACTCCTCAGTATGTTAAAATGTACGGTCGTGAACAACAGAGACTGAGACATCGCTTTGTCCGCTCTTTAATTCAGTATGAACACCCAGCGGAACTCAACAATCAGGTTTTGTCCTAATGATTTGATTTTTAATTTTAATCCTAGGTCGGTCAGCCAAAATCGTTTAGTTCAAGCGATGCACGATGGGAAAAGCGAAAACGGTGATGTTGACTTGAAGAGGCGACAAGCCGCCGACAACATTCAAAGAGAACGAATCAAGTGGAAGGCCATGTACGACCGGACACATCTACCACCACATCGATATACTGAAGGTGATTTGGTTGTGATTGGCTATGCCCCTCAAGCGACTGGGGAGTCGCACAAACTTGATCTTGAGTATAAAGGACCTTATTTCGTCACGAAGGTCCTGGAGTTTGATCGATATATTGTGGAAGACCTTCCTGATAAGCCTTTAAGCCGTAGGAGATACACGAATGTCATATCCAGTGACCTTATGAAGCCCTGGTGTAATCTCAGCCCGGATTTGGATTTCCATGATTGGGATGCTTGCCAGGAAGACGAATCCTTCAATGGAGGTGAAGGAGAGTGCAAGCTGTCAACGGCAACACTTACGTCGTGAGAGACGTAGCAAGAGAATCACTACTTTCTTTAGAACAAGTAGTCAGTTTATGTAAAGCGCTCTTAAGGAACACATCGTTCTCTAATTTCTGTTTTTTAAATTCAAGAAAGTTCATTTTTATGTTTAAAGTTTCCTGTTTTATTATTCGGTTTTCGATTAAGTTGACATATGTAATTGTTTTCTGGTTATTAAACAATTTTTACATGACATTATTACAAGAATAAAATAAAAACAAAATAATTGGTCAATGGCACTGCCGTCTGCCTGTTGTTTTGATACCACATTTAACCCTATGACCTAAATAATTATTTAATCACGATCTTCCCTATTCATACTAGACTTAAAATATTCCAATGATGAGGTAATTCAACCATTGATAATTCAATTACCACTGAAATTGTATTCAAAGTAATTTTATGTGTCACATAAAGCTACAACGAATTTTTTTTTTTGGCAATAATAATAATTTAAGTCTAAGGAACCGTTCACATGAGAGCGACAACGAACAACTAATAAACGAACAAATGAGATTACACATTATTTTCAAACCTACAAATACTATAAATAATAGTTAAAATGATAGAAAATTACCTATTCCCATTAAAGAATACTAAAATTTGCCATTTTTATAGTTTAAGGAAGCCAATTATTATAAAATATGTTTATTCGTCGCGAAAAGGTCAGTTCGCGACGACCAGAATAATTTTTATCAAAATTCACACATTAAAGATACCAAAAAGAAAATTCTAAGTCTTGTTAAATATGCATAAATTAACAACAATTCATACCCATATTCATTTCATATACCTTTCTTAAAAGATTCCCATATTCCATATTCCTAACTAAGCGCATTCCTATACCGAAGCGCATTTCCCTTAGCACCCAACGCTTCATTTTTTGCACACTTCCCTTCATTATCTTAGTCAGCACGCATGTACTTTAATTTGTATTTAATAATCAAAAACAATTCCAATAATAACAAAAAGTAAAATTGATTTGTAAGCAAATTTAGCATTAAGTTGAAATAAATTAACGCAATGAGTCAGTTGTAAACTCAAAAAGAAAGACGAAACATCTTTTATTTACTGGCGCCCAACTATTTTTTTTTCGCATAGTATTATGTGCTCCGAAAATCTTCATAAAAAGAGAATAGAGCAATTAATTTACACAAAAACACGTTTAAATAAATAAAAAAAAAAACTCACTCTTTATTTTCTTCTGCGGAACATTTTTTTCTTAACAAAAGCGGTGTGTTAAGCTGTGATCGAGAAATACTTACATACGGAAGCGATGCTGGTTTTTATTTTGTAAGAAACTAATAAGTATTATATTAGTGTTATTTTTTTTTATATTTAAAAATAATTTATAATTTGAACAAATATTTTTTTTTATTATAACACAATGGCTGAAATTGCCCAAATCATTTCATCAGCCGTTCAAGCAGCCGTAGAAACAGCATGTACGTCTATAGTTTCGCGAATAAACGAGTTAACTGAAGAAAATAAGCAAGTTAACGAAGGTGTCTTAGATAAAATTGAAGAATTAACAGACAAAGTAAGCTCGGTACATTTACAATTCTCTTCAGTCGTGGCCTATAAGCCCATTTCTGTCGTTCTTCCAACGGTTAAATGTGAAATTTCACCGGATGTAGTTAAATCCATACCAGATTTTTCTGGTGAAAGTTAAAATACATTTCTTGGCGCCAAGCTGTCTAGACTGCCATGAAATTATTTCAGCCTTATGAAGGATTCGAGAGACACTATCAGGCTGTCGCAATAATTCGTAACAAAATTGTCGGTTCCGCTGAATTAACTTTATCTTCCTTTAACACGGTCCTTAATATTGACGCAATAATTGCTCGTCTTGACAATTCATACTCTGACAAACGCCCACTTCACGTATTAGAGAACCAATTGAGCATTTAATGCCAAAGAACTTTGTCCATATCGGAGTACTTCGATAGAGTAGAGAAGCATCTAACTTCAATCACTAATAAAATTTCCATGTATTATTCACGTAATAAGCAAGTAATTAATTCTTTAGCAACAAAATAATGAGGTGATGCACAGCCAAGGCCCAAGAGCTTGAAGCAAACCAATATAGGTATAACTTCGCTAGAGCCTTTGATATCAGCCTTTATGCTGATCCCAGATCAGTAAACGTTCCTCTACGGAACAACCCCAACGATAGGCGAGTTACTCAAGCGCACCCCCAAATATCTACCAGAAAAATCAAAATTACCAACCAGCAGCAACCACTGATCATATGAGTGTCGACAACTCGTCGAGAGTCCGACACAGTCAAGAATCACAGATTCAACAAGCGGTACCTGCGGGCAGTAGTAAGCAGACCATCACTCAACAGCCGCAAAACTATGAATTCAGTAGGACTTTTAAGCGCCCACGTGATTCCGATAAGGTACCGTTGGGAAAAACGCAACGAATAAATTTCATAAAGTCAAAAAATTACAACGAAGAACCAAAGAGTAGTCCTGGTCCTGACTACGATACAGAATATGAATTTGAAGACGAATATCAAAAACCTCCAATGGGGAATACGACGATCAGCTACATTTTTTAAAATAAAGTCGGCTCTACCATATGTTGTAATAGACACTGGTACAGCCAAAAACTATATTGAAAATTTACCCTTTTTAAAAGCTATCCCTAATAACAAACCATTTAAGGTTAAGTCCTGTAACGGTGATAACACAATAACCGAGAAATGTAGAATACATTTTTGTGGTGAAACTACAGATTTTTTCCTGCTTCCCCAATTAAAAACTTTTGATGCATTGTTGTACATGCACAGGTATGCATGAACATACATACCACCCGGCCCAATAGAGGAAGTCGTCGTGCATTGAACTCAGCACTATTAAAATTGCCTGGTTCACTTTGATTGACCAGACGGTATCACTTTACCGACGTTTTGGGGCAATCAAAGTGCAAACAAACATATTCTTGAATTGTGCTGAGTATTCAAACGTGTCGACGGCTTCCCATAGCTGAATTTGAGGTTCGCGATCGGCCGAATGACAAGACAGCAGAGAGTCTAAATTAAAAGCTGAAACACACCGGTCGTTTGATTAATAATAAAAAAATAACATAAAAGCAATAATTGGGTATGATTTTCTAGTGCAAATTAAAACACACATTGATACCGAACTTACTTACTTACTTAAGGTGGCGCAGACAGTCCATTGTGGACCACGGCCTCAACCAACAATCCTCGCCAGCTAGGCCGGTCCCTAGCCAGTGGCCTCCAGTTGCGCACACCAAGTTGGTTGAGGTCGTTAACCACTTGATCGCGCTACCTTAGATGGGGTCTTCCAGAACTGCGTCGGCATTCCGGGTTGGAATTGAAGACTCGTCGGGCAGGAGCGTTTTCGTCCATACGCTCCACATGACCCAGCCATCTAAGCCGCTGAATTTTCAGCTTCTTAACCAAGTCAATGTCGCTGTATAGCCCGTACAGTTCGTCATTGAATCTTCTCCTCCATACTCCATTGATACATACAGGCCCGAATATCACCCGAAGAATCTTTCTCTCAAAGCACCCCAGCCTGTATTCATCCGATTGTGTCAGTGTCCACGCTTCTGCTCCATACAGCAGGACTGGGATGATAAGGGTCTTGTATAGTGTCTCCTTGGTCCTTTGAGAGAGGGCTTTACTACTAAGATGCCTTCTTAGCCCGAAGAAACAGCGATTGGCAAGAGTGATTCTTCGACTGATCTCTTCACTGATGTTGTTCTGAGAGGTTATAGTGGAACCCAAATAAACCTCAAAGTTATATCTGTCCATTGTGACGTTTTGTCCGAGCCTACGGTGATGATCTACTTCACCCGAGGACAGCATATACTTTGTTTTATCTTCATTTACAGCCAGACCCATTCGAGCCGCTTCCACTTCAATACTTGCGAATGCTCCACTGACAGCGCGCTTCGTTCTTCCAATAATGCCTTTCTCGACATTAAATGAGTCGGAGGTGTTCTTACCAACCTTGACGGAGCAGCGCGAATTCTCCATAGTCATCCTGCACAATCGAACGAGTTTGGCAGGGATGCCAAGAAGTGACATGGCTCTGTATAGCTCGTTCCTGTTTACGCTGTCATAGGCCATTTAAAATCGATAAAGAGGTGGTGAGTATCGATCTGGAATTCTTGGGTCTTTTCCAAAATCTGCCGAAGTGTGAAAATTTGGTCAACGTTGACTTACCGGGCCTGAAACCACACTGATAGGGGCCAATCAGTTCACGTGCGAAAGGGTTCAGACGTTCACACAGAATGGCCGACAAGATTTTATAGGCGACATTTAGGAGACTTATACCTCTGTAGTTGGCGCAGCTTAGAGTATCTCCTTTCTTGTGGATAGGGCACACAATGCTGAGGTTCCATTCGTCAGGCATACTTTCATCCGACCAGATTGTACAAATGAGTTGGTGTATGCTCCTCACCAAGTCATCTCCCGCTGCTTTGAAGAGTTCAGCTGTAAGGCCATCAGCTCCAGCAGCCTTGTTGGACTTTAGTTTAGATATTGCTATCCGAACTTCTTCTTGGTCGGGAGGACGGAAATTTTGTTCATCATCATCCAAATCGAATGGATCATTCTGCCTGACAGCGATTAGTTGGTTGTCTTCGTTTAACAGTCTGCAGAAGTGTTCTTTCCAAATTCTCAGCACCGACTGTGTATCTACAACGACATTCCCACCCTCGTCTCTACAAGCTTCCGCTCGGGCTTTGTTACCCTTGGACGAATGCTTTACCCTTTGGTAGAACTTTCGAACATTGCTTCTGCCGTAGCACCCCTCAATTGATTCAACCATTCGTTTTTCCAGTTCTCTTTTTTTTCTTCTGAAAAGCCGATGTTCCTCTTTCCTCTTTTGCTGGTACACCGCACGGAAAGCGCTCTTGGCAGCTCTAGTTCTGGCATTCAGAACTGCATGATAGGCTTCGTCTTTGGCCAAGTGTGCGAGCCTGCACTCATCATCAAACCAGGTGTTTCGTTGTGGTCGCCTAATGAAACCCAAAACATCCGTGGCAGCGGTTTCGATGGCCATTTTGCAATGTTGCCACTGGGCCTCTGGGTTTGGCGCAGGCGCCGGGCTTGTCAAGAGATAAGAGGAGACATGATTGGCAAAGGTTGTGGCGGTCTCTTGCGATTGTAACTTAGCAACATCAAACTTTCTCACAGTGGATGTTCGGTTCTGCGGTCTGGTGGAAATCCGCATTCGCACTTTAGCTACAACAAGGTAGTGGTCCGAGTCTATGTTGGCCCCTCGGAAAGTGCGGACATCCATGACACTGGACGCATGTCTGCTATCAATCGCAATGTGATCAATTTGGTTGACGGTATTTTGATCAGGAGACCACCAGGTCCCCTTGTGTATATTGAGGTGTGGGAAGTATGTGCTAGCTAAGATGACACTTCGCCCCGCAGCAAAGTCGATTAGCCTGTGTCCGTTACCGGAAGTGTTGTCGAGCAGGCTATGCTTTCCGACTGTCGAGCCAAAGTTACCCTCCTTTCCGATTTTGGCGTTGAAGTCACCAAGAATAAACTTAGTGTCGTACTTCGGGCGTTCATCATACGTCTTCTCGAGAAGATCGTAGAATTCTTCTTTGGTCGTGTCATCTTTTTCCTCCGTGGGGGCGTGGACGCAGATCAGCGAGATGTTGCTGAATTTCGATTTAATGCGGATTGTGACAATGCGTTCGCTTATGCCACGAAACCCCAAGACTTCTTGCCTAAGCCTTCCTCTTATCACAAATCCGCATCCAAATAGCCGCTGTTTCCTTGTCCTGTAGCACTTGCCGTAGTAGATGCCACAGTTTTTCATCCTCCTTGTGCCTTCACCATCCCATCGCACTTCTTGGATGGCTGTGATGTCGGCTTTGACACCATCTAGGGCTTCCACTAATTGTTCGGCTGCACGTGGTCTGTTAAGGGTCCGGACATTCCACGTGCAGAACCGAAATTCGTTGTCCTTGTTTCGTTTGCTAGGGTCGTCATCAGTAAGGTCATCCATATCCGAGGCAATTGGTTGTTTCGGAACTATTGGTTTTTTTACGTGGTAGGGAAGTTACCCCGACGCACAACCCCCAACCTGGGGGACCAGGCCCTATGCTGCTCTCCTTGGACAAAAGGAGCTGGAGAAATCCAGAGTCAGTAACCCACTACGGGGATGTGAGAGCTGCCGTTGGTCCTATATGGGCTCATCCGCCACCTTCTCTATTTCACTACCCTGACTAATAGTAGTGAAAGGACCCAAAGACCTGAGCTCCGAATATGTCGAAGTAGCTCAATGGGGTGCCTACCATATTGTCTGTTAGCGTCGCCGTTGGATCACTTAATTGGAAGCTCATCCGCCGCTCGCTTGCTTTCTGAGGGGTTCGTACAGAATAAACTGCTACCCAACAAGAGAAACAGAGGAGTTTTATGGCAGGGCAATAAATTATAGTGTTGCTATTTTTCTGTGATCAACACTCGCGCTTATAAGTTCAGCAAGTCACGTCCGGGTGGACAAGACCAGTACCCGATGGCTACCACTTGGAGGTAAAATAAGCACAATTGATGCGTATGAGACAGTTGCAACGCTGGGCATCGCCAATTGATACCGAACGGTCTTTACAAATTAACGAAAATGGCGAAATGCAAATTAAATATTTTGAATGCCAGCAGGTAAATAATTTAGAAATCGATTCGACAACAGTTCCTGAAACGGTCAGGGATGAGTTTAAAAAATTAATTGAAGACTTTAAGGTCATCGCTCAGCCCGATGAAAGTTTGCCTTTCAACACAAACGTAAAAGCTAGCATTTGAACGCTAGATTTAGAACCTATTTATTCAAAACCAAGACCATACAACATGGCGGCTGTCCCCTTTGTTAAAAAAGAATTACAAAGAATGTTTCATGATGGAATAATTCAACCATCACACTCCCCATACAACACTCCCATATTGGTAGTAGGGAAACAAGGTAAGAACTAAGGAGGAACTCCCAAATCTAGGCTAGTGTTTGACTACAGAAAGCTGAATGAACGCACTATCCCAGATCGGTATCCCATTCCCGAGAGTTCTGTCATCTTATCGAATTTGGGACAAGCAAAATTTTATTCAACAATAGATCTTAAATCCGGTTTCCATCAAATTCTTTTAGAAAAAAAGGACCGTGACAAAACAGGTTTTTTCGCAAACCGAAAATGAGCATTTAGAGGACATAAGAATAGTATTTTCTAAACTCTTTAACGCTAGCATGAGAATATCTCCCGAAAAATGTAAATTTTTCAAACATGAAGTCGAATTTCTAGGATTTCTTGTTTCTGGAGGAAGGTATTAAGACCTGCCCTAATAAAGTAAAGGACATTGTTGGTTTCGAAGTGCCTAAAACACTTGGTGCTTTAAGATCTTTCCTAGGACTTTCCGGCTATTACCACCTATTTGTGAAAGACTATGCCCAGATAACTTAACCTTTGACTGAATACCTTAGAGGAGAAAACGAACACATAGGGGAAAATAAGTCTAAAAAACATAAAAATTCACTTGAATTCAGAATCTATATGTGCTTTTAACAGAATAAAGAACATTTTAGCATCAGAAAATGTATTACTATTTTACCCTGATTTCCGAGAGCCTTTATATTTGACTACAGACGCGTCGTCGCAGGCAGTTGGCGCAGTTCTCTTTCAAGGCGGAAGACCCATTACAACGACATCTCGAACTTTGAACAAATCCGAAGAAACGTTTGCATTCAATGAACGTGAAATGCTTGCGATAGTTTGGGCATTGCAAAACTTGAGGAACTACCTTAACGGTGCGCCTCATGTTCATATCAGACCATCAACCACTCACTTTTGCGATATCCGAAAAAACTCCTAATACCAAATTGAAAAGATGAAGAGCATTCATAGAAGAATATTCTCCAACCTTTCACTATAAACCTGCATATAAACACGCTCTCTACCTCAGGACAAACTGTTCACAGCGAGGAATCATTAACTAAGAAGAGGAAAATAGTTGTCCGGGACGACAGATTGCTGGTGGAAGGTAAACATTTTACATGGGACTCTGCAAAAGGCTTGATGTGTGGTGAAAATAATGGTCTAAACACTTTAGCAACAATTTTTGGAAACATTCCCAACTTAAATAATTTAATGAATGAACTTCTTAAAATAAACAATGCGTACCAAATGTCATCAAATGTCATCGACACTGCCAACGAAACTGACGTCTTAACTCACAGGGTGACAAGTCAACAACTAGTTCCTAATTTGGGTGCAAACACAAGTAATAGGCGTTTACACGAGGCATGAGGTTTTGTTGTCTACCAGAATGAAAGTAGTTTTATAAGAAACATTAGTATATTAAGTTACAACGTATCAGGATTAAAAAATAAATTATTATTTGTTAACTTTTTTAATTATATACAAAATTTTGATATTTTTATTCTTTATGAAACTCATTTATTAGAAAATGAAGAGAATAGTTTTAAGAAAGTATTTTTTAATTATGAAATAAGATGGAACCATGCAATAAGAACAGCGAATTTTGGTCGAGGTAGTGGCGGTGAACTGTTTGGATATCGTAAAGGTTTGATGGGTGTAAATCTTGATTGGAAAAGATCTGGAGAAACGTATTTACTGGATATTGAAATTGGAAATGACAAAATGCATATAATACCTGTTTATTTAAACTGCAATCACTGGCAAAGGGATTTCGAAAAACTAAGCGAAACATTGCAGGAGGTTGAAACGACAAATCTAATGCTTATTGGCGATTTTAATGGCAGAATTGGGGTGTCGCAAAATAGTTTTGTCAGTACACATCTTCCGCACTTAAACCTAAATCGTAAATCTAAGGATGCAGTCTGTGATAATAAGGGTGAAAAGATTTTGGAACTTGCTGATGCATTTGACTGTCATGTCTGGAATGGTAGCAGCTCAGGAGACCCCGAGGGAGAGTTCACTTTTATTAGAGGTACGGCCTGTTCTGTAATAGATTACTGCTTTACTTCTGGAGTGTGGAATAATATTCTAAGCGATTTTAAAGTAGGAATCAAGACATTTTCCGACCACATGCCCCTAGAAGTCTCCTTTACGACGCTGGTATCGAAAATACCTGATAGTGCAAAGCAGCTGAACCTTGTCCCGAAACTACACTGGAAAGAAAAAAACAAATTCATTTACCAAAGGAAACTGACGGAGGAACTCCAAAAGCTCAATAACTCAAATATTCCAGTAGACATAATTTCACTGACAAATGTAATTAAAAACTCTTACCCACAAAGTTCATCGTTGAGGAATAAAGCGAGTTTTAATCAAGAGTGGTTCGATTTTGATTGCTTTAAAGCGAGAGAAAAATCTTTTACATTTTTAAAGAATTTTCGGAGACACAACTCTCAGGAATCCAGGGCATTATACTGTCAGGCAAACAGTGAATATAAACAAATGTGCTACTCGAAAAAGGCAGATCTTGTGAGAAAAAATATTGAAGTTATCAATAGTACTCGTTGTTCCACCGACTTCTGGAGAGCGGTTAAGTGCGTTAATGGCAGAAGAAATATCATCGCTCTAGGCCTAGAAGCATCGAAACTAAAAAGCCACTTCAGTAGTCTCCTCAATCCAGAGATAACTTCTTTGCTGGTCAAATATGCTGAACCTCTAATCCTGGATGAGTTTCTAGATGCTCCCTTTAAAATCCAGGAAGTTCAAGAAGTTATAGCGAACTCCAAAATGAATAAAGCCCCTGGTGATGACCGTATTCCTTTTGAATTTTATAAGTATGCCACTGATGACTTTATCACATCGCTAAACTTTGCATACAACCGAATCTTCGAAAGCGCAGCAGTTCCAGACAGCTTCAAAAAATCCATAATATTTCCTCTCCACAAAAAAGGAAGTCACGATGATCCATCAAATTACAGAGGAATTTCTTTCCTTAATACAAGTGCCAAACTGTTCGCCGGGTTGATACACGGCAGGTTAACACAATGGGTTAACGAAAGAAACATTCTGTCTGAGTTCCAGGCAGGATTCCGGAAAAGTTACTCGACAACAGACCATATATTTTCAATTTATAATATTGCTGATATTTACCTAAGGAAGAAGAAGAAATTATATGCGTTCTTTGTTGATTTCCGTGCAGCCTTCGACTCAATTGTGCGAGATTCCCTTTTCTACAAGCTATTTGAGATTGGACTGTCCAGTAAGATCATTAATGTTCTGAGATCCTTGTACAATATGAACACAGCATGCGTATGGGATGGAGTTTCTCTATCGGGCGAATTTCCAACAACTATGGGCCTAAAACAAGGTTGTATTCTGAGCGCCCTTCTTTTTATACTGTTCATAAATGACATACCGGATGCAGTCAGAGGCGGAATACGAATCGGAGGAACAACGATTCCCGCACTTATGTATGCAGACGATATAGTCTTCTTTGCTGACACAGTAGTCGGAATGCAAATTATGATGAATAGGCTAGGAAATTACTGCAAACACTGGAATCTGGTTGTGAATTTACAAAAATCAAAAATGATGGTTTTTAGAGGTGGTGGAGGAAGACTTTCGAGAAACGAAAAATGGACTTTTAACGGAGAGGCTGTTGAAACTGTGCGGGAGTACAAATATCTCGGAATTCTTATAACTCCAAACCTGAACATGAAGAAGCACCTGGATGGAAAATTATCCGAAGCAAAACGAGCGATATGTGCTGTATGGGAGTCCTGTTTCAAAAGCACTTACATTGAACATAGTGCAAAGCAAAAATTATTCCGCTCAACTGCAGCGTCAATTCTTTTATACGGAGCGCAAGTCTGGGGATTTCGTTCCTTTGAAGTCGTAGAGAAATTTCTGCGGTACTTTATAAAAAGGATATTTCGTCTTCCAAAAAACACCCCAAACTACATGCTTTATTTGGAAACTGGTACTCCACCTATGATAATGGACACACTGAGCATGCACTTCAACTATATTGCTAAAGTTATGGAGATGAAAAATGAAAGAATACCCAAAATTATTCTCAATAACATGATTCTGACAAAAGGGACAATGATACATGAGTGAGAGAACCTGGCAGCCGAATGCGGTACACATTTAATGTTTGCTCAAAATGAAAACACGCCTTCACTGAGATGCAAGTTCAACGCCTTGCTCGAAAAACTTGGATATGTCTTGTATGCTAGAAGCGTATCAGATGCCAAAGCCTCGTTGTTTAGATGCTTTTACAGTCGCTTAGAATACAACCTTGGAAATAATACGTATCTACTTAACGGCAATTCAATCAATACGATAAGCACTGTTTTCAAAACGAGAGGAGAATTATTGAACTTGAACTTCGTGCCACACAGACCCGATCTTCCAATACTTTGCAGCCTTTGCAATATGAAGACGCGAGAAGATACCTGTCATTTCATTGCGATATGCCCTGTTTTGAAGGAGTTTCGGATGCGGTATTTTAAGAAGAGTTGCCTTAATGATGATGAGTTGCTTGATGTATTAAATGGAGTAATTGGATGGGATGTATTGAATAGTTATGTGTTTGCTGCACTACGTTATAGAAAATCCATAATTGAAGAAAACTTTTAAAATCAAAATTATAATTATATTTGTTCTAAGATCTTTTTTTGCTTTTTCATATGATATAGTTATGTTCAAATTGTCAGTCTGGTAGACGGCCATAGGCCAAACCATTTAGACTTAAGTATATATATCATCATTTATAATCGTTAATATCTTGAAATAAAGTCAATTAACTAACTTAACTAACTAACATTAACTAAAGTTATACCCTCAGTAGAAAATCCTATCAATTGCTTCAAGAATCAAATATTTATTAGTCAAGATTCTGAAAAAAGCAAAAAAGTAAAGATTCTTTTCAAAAAGCAGGTTAGACATATTATAACATTTACATCTATTGCAGAACATATTGAATTAATGCGTGATATTCTTCATACTGAAGAAGTCAATGGAATCTATTGCACCCTTGAAACTTAAGGAAAAGTCCAAAACGATCTAATGATTGCATTTCCCAATGTAAAAATGAAATATGCAAAAAAAAAATTTCAAGATATGTTTAACATAAATGACCGAGAAGAACTGATCGTTAATGAGCATAACAGAGCACATAGGGGGCCACAGGAAAATTTTAAACAAATTATCGCTGAATATTATTTCCCAAATCTTAGGAAACTATATAATACATACGCTTCTAAGTGTTAAATTTTTAAGGAAAATAAATATCAGCGCAGGCCAACACAACATCCAATCGGTGCCACACCAATTCCCACGTATGTAGGAGAAATTCTGCACTTGGATATTTACAATAGTAGTAAAAAAGGTTTTATAACTTGTATGGACAAATTTTCAAAATTTGCTATCATAAAACATATTCCTCCAAGAAATTCTCTAGATATCAAAAATCAATTGATTGAAATCATTTGCCAATTCTGAAATCCAAAAATAGTAGTTATAGACAATGAAGGTGCTTTTGCATCATTTTCAACTCAAGCATTATTAAAAAATGAGTTTAATATTTCCACACTTTCCGTACCAGCACTTCATAGTCAAAGCAATGGACAAGTGGAAAGATTTCACTCCACTCTTGCAGAAATAGATAGATGTGCAAAAGAGACCACCTCAGATGTTGTCGAGTTAATGCTACTATCAACCTTTTAATATAATAACTCAATTCACTCAGTTACAGGTTATAAGCCTTCGGAAATATTGCAAGATAGCTATTTCTAAGCAAATGAGAAACGAAATAATTTCCAAACTTAAAATCAAACAAATCAAAGATCTAGAATTTCACAATAATAATACCACACCCAAGTAATTTAAACCAGGTGATAAGGTATACTTAAAAACCAATAAAATAATTGGAAATAAACTATCTAAATTATATAATCAGAAAACAGTTCAGGCGGATTTAGGCACTGCTATCATAATCCAAGGCAGACAAGGTCAAAAACATAATTTGAGATGATACTCTACTTCCAGATTAACCCGAATATGGCTAGGAACTGCAAATATTAAAGACTATTCTGCAGCCCTCTTTATCCACATACCAGCAGGTGAAGTTGCCATCTATCAAGATTATTTTTACTTAAGACATACTACGAATTTTTCTGCCATTGAAACGATTTCGTCTGAAAATACAAATATGTTAAACCGTATCAAGGATGAAAGATGTAAAGAAGTACTCCTGCAAGACAAAGATGAATTGGAACGTTTGTTAAGATTGCTTAAATCTCCAATTAAAAAAAGACGATCTATAGATTTCATAGGTTCCGCAATAAAATGTATCGCAGGGACACCCGATCACCAAGATATGGAAATGTTAAAAATACAGGAAGATGAATGGACTAGGAGTACTAACAGTCAAATCGATATTAACACCCAAATTCAATATAAATTAGATGAAATTACCGACACGATTAATAATCTAAATATTAACGCTCTCAGTAAACTTCGATAATGTCTAGAAGAAATAGAAAAATAGAATAATAATAAATAACTTAAGCAATAATATCTACTCCTCAATATTGGCTAAAAATAATACATATTGTAAATCCTTTAATTTTAAGTATAGAAGAAATAGAACTAACTGAAATGAAAGAAAATATTGTAACTGAAAAAAGTGATTTGCAAAATGATGTTGATGTTAAAATGTATTACCAAAACGATACTCTGGTATACTTAACCAAAATACCTAAAGTTCAAGAAATTTGTCAATATTTTGAAATCTCGCCAGTCTTTTATGACAACAAAATTCTAGATTTAAGTTCCAACAGGTCAGCAAATTGTAAAAAAATAAATTATCCTTTAAGTATGTGTAAAAAAGCTCCCATCTATTCCTACTGCAAAATAAATCACAAAAATAGATCTGACCTCCTTAATCATAACACGGCACAATGCCCAACTACTCACGCCGATCACATACAAAAAATGGAAGTTGTCGCAGATGGAATTATCATCGCCAGGGACAAGAACATAGCTGTTGAGGAAAGAGACCAGCGAATAGTCCTTAACGGTTCCTTCTTATGTATGATACAAAAATTAAAATTAATGGTAGGGAATATAGTACAGATAGGCAATTAATCGCAAATCACCTTCCAGCACCAAAAATAACAGTTTTGAACGAATCCGCCTTCAATGAAAAAATTTCCCTACTGTACTTACACAAGTTGCACTTCGTCAACAACCAACAAATTAAGGAATTCAAAGCTACACTTGAGACAACCAAATTGACGTGGTTGAAATAAATAAACGCAATGAGTCAGTTGTTGTAAACTCAAAAAGAAAGACGAAACATCTTTTATTTACTTATACGCCTACATTCTTTATCATTTGAACTAGTTTTTATGAAATTTGTACCTTGGAAATAATATTAAATCCCTTTTGTTCGATTATTCGTTATTCGTTGGTCGCACAAAAATCGCTCTTTTCCCGAACGAAAAATAAAAACTTGAAATTTCCGGATTTCCTAAATGTTTTTTAGTATATGAACATAGTACGAATCCATCGGTATGATTTGAAACTTTTTACTTTGACAAATCGCAATAATGCTTTGACAGACGAGCTATGTTTACAGAACCTCCTATCAATTCTATGAACACTTAATTTGAATCGAAAGTCTAATTTTTGGTAATTAAATTCTTATTTTATTTACTTAATTTCTCTGTTCAGGACATCCAGCCAAACAAATAAAATACTAACTCTTAAATATCCATTCGCTGAAACGAGTCAAAAATTTCAATCATTAACTCAAACTCAAATAATTGCTTATTCTTTATTCCTTTGAAGTTTGAATCACAATACAAATACTGCGAAAAAAATTATAATTTTAAGAGAGCTATCACATTGTTATTTATAACTTTTTTCAGAAAATAAGATATTGTAATCTTAGTCATAAAATAAAATAATGAACTCATAGTTACTCGAAATTGAAAAAACTTTTACTAGGAAATTGAAACCCACTGTGTAATACTTTTTACTTACCTAAATTTTACACTTCCACAACACGACCGAACAACGCGACGCGACGTTTTCAGTTTTGTATAATTTTCTGTGATAAGTAAGATGCGTTCACTACCTACCACTTAAAAGAGAACCAGAGAATTGAGGATTGGAGCACATAGGTGTCCACTACTTAAACTTACTTACTTACTTACTTAAGGTGGCACAGACAGTCCATTGTATAGACCACGGCCTCAACCAACAATCCTCGCCAGCTAGGCCGGTCCTCCAGTTGCGAACACCATGTTGGTTAAGGTCGTTTACCACTTGATCGCGCCACCTTAGATGGGGTCTTCCAGAACTGGTTCGGCCCTCCAGGTTGGAATTAAAGACTCGTCGGACAGGAGCGTTTTCGTCCATATGCTCAACATGACCCATCCATCTAAGACGCTGTATTTTGAGCTTCTTAACCAAGTCAATATCGCTGTATAGCCCGTACAGTTCGCCATTGAATCTTCTCCTCCATACTCCATTGATACATAAAGGACCGAATATCACCCGAAGAATCTTTCTCTCAAAGCAACCCAGCCTGTATTCATCCGATTGTGAGTGTCCAGGCATCTGACCTGTACAGCAGGACTGGGATGAAAAAGATCTTGAAAAGTATCTCCTTGGTCCTTTGAGAGAGGGCTTTGCTACTAAGATGCCTTCTAAATTCGAAGAAACAGCGATTGGCAAGAGTTATTCTTCGCCTGATCTCTTCACTGATGTTGTTCTGAGAGGTTATAGTGAAACCCAAATAAACAAGGTCCTTGACAACCTCAAAGTTATATCTGTCCATTGTGACGTTTAGTCCAAGCCTACGGTGATGATCTTCTTCACCTGAGGACAGCATATACTTTGTTTTATCTGAATTTACAGCCAGACCTATTTTTGCAGCCTCCACTTCAATATTTGCGAATGCTCCACTGACAGCGCGCTTCATTCTTCCAATAATGTCAACATCATCAGCATAGCCAAGTACTTGAACGGATTAAAAAAAATCGTACCGCTGGTGTTCACATGCGAGTTGCGTACAATTGCCTCAAGAATGATGTTGAAGAGGTTACATGACAGCGCGTCACCCTGTCGTTAAACTTTCTCAACATTTACTGAGTCGGTGGTGTTCTTACCAAAATTGACGGAGCAGCGCGAGTTCTCCATAGTCATCCTGCACAATGTAACGAGTTTAGCAGGGATGCCAAGAAGTGACATGGCTCTGAATAGCTCGTTCCTGTTCACGCTGTCATAGGCGACTTTAAAATCGATAAAGAGGTGGTGAGTATCGATCTGGAATTCTTGGGTCTTTTCCAAGATCTGCCGAAGTGTGAAAATTTGGTCGACGGCTGACTTACCGGGCCTGAAACCACACTGATAGGGGCCAATCAGTTCACGTGGGAAAAGGTTCAGACGTTCACACAGAATGGCCGACAAGATTTTATATGCGACGTTTAGGAGACTTATACCTCTGTAGTTGGCGCAGCTTAGAGTATCTCCTTTCTTGTGGGTAGGGCACACAATGCTGAGTGTATCGTAGCTCAATGGACTGTATAACTCATCTCGAATTACAAAATATAGGAATTAAATAAAACACAATAATTTAGAGTCGAAAAAATATTATAAAAAAATACTTAGCACATTTATTCCTTCACAGTTAAAAATCCTGCTTAAGACTAACTCTCACTCGTGCTTGTTCGCAGAACAAGCAACTTTTCGTTAAGTTCTTACGTTAAGTTTTATTTACGTTTAATTGTATCTTAAACTTGAGTGACCATCGAATGCAGAGTTACCAGAACTCATGCGATTCGATACAGTCCCGGCGAAAACCTACGGTTTTCCACCCCTTTCGCTTTTATTTAACATACATATATCTCTGCTCAATAAAAATGTATTCTTATATAATAATCATTCCAGCTCCTTGATTGGTAAGATGAACATCTTCTGCACCGGTGTCGTAAGTTGATTGCTCGCTCGAACCACGCTTCTTATTAATCCATCCCTGCCTGGTATTAATTTTAGTATCCAAGCCCTCTCCCACGTCGATGATGGGAAATTTTCTCTAATGATTATGCAGAGTTGTCCTTCTCTCAAGCCATATTTCTCCTTTCGCCATTTTTTTCTCTCGTATAGAGTAGATAAGTACTCTTCCTTCCATCTGCTCCAGAAGAGTGCAAGCGTACACTTGCGCTCCTTCCACAATTGTATGCCCTTGGTATTTGGCATCTCATTGGTTATATAGTAATTTAAAAATGTATTCCTTGCTAGGTTGCCATTGCCACAGCTGGCAGCTGGCCCAGCCTTGCCCTAAAACATCCGATCATTCGATCGGGTTTGTGGACAGAACTTCTAAATTTCAATTTAACATAAAATGTGAGTTTTTGTTTTTGAAAAATTCTATTAGTTATAGTTAGTTACATTTAGTAACATTTAGTTACAATAAGTTACATTAGTTACATTAGTAACATAAGTTACATTAGTTACGTGTAACTAATTAAAATTTCAAAGTAACGCGTAACTATCCAACACTGTTTACCGCTGCTTCGTATATCCCACCTTGATGTGGTGCCGCAGGAGTCTTAAACTTCCATTCCGTCTCTTTCAAACTTAAGTGTTCAAATGGATCCTTCACTAGCCAACGCTCTTGGGCTTTCTGCAATTCCTTCACTGCACCGATAAATGCTGTACCATTGTTCTTCCACACCTGCCCCTTCTCGCTATGAATCTTTCGAAACAAGCAATGAACGCCACTGACGTCAGATTGGATACCGAATCTATATGAACTGCACTAGTTTTAAGACTAGCAAAGACGGAAACCCAACACTTCTGTCTTATTATTTGCTCACCAGCTCTGTCGATCATCTTTATTTCGAATGGACCTGCATATAGTCTACCCCTGTGTGTAGAAAATCCTTCCCTGCTGTTACTCTCTCTGATGGCAAATCAGCCATCAATTGCATCTCAAAAAGTTGATTATACCGCACGCAAACCAAACACTTATGTAAGTAATTCCTCAGCTGACTTCGGAGCTTTGGAATTCAGAATCTCTGACGAATGCTCTGCATCATGACCTGCACTGCTCCATGATTCGATTCTGTATGCGCATTATACATGATCAACCAATCCAATCGAGAACCATTTGGCACGAAAGCTGGATGCCTTCTCTCGTATCCCATCTCTGCTCTTTCCAATCTCCCTGCTACTCTCAGAATCTTTTCACCATCTAAGATTGGCTTTAAGGATTCTATCCTGCTCTTTTCAGGAAAACACCTGTCCTTCTCTATACAAATGATTTCCTTCGCAAAATACTTTTCCTGCTCTTTTGTCAACAGGGGACCGATTGATTTCATCCTCTCTTCAGATGGTTGCCCAAGTACTGCTGTATCTCCTGCACACTCATCTGCTCTATTCCTTCTTTTCACTTGACGTGGAGAACGTCTCCATCTCTTTCCATCTATCTCTTCATCTTCTTTTCGTTGCTTTAGTTTTGCTTTTTATTACATAGCTGATTACATTAATCGCCTTCTCTAATGTAGACGTGTATTCAATCAATGGAATACTCCTTCTCCAGCACTTCACATACATAAATAAGGGCTCTGCAAATTTTGTTATCCGAAAATCTTCATCTCATCCCTCCCCCCATCTGAAACATTTGGCACAAACTTTTCAGATGACCAGCTCGACCGAGGTTTTGCCAACCATTCCGGCCCATGCAACCACAACTTGTTATCAACCAATGCTGATGGCTTTATTCCTCTTCTTAGAATATCAGCCGGGTTATCCTTCGTTTCAACATATCTCCACCTTTTGACTTTGGTATTTATTTGTATAGACGAGACTCTATTCGCTACAAACGTTTTTTAATTGCATGGTAATTTACTTATCCAATGACGCACTACGAGTGAATCCGTCCAAAGATCATACTCGATACCTTCCCATTCCATTGTTTTAATGACGTTTACAATTAACCGTCCTAATAGCTCCGCTGCTGCTTGCTCTTAGCACGGTATTGTCACCGTTGTAAGTGGTGCAACCCGTGTTTTTTCTGTGATAAGATCTGCTGTAAACCTGCCGTCTGTATGTATATTTCTCAGATAAATCGCTGCTCTTTTCATATGCCCTCTCAGAAGCATCCGAGAACCCATGTAGCTCTCTTCGTATTTCTTCTGAAGTACCTATTCATCTCCAAATTCTCACGTTCTTTAAATATGTTATCTCCAGCCAGAAATCTCTCCAACTCTCATTTATCTCTCTAGGGAGTCAACACAGCTCACTACGCTTCTCTTGGTTATTGACTACTGAGTGTTCGGTGTTTTTACCACAAACGTGAATTGATCCTTCACAAGCAGCCACTTCAAGCCCAAAACTGACGTTTTCTCATCATCCTGGAACATTATTGATTCCTGCCCTTCATAGTTCATGTCCTTCACAAGAGCTTTGGAATTGGATTTCCATTTTCTAAGCTCAAAACCTGCCCCTTTTAAAACATGATCGAAATCTTTTGATGACTTGATCTCCTTCTCTTCAGAATCACCACCTGTGGTGCAGTTATCCATATAAAATTACTGCTTAATTGTCCTTGCAGCTCCTGCTATGCCTCCCTTGCACATTGTACAGTATTATAAGCTGATGAGGTCATACCATAGGTGACTACTGTCAGCCAATATTCTCTCAAATTGTCCTGTGGGTTTTCTCTCCAAAGTATACGCTGCAAATCCCATTGTCCCTTCGCCACATTCACCATTCTGAACATCATTTTAATATCCGCAGTAATAGCGACACGATGCCTGCCGAAGCGCATTGAAATTTCGTGCAGATCTTCTGTAAGTTTTCTCCAAGCACTTCATTTACTGAAGTATCTTTATTTTTCCTGCAGCTCGCATTAAATACGACCCTTAACTTTTTGGTAACGCAATGATGTGGTATATGGTTTTGCAATGCACTGTGCCAGTCACTGGTGTCATTTGTCCTGCTTCTTCATATTCTCTCATAAACTCCTGGTACTTTTGTTTCAACTCAGGATCTCCTGCCAACCTTCTATCCAAAGCAAAGAACTTACGCTTAGCTGTAAGGTCTGAACTTCCAAGCTCTTTCACTGCTTCCTTCAAAGGCATCGTCATAACAAACCTGCCAAAATCATCACGTGAATTTGTTTTGATGAAATTTTGCTCCACCTGCAATTCCTGCTCTTTTGACCTGCTCAACAACATTTCTATGTCATTTAAACCATTTATGCCAAAAACGCTTACACGATTCATGAAGTTGATTATTATCCATGCGCACTGCCTGCGATACCTGCTCATTGTTCATGCTATCCTTCTCATCACCAACTCTCCCAATATTATTCTGCCGAAAACAGTTTCCATCTCAAGGACACCACCTCGTCGATGCCCTAAGACAGAAGTAAATGCTTCTGCTATGAACCTGCAATAAATAAACAGTACCTGCTGTCCACTAATGTGGATCAGCAAGAGATGCTGTAGCAATGCTCATCAAGTTGTTTTGATTTCAAGTTGTGTGTTGGCACTACTGGATGCCAATTAACCTGCTTATGAAGAATCCAAAAAACCTGCTCTATTAAAACCAGATTGGACTGTGCGCCCATATCTAAAAGTGCTCTTACCGGCCCATACTTCCTGCTTTCCATCTCGATTCTTACTTGTGCCGTTGGCGTCAAAGTAACTCTCTCCTGCTCTTGCTCATTATAATTAAAAGACGCTAAATAAATTTAATTAATACTTTTGTTTTTTGTTTTTAGAAGGCAAACGCCTAGCTCTCTCAAAATCCCCCAGGACATCACCTCTTCCAAATCACTTCCTGCCTTTCCCTTCACGAGATTCTGCTTAGCACGAATGCTCAGTACTGCAAACTCTGGACAACGTCACATTGGATGATAGAGAAATTTGCACGAGTGGCAAGGCAACAGCCTCTTGTCACCTGGTGCTCCTGCTCTTCGGGCATTACTGCCAGCTGCTCGCCTGTCCTCATACCTGCTCAAATTTGGACGCACCTGAAGTTGTGACAACGGCTGCTCAAATTTCCTGCCATCGCTCCGCTCAATGCCTGTTCTGCTCTACCTGGTATGCCTGCTATGCTTGTTCTTGGAGCCATTTTTTTAGCTTTTCCTGCAACACTGCGTGGGCAGCAAAGTAATTTTCTTCCACTCCAGCTGCCATCGTGCAAGTTCCAAAGGCTGGAGACTCCACAAAGGCAAGCATCCTGCTCAATGAAAATATTCCTGCATCCAATACGTATTGGTGATTTTTCTCCTGCTGGTTGTCCATTTTCTTTGTATTCGCTGCTCTTTTATGTAAATATATAAAATCGTATTGCATTAAAAATTATGCCTCAAAAATGCATTACCCTGAAAATTAAAGAGATACTTGTTTGCAGTAGGTACTTCAATTTCCCAATATGCCGATAAATAAATAATATTTTGCAGTAGGTACTAAAAATTCCCAATATGCAAAAAATAAATAATACTTTGTTTGAAGTAGGTACTAAAATACCCAGTATGCAAAAATAAAATAAAATAAATAATAGATATAATAAATAAAAATTGGCTAGTTGTTGCTGCTTTTGTTGTTACCAATAAAGTTTGTTTATTATAAAAAAAGGTATGTTGCATCGAGAAGAAATTCTTTTGTGGCTCATATTCCTGCTTTAAAAATATTAATTCTTTTTGAATTTAAAATATTTTATTCCTGCCGCTTGCAAGCTTTCCTTCTCTAAAAACTAGCACCGTCGTGCTTTGAGTTTTTTCCTGCCCAGCTATGTGTCCTTTTTTTTAATAATAATTTGTTAAGCAACTGGTGCATTTGCACTCAAGTTCCTCCTTCACACCTGCTCTCTCATGTTTGGTAACTCGCACATATGTGCTTTGAGTTGCCCCTGCTATATTTCGAGTCCTTCACAATTTCTCTCTCATATTTGGTAACTCGCACAAATGTGCTTTGAGTTCCACTCGCCCCTGCTATATCTCGAGCAACAAAGCTTGTCAAGAGAAAAAAAAGTGACACAGTAAAAAAACTTAACACCTACAAAAAAAAAATTTTTGATCCCTACCAAACAACAAAGCAGCAACATCACCGTAATTTATCTAGGTAATATTGAAAAAATATCTTATTCATAAAAAAACGATATTTAAAAGTTATATAAATCACACACGCACCAAAAGAGGAAAAAGAACACCCTGCGCACTTCACTCATTTCAAAAATTTTCATTCTCCACAAGAAAACAAATAAACTCAGATCGCCACCACTAGCTGTCATTGATTATTCCCTCATTTACATTTGCATTTAACGAAAACAAAACAAAAGACACTGCACACATACATCGGGGCACACTCAATGCAACGGGAAAAGATAAAGAAGAGAAAAAAGAAACCTGCTGCGTTGCAAAATACTCCAAAAACCACCACCATTCACACAATCAAATATTTGCACTTCTTAACAATAAAAAAAAATACTTTGTCCTCTTTAAGGACTATATTTCAGCTCATCCTTTTTTTTTGGCTTTAAATAAATGTTATTTAAAATGTAAATATGTTAATATTATTATTGTATAGATATTGTTGTTGTTGTGTTTGTTGTTTTTTTTTTATTTTCTTTCTTTCGAAAGACCGCTTTTGTTTTTTTTCGAATGACTAAATTTGTCATTCTTCTCCTTCTCTTTGTCACAGTTGCGCATGCACATAATGTGTTTTGTGTATGCGTATTCCTTCACTCCGGCTCGCTGCTCATGAGTCGTAACTCGTAAGTGTGTATTCTTGCTCTGAGGAGAGAATACGTCCATTCTTTTCTTACCTGCTCTTTTTCTCTTGACGAAGAATTTTCATCGGTCGCCGCCGTTTGAAAAAGGGGAAAAACAACAACAATAATTATTGATCTACTTACGTGCTGGTTGGTACGCATTGATCATTATTATATAATGAAGTACCGTTTTGCGCATTGCCTGCTGGTGATACACACACGGTTTCCTGCCCATACTCCTGTCGCTGGCGACAAACTGCTGCGCACACTTTAATTTTTTGTGAGCACATTTTTATTATTCACAATATTTTGTTCGTTATAAAACGAACCACAATCAATCACTTATTTTTTTTTTTATTTTTTTTTAAAGGAAACCTGCACCATTCCGTCACTGGCACAATATCCGACGCTCGACATGGACCAATGTATCGAAGCTCAATGGACTGTATAACTCATCTCGAGTAACAAAATATACGAATTAAATAAAACACAATAATTTAGAGTGGACAAAATTATAAAAAAACCACTTAGCACATTTATTCCTTCACAGTTCAAAATCCTGCTTAAGACTAACTCTCACTCGTGCTTGTTCGCAGAACAAGTAATCTTCCGTTTAGTTCTAACGTTAAGTTTTATTTACGTTTAATTTTATCTTATACTTGAGTGACCATCGAATGCAGAGTTACCAGAACTCATGCGATTCGATACACTGAGGTTCTATTCGGCAGGCATACTTTCATCCGACCAGATTGTACAGATGAGTTGGTGTATGCTCCTCAGCAAGTCATATCCCGCTGCTTTGAAGAGTTCAACCGTAAATCCATCCGCTCCAGCAGCCTTGTTGGACTTTAGTTTTGATATGCTACCCGAACTTCTTCTTAGTCGGTCGGACGGAAATTTTGTTCATCATCATCCAAATCGAATGGATCATTCTGCCTGACAGCGATTTGTTGGTTGTCTTCGCCGTTTAACAGTCTGCAGAAGTTTTCTTTCCAAATTCTCAGCACCGACTGTTTATCTACTAAGACATTCCCACCCTCGTCTCTACATGCTTCCGCTCGGGCTTTGTAACCCTCGGACGAATATTTTACCCTTTGGTAGAACTTTCGAACATTGCTTCTGCCGTCAAAAGATTCAACCCTTCGTTTTTCCAGTTCTCTCTTTTTCCTTCTGAAAAGCCAATGTTCCTTCTTCCTCTTTTGCTGGTATACCGCACGGGAAGCACTCTTAGCAGCTCTGATTCTGGCATTCAGAGCTGTATGGTAGGCTTCGTCTTTGGCCAAGTGTGCGAGCCTGCACTTATCATAGAACCAGGTGTTTCGTTGTGTTCCCCTAATGAAACCCAAAACATCCGTAGCTGCGGTTTTGATGGCCATTTTGCCATGTTGCCACTGGGCCTCTGGGTTTGGCGCAGACGCTGGGCTTGTTGAGAGATATGAGGAGACATGGTTGGCAAAGGTTGCGGTGGTCTCTTGCGATTGTAACTTCGCAACATCAAACTTTCTCACAGTGGATGTTCGATTCTGTGGCCTGGTGGAGATCCGCATTCGCACTTTAGCTACAACAAGGTAGTGGTCCGAGTCTATGTTGGCCTCTCTTAAAGTGCGGACATCCATGACATTGGACTCATGTCTGCTATCAATCGTGATCAATTTGGTTGACGGCATTTTGATCAGTAGACCACCAGGTCCTTTTGTGTATATTGAGGTGTGGGAAGTATGTGCTAGCTAAGATGACACTTCGCCCCGCAGCAAAGTCCATTAGCTTGTGTCCGTTACCAGAAGTGTTGTCATGCAGGCTAAGCTTTCCGACTGTCAAACCAAAGTTACCCTCCTTTCCGATTTTGGCGCTGAAGTTACCAAGAATAATCTTAGTGTCGTACTTCGGGCATTCATCATACGTTTTCTTGAGAAGATCGTTGAATTCCTCTTTGGTTGTGTCATCTATTTCCTCCGTGGATCCCTCGACCTGGGGGACCAGGCCCTATGCTTGGACACAAGGAGCTGGAGAAATCCAGAGTCAGTAACCCACTTCGAGGATGCGAGAGCTACCGTTGGTCCTATATGGGCTCCTCTGCCACCTTCTCTATTTCACTACCCTGACTAATAGTAGTGAAAGGACCCAAAGACCTGAGTTCCGAATATGTTGAAGTAGCTCAATGGGGTGCCCACCACGCGGACTGTAAGCGTCACCGTTGGTTCGCTTTATTGGGAGCTCATCCGCCGCTCGCTTGCATTCTGAAGGGTTCGTACAGAATAAACTGCTACCCAACAAGAGAAACAGAGGAGCTTTATGGCAGGGCAATTATAGTGTTGCTATTTTTTCTGTGTTCAACACCCGCACTTATAAGTTTAGCAAGTCAAGTCCGGGTGGACAAGACCAGTACCCGATGGCTTCCACTAGGAGGTAAAATAAGCACAATTGATGTGTATGAAACAGTTGCAACGCTGTGCATCGCCAGGTTGATACCAATCAGGGTCAACCCTATTCATACAGCACCCAGCCAATTTAAACTTCCTGCAAGGAAGTCGGAAATCGACAAAAAGATGGCACTACATTCCACACGTCCATGAAAGTACAAATTTCGTGACTGTGAAGGTTTACAAACCAAACTAAATTGTCTTACAAATTTGCACACACTTAGTGTATGAAAAAAGATGACTGTTTAGTGAAAACCCCTTCAAGTTTTGTTACTGGCCCAAACAAAATTGGTAACCAACTTACTTTTGATTTTACACATGCATCGATTCACTGGCACCTGTAACATTAATAATAATTATAATTCAATAATAATAACTATTTTAACTAAGTATACATTATAAGTGAAAATTTCGCGACGGTAAAGGTTTACACACAAACTTAATTTTAATTGCAAACTTTCCATGTGTGAATGAAAAAGGTGAAAGTTCAGTGCAAATGCTTTGCAGCTTTTGTTACCAGTGCAAGAAAAGTTGTTGCTAACATGCGGTCTCCTCTGACAAGAAAACTGTCGTACCTTCTGTTCGCTCTGATAAACTGTCCAATGGAGACCACCTGATTGCAGAGAGAAAATCTGTCACAACATAACTATCTTTCATTCTGTCTAGTTTTCTCCGTGGACAGAAACTCATACAGATTTTGGCATTTCGTTTGTCGTTCTTCAATAAAAGAACAGGATTGACCCAAAATCTTTACTTCCTGCATTTCCAAGTGTTCTAGCTTTTCTATAATTTTCCAAAATCACGTTCACCGGGCAATAATGCAAGTTGTTTACTATTCAGCAAGCGACAAGTGCCCTGCCTAAAATATGGACATTTTTTGACCTGATAACGTCTTATGAATCGATGAATGCTGGCTTCAAACAAAAAAGCATGACTCATTGTCACGTTCCGCCTGAGTCGAGCATGCAAGCGAGAGCGTGGAATAAGCGATAAGGAGGCACGATCGGTCAAATCCAAGAAGTATGCAATTTTGTATCAATATCTTCTTATGACGTTATCACTTAAAATTATCGTCCGTAAACCGACTTACGGAAACTGAGAAAGTTTTCTGCGCAACAGAGATACTTTGTAACCAGGTCTTACTTTACTTTCATGCATCTTTCAAACTGAAGCGTAATTGTAAGCTTACACTTTGCACATATATTACTTTGTCGTCACTAGAGCCGGTAAATTCACGCATAAGTTTTTGAGTGACGTTAAAATATTTGTATCTTAAAACAATATTTACGGCGCTTTTTAACTTAATTTTTAACAAAACTCAAACGACCTGTTTTTTTTAACTCCTTCCATTCGACTTGTTTATCAGGCCCCCCTGGCGCTGGGGGATGTGCATTTTGTTTTACTTTTGTTTTAATAGTGATTAATTCTATTAGCTTTGATTTGTTTTATAGTCCTTGGTTTTTAAGGATCGTTTATCATCCTAAATTATAAATTATAGTTAATCGGGTTTCAAGTATTGATGTACATCTATTTCTGTACTGCCAAATTGTATGAAATTTAACGTTCTACGAAAAAGTGAAAATGTTTTTGCCGTATGACGTAAGGAAAGAAAGTAACCCTATCCCACCCCTCCTCATTTTGCACAGGGCTGTTATATAACTTTTGCTGGTCCTATTTTATGAGCTTACCTCTTATTCTTTTTTTTCTTTTGGGCCCTACCAGCCTACGCGGGGGCTCCAGATCTAGGCCCTGACAGCCAATTTCTCTAGTGGCCTTAGCCCTACTGTAGTGTACTGTGTACCCTTGTGTGACTGTCCTGTAATTAAAAATAAACTGTTTTATCTTTTTATTGATTACTTTTTTGTTAGTTTTTTAACGTCTCCCCGCGAATACTTCTGTCGTCCTAAGTCTTTTTGATTTTTGTATAACAATTAAAAAAAAAAACAATTGTTTTTACTCTTTTGACGTACGTATAACGACCAATGTTTATTATAAAATTTGGGGCTGTATTTATATCACCAGCCCAACTTCTTCTTGCGATTTTCTCTTCCTCTTAACCTAGTTACAATTATTTGTCTTAAAACTAACTTTATATATTTTGTTTATTGAGCAAAATTATGTTACTTCACTAACTGAATGAACACCTGGTAGTTCCTAATTCTTAATCTACTTATTATCTTAACATAGTTTTTTCATATTATGTCAATTAACAAATTCTTTACCTACTTTATCATTTAACACAGTTTATACTTTATATCGCCTACTTTGGGTTTTTTGGGTATGCACATTTACCGGTATACTTCTGTATATTGCGGTAATACATTATGATGACACTTTGGTTTACTTTTTGGTGGCAACACGTGCTTGGTGGTATTCGGAGGTTCGTTTTGTCAATATAACTGGTCGTGTTGTGTGGCGCTGGTTATGTAACAGGGTCCTTGAATTCAAAACCTTCGTAAAATGTTAATTACATAACTATCCCTGAACAACATCCCAAAGTTTCATTAACTTCCGACCTTTTTCCACTTTAACCCACTTTTTCCAACCTGCCGAATGTACTTAATGTATGTAAATGGCATATATTATTTGCATAAACATGTAGAACGTGACTCCTTCAAGTTTTAGAATCTGAGGTACTTTTTTGATAAAACTAACCGTTTTCGAAAAAAATCCAATAATCTCAAATTTTGTTCTTTGATCCCGAATAAGTTTTTTAGTACACATGGGATCGATGAGGAATTTTAACACTTTATTTCTTATAGTGTACCTAATGTTCAAACCAAAATTTAGCTCTGTCGGAATTTTGGCAATTAGACCACTATTTGTATGTCTAACTTGACGGGACTTAAAATAGCAGCGATAAAACTATTTATGTAAGCAATTTTTGGAAGGATATGGCTGAATAAGGCTTGCAATCAATAACTAAAAAGGTTAAGCAGTACTAGACTTCGTTAGCTTCGAAGGTTACTAGGTTCGTCATGTCCGATAAATTTAGTGGAATGAATTCCAATTATCTTTATTTTGCACCTACCGGAAAGTCAAAGACTATTTGAAACCAAGCGATTATTTTATTTTTAAGAAAACTCATTAATAATTAAGTTTCTATATCTTGCGATTATAGGTACATATAAGGCAATCTATGCATTTGTCGAAAAAAAAAATTTTGAGATAACAATCAAACATGACATTACGATGATAGCGAAGACGAAAAAAGATGGTCTAAAAATTCTGTCGGTGTGTATGTCTGTCTGTCTGTCTGTATGTATAGACACCTACATAGGGTGGGCCATTTTTTTTATTTTTTGAATTTTGGGTTGTAATAGCAATAAAAAGTGGCTATTTGGTGTCCTTATGACGCATGCCAAGAATTTTTTAAATTTATCTAAAGTAACTGCCTCCAATTTTCATTAAAAAATTTGATGAATTCATTGATTTCGGAAGGTACATTTAAATTTATATTTCATTTAAATTTTTTCAAATTTTCAAAGCATTGAATTTTTATTTCTAATTATATATTATTTGTCTTAATTTTCAAAAAAAAAAATTTCAGAGTAGTTCGGCACTCATTTGAATTTTCTTAGTTAATCTCATTTATTCCTCAGTTTTATCGTGATTTTTGAGGATAAGAGATATTAATGTGAACGTTTACGTAACTTATTAATCGCCATGGAACGTACTAGAAACGCCTTTAAGTGTACTTTATTTGGTGAAACATGTGATCTTAAAAGCAATATGCTCCCTACTTATGAAGAAACTATGAAGTGTTACGAGTGGATTAGGCACAATTTAAAAACAAACAAAAAAGAACCAACTTTCAAAGAAAAAAGTGATATTGTTAGCGAAAAAGTGATAGATATTTGGAAACAAGCATCACTTCCGATTGTTTCCCATAAAAGAATTTTGCAAATGCTAAAATGTTATCATGGTAAGTGCAAACAGCTACTTAAATTTCACCCAAGAATTCCAAAAAAGAAGCTGGAAGTGTTTATTGCTTCAAGTAAAGCTTTGTTTGATATTTCTTCCTGTAAGTGTTCCGATTTTTCTAAATGTACTTGCCCAAAAGAAAGAAAAGTTCCTTTTAATGAACAAGAATTCCTTATTGATCAAAGAACGACCAGAAAAATGATCATAGGAAAAACAGATGTCGCAACAACAAGAAAGATTCAAAAAAGTATGAAAAGGAAGCTTGGTAGGGAAAAGTTAACAAGATGTATCAAGGAAACGGTCACAAATGTGTCGGTAAATTCTGCTTCTCCTCATAACAGCTCATTGGACGAATCAACCGATTCATGTGAAGATACTGACAAAGAAGATTTTCCTAAGGTAGCCACTGTAAAGAAAAAGAAAATACAGCCTTCCGTGAACTATTCCGCATTATCTTATACCTGTGACCGATATGGCGTGTCAGACAGAGCTGCAGCCGCAATTGCCTCCGTTATCCTACAAAAATCTGAATTACACATTATTGACAAAAATAAACTTAGAAGGGAACGAAAAAAAGCTAGAGAAAGTGTTCAAACGAAAGATGCCGTTTCGGAAATCAGTGCGTTGTATTTTGATGGTCGAAAAGACAAAACCTTGGTGAACAAAAATATTAATTATAAATATTACCGTGAGATAATAATTGGAGAACACATTTCGTTAACAAGCGAAGCAAATTCGAAATATTTGGGTTATTATATTGCTCCACCAACAGGCACAGCTAAGTGTATTGAGCGAGAGATAACTAACTATTTTTTGACAGAAAATATATCACTAAAAAATTTGATGGTTATTGGGTGCGATGGTACAAATGTCAATGTCGGAAAATTTGGAGGAATTATTCGTCTACTTGAAAAATCCTTGAACAGACCATTGCAGTGGATAGTTTGTATGCTGCATATGAATGAGCTCCCATTTCGTCATCTTTTCGCTCATATTGATGGTATGACTTCAGGGCCAAAAACATTTTCAGGTGTTATTGGGAAAAAATTGGAAAATTGTGAAGAAAATACAATCGTTGGCTTCAAAAATATACCAAGCGTCCCCCTACCGGAGATGGACACAAAAAATCTTAGCTCCGACCAACTTAAATGGAAAAAAATTGTATCAGCGGTTATGGCTGGTAGCTGCCCAGGAGACCTTGCCGACAAATCACCTGGGAAAATTTCTCATGCTAGGTGGCTCACGCGAGCTAATGGAGTTCTTCGTCTCTACATCGCAACAACAGATCTTGATGAAAAACTAACAACGTTGGCAACTTATGTTGTCAAAGTGTACGCTCCAACTTGGTTCTGCATTAAAAACCACCCAACATGCAAGGATGGAGCGCGGCATTTACGGCACTTAATCTCGACATCTCGCTATCTTACCCTCGACCTAAAAGCTGTTATTGATCCAGTCATAAAACGCAACTGTTTTTTTGCTCATTCTGAAAATTTACTGCTGGCAATGTTAACCGACTCAAGCAAATGCGTAAGGGAGTTGGCTCTGCGTCGTATTTTGAAAGCCCGCACTTTGTAATATGAGCAGCTCAGAGTTTTTGAGGTCCCAAAAATAAAAATGGAAGCCAGATTTACTACGATCTCATTGACTGGCAAAAAGATGTTTTTGATCCTCCTCTGCTTGAAAGCGTTTCCAATAAAGAGCTTAAATGCTTCATTGCTCAAGAAGAAAATGAAATTCATTTTTTGAAATGACCATGTCACACTCAGGCTGTTGAGAGGGCAGTAAAAACCGTGACGGAATCTTCAGCAACTTTATGTACAAAATCAGCACGCGAAGGATTTATAAAATCCAAGCTTTTGTCTCGTAAACTGATGCCGAAATTCGACAGCAAAAATGATTTTCAAGTTATATGAAATCAATTATTTATAAAAAAAATTGTTTTAATAAAGTATTAAATAAAAAAACTATATCAGTTTTGCTGTATTTTACTTATAAAAAAAAGTTATTGGTACCTTAGAAAAATACGACTTAAAATTTGTTATCCGATTGAGATGAAACTTTCAGTATTCATCCAAGACCATATAGCTACTTCTAATACCTATTACGAATGGCCAAAAGCAAAAAAAAAAATTTCACACAAAAGTGACCCACCCTAATTCCTACAGCCCAAACGGGTGCGCCAAATTGTTTCAAACTTGGTATATAGAGTTTTTTAGGTATTGTACAGAGGTGAAAATGAATTTTTTTTAGCTCAGAAAATAACGGTACCTGCCATATAGTTTGGTGTTTAATTGGATGTGAAATTAAACACTTGTTTTTTTTTAAGTTTTATAAACGTAAATTTTATTATTGAACGAAAAAAAAAAAACAATTAAACTTAACTTAATGAATGGTATCAGTCGACTAACTTTAAGACCACTCATAGAAATAAAATAACATAGGTACATCGTTTACGATAAACAATAAACATAATGCGAGATCAAGGTTAAACCTCTCTTTGGCATTATCTTCTTAGAAAGATAATGTCAAAGAGATGATCTGAATTATCATTGCACTCGTTCTCGTATGTCGTATCGTATGCAAAGCTTATACGAAAAAGAGTGTTGTTAGATTGTGACTTCAAACACCTTAGGTGTAAGAAAGTATGCTTTAACGATGATTAATAATGAACAATAAATAAATAAAGGGAACAGAAGTAGATAATTTGTTAGATAACAATATAACTGCTACTTATTTTTCTCAAAAACGGCTCTAACGATTTTAATTTTAAAAAAATTCTGTGTTGCTTTTAAGGAACGACCAATCTTATGGCTGAACAAATTTTTTTAAAAAATGTATAAGAACGGTACTTTTTTTGCTTTCGACTATCTCGAAAACCTGTCAGACGATTCTATCGAAATTTTCAATTTGGACTGCATACCAATATTTTTAAAAATTATTTGTTTGTAGGTACTTTTAAAAGCATTTAAAAAAAATAAAAAAATTGATATTTTGAAAACTGCTCATTTAATTTTTTTCTTAAAATTTTAAATAAATGTATTTGCTGAATACCTACGAACTAGCGTTTTTGAATTTTTTTTCAAAAAGTTTTTCAAAAAAAACTTTTTTTCTCAAATACTGCTCCACAGATTTTTATAAATTTATTTTCATAAATTCAAATTTATCCAAGAAATAAAACGGCGTACTTTTTTTCAGCTCAAATTAGTTTAAGTATTTATTTAAGAATTTTGAAAAATTTATTTTTATCAAAATCTCAAAATCTCAATCAAACATGACATTACGATGATAGCTAAGACAAAAAATTATGGTTTAAAAATTCAGTCCGCCTGTATTTCTTTTTGTCTGTCTGTCTGTATGTATGTATGTATGTATAGACACCTACAGCCCAAACGGGTTGGCCGAAGTGCCTCAAACTTGGTATATAGAGTTTTTTAGGTATTGTACAGAGGGGAAATTGAAATATTTGTTTTAGCTCAAAAAATAACGGTACCTGCGATATAACCGTTACGTTTAAGCTTATTTTTCTCAATAACGGCTCAACCGATTTGGATTTTAAAAAAAATCGATGTTGCTTCTTAAGTACGACCAATCATATGGCTGAAAAAAAAGTTTTGAAAAATGTCTAAAAACGGTACTTTCTATAAGAACGTTTTAGTTTTGCTTTCTACTTCTCGAAAACGACTTAACCGATTTTTCGAAATTTCACACATTTATAGGTGTAGGTAGCTCGATTTGTTCTGCGTACCAATATTTTTGAAATTTTGTGTTGTATTTTTAAAAGCATTTAAACAAAAAATTCAAAAATTAATATTTGGAAAAGTGTTAATTAAATTTTTTTCGTAAAATTATAGAAAATGTGTTTGCTGAATACCTATGAACTGCCGTTTTTGAATTTTTCTTTAAATTTTTTTTTCAAAAAGTTTTTCAAAAAAAACTTTTTTTTTTCAAAAACCGCTCCACACATTTTTATAACTTTATTCTCATAAATTCAAATTTATTCAAGAAACAAAATTGCGTACTTTTTTCAGCTCAAATCAGTTTAATTATTTTTTAAGAATTTTGAAAATTTTATTTTTATCAAAATCTCAAGCCCCAGACCACTGTCACAAATAAGAGCAAGTTCGTGCGACCCGGTCGTGAGTTTTATTTTAATTAGTTGGAGAGTTTTCTCGGAAGAACTAAGTATGCAATAAAATTTCAAAATTAAATGTCTCTCTAGAAAAACAACAAAATATTGAAAATCGTTCGACCAGTTTTTTTTTTAAAGTTAATTTTTGAAAAACTTTTCCTAAAAATATTTTGAAATTTCTTGAGCATTTAAATATATGGCAATCTGTAGCTTAAAAAATTTAAAGAGTGTACATTTTAATAAATAGCTTTTACATAATGATTAAAACAATTTTTTGTTGTTGTTTTTTTTTTGCATTTTCTGAGAAATTTTACCACAGTAATGTACATACATATTTTTTTACACCATCAGAAAGTAGAGATTTCAAGAAAGAAAAAAACTCACCAACTTATTTAAAAAAGCAGATATTTTGATGTATGAGTTCTTGATTGAAAATTAGGGTCCTTTTTAGATATTTGGTGATGGTGAGTTATTCTCTATGGATGAATTAAATTCTCTCGTTATGGAGATGATTACTAAACTAAGTTTATGTAAATTAAAAGTAGACCAATTTCAAGCTATCGCACAGTTAGCAACTAAGTTTCTCTATTCTAATGTCAAGTAGCTAACATGGTTATGTCAAATATGATGCTAGATAATAATCTAAATATTATAACATGGAACGCCAAGGGCATTCGCAATAAAACTTTTGAGTTTTTAAATTTCTTCAATCATTATTAAATCGATATAGCTCTTGTAACAGAAACATGGTTGAATTTAGATATATCTATGTACACGAAAAATCACAAATGCCATCGCGTAGATCGTACTATTCAAAGAGGCGGAGGTGTGGCAATCTTAATAAAAAAATCAATTCAGCATTCCCCTTTCCCGTAGTTAGGACTCGTTATATTGAAAATGTGGGCATAGAGATAAGGTTAAGGAATCATGCAACAATAAAAATATTTTGTGTGTATTTCCCAGGTAAAAATTCTTCTGAAGTAAAAAAAAAGCACTTCAAAAGAGACCTCTGAAAATTATTAATATGAAACTAAAACTATTTAATTGGAGGTGACCTAAATTGTAGACATAGAGACTGGGGCTATATTCGTGCTAACTCGTGGGGTAATGTTCTTTCTAGTATGTCTTGTCTGTTTCCGTATTCCATATTGTTTCCGTTTAGTCCAACTTATTTTCCACCTGGGTCAAGGGGTAGTCCTTCCGTTCTAGACTTGTTTATTACGAATATACCCTACTTTTTCACTAAGCGTCTAACTTTAAATGAATTAGATTCTGATCATATTTCAGTTTTTTGTAAACTGAAAAGAACCATCATAACTTTTTAGACCTAAGAAATGCAAATTAGAGTCGCTTTAGATCCGAAATAAAATCCAAACTTAGAACAATCTCTACTGATATGGATAGGGTATGTTCTGAAGATGATGTTAACGATTGTATTGATTCGTTTTACCGAGATGGCTGCTGCCATGGAGCCTGACATTATAAGAAGTGTTCTCAATGCTATGTGTAGTTTTCACAACGGGTTAAATGTCTGTCATTTAAACGCTGGTAGCTTGAGGTCAAAGTATACTGTTTTACACCAAATGCTCGGTACTTCGAGGATGGATGTTGTTATGATTTCGGAATCCTGGCTGAACTCTTATGTTTCAACAAGACTTGTCTCAATTCCAGGCTTTTCCTTGTTTCGCAATGACCGGCTGGATAGGGTTGGTGGGGGTGTTTGTTTGTATGTTAGAGAACACCTGCGGGCTAAAAATATTTATTCGTCTTCACTCTCTCCTATTGAATTTCTATGTGTTGAAGTTAAGAACGATTTTGAAAAGTGTCTGCTGGTGACGGTATATTGTCCGCCATGTAAATTCAAGGAAGAGTATACAAAGGAATTTGAAGATACGGTAACCAGATTAAGTAATATATATAGAAGTGTTTTAATTGGAGGGGATTTTAATGTAAATATTTTGGAAAATAATGGTACAACTCAACTTTTTCAATATATATGCGATAAAGTAGGTCTTGTTGTTGTTAACAAAAGATGGCCAACATGCTTTCAATCATCCAGGAATCCATCGTTAATTGACATGTTCTTGACAAACTCAGTTGCTCAAGTAAGAGGGAATGATCAGTTGAGGTTAACGTCAGATTTTATTCATGACCTTATATTTTGTTCAATTAACTTCAACATACGTAGAAACTTTGTCAAAACCTTAAGTTTTAAGGCAACTAATCGTACCAATTTATGCAATTTATATGAAGATTTAAATACCTTTGGCTTAAGAAACATCTACAATATCGCAGATATTGACACCAAAGTGTCTGTATTAACAAATGTTATAAATGTACTTTATGAAACGTATGTTCCAACTGTAACAAAAGTAGTGAAACCCCAAAGTTGCCCATGGTTCACCCAACAAATTAAGGTTTTAATTAAGGAAAGAGAACGTTTTCACAGAAATTATAAAAGAAACCCATCGGAATATAATCGTCAACAGTTTACTTTTTCAAGAAATAGAGTTACCACCTTGATTCGTAACGCAAAACGTTCCTTTTTCATGAAACGCCTTGATCCACAGCTGAATCCAAAAACTCTATGGAAAAATCTGAAAAATGTTGGTGTCATTGAAAATGACAGTCCTAAATGCCCCTATAGTCCTTCTGTTATGGGTTCGGTTCTTGTACCCAACTCATCTAATGCGGTATCGTTTGATTATGATGAAGGTTACCCCACTGATTGTTTTGAATTCAGGTGTGTTAATGACTTGGACGTTGAGATAGCAATTCGCTCAGTAAAATCTAATGCAACAGGACTGGATGAGATTTCACCGAATTTCTTAAAACTAATTTTGCCGGTACTTCTTCCTTTTCTAGTGCACATTTTTAACTTTTGTATGTACAGTCGTCAGTTTCCGGAAAACTGGAAGAATGCCAAAGTAATTCCTATTCCAAAAAAATCAAAACCAGCTGGTCCATCGGATTTTAGACCAATCAGTTTACTTTCATTTCTATCTAAAGTTTTTGAAAGAATATTAGCCCAGCAGATTCAGGAAGATTTGGATAGGTATAATAAATTGTCTAAATGGCAATCAGGTGTCAGGAAAAACCATAGTTGTGAATCAGCTGTCATCAAAGTCACCTCAGATTTAAGGGCAGCAATGGACCGTGATGACATTAGCATTATGGTGATGCTTGATTTCTCTAAAGCCTTTGATAGTATTGACCAATCAATTCTTCTGCAAAAACTCAAAACCAAATTTCATTACTCTCATTCTGCTCTTGAAATAATTATAACTATAACTATAACTACCTTAGAAACCGTTTAATTACAGTACAAACCGATAACGGAATCTCTAGTCCTTATCTTGTCAATAAAGGCGTCCCTCAGGGATCTGTTTTAGGACCAATCTTATTTAGTGTGTACATTAACGATCTGCCTGATGTTATTGCAAACAGCCAAGTACATATATATGCAGATGATGTTGCTCTGTACCTATCAAGAAAACCTGGTTTATTGGAAGATTGCATCGCCAGAGTTAATGAGGATTTGTGTTCTATTCATATGTGGGCTGAATCGAATAAAATTCTGTTAAATCCAACTAAGTCACTCGGTATAGTATGTTCAAGACGAAATATTTCCTTGCATGACGTTCCCAAGCTTGATTTAAATGGCATTACTTTGCCTTATGTTGAACAAGTTAAATATCTAGGATTTCTTATAAATAGAAAAATGAGTTGTTGTGATGCTACGTCAGATACAATTAGAAAAGTTTACGGTGGATTACGTGCGTTAAGAACATCATCAAACTTATTGCTGCCGAATATGAAATCACACTTGGTGAAATCTTTACTAATGCCATTCTTTTCCTACAATTGTTTGGTATATCCTTGTCTAGATTATGAATGCAAGAGGAAGATTAACGTTGCATTCAATGACTGTCTGCGATACATTCATGGCTTACCAAGATATACGAGTGTTTCGCATTTTAAAACTTCACTGTTGGGAATGAACTTGGATGATTTTTACGGGTATAAATCGATTCTGAAACTTCATAACTCTTATTTTGTCAATGCAATTAAGTTGTGGAATAATCTTCCACATCGGTTGCAAAGGATCATATCGCCACGGGGATTTCGGGAGGAGCTGCTCAAACACATATCGGGAAGAACTTAGGTTTATCTTAATTTTTCATGAACAAATTAATTATTATTCTTTAACTTTTAACTTTTTCTATTAATTTCTACCAAAATTGTTTATTTATGAAATTGTCAAATAATATATTCTTTTATACATTTAGCTTTTAACTTAAAAATTAGCTAGTACTCATTTTCAAATGTAATTCAAATTTTTGATACTTATCTATGAGATTAATCTCGAAGTACAATGTTAAATTTTATTCAGAAAATAAATGAAATGAAATGAAATCAAATTATTGACTCGGTACAGTCATGTGTTCCAAAAAAACTTAGAAAACCATTTCTTATTAAAATGCCTGAACACATACTTGAATATATACGAATAAGACATTCTCTCAAAAGGCAACGGCAACGCTACCGTTTACCGAAATTTCAAGTCCAACTTTACAACAAAATGATTAAAAAGGAAATCTATAAATTTCGGAATAGGAACTGGAATTATAAACTTAGCAAATTGGAAAAAAAAAAAACGCAAAACCATTCTGGAAAACAGGATAATCCCCAATCTTGAAAATGGTGATGAAATTGTTTACCAAGAGTCAAGAAAGGCTGATGTTTTCGCATCAACGTTTCTGAAAAATCATTCACTGTCACAAAATTTAAGCGATAATAACACCAAGCAAATCGTCAGTCACACCTCGTACATGTCATACAATAATAATTATTGAAAAACGTAAAGGTAGGTACTTTTTTCTGCCAAAAGCAAGTCGATACATAAATAAAATGCACGACTGAGTCGCACGAACTTGATCATAAGTGTGACAGTGGTCTAGGGGTTTGAGATTTTGATAAAAAATAAATTTTTCAAAATTCTTAAATATGTACTTTAACTTATTTGAGCCGAAAATAAGTAAGCCATTTTATTTCTTGGATAAATTTGAATTTATGAGAATAAATTTATAAAAATCTGTGAAGCGGTTTTTGAAAAAAAAAAGTTTTTTTTGAAAAACTTTTTGAAAATAATTTTCAAAAAAAATTCGAAAATGCCAGTTCATAGGTATTCAGCAAATTTATTTCAAATGCTTAGAAGAAAATTTAATAAGCAGTTTTCCAAATATTAATTTTTAAATTTTTTTTAAATGCTTTTAAAACTACAAAAACAAATATTTTTTAAAAATATTGGTATGCAGTACAAATTGAACTACCTACAACTATTTATGTATGAAATTTCGAGAGAATCGGTTGAATCGTTCTCGAGATAATCGAAAGCAAGAAAACGGTCCTATGTAAAGTACCGTTCGTAAACATTTTTTAAAACTTTTTTTCAGCCATATGATTGGTCGTACCTAAAAATCAACACTGATTTTTTTAAATCCAAATCGTTAGAGCCGCTTTTGAGAAAAATAAGCTTTAACGTAGCGGTTATATGGCAGGTACCATTACTTTTCGAGCTAAAAAAAAATTCAATTTCACCTCTGTTCAATACCTAAAAACTCTATATACCAAGTTTGAAGCAATTCGGCCCACCCGTTTGGGCTGTAGGTGTCTATACATACACACAGACAGACAGACATACAGACGGACAGAATTTTTAGATTTTTTGATTGTTATCTCAAAACTTTTTTTTCGACCTTATAGTACCTATAATCGCAAGTAAAAATATATCTAAGAACAAATAATAAATTCTGAAAATAATATTTTAAAATGTCAATAGATGCGAAGGAGATTTTTAATTCTGGAAAACACAGATTTGCTGTAAGAAATTGTGCCCCCTGCCAGACAAAAGAAAATATATCAGGCAGGGTTCAGTCGATAAGAGTTAAACGATAAAGATTTTTACTTGCTCTATAGGGCAAGTATTGGTTTCGTGCAGAAAAAAATCGAGGTTTGTATCAAACATGGCATTACGATGATAGAGCAGCCCAAAAAAGTGGTTTTCGACATACCGTCCGTCGGTCTGTCTGTGCGGATGTGCGTATGTGCGTCTGTGCGCTTTTTCAAGTCATGCTACAGTCTAAACGGCTTGACGGATTTTCTTCAAACTTGATATATAGCAGTTTCAAGAAAAACGGTTGTCGAGATTTTTTTTATTTCGTCTTAGCCGGGCTCAAACTTGTACCTTTCAAGTAACGGTTTTTTCAATTTGGATTTTCTCGAAAACGGCTCTAACGGTTTTGTTTAAACTTAAAATTTAGCTAACTTTAAGCATTTCTAACAAAACTGCGTTTTTTGTTTTTGGCTCAAATGGTCGTAACGAAAATCAGGTTTTAACGGCTTTTTTTTTAAATAGCCATAAGTTCGCAACGGCTTGATTGAATCAACTCAAATTTTGTTTGACATAGTTTTTCATTGTGTTCTATAGGATGGTTCAGTAAATTTTTCAGTGAAACCTTGAATTCTAAAGAAATGTCTAACGAGTAAGACGTGTGTGATAAAGTCATCTAAAATTTTCGTAATTGGTGCAGTGCAATAACTTTTGATATCTAAAGCAGTTTTTACATTTACTGAGACTCTAAAATCGATTAAATACTTATTCGAATACCAACTTTGTTTCAAACCAAATCAAATTAGTGTAAAGCTTTGTTTTGATATATCCCGTACTTTAAAGAGTCCATAAAATTCTCTCCTTTCCACTTCCATGCCCATTAACGCTAACGCTAAGCACAAAACAACATCAGCATCAAAGAAAAAGAGAATGGATTCTCCACAACTGTCCCCTCAGGCGTCAACTGATGATGCTCCTTTAACAGTTGATATTCTGGCGGAGCATCTATCTAAACAAGCAGAATCCATCCGTCTCAGTTTTGCTAAGGAGATTGCTTGCCTTCGTGATGATTTTCTTCTCAAGATTGAAGCTGTTTCTGTAGTTTGGAGTCGGCAACTTGAAGAATTAAGTATAACCGTCACCAACATTACTGGACTTGTAGATAATCTCGAAAAGACCTACAAAACGGAAGACCAACACCAACAAGCCGAAATAGCAACACTACAAAAACAATGCTATGCTTTAGAAAGAAATGCAATCTCATGTGATGCAATACTCTTTGGTATACCTGCCCTGCCCGATGAGAATCTAGCTAACCTGTTCAACAAACTCTGTCACACAATCAACTGCAAGCCACCTACCCCCTCAAACACTTTTCGCACTAAAAAAAACAAAAACGATTCCTCGCCATCTCCTATCGTTATAAAATTCCGCAGCACTTTTGAGAGAAACACTGTTTTGATGTCAGCCGCTAATCATCGCAAACAACATGAAAGTGAACTTTGTGTGCTCGATCTCGGCATCGATTCTGTTCCTAACAACAAATGCTACCTTAATGAAAGTCTAACTATACTCTATTCGAGTAATTTGTTCAGTACAAGGAAGATAGGACGTTTGCCTCTCAGTCTGGCTATATTGGCTTGCATACATCGGTCTCAAGTTAAAGCTCTCACAGGGTTTCCATACTTTGCATAGTAAATTGCCGCAAATCGAGTAAATTATACATTAGGGTTACCATCTTATGATTTAAAACAAAAAATCAAAAATTATTTATCTTCTTCCACACCACCAAGCGGTTATTCAGAAAGGATACAAAAACAAAAACAAATGACAACACCTCCCTATCAATCAAAAGCTGAAAAAGCTACAAAATCCAAATCTCAACATAGAAATGCAGTAGCGAGATCCCTTTTTTAAAATCATGGCAACACCTTTTAGATGTGCTTTGTGCGATGACGATGAGGGTTGTTTTTGTTATACTGAACAAAAAGAAACAAAAATTAGTCTGCTTTTTGCATTTGCAGTCAAACGGAAAGGTTATAGGTGCGGCCAAATTTATCGAAAATCACAACAACAATTCTTGTGTGTTCAGTGGTTTGGGTTTAATTTCAGAGGCAGTTTCTGTTTAAGTTTGCCATTGGGATTACCTGCAGGCATCATTGGTAGATAAAAAGCTCCCTCATAAGGCATGTGCTGAACAAATTACTTGAATAGAGTATAGGCAAACACGTTTTCTTTTAAACAGCGCTTTAGCTTTCAAAAGAAAAAAGCAACTCTTTGCTGTGCACACTAAGCATGGAAGTGTGTATGTGAAGAAAACACTAAATGGTAAAAGCTTTCTCATTGAAAGCTCTCAAGATCTGCTTGCTGTTGCTGCTGCTGCTGCTGTGACTGGAACTCATCCATGATCATAATCTTTTCATTTCTAATTTAATTTTATTTTACTAATATTATTATTTATTTCATAAGCTATTTATCTTGATTTTCAATTTCTTCTCGTAATTTTCATATACTTTTATTCTTTGTTCCCATCCTATTTCGCTCTGCTCCCGCCCTCACCTTTTATTTTCATATTTATAATTCTTGTTTGGATGATTTGTTTATGTATTCCTCAATTTCTCCGATAAATCAGCGGAATAGTATGTATGACAAGTCAACGGCCACTCTACTTAATATTATATCTAAACGGTATGACGGTTTAAGGGTCTGTTATTTAAATGCACGTAGTCTAACATTTGTAAACTCGATTACTTGAAGTATTTGTTTTCCAGTTCTTGTATTGATGTTATCTGAGTTTGTGAAACTTGGTTTAACCCTGATATATGTGATAATGTCTTTGACATACCGAATTTCAAAATTTTTAGAAATGATAGAATTAGTGATACTTTAGGCGGAGGTGTAGCTATATACTGTAGGTCATCTATCAAAGCCAAAGTGATAACCAAATCTAGTGGACCAGGCATTGAGTTCATAATAATTGAGGTGAGTGACTGTTATACTAAATGTCTTTTTTCCTGTGTCTATAATAATAAACGAAGTTGCTCGTCTGATCCATTTTTTAATGCACTTAGTGAATTCACTGCCACTAATGAACACATGATTGTATGCGGTGATTTTAATGTCGATTTGCTTAAGCAAGATAGATTAACCTTTCAGATGAATGTTTTAGTGTCATCAGTTGGGATGAACGTTGTAAGAAGCACTTACCCAACACGCTTCGCTCCAAACTGCTCTCCCAGTCTTCTTGATCTGGTAATAGTTTCAAATTGCTCGTTTATTAATCTATACGATCAGTTATCATTTGACATTTCCGATCACGACCCTCTATTATGTACATATAATATCCAATTGTCACAGGCAAGCAACAATGAAACGTTTACCTTCAAAGACTTCAATTCTATTGACTTAGGTAGTCTTCATGCAGCTTCGATCTCTGCCCCCTGGCTTGATTGTCGCATGCACTCAAATGCTAATGATAAGGTCGTATCTTTTCAGAACATTTCGCTTCAACTTTTCAATCAATGTGTTCCTACTAAGACGGTAAGAGTCCAAGATAATTCGTGTCCTTGGTTTACTTCAGCTGTATTGTTCTCTTTTAAAAACAGAAATAAACTGCATAGCATATGGAAGCACAGACCAACAGCTGCTAACTGGAGAGCCTTCGCATCATCACGAAATCAAACAACATAGATCATCCCAGATAGCCATTCCAAATTTTAAAAAATCAAATTTTCGATTTTTTTTTAATGCCAATCGTTTGTGATTCGTTTGTGACTGTTTGTGACAGCAATAAAAAGTTTTGTGACTCGCTAGTTAAGTTATCAACAAATTAAAAAAATTTACCTACCACTACCAGTTAGCCATTCTTTTTTTGAAAATTGTAGTAGTATAAACTTTTTTATACTCAATCGATCAGAAATCGTTTGTGACTTCTGAATATTACAATAAAATCGTTTGTGACAACGTAATTTTCGAGAAAAATTAGAAAAACTGATTTAATTTCACCACATTGCAGCATGTTGCTCACCTCGAAGCATAAAAACTCACCTCAGCATCATGAATCAGGTACACGGTACACATACATCAGCACTAACCTTTGCAAAGCTCCGCCCATAACAATAAACAAAATGAAAGTGTGGTGAAATTAAATCAGTTTTTCTAATTTTTCTCGAAAACTACGTTGTCACAAACGATTTAATTGATATATTCAGAAGTCACAAACGATTTCTAATCGATTGAGTATAAAAAAGTTTATACTACTACAATTTTCAAAAAAAGAATGACTAACTGGTAGTGGTAGGTAAATTTTTTTAATTTGTTAATAACTTAATAACTAGCGAGTCACAAGACTTTGTATTGCTGTCACAAACGAATCACAAACGATTGGCATTAAAAAAAATTCGAAAATTTGATTTTTTTAAATTTGGAATGGCTATCTGGGATGATCTAAACAACATCCATAGTCCGAACATCCAAATCCAACTATTATGCATCCAAACTTAATACCTCCCTACCTTCCAAAAAACTATGGGGTAACCTAAGCAGGATTGGCGTTTGTAAAGAAAAAACCTCTCAATGTCTTCTTGATCCAGATGAACTCAATAATTTCTTCCTTGGTGACTCGTCTCCTCTTGGAGATGATTCTTTTCCAAATCAGGTGAACTCTACCTGCAGACTGGAAGATTTTGAAGTGGTCAATGAAGATGAAGTAAGGAAATGTGTTATGGCCATAAAGTCTGACTCAATTGGTGAAGATGGAGTACCCATTCGATTTGTTAAACTTATACTTCCACTTATCATCAGCCATCTCACTCACATACTAAATTGGTGTATAATCACTTCGACTTTCCCTCTTTCTTGGAAAATTGCCAGAGTTGTTCCCATTGCCAAAAAACAAGACCCTGCCACTCAATCCGATTTCAGACCAATTAGTATACTGCCATGCCTTTCAAAAGTCTTAGAGAAAATAAACGAGAAACAAATTTTAAGACATCTTTCTAGGTACAATCTGCTATTTGACAAGCAATCGCGCTTCAGAGCTAATCACAGCTGCTCCACTGCTATGGGTAATGTTCTTGAGGACATTCGAATTGAATATGATAAGGGCCATGTCAATCTTCTATGCTTACTCGACTTCTCTAAAGCTTTTGACAAAGTTAATCACAACATTCTGAAGTGGAAACTGCAAAATCTCTTTGGCTTCAGTGACCGGGCATGCAAACTGATAACAGACTATCTCTCTAACAGATTGCAAAGAGTTGTTTCTGATAGCAAAAGTTCTGCTGCTAGACCTGTAGTGCAAGGAGTCCCACAGGGATCGATTCTTGGGCCTATTCTGTTTTGCATGTTTATTAACGATCTGCCCTCTTCCTGTTTGCATGCTTCGGTGCACTTGTATGCTGACGATGTCCAACTTCATTTGGCCAGACCTTTCAAACAACTTGATGAACTCTGTCTCTCTTTCAATTAAGACCTTAGTCGAATTAATGATTGGTCTATTGCTAATGGCCTACTTCTGAATCCTGCTAAATCTCTAGTGAAAGTGATCCCAATTTCCAAGAAAAAGTTTGATCTCAATATCTTTCCTGACTTATGGCTGAGAGATAGTAAAATAAAAGCAGTTGATCACTGTACCAGCTTGGGGTTTGTAATTGATCGTCATCTATCAGGTTACAGACATACCAATGTTGTTATTGGTCGAATTTACGGATGCCTAAGAAAACTTTGGCCTTCTGCTTATTTTACCCCTTTGGATACCCGACGCAAACTGGTACTTTCCTTAATTCTACCATTAATATCTTATTCTGAAGTTGTGTAGTGTATTGTGACCTCGATGCTCTTTCAAGACATAAATTGCAGGTAGCTTTTAATGATGCCGTTCGCTATGTTTTTGGGTTGCGTAGACAAGACCACATTTCTGATTTTGTCAGGAATTTACTGGGTTGTACATTACAACAATACATCGATGCAAGGAATTGTATATTTTTACATAAATTAATAAATTTTGGGGCCCCATCATATTTGTTTAACAGACTATCATTCAATCGTTCCGCAAGAAATATAAATATAATTCCACATCTTCGCAATTATTTGAATTCATCCCGTTTATTTTTCATACATACTGTCAGTCTATGGAACTCACTCCCACCTTCAATCAAATTTATATCAAATCCCCAACAATTCAAATCTGCTATCTTTTCTTACTTTTCATCCTCCTAACACTCATTCATTCTTTAACACTTTGCCATATTCCCTTCGTCCACAAAGAATAGTTTCCTAAATTATTTGTAAACACTTGTTTCTTATTAAGGTTTTATGTAATCTCATTTTTCTTTTTTTTATATAAACAACTGTCAACTTCGTAGTACCCCGTGGCGTAGTGGTTAGTGTGTCGGACTGCTACGCCGAAGGTTCAGGGTTTGATCCCTGACGTTGCCACCTTAAGTTTTGTTGCCACCTTAAGTTTTTTTCCGGGGTACTGCCTCTTGCGAGGAAGTGACAAATCCTCCAAGAGTAATTAATGTCATGGAAAGTGCTTCTCTCTTAGCCGTTCGGATTCGGCGGTAAATTGTAGGTCCCTTCTATTCCTGCTGAATATCAACGCACACACAGGAATGGTTGAGAGTGTAAGTCACAGGCCCCGGCCCCGCTTGGAGCTGTTGTGCCAACAATTTATTTTATTTATTACTGTCAACTTTAATTTTTAATTTCAACATCTAAATGAATAATCTAAGTACTATAAAAGATGTAATCTTACTGTACGCACCTCTTTTTGTCAATAAACTTAAACTTAAACTTAAACTTAAACTTAAACTTAAACTTAAACTTAAACTTAAACTTAAACTTAAACTTAAACTTAAACTTAAACTTAAACTTAAACTTAAACTTTAACTTTAACTTTAACTTAAACTTAAACTTAAACTTAAACTTAAACTTAAACTTAAACTTAAACTTAAACTTAAACTTAAACTTAAACTTAAACTTAAACTTAAACTTAAACTTAAACTTAAACTTAAACTTAAACTTAAACTTAAACTTAAACTTAAACTTACTTAAACTTAAACTTAAACTTAAACTTAAACTTAAACTTAAACTTAAACTTAAACTTAAACTTAAACTTAAACTTAAACTTAAACTTAAACTTAAACTTAAACTTAAACTTAAACTTAAACTTAAACTTAAACTTAAACTTAAACTTAAACTTAAACTTAAACTTAAACTTAAACTTAAACTTAAACTTAAACTTAAACTTAAACTTAAACTTAAACTTAAACTTAAACTTAAACTTCCCAAGTAACATGGTTGGAGCTGCTAGTAATTAAAATGTTCCTAAACAGCTCTTAAAGTGGTAGATGCCAAGCTCATGCTCCATTTCAAAGATATTTGCAGCTCTGGGGTTTTTTGTTTTAAATCTGTCTCTATATTGCAGTATAAGAACAATTCTTAGCTCTATTACTTTAAAAAGCCTTTAGCTTTATAAAAATACTCTTTAACTTCGTTTATAATGGCTGTATTAGAGCTCAGCCGGTATTGTCTTCTTGTGCTTTAGATAAGCTTTTTAGAAGTACGAAGAGTCACTTTAGAGTTTGAATAGATCTGTTTATGGTTAAGACAATCACAAATCTCAATACAAAAATGTATTGCTATTATAAAACTGTTCTAAATTTTAAATAGAGCACTTTTGTGCTACCACTATGATAGAGGAAGAGAGAGAGAGAGAGCGAGAGAGATTATAGTAGTTAACTTGTAGTATGAAAATGTTTGTCAAACGAATGAGTCGCTTCGTTTACCAACTTTATTGTTTTTTTATTTGTTAAAATACGCCTTGTTCATAAAAAAAAGACTCACAAACAATATAACATATTGGGAAAGTGTTTGCAGGGAATAGCTAGACTGTAGACAAATAAAACTGAAAACAAAATTGATCAGTATGGAAGAAGTTAATGAACCTGCGGCACTTTCACAGAGCAAGAAAGAATAAGTTTTAATGGCTCTTTTAAGAAAATAAACTATAAAATGAATATTGAATATGTTCCGAGAACTAAATCGGAATGAATTATGTAAAAATTATGAAATTTTGCTAATAAATTATTGAAATTTTTTCTGAAGTGTTTTGATTTTTTTATGAAAAAAATAAAATACATAAATAATTTAATTTTCGTCTGATTGCTGTGCGTAAAGAGTTCACCTATTAAAGAGCTGATTTAAAGCACTATTATACATTTACTAGTTCTTAAAAAGTTCGATAAGTGTCTGTTTTTTTTATTCAAATCAACTGGCACAATCGAATCCCTATTTAGAGCTTGTTTAAAACTTAGTAAGAACATCAGCCTTTTCAAGAATGTGGCATACATACTGTTTTCTTGTGTTTGTGTTATGAGCTTCATTCGCGCTCCAAAAGAGTTCGTTGAGATAAGTACATTTGAAGATATTTTTTTCACCAGATAATTTGTGTAGGTAAACAGGGTGTCATATGAAAAATTATAAAAATGACAAAAAACATTTTTTTTTGCACTTAACACTACCAAAACTTTTCTAAGATATTAAAGTTAAAACCTCGACATTTTAAGGATTTTGGATTAAAATCTTTTTTTTTTAAACTAATTAATAAGATATTTGAAATTCCCTATAATAATAATTATTTTAACTATATGCCTGTAAGACTTAAGGTCTTTTGAATGCAAATGAGAAGGAATAGAAAGATAGGAAATAATTTTTGTTGGTACAACAGATTGAGTACTAGGTGGTATTTATCTCACGAAAATCCGACGGGTGGGGTCCAGTTGAAGCTAAGGAAATATTGTAAAATTGCCGCCCAAGCTGGGGCTCGAACCCACAACGGTAAATTAGTAAAGAAGCACTTGTTGTACCCAAACGTTCCAAAAAAAAAAAATTGGACTTCATATTCATTCATGTCACTTTTTGACTGTTAATGTCCTTCTTAGTTTTGTACTTGTCAGTAATGAATAGAAAGATTAAAAAATATTTTTGTTAAGTTCCACGAGACTAGGCTCAAAGTGAAGAATTTGAAAAGAAGTGACAGGAATTACCCCTATAGTACCACTATACTTTATTAGTAATCCTTCGCAGCCTAGGCGTACTCAGGTTATATACGTGTTTTCGCTCAAAATGTATGGACAAACTGTATATGAAAAGAAATTTTAACACCGCTAGAAAAATTAACAAATTAACAATTTGACCACAATGTTATAACTTATAAGCATATATGCATCCCATTTTATTACATATCCATATCCGTTTTCAGAAAAGTATGTCTTCATATTTGGACGAAAAATATTTTACAAACGCAAAACTTAAATGAAGTACATATATTAATATTTCAAACGCTTTGTTTACAGTATAGGACGCCCTGTATTTTTTAAATCTGTCATATCGACTTGACATTTAAATATAGGTTCTCTTAGCTCTAGTGCAACAATACTTGGGTCTCACGCCAATATAAGGGCTCGATAGAGTATGAAAAATTTGCTTCAAAAATGGTGACTATTAAAAAAAAAAACAATGCAAATAAGAAATATTTATACAAATTATTTTCTGAAAATCTCTATCTTCAAAATAAAACTTTACTAAACGTTCTTTACACTGAATAAAATATTTATTTTAGTCTTTTCGATGTGATTTGTTAAAAAAATTTGTTTTTTGAATAAATAAAACTAAAAAATTATGCTATTTGATAACTTAATATTGATTATTTTGCGGGCGCATTGTAGTTTTTCCAGGTAACGTGTTAACATTTGTGAAAAATATTAAATCGCACTAAGAATCCACTAGAAGTTGATCGTGGTTATTTATTTTTATTAATATCAAAATTGTTATCATATTCTTTTAGATATTACTGCAGGCATCTTTTTTTTTTTGTTCTTGCAATAATTATTGATGGTATGCGAACATAAAATTACAAACACAAATAAAATCTCGTTCAAATACAATATTGACAGACTTTTTTTTTACAAATACGTATTATATCTATAATATGTTACTAACACTTAAGCAAATCGTTTTTATATTTCGACTTCTTAGCGAAAAGCCTTATAATTGGCTTTTGATAATGTTTAATAGAGCTAAAAGTGCTCTAAATAAAAATGTAAATGTCATTTTGTTTCTATTGTAGAATATGCAGGCGTTCGAGCATCATGTTTGGAGCCCAAATCGTGCTTTCTTTTACTGAAAAAGAAGCTTTTAATTAGCAGTAAAGTGACAACAGCACTTACACTAATGCTATTGCCCACTAAAACCGCTATGTAAGAACTAAAATGGAGCTCATATTAGCTCCCAAAGTCGAAAAAAATGCTCTAAATAAGGCTAACTACAGCTTTATTGGCGCTTATAAGGCTAAGTGAATTTAATATAGCCAAATAATGTAGCTTTTTAAGCGCTGATAGAGCTAAGAACGAACTGGAATTGTTACTTGGGTTAAACTTAAACTTAAACTTAAACTTAAACTTAAACTTAAACTTAAACTTAAACTTAAACTTAAACTTAAACTTAAACTTAAACTTAAACTTAAACTTAAACTTAAACTTAAACTTAAACTTAAACTTAAACTTAAACTTAAACTTAAACTTAAACTTAAACTTAAACTTAAACTTAAACTTAAACTTAAACTTAAACTTAAACTTAAACTTAAACTTAAACTTAAACTTAAACTTAAACTTAAACTTAAACTTAAACTTAAACTTAAACTTAAACTTAAACTTAAACTTAAACTTAAACTTAAACTTAAACTTAAACTTAAACTTAAACTTAAACTTAAACTTAAACTTAAACTTAAACTTAAACTTAAACTTAAACTTAAACTTAAACTTAAACTTAAACTTAAACTTAAACTTAAACTTAAACTTAAACTTAAACTTAAACTTAAACTTAAACTTAAACTTAAACTTAAACTTAAACTTAAACTTAAACTTAAACTTAAACTTAAACTTAAACTTAAACTTAAACTTAAACTTAAACTTAAACTTAAACTTAAACTTAAACTTAAACTTAAACTTAAACTTAAACTTAAACTTAAACTTAAACTTAAACTTAAACTTAAACTTAAACTTAAACTTAAACTTAAACTTAAACTTAAACTTAAACTTAAACTTAAACTTAAACTTAAACTTAAACTTAAACTTAAACTTAAACTTAAACTTAAACTTAAACTTAAACTTAAACTTAAACTTAAACTTAAACTTAAACTTAAACTTAAACTTAAACTTAAACTTAAACTTAAACTTAAACTTAAACTTAAACTTAAACTTAAACTTAAACTTAAACTTAAACTTAAACTTAAACTTAAACTTAAACTTAAACTTAAACTTAAACTTAAACTTAAACTTAAACTTAAACTTAAACTTAAACTTAAACTTAAACTTAAACTTAAACTTAAACTTAAACTTAAACTTAAACTTAAACTTAAACTTAAACTTAAACTTAAACTTAAACTTAAACTTAAACTTAAACTTAAACTTAAACTTAAACTTAAACTTAAACTTAAACTTAAACTTAAACTTAAACTTAAACTTAAACTTAAACTTAAACTTAAACTTAAACTTAAACTTAAACTTAAACTTAAACTTAAACTTAAACTTAAACTTAAACTTAAACTTAAACTTAAACTTAAACTTAAACTTAAACTTAAACTTAAACTTAAACTTAAACTTAAACTTAAACTTAAACTTAAACTTAAACTTAAACTTAAACTTAAACTTAAACTTAAACTTAAACTTAAACTTAAACTTAAACTTAAACTTAAACTTAAACTTAAACTTAAACTTAAACTTAAACTTAAACTTAAACTTAAACTTAAACTTAAACTTAAACTTAAACTTAAACTTAAACTTAAACTTAAACTTAAACTTAAACTTAAACTTAAACTTAAACTTAAACTTAAACTTAAACTTAAACTTAAACTTAAACTTAAACTTAAACTTAAACTTAAACTTAAACTTAAACTTAAACTTAAACTTAAACTTAAACTTAAACTTAAACTTAAACTTAAACTTAAACTTAAACTTAAACTTAAACTTAAACTTAAACTTAAACTTAAACTTAAACTTAAACTTAAACTTAAACTTAAACTTAAACTTAAACTTAAACTTAAACTTAAACTTAAACTTAAACTTAAACTTAAACTTAAACTTAAACTTAAACTTAAACTTAAACTTAAACTTAAACTTAAACTTAAACTTAAACTTAAACTTAAACTTAAACTTAAACTTAAACTTAAACTTAAACTTAAACTTAAACTTAAACTTAAACTTAAACTTAAACTTAAACTTAAACTTAAACTTAAACTTAAACTTAAACTTAAACTTAAACTTAAACTTAAACTTAAACTTAAACTTAAACTTAAACTTAAACTTAAACTTAAACTTAAACTTAAACTTAAACTTAAACTTAAACTTAAACTTAAACTTAAACTTAAACTTAAACTTAAACTTAAACTTAAACTTAAACTTAAACTTAAACTTAAACTTAAACTTAAACTTAAACTTAAACTTAAACTTAAACTTAAACTTAAACTTAAACTTAAACTTAAACTTAAACTTAAACTTAAACTTAAACTTAAACTTAAACTTAAACTTAAACTTAAACTTAAACTTAAACTTAAACTTAAACTTAAACTTAAACTTAAACTTAAACTTAAACTTAAACTTAAACTTAAACTTAAACTTAAACTTAAACTTAAACTTAAACTTAAACTTAAACTTAAACTTAAACTTAAACTTAAACTTAAACTTAAACTTAAACTTAAACTTAAACTTAAACTTAAACTTAAACTTAAACTTAAACTTAAACTTAAACTTAAACTTAAACTTAAACTTAAACTTAAACTTAAACTTAAACTTAAACTTAAACTTAAACTTAAACTTAAACTTAAACTTAAACTTAAACTTAAACTTAAACTTAAACTTAAACTTAAACTTAAACTTAAACTTAAACTTAAACTTAAACTTAAACTTAAACTTAAACTTAAACTTAAACTTAAACTTAAACTTAAACTTAAACTTAAACTTAAACTTAAACTTAAACTTAAACTTAAACTTAAACTTAAACTTAAACTTAAACTTAAACTTAAACTTAAACTTAAACTTAAACTTAAACTTAAACTTAAACTTAAACTTAAACTTAAACTTAAACTTAAACTTAAACTTAAACTTAAACTTAAACTTAAACTTAAACTTAAACTTAAACTTAAACTTAAACTTAAACTTAAACTTAAACTTAAACTTAAACTTAAACTTAAACTTAAACTTAAACTTAAACTTAAACTTAAACTTAAACTTAAACTTAAACTTAAACTTAAACTTAAACTTAAACTTAAACTTAAACTTAAACTTAAACTTAAACTTAAACTTAAACTTAAACTTAAACTTAAACTTAAACTTAAACTTAAACTTAAACTTAAACTTAAACTTAAACTTAAACTTAAACTTAAACTTAAACTTAAACTTAAACTTAAACTTAAACTTAAACTTAAACTTAAACTTAAACTTAAACTTAAACTTAAACTTAAACTTAAACTTAAACTTAAACTTAAACTTAAACTTAAACTTAAACTTAAACTTAAACTTAAACTTAAACTTAAACTTAAACTTAAACTTAAACTTAAACTTAAACTTAAACTTAAACTTAAACTTAAACTTAAACTTAAACTTAAACTTAAACTTAAACTTAAACTTAAACTTAAACTTAAACTTAAACTTAAACTTAAACTTAAACTTAAACTTAAACTTAAACTTAAACTTAAACTTAAACTTAAACTTAAACTTAAACTTAAACTTAAACTTAAACTTAAACTTAAACTTAAACTTAAACTTAAACTTAAACTTAAACTTAAACTTAAACTTAAACTTAAACTTAAACTTAAACTTAAACTTAAACTTAAACTTAAACTTAAACTTAAACTTAAACTTAAACTTAAACTTAAACTTAAACTTAAACTTAAACTTAAACTTAAACTTAAACTTAAACTTAAACTTAAACTTAAACTTAAACTTAAACTTAAACTTAAACTTAAACTTAAACTTAAACTTAAACTTAAACTTAAACTTAAACTTAAACTTAAACTTAAACTTAAACTTAAACTTAAACTTAAACTTAAACTTAAACTTAAACTTAAACTTAAACTTAAACTTAAACTTAAACTTAAACTTAAACTTAAACTTAAACTTAAACTTAAACTTAAACTTAAACTTAAACTTAAACTTAAACTTAAACTTAAACTTAAACTTAAACTTAAACTTAAACTTAAACTTAAACTTAAACTTAAACTTAAACTTAAACTTAAACTTAAACTTAAACTTAAACTTAAACTTAAACTTAAACTTAAACTTAAACTTAAACTTAAACTTAAACTTAAACTTAAACTTAAACTTAAACTTAAACTTAAACTTAAACTTAAACTTAAACTTAAACTTAAACTTAAACTTAAACTTAAACTTAAACTTAAACTTAAACTTAAACTTAAACTTAAACTTAAACTTAAACTTAAACTTAAACTTAAACTTAAACTTAAACTTAAACTTAAACTTAAACTTAAACTTAAACTTAAACTTAAACTTAAACTTAAACTTAAACTTAAACTTAAACTTAAACTTAAACTTAAACTTAAACTTAAACTTAAACTTAAACTTAAACTTAAACTTAAACTTAAACTTAAACTTAAACTTAAACTTAAACTTAAACTTAAACTTAAACCTTTCTAAATGGTAGCTCCCTTACAACGAGCCGTTCAGTTTTAGCCAACTTTTTTAGGTTTTTTCTAATTTGCTCGAAAATGGCTCTAACGATTTTGATTAAATTTGGTGTATTATATTCTTTTAGTGTTCTTAAGAGAACTGCGTTTTTTGTTTTTGGCAAAAAATGCTAATAACGGAGATCTGATCTTAACATCTTTTTTTCAAATGGCCATAAGTTGTCAACGGTTGTATCGAATTTAAACAAACTTTGTTTGGTATAGTTCCTTACAGCTTCCTATCAGATGGCATTGATTTTCAGTTTCTCTTTTTTAAATGGTGGCTCCAATACAAAGAGCCACTAGATTTTTGCCAATTTTTTCATTTTTTCTAGTTCACTCAAAAAAGGCTCCCCCGATTTTTATGAAACTTTGTATGTAACATATATAGAATACTTCAAACAAAACTGCATTTTTAGTTTTTGGCTATACATGATAATAGTGGAAATTGCTTTTAACAGTATTATTAATTTGGCCATAAGTGGACATTTGTATCATTTACAACACCCAAAAGATAACGTCTTGATTTTAAATATTAAAGGTTTCTTAACGTTAGCTCCCGTATATCGGTTTTTCCAGTTTTAGTCAAATTTTGTTAGGGTTTACCAAATTTTTCAAAAATGAGTTGTTCTCATTGATCGAAAAGTTTGTTTTCATCGTACTATTGCACCCACAGAGCAAGTACGTGCGACCCAGTCGTGCATTTTATTTTCAACGATATCGATGCGACAAAGAAACAGCAACATTATCATAAATCTGCTCATTTCTATAATTGCAAGAAAAAAAACTGGCATAACAGCTTCCACACTTTGTTAAATTCCCATTCACAAGTCAAGAACTTAATTTTGAAGTCGTTTTCTTATCATCTATTATATTTTGATGTCTTCTTTCCTGATTCATCTAAAATTAAATGAACGATTTTTTATTTATTTTTTGTCAGGCACGGGTGACAACGACCATAGGCCCAGAGCCCAGACAAACACAAGAAAAACCACTCCGTGGTTTATTGTTGTACGGTCCTCCATCTTACCACTAACCACGCGCAGTGATGCTTGATTCCGCTGATCGATCGGGAAGCGATTCTTTATCAATGTCATAATTTGAAGTATATTTGTAGTAGATTTTTTCATAAAACTATTACTAGCTAAACACAGCTAGAAAATTGCTTATGAATAGCAGCTGTGTTTATCTTAAGCCGTCAGCTTGACCTGTAGGTTCGTAAAACACAACTTTAGTAAGCATCTATGAATAGGGCCCATTGTATCGACACTAAAATCAAGGAAGTAACATCGACTTCACAGCTTTTAGTACATTTATTTAAAAAAGCTTCCTAAAGAAGGAATTGAGTTTACCTTTTCTGATAAATGCATGCCTAAAAATTCAATATTTTAAAGTGAAATGGAAACACGCCAAAGTAATACCAATTCCGAAACCTGGTAAACTTTAAAATCTCCCAACTAACTATCGACCGATCAGCTTACTACGTTGTCGTAGTAAATTATTGGAAAAGGTATTGAAACATAAAGTTTTGCAAATTGTAGATACATTTAATATTTTTAACGAACAATTTGGATTTAGAACGTTTCACAGCACTTCTCAACAAGTTTTTAAGGTATGCGATCATGTAAGGAAAAATCGTTCCCTGGGTAAAACGACTGGCCTTATCTTACTTGATATAAGAAGATGCTCCAAATGTCATCTTATTGCAAGTATCCAAAAACAAATTACTTTAAGCGATGCTTAACCTTTCTCGCTACCATTCTACCACTGATCTGCACGTCAGAGCTAATGTTGAAATGATTTCTACGAGAATCGGAAAACTCAACGATTCCTTTTTACATAAGTCTCGAATTTCTGACAGTCCATTGATCAACCAAATTTCTGAGGTAAAGCTAATTAGTTCCTATATCTCCTTTTTTTTGTCTTACGTTGTATTTAATTAATTATTTATTTATCTGTTTATTCATTCATTTATTTATTTATTTTTATTTACTTTGTATTTATTTATTTATTTATATAGTTATTTATTGAATTATTTATTTGTTTATTTATTCACTTATTTATTTATTTATCATTTTTTGTTTATTTATATAAATTTATTGAAAACTTTAATTTCTTTGCTTATGTTTAATTATATACGTGCAACTGTGTTTGTCATGTTTGTAATTTAGTATTAAATTTTTTGCCACCAATTTGTGTTATCCTTTGTGTTTCTATTCATCATACACAAATGTTTGTTGCTTATTCATTCTGTCAATAGCTATTATTTATTTATTAATGTTATTTTTCTTATAATGTTAATTATTCCTCTATTGTATACTACGTATCTTATTAAATAAATGTTATTTATTGCACCATAACTTAAGTTCCGAAATGTTTTATTTGTATTCTTTTTTTTCGTCACAATGCACCTGATGACTTTTATTATTTACATTAAAGGTTTTTGTTTGTATTTTCCTTTAATTAATTACTGTTAAATTACTTAGCTCAATAAAAATTTTCAAACCTATTCAGTAGAAATATATAACTTACTAACTTACTTAAGGTGGCGCAGACAGTCCTTTGTGTACCACGGCCTCAACCAACAATCCTCGCTAGCTAGGCCGGTCCCTAGCCAGTGGTCTCCAGTTGCGCACACGAAGTTGGTTGAGGTCGTTTACCACTTGATCACGCCACCTTAGATGGGGTCTTCCAGAACTGCGTTGGCCCTCCGGGTTGGAATTGAAGACTCGTCGGGCAGGAGCGTTTTCGTCCATACGCTCCACATGACCCAACCATCTAAGCCGCTGAATTTTCAGCTTCTTAACCAAGCCAATGTCGCTGTATAGCCCGTACAGTTCGTCATTGAATCTTCTCCTCCATACTCCATTGATACATACAGGCCCGAATATCACCCGAAGAATCTTTCTCTCAAAGCACCACAGCCTGTATTCATCCAATCGTGTCAGTGTCCACGCTTCTGCAACATACAGCAGGACTGGGATGATAAGGGTCTTGTATAGTGTCTCCTTGGTCCTTTGAGAGAGGGCTTTACTACTAAGATGCCTTCTTAGCCCGAAGAAACAGCGATTGGCAAGAGTGATTCTTCGACTGATCTCTTCACTGATGTTGTTCTGAGAGGTTATAGTGTAACCCAAATAGACAAAGTCCTTGACAACCTCAAAGTTATATGTGTCCATAGTGACGTTTTGTCTTCATAGTCATCCTGCACGATCTAACGAGTTTAGCAGGGATGTCAAGAATTGACATGGCTCTGTATAGCTCGTTCCTGTTCACGCTGTCATAGGCAACTTTAAAGTCAATAAAGAGGTGGTGAGTCTGGAATTCTTGGGTCTTTTCCAAAATCTGCCGTGTGAAAATTTGGTCGTCGGTTGACTTACCGGGCCTGAAACCACACTGATAGGGGCCAATCAGTTCACGTGCGAAAGGGTTCAGACGTTCACACAGAATGGCCGACAAGATTTTATAGGTGACATTTAGGACACTTATACCTCTGTAGTTGGCGCAGCTTAGAGTATCTTCTTTCTTGTGGGTAGGGCACAAAATGCTGAGGTTCCGTTCGGCAGGCATACTTTCATCCAACCAGATTGTACAGATGAGTTGGTGTATGCTCCTCACCAAGTCATCTCCCACTGCTTTTGAAGAGTTCAGCCGTAAGGCCATCCGCTCCAGCAGCCTTGTTGGACTTTAGTTTTAATATTGCTACCCGAACTTCTTGGTCGGGTGGACGGAAATTTTGTTCATCATCATCCAAATCGAATGGATCATTCTGCCTGATATCGACTAATTGGTTGTCTTCGCAGTTTAACAGTCTGCAGAAAAGTTCTTTCCAAATTCTCAGCACCGACTGTGTATCTACTACGACATTCAACATTGCTTCTGCCGTAGCACCCCTCAATAGATTCAACCATTCGTTTTTCCAGTTCACTCTTTTTTCTTCTGGAAAGCCGATGTTCCTCCTTCCTCTTTTTTGCTGGTATGACGCACGGGAAGCGCTCTTGGCAGCTCCGTTTCTGGCATTTAGAACTTCATGATAGGCTTCGTCATTGGCCAAGTGTGCGAGCCTGCACTCATCATCGAACCAGGTGCTTCGTTGTGTTCGCCTAATGAAACCCAAAACATCCGTAGCTGCGGTTTTGGTGGCCATTTTGCATCATAGTTGTGGCGGTCTCTTGCGATTGTAACTTCGCAACATCAAACTTTCTCACAGTGGATGTTCGATTCTGCGGTCTGGTGGAGATCCGCATTCGCACTTAAGCTACAACAAGGTAGTGGTCCGAGTCTATGTTGGCCCCCATGACACTGGAGGCATGTCTGCTATCAATCGCAATGTGATCAATTTGTTTGACGGTATTTTGATCAGGAGACCGCCAGGTCCCTTTGTGCATATTGAGGTGTGGCAAGTATGTGCTAGCTAGGATGACACTTCGCCCGCAGCAAAGTCGATTAGCCTGTGTCCGTTACCGGAAGTGCTGTCGAGCCAAAGTTACCCTCCTTTCCGATTTTGGCGTTGAAGTCACCAAGTATAAACTTAGTGTCGTACTTCGGGCATTCATCATACGTCTTCTCGAGAAGATCGTAGAATTCTGCTTTGGTCGTGTCATCTTTTTCCTCCGTGAGGGCGTGGACGCAGATCAGCGAGATGTTGCTGAATTTGGATTAAATGCGGATTGTGACAATGCGTTCGCTTATGCCACGGAACCCCAAGACTTCTTGCCTAAGCCTTCCCCTTATCACAAATCCGCATCCAAATATCAGCTGTTTTCTTGTCCTGTAGCACTTGCCGTAGTAGATGTCACAGTTTTTCATCCTCCTTGTGCTTTCACTATCCCATCGCACTTCTTGGATGGCTGTGATATCGGCTTTGACACCATCAAGGGCCTCCACTAATTGTTCGGCACGTGGCCTGTTAAGGGTCCGGACATTCCACGTACAGAACCGAAATTCGTTGTCCTTGTTTCGTTTGCTACGGTCGTCATCAGTAGGGTCATCCATATCCGAGGCAGTTGGTTGTTTCGGAACAAGAGGTTTTTTACGTGGTAGGGAAGTTACCCCGACGCACAACCCCCAACCTGGGGGACCAAGCCCTATGCTGCTCTCCTCTGACAAAAGGAGCTGGAGAAATCCAGAGCCAGTAACCCACTACGGGGATGTGAGAGCTACCGTTTGTCCTATATGGGCTCATCCGCCACCTTCTCTATTTCACAACCCTGACTAATAGTAGTGAAGGGACCCAAAGACCTGAGCTCCGAATATGTCAAAGTAGCTCAATAGCGTGCCTACCATATTGTCTGTAAGCGTCACCGTTGGTTCACTTAATTGGAAGCTCATTTGCCGCTCGCTTGCTTTCTGAGGGGTTCGTACAGAATAAACTGCTACCCAACAAGAGAAACAGAGGAGCTTTATGGCAGGGTAATTATAGTGTTGCTATTTTTCTGTGATGGACAAGACCAGTAACCGATGGCTACCACTAGGAGGTAAAATAAGCACAATTGATGCATATGAGACAGTTGCAACGCTGGGCATCGCCAGGTTGATACCAATCAGGGTCTACCCTATTCATACAGCACCCAGCCATCATATAGCACCCAGCCATCAGAAAGATATAACGTATACCTAAAATATCAAATCTCTGTATGTAAACTGTGCGGTAGCTTGCCATTTGTAAATCATATATCGAAATAAAAAATCTATCTATCTAGTGAAAATATGGCGAAACAATTCAATTAAAAAAAAACATAAAAAGTAAGTTTTCCCCAAATTTCATTAAAAAACATAAGCGAGAGCTACAGTACACTTGCAACGAACTGTTGGATACCCTATTCCCCAAATTTTTGTATATGTATATGCATATGCGTTCGCCTCCTTCGCAGCCAGCCGCTGTTCCAGTATCAGAAACAAAATTCTTCTTTTGCAGGCAGGCAAAAAAAATAGACATTTTATTGCCAGGGTAATCACTATATGACCTCATCATTCAATTTTAAGCTTGCAGATCGATTTGAACAAAACAAGACAAAACTAAACATAAGCGAGAGCTACATTACGTTTGCAACGAACTGTTGGATACCCTATTCCCCATATTTTTGTGTGTGTATGCGTCTGCCTCCCGCAAACAGCCGATGTTTCAGAAACAAAATTCTTCTTAAGCAGACAGAACATAATTCAATAACATTAATTTTGTGCGGTGTGATGTTCAATTAATGCTGGCGCAATAAAAAAGGCGTGCGCCACGCCCAAAGTTAAAACGTTTTATTGCCAAGGCAATTGTTATGAGCTCAGTGACATTCAATTTTATTTTTGCAGATCGATTTGAACAAAACAAGATAAAACTTAAATTTTTAAACATTAGATTTGGAATGGAAATAGCGATTATGGTTGTTTCTAACAATTCTTGGACCACACTCTGCTACGTAACCAAGGAATATAAATCCAAGTGTTCATCTGTTTACTTCAAAACTGCGACTGATGGTTAAAAAACGTTAAAAAAAGAATGCATTATACAACTTTTGACGGAAACGCCCCTTAAAAGTGGGCGCGTCTTAAAATTTTTAAGCACTAACTGAGCTTTGGTCAGTATTTAGGCATATGTGTAAAACTTCAGCTGAATCGAGTAGTTTTAAAACAATCTTACCTGAACAAAGGTATTTTATCAAAATCACGCCTCTAAAAGTGGGCGTATTGAAAATGTACACAAGAAAATGTAGAGATATATTTCTCAAATAACGAACGGAAGGAAAAAGGTTTAAATTAAATATTGGAAGTGCCTTCAATTTTTAAGACTACGTTTTCCGTTCTTTCATGAAAAGTGGGGGGTAGGCCACGCCCAAAATTCAAAAATTTCTTTTCATACACAATCTTTTTAGTTTCTATTAAGAGACCCAAAATTTTGGCTTGCGGATTCATTATAAATACCGTTTAATTACAAAAACAATTTTTGTAGTTTCTAATGAAAAGTGGGCGTCAACCACGCCCAAAATCAATTTTTTTGATTTCATACACAAGATGTTTATGTGCAAGTAATACTCACAAAATTTAATGTTTTTCGCTTTAATATAACAATTGTTATTTTATAAAAACAATATTGATGGTTTCGTTAGAAAAATGGGCGTCAGCCACGCCCAAACTGGAATATTTTTATTTGATTGGAAGAAGGTTTACCTAAAGCTTACGTGTGCAAATTTTTAGCGTTATGCTTCTATCATAACTGTACAAAAAACATAATTTAATTTTATTAAATTGAGGTTGTTCATCAAAAATGGCGATTGTGGGCGTGTTTGTGGGCGGATTTTACCGGTTCAAGAACTTAGCCTTACTCTTGAACCAAAGATTATATATACCAAATTTCAGCTTTCTAGCTCAAAAATTGCGACCTCTAGAGAGTATACATACGGACGGACGGACGGACGGACGGACGGACGGACGGACATGGCTAAATCGACTAGGCTTTTGATTCTGAGTCAGAATATATATACTTTTCTATACCTAACGGTATTATTTCTCTATGTTACAAACTCCACACCAAATACAATATACCCATTCTATGGAATAGGGTATAAAAATTTTAGAAATTAGATTTTGATAGGAAATAGCGATTATGTGTGTTTTTAACAATTCTTGAACTACACTCTGCTACGTAAACAAGGTATACAAACCGAAGTGTTCATCTTCTTACTTCAAAACTGCGACCGATAGTTAAAAACATTAAAAAATTAATGCATATTACGACTTTTGACGGAAACGCGCCTTACAAGTGGGCATGCCGTAAAAATATTTAAGACAAATTTAAAGCACTACTAACTAAACTTTGATCATTAGTCAGTATTTAGGCATACGTGTAAAACTACAGCTGAATCGAGTAGTTTTTAAACGATCTTACCTGAACAAAGGTATTTTATCTAAATCACGCCTTTAAAAGTGGGCGTATTGACAAAATTTACACAAGAAAATGTAGAAATATTTTTCATATAACGAACGGAAGGGAAAAATGTTTTAATTGGATATTTGTAGTACCTCATATTTTTAAAACAACATTTTTCCTTCTTTCATGAAAAGTGGGCGTAAGCCACGACCGAAATTCAAATTTTTTTTTTCATACACAGTTCTTAGTTTCTACTAAGAGACGCAAGATGCTTGCGGATTCATTATAATTACCGTTTATTTGGAAAAACAATTTTTTTATGTTTTTGGTGAAAAGTGGGCGTCAGCCACGCCCAAAATCAATTTTTTTGATTTCATATACAAGATGTTTATGTGCAAGTAATATCCACAAAATTTAATGTTTTCCGCATTAATATAACAATTGTTATTTTATAAAAACAATATTGATGGTTTTGTATGCAAAGTGGGCATAAGCCACGAACACAATTCAAAAATTTCTTTTCATAAACAAAGTTTTTAGTTTTTACTAAGAGACGCAAGATGCTTGCGGATTTATTATAAATAGGTACCGTTTATTTGCAAAAACAATTTTTTTATGTTTTCAGTGAAAAGTGGGCGTCAGCCACACCCAAAATCAAATTTTTTGATTTCATACACAAGATGTTAATGCGCAAGTAATACCCACAAAATTTTATATTTTTCGCTTTAATATAACAGTTACTATTTTATAAAAACAATATTGATAGTTTTGTATGAAAAATGGGCGTCAGCCACGCCCAAACTGATTTTTTTTTATTTAGTTGGAAGTAGGTTTACCTGAAGCTTGCGCGTGCAAAATTTTAGCGTTATGCTTTTATCATAACTGTACAAAAAACATAATTTAATTTTACCAAATTGAGGTTGTTCAACAAAAATGGCGATTGAGGGCGTGTTTGTGGGCGGATTTTACCGGTTCAAGAACTTAGCTTTACTCTTGAACCAAAGATTATATATACCAAATTTCAGCTTTCTAGCTCAAAAATTGCGACCTCTAGAGAGTATACATACGGACGGACGGACGGACGGACGGACATGGCTTAATCGACTAGGCTTTTGATTCTGAGCCAGAATATATATACTTTTCTATACCTAACGGTATTATTTCTCTATGTTACAAACCCCACACCAAATACAATATACCCATTCTATGGAATAGGGTATACAAATTGGTTGTTTGAATTTTTCACATACAATTTGAGGTTATGTGAAAAAGTGTCAGTACAAAAGTTATAGAGCACACGAATATGAAAGACTTGAAAAGAACATTTTTAAAGACCTTATAGAAGCTTTTTTAAGAAACGTTAGAATAAGCTTGTGTAATTTTGGCTCATACACGCTCTATAAAAGCTATTAGCTACCAAATTTTAAAAATTCCACGTCCATTTAACAATTTATTAAAAAAAAAAAAATCAGCAAAGAGGGCACGCCTTCAAGAACAACTAGCTGTAATCAATTAACAATCAGATTATTAGCGTTTTTTGAGATTCTGAAGTAAAAAAACGACTTAATTTTATTCTCGCACTCTCGCGATTGTTAACCGATGAGGTAATGTAAATTGGAATGAAATGAAATAGCTTAAAATATTACGTAATTATTAAAAAAAAAATTCGCACTCGAGTTTTTGTTGTTGTTTTTTTTTGCATTTTCTGAGGAAATTTACAATTGTAACGCATATTTTTTTCACCAATAGAAAGTAGAGATTTCAAGTAACAAAAAGCTCACGGAATTAGGGTCCTTTTTCGATATTTAGTCAAAATAAGTCAAGTTATGCATTCGTCGAAAAAAAAGTTTTGAGATAACAATCAAACATGACAATACTAAGAATTCTGTCCGTCTGTATGTCTGTCTGTCTGTCTGTCTGTGTGTATAGAGACCTACAGTCCAAACGGGTGGGCCGAATTGCTTCAAACTTGGTATATAGAATTTTTTAGGTATTGTACAGAGGGAAAATTGAAATTTTTTTTTTACTCAAAAAATAACGGTACCTGTCATATAGCCGTTACGTTAAAGCTTATTTTTCTCAAAAACAGCTCTAACGATTTCGATTTAAAAAATTCGGTGTTGCTTTTTAGGTACGACCAATCATGTGGTTTAAAAAAAAGTTTTAAAATTTTTTTAAAATTTTTTTTTAAAAAATGGCTAAGAACGGTACTTTCCATAGTACCGTTTTTTTTGCTTTCGACTATCTCGAAAACGACTCAACCGATTCTTTCGAAATCTCAGACATATATAGTTGTAGGTAGCTCAATTTGTAATGCATACCAATATTTTTGAAAAATATTTTTTTGTATTTTTAAAATCATTTAAAAAAAATTTTAATTAATATTTTGAAAACTGCTTTTTAATTTTTTTTTTCTAAAAATTATAAATAAATGTATTTGCTTAATACCTATGAAATGGAGTATTTGAATTTTTTTTTAAATTTTTTTTCAAAAAAAACTTTTTATCTCAAAAACCGGTCCACTGATTTTTATAAATTTATTCTCATAAATTCAAATTTATTCAAGAAATAAAATGGCGTACTTTTTTTCGGCTCAAATTAGTTAAAGTATTTATTTAAGAATTTTGAAAAATTTATTTTTATCAAAATCTCAAGCCCCTAGACCACTTTTACACATTAGAGCAAGTTCGTGCGACGCAGTCGTGCATTTTATTTTTCTTGTAAAAGATAAAATTGGAAATCGAAACATTTGGTAATTTAAATTTTTCACATACATTTTGAGGTTATGTGAAAATAAGTCAATTCAATATTTGTTTAGCCTTTTATTACCTACAACTTTGTCATATTACTTTTCTACATTGGGCTTTTATTTTTGCCGGAAATCGATATAAACCTTTTTTTTACCCCCTTTTACACTTCCCGACTTCAGATCGCCCAAAATTTATTTTTCCTTTAACTTTTATTATATGCATCTACATCTTTTCCAGTGTTCGCTTTTTTACCATTTTCAAAGGCCTCATCACTGGTATATTGACCATTTGCAGACATAATTTGCCTTTTCGTTTGTGAATTTGATGATCTCATCCCCTATATAATAATAGCCGGTTGTATGCAATGTTTTTTCGAATCGAATCGAATCAAATGGTGCTATGTTTTTATTTTCAGAGACCCCTAGTGGGTAGTAGCTTTGTTTTTGCTATGTTTCATAAATGCACATCTATGCACATAGAAAAAGCGCGACATCTGCCGTATAGTAGCTAGGCTAAAGTTTACAACTACAATTATGTCCATAATAATGCCGTATCATACGCACATAAAAAAAGTGACATCTGCCGGATGGTAGCTATATTTTCCTGATGTGCGTATGAAAGATAATGGATTTGTTCAACACGGCAGCAATACTTTTCTGTCTTTTCATAAGAGTGTAAAATTATAGTTTTTATTGGAAAACCAAGCAAATTGCAATTTAATTGTTCATGCTGTTTTAGATAATTTGATTTTCGTATTTGTTTTTGTTTGAATAATCAACGTTTTTTATTAGGCAGTAGCGGTACCCCGCGCGCGTTACTACGCCCAAAAAGCACTTATTTATAATGTAACAAAATTTATTTATTTATTTATTTCATCGCAATGCTAGCGGATAAACAATATTTTTGGTTAAAGCCTTCATTTGTTTGTCTTCGACCCGATCGTCCCTTCCGGAATTTTTGCTGATGTTTCAAATCGCTAAAAAATTTATGAAAATTATCAAAAAAAAAAAAATGAACAAAAATATGTTAAAAGCCTGCATTTTATTTTTTCCACCCGATCGGCCACTGCGGAGTTTTCGCTGATGTTTCAAACCTTAAAAAAAACTCAAAAAAAAAAAAAAACCAAAATTGCATTTTATTTTTGTCTTCCATCCGATCGGAACCAAACATTCACTGGAACCATTCCTAGACTAAACAATATTTAGCCTGCAAAATTCATAAAATTCCGTTCCGCTCCGTTTCCAGTTTTCTATATATATATATATATACCTATGTAGATTACCTAATTAATTAATTAACTAAAAAGATGAATTGTGTTTTAGCAAAAATATAGTTTATAAGTAAATATTCAGCTGATTGCACATAATTGTAGGCTTACACAAAGTCTTACACTTTCAGTGGCTACATAGATATACTAAGGGCCAGTTACAGAATACAGTCGTAGTTTATCCTCGGATCAAAATTTAAAAACGATTTACCTAGGTTCGTGTTTGGATAATTAATGTTAAGACGGTGGTTCAAGTGTGGTTTAAGAGTTAACCCATCGATTTCGGTGGATTAAATAAAGTTGACCAACTAATTAAGAAGTTAAAAACGAGATTCAGTGCTGAACCGCTATAATTGTACAACTGGTATTAAATCATCTTCGAGATAGATAACTCATTTAGTAGGATTGGCTTAAGGTGTTTTTAGTGGAGTTAAAATCTCAAACTACTATTGTAGAAATTGGAGGACTGCATAGTGTCTTTGAGATTTTCGCTTTAAAAAAAATCTGTTTCTCAGGGGGAGTTGATGTGATTTCATCTATTTTTTTAAGAAAAGTCAATGGTTACCATCCTTTTTACTGTCCGACACCTTTCAGGGCAAACTATGTGAACCTTAATAAAAGTAGACGCCATAAATCACCGTCGTTTTCGACGGGTTTTCAGCTAGTTTTAATATAGTTTCGAGGAGAAATGCATGCTACAAATTAGCAACAGGCCGAATATAGTTCATTGAGAATTTGAAGCCACAAAGTATTTTGATAACCTCATATACTTTCTCTTCTAGTTAAATCTCAACTTTACTGTTTTGAACGAGGTTTGCAAGTCGCTAATACATTATTATGAAAAATTATAATTGAATAGTTAACATTGTGGGGTCCATACGGACCCCATCCCCAGTTGTACAGACTTTTCCCGTGATGTGAAGGAGGGTTACAATCTTATGTTGTTTTTATAATTTTTTATTGGCACTTCTCGAGCCGTCAATGGCATAGTTTTAAACTAAAATTTGTGAGAAAGTCTAACCCATCAAGAGCGTCAAATTTTCGAACTGTGATTCGAACGAATTTAAGGTTCAACACTATATTGTGATTTCATTTTGAAAAATAAATAAAATGCACGACTGGGTCGCACGTACTTGCTCTGTATGTGCAAAAGTACGATGAAAACAAAGAAACGTTAAGAAACCTTTAAATTTTTAAAATTTAGATGTCATCTTTTGGGTGCTATAAATGATATAAATGTCCGATTATGGCCAAATTAATAAAATTGTTAAAACAAATTTCCGTTATTATCATTTGTAGCCAAAAACTTAAATGCAGTTTTCTTCAAAACATTCTATGTATATTCAATACAAAGTTTAATAAAAATCGGTAGAGCCTTTTTTGAGTAAATTAGAAAATACTAAAAAAAATTGGCCAAAACCTAGTGGCTCTTTGTATGGGAGCCACCGTTTAAATAAGATAAACTGGAAAAAATGCGATGCCATCTGATAGAGAGTTGTAAGGAACTATACCAAACAAAGTTTGTTTGAATTCGATACAACCGTTGGCAACTTATGGAAATTTGAAAAAAAGACGTCAAGACCAGATTTCCGTTATTTGCATTTTTAGCCAAAAACTAAAAACGCAGTTCTCTTAAGAACACTAAATAAAGTGCACGACTGGGTCGTACGAACTTGCTCTAATGTGTTAAAATGGTCTTGGGTGCTTGAGATTTTGGGAAAAAAACGTTGAAAAAATTATATGAAATTTTATAAATCACTTAAAAATCAATACACAAAACGTTTTTTGGAGAAAATGAAGTAAGCCATCAGGTTTCTTTTATGTTTTTAAATTTTTCAGAAATTTTTTTTCAAAATCGTTGGACCAGTTTTTTCAAAAAACTGTTTTTTTTTAAAAACTTTTCGAAAATATATTCCAAATTTTTTTTGAGTATGCCAACTTCTAGTACTTTGTAGTTTTTATCAGAAAAATAAAATTAAAAAAATTTATATTATGCCGTTTTTGGAAAAAATAAAAATTAAAAAAAAATTTTGAAACTTTTTAAAAAAACTCAAAAAAACTTTTTTTGAAAAATTTAAGAATTTGTATTATTTCTTTTATAAAAGGGCTTCTACATTAAAAATTTCATCGAAATCCGTTAAGTGGCTTACGAGAAAATCGGATTTCAAAAAACCGGTCCTATGGGAGGTACCGTTATAAGACTTTTCCTTAAAAATCTATTCCAACCAAAACATAAAGTTTGCACAGAAAACACAATTCAGAAAGTTAAACAAAATCGTAGGAGCCGTTTTTGAGAAAAACTAATTTTTCACAAAAAATCGTATGGCAGGTACCGTTAGTTTTGGAGCTAGAATGCTAATTCCAAAAACCCCTCTGTAGGACGTCATAATAATATTATTTATTTATTTATTTATTTATTTATTTATTTATTTATTTATTGGGCTCATCCACATTAAGAAAATATAAAATCTTATAGATAGTGATGATTCATAATGAAATTCTGATTTGATTCAAGTAATTAGATTAAAGATAACAAGTAAAAAAAAAAAAATATAACAAATAAATGGAAATATTTAAATATTATAAGAAAATAATAAAATTATCAGAAAAATTTTAAAAATTAAAATCAAATTTTTAATTTTAAGGTTTTAATTTATAAAAATCTTGTAACATATTATTTAGTTTAAATAAAAAAGGTTTTAAGTTCCCGCCGAAAACTGTTTGTGCCACCAACCTCCCGAGCATACCTTGGAAGAGAATTCCACAGACGGACGGTGTTGATGAAAAATTGTCTCTCCGATGTTAAACACGAATAACGAGGTAAAATGAGTTGATGAGATCTTGTTGAGGTACTAAATCGCAATTTATTAAAAAGGTAGCTAGGCTGGTTAGTTTGAATAACATTAGATAGTAAGAGAAGAGATCTATAGCGAACCAGGTGATCAAAGGACATGTTATACAACAATCTGGAGAAATGAGAAATCCTGTCAAAACGTCTCACATTGAAAACATAACGTGATATGGTGTTGAAGGCTACGTTAAGTTTCCTCTTACTGGTAGAGTCGCAATTGCAGAAAATCTCACATCCATGATTAAGTTTGGAACGATTAATGTTTTAGCTAGCATCATACGTGTGCTTAAAGGAGTACAGTGCTGGGATACTCGGAGTTGGCGAATTGTATTATAAACTTTTCCAACAGTAGCGTTAATATGGTCATTCCATGTAAGCGTCCTATTGAAGATAATTCCTAGATTTCTTGTTTTTTCGATGAATTCGATTTTTTGGCCCCGAAGAACAATATCCGGAAAATAGGAAAGGTCATATTGTTTTTTGCTGATCACTAGACATTTAGTCTTTTTCGGATTGAGAAAGAGTCCATTTTTTTCAGACCAGGTACATATCGAATCTAGGTCTTTATTAATTTCATTAGCACAGTCTTCTATCATACCAAGAGGGCAGCTTCGATAAAGTTGTACGTCATCTGCATACATATGTATTGTGGACTTCACAACAGACGGTATCTCATTCACATACATGGAAAACAAAAGGGGCCCAAGAACAGAGCCTTGTGGAACACCTCTGCTATTAAAAAGAAAGCTTGAAGTTTCGTTTCCCATAGAGATTGATTGAGACCTTGAGCATAAATATGATAAAACAAGAGCAACTGCTGTACTGAAAAAACTGAAAAGCGTAGAAAGTTTATTACAAAGATTAATGTGGTCAACCGTATCGAAAGCTTTTGAGAAATCCAACAGTATCAAAAAAGTAACTTTGTCTTCATCTAGTGACTCTCGTATGTCCTCTACAACTTTGATGATGGCAGAAGTACAACTATGGTTTTTCCTAAATCCCGATTGCATAGAGGATAGAAAGTTATATGAATTCAAGTATTGGTTAATCTGGTTTTGAAGAATTTTTTCAAATACTTTAGATAAAAATGGTAATATGGAAATTGGCCTGAATTCATTGCTGGTTGGACTCTTTTGAATCGGTATGATTTTTGTTTTCTTCCACTGCAAAGGGTTTGTACTTGTGGTTAATATGAAGTTGAAAATGTGCAACAGGACTGGGAGGATAATTGGAAGAATAATTTTGATAAATTTCGGATGAATACCAATTAAAACTAACAGCATTCGATTTTATTGAAAGCATACAGTCAACTATGTCAACATTATCCACACAGGAGAACTCAAAACAACGTAAAATATTCCGCTCAGAAGAGTTAACGGGCATGATATTTAGGGGCGGAAAAGGTAAGCTAACAAAATTCCTGTTGAGTTCGTTAATGTCTATGTCTAGATTCTTGTTTTTATTTTGTTTGCTTTTTCCCACTCCTATTTCCCTAAAATCTTTCCACAGCTGACGGCCCTTTACTGATGTATTAATTTTGTTTGCATAGTAATGAATTTTGGCTGACTTTACTTTTCCAATCACTAAATTACGCAGGGAGCGGTAAAGCTCCAGATGTATGCTAAGTCTATAGCGCTTCCAGTTGTTATAAGCTCGGTTACGTTTCTGAATTGTTTGTCGGATTTCAGTTGTGAACCAGGGGCATGTCCTGTGCCTGATGCGCTTGACTTTGAGTGGAACATGGTTATTAAATAGAGTAATTATGTTGCTGTTGAGAAACTCGACTTTATCATGCACAGATTGCATGAAATATATCCTTTCCCACTGAGTATTACGAACATCATAGTTAAGTTGATGGTAATCAATATTAACAAAGTCTCGGTATTCATAAACATCATCAACTGGGTAGTTAACCGCGAAATCAAAAGTTAAATACAAAAGATCATGTTTCGAAAAAGCTGAGGCTGATATCTGGTTGTAAAAAAGAACGCACTTCATATCGCTCACAACGAAAACATCTAAGAGAGTACTTGTGTTTTCGGAAAAGTGTGTTGCATTTGTAGTGTTCACAGGGAACAAGTCGAGAGATCGCATATCATCTATTAAACTATGCTCGATCAGCAGGTTGCTATTTAAATCACCACCAATTATAATTTTATCATAATTTGTGGAGACAGACTCCAAAAGACTAAAAATTGGTGCAGGGTTAATAAACCTGCTAGGTCTATAGATAGATCCAATAAGAATTTTACCAGAGAAAGACTGTATTTCAACAAAAACATAGTCAATTTCGCTTCCATTTGTGGACCGACATTTAAATGAGCACTTGAAATTCTCTTTAACATATATTGCAGCACCACCACCAATCCTTCCAATTCTGTCTCCACGAAAAATATTGTACCCCCTAACCCTATAAACATCATCTTCAAATTTATTCGAAAACCACGACTCAGAAACACATATAACATCAACTGTACTTCCCTCAAAAAGAACCCCAAACTCGTCTAGTTTCGGCAGCAAGCTTTGTGCGTTTAAGTGACAAACTCGTAGACCATTTTTTTGTGCTCCCAAAATATTTATCATCAATCGCGAAATTCCACCGTCAATAGAATTCTCCTTAAAACCCATTTGCATGTTTGCTGTAAATAAGTAAAAACAGAGGGAAAGGCATGACACAGGAGGACAATGGCATCAACAGCGGCAGCATCAGCAGATGAAAATTAGGAAAACCTTGTTCATTCATTTCAACAGAGAAAAAAAAAATATATATACTAACAAAATAATAAAATATTAACAAAAATTAGAAATGTTGGCGTTTTTAAGGCTTTGAAACAAAGATAATTAATTGAAAATATAAAAAAAAAGGAAAGATAATGTTACATAAATTTAATAAAAACAAAAAATAAAACATTGATTAGATAAACAAACAAAAATAAATATTCAAAATAATTAAAAATAATTAAAAATAATAACAGTTTGGGAACAACTGAAGTATGATGAAAGTAATTATTTATTTAGCTGCAATCATGTTTGGAGGCTGGCAATGTCATTCAATTCACCAATGTTCTCAACCTTGGCTGCTGCATCATTTGAATGACGTTTTATAAATACCCATCCACGCATCGTTAACACGGAATGGAGTTGTTTTTGCTTCTTTAGTTGTAGTGCATTATGAAGTATGTTATTATTTCTTTTAGTCAAACATTCGCGTAAGTAAACCGTCGATTCAGAATTAAGTCCAAAGTCATTTAAGTTTAATTGTTTGTTATTTTGCTTGCGATAACGTGCGATAGAAGTGAGGAGAAAGTTTCTATCATATGCGGATTGAAATTTTAAAATGATTGCCGGATTGTCGGTGTTTCCCGAAGTGCGTGTACGAAAACAATCATTTAATTTTGGTGGTAAAATGTTTAATTGATGACACAAGTGATTCATATAATTTTTTAAGTTTTTATTTTCAATATATGGAATTCCAAAGAGGACAGCATCACGCGAAATGTTTTTATTTTCTTGATTCTCGTGTGTACATTTTAATCCCGCAAGTTCAGACTTAATACTCGAGAGCTCGGAATGGCTATTTGACAGATCAATGTTTACATTTGTAAGGGTTTTTAAGTAATACAATATCATTTTCCGACGCGGTTTGCTTACTTTCAAGTTGGACGATTTTAGTATTTATAGTAGCAATGGATTTGTGAAGCTCATCAAATTTAGAATCGATTTTACACGATAGTTCATTTTTGTTGTCTTCAATTTTTCTTGAAAGTAGTGAAATAATAAACTCACTCTGATTTTTAAGACTTTCGTCCATTTTGCCGAGTAAAGTGTTTTCGTCGACGGCTAACTTTTTTTTTAATTTGACAAGGAGATTCAAGTGATGTTCGAGGTGAGTTTATTGATTTTTGATTAACAAGTCTGGAGTTTGTTCTCCCCCGCTTATGATTGGACATATCAGAGGGATGTATAGGTTGTTGGTATGGTATGACTTAAAATTGAAATATTTGTATGATAATGACAAAGGAATTTTTTTTTTTTTTTTTTTTTTTTCCTTCTTTGCACTTGGTTAAACACAGAACTTTAAATTGCTTATTTCTTGAATTGTCTCACTTTTTAAGAAAATTTCGGAGTTATTTGATTAAATTGTTATTTGTTTTCAAGATGAGCACACAATTGATAGTTGAAGTTGCGTTAATTTAACTTGAGATTGATTGAAATCGCCAGCCGAAGAAAAAGCACGTCTAATCGATAGTTCGAATCATACCTTACTTACTATTATGTACCAAGTTTGAAGCAAATCGGTCCAGCCGTTTAAGCTGTAGTTAGCTATACAGACAGACAGACACACGGACAGACAGACCGACAGACTGACAGACAGACAGACAGACAGAATTGTCGGACCCACTTTTTTCGACTTCTCTATCATCGTAATGTCATGTTTGATTGTTAGAATTTTTTTTTTTACGAATGCATAACTTGCCTTATAGTACCTATAATCGCAAGTAAAAAATATTACACACATATTTTAAACAAAATCGTTAGAGCCATTTTTGAGCAAATTAGAAAAAACCAAAAAAAGTTGGCTAAAACTGAACGGCTTGTTGTATGGGAGCCACCATTTAGAAAGGCTTTACTGAAAAAATTGCAAAGCCATCCTATAGAACGCTATAAAAAACGATGCCAAACGAAGTTTGAGTCAGTTCTAATAAGCCGTTGCGAACTTATAGCCATTTTAAAAAAAGCCGTTTAAACCTGATTTTCGTTACGACCATTTGAGCCAAAAACGAAAAACACAGTTTTAATAGAAATGCTTAAAGTTAGCTAAATTTTGAGTTTAATCAAAATCGTTAGAGCCGTTTTCGAGAAAATCCGAAATGAAAAAAACCGTTACATGAAAGGTAGCAGTTTGAGCCGGGCTAAGACGAATTAAAAAAAACCTCGACAACCGTTTTTCTTCAAACTGCTATGTATGAAGTTTGAACAAAATCCGTCAAGCCGTTTAGGCTGTAGAATGACGTGAAAAAGCGCACATCCGCACAGACGCACAGACAGACCGACGGACGGTATGGCGAAAACCACTTTTTTGGGCTTCTCTATCATCGTAATGTCATGTTTGATTAAAACTTCGATTTTTTTTTCTGCACGAAACCAATACTTGCCCTATAGAGCAAGTAAAAATAACAAGTGATCATAATATTATTAGAAGAGAATTTATCTGCCTTAAGCATCTCATTGCCTTGAAGAAATTTGGAGCATGTCAAACTCATTCATTCGAACATTTTTAAACGTTCTAAATAGTCCGGTAAAAATAGAAATTTTTTCAAATTAAAAAAATTCCGACAGTGCTAAATTTTGATGGAGATTTGGGTACACCATAAGAAATAAAGTTTGATCCCATGTGTGCTAAAAAAGTTATTCGAGGTAAAAGTTCAAATTTGAGGTTATTGGATTCTTTTCGAACACAGTAAGAATTTATGAAATGTTGTTGTTATCATTTGTATGTAGTAATGTAGTTCTGGTAATTATTCAGATATATTAGAAGTAGAAGAAATAAACTGCATAAAGTTTAAGTTTTTTTGGGTTCATTATCAAGAGGTCACGTATGTTGTTAATTAGTCTGCTGTTGTGGTTTGCATTTGATATGGCACGGAAAACGGAATGGATGGCTGGGTGCTGTATGAATAGGGTAGAGCCTGATTGGTATCAACATGGCGATGCCCAGCGTTGCAACTGTCTCATACGCATCAATTGTGCTTATTTTATCTCCAAGTGGTAGCCATCGGGTACTGGTCTTGTCCAACTGGACTTGACTTGCTGAACTGATAAGCGCGAGTGTTGATCACAGAAAAATAGCAACACTATAATTGCCCTGCCATAAAGCTCCTCTGTTTCTCTTGTTGGGTAGCAGTTTATTCTGTACGAACCCCTCAGAAGGCAAGCGAGCGGCGGATGAGCTTCCAATTAAGTGAACCAACGGCGACGCTTACAGACAATATGGTAGGCACCCCATTGAGCTACTTCGACACATTCGGAGCTCAGGTCTTTTGGTCCTTTCACTACTATTAGTCAGGGTAGTGAAATAGAGAAGGTGGCGGATGAGCCCATATACGACCAACGGTAGCTCTCACATCCCCGTAGTGGGTTACTGACTCTGGATTTCTCCAGCTCCTTTTGTCCAAGGAGAGCAGCATAGGGCCTGGTCCCCCAGGTTGGGGGTTGTGCGTCGGGGTAACTTCCCTACCACGTAACCTCTTTGTTCCGAAACAACCAACTGCCTCGGATATGGATGACCCTACTGATGACGACCCTAGCAAACGAAACAAGGACAACGAATTTCGGTTCTGCACGTGGAATGTCCGGACCCTTAACAGGCCACGTGCCGCCGAACAATTAGTGGAGGCCCTAGATGGTGTCAAAGCCGACATCACAGCCATCCAAGAAGTGCGATGAAGGCACAAGGAGGATGAAAAACTGTGACATCTACTACGGCAAGTGCTACAGGACAAGAAAACAGCGGCTATTTGGATGCGGATTTGTGATAAGAGGAAGGCTTAGGCAAGAAGTCTTGGGGTTTCGTGGCATAAGCGAACGCATTGTCACAATCCGCATTAAATCCAAATTCAGCAACATCTCGCTGATCTGCGTCCACCCCCCCAACGGAGGAAAAAGATGACACGACCAAAGAAGAATTCTACGATCTTCTCGAGAAGACGTATGATGAATGCCCGAAGTTCGACACTAAGTTTATTCTTGGTGACTTCAACGCCAAAATCGGAAAGGAGGGTAACTTTGGTTCGACAGTCGGAAAGCATAGCCTGCACGACAACACTTCCGGTAACGGACACAGGCTAATCGACTTTGCTGCGGGGCGAAGTGTCATCTTAGCTAGCACATACTTCCCACACCTCAATATACACAAGGGGACCTGGTGGTCTCCTGATTAAAATACCGGCAACCAAATTGATCACATTGCGATTGATAGCAGACATGCGTCCAGTGTCATGGATGTCCGCACTTTCCGAGGGGCCAACATAGACTCGGACCACTACCTTGTTGTAGCTAAAATGCGAATGCGGATCCCCACCAGACCGCAGAATCGAACATCCACTGTGAGAAAGTTTGATGTTGCGAAGTTAACATCACAAGAGACCGCCACAACCTTTGCCAATCATGTCTCCTCTTATCTCTTGACAAGTCCGGCGCCTGCGCCAAACCCAGAGGCCCAGTGGCAACATTGCAAAATGGCCATCAAAACCGCTGCCACGGATGTTTTGGGTTTCATTAGGCGACCACAACGAAACACCTGGTTTGATGATGAGTGCAGGCTCGCATACTTGGTCAAAGACGAATCCTATCATGCAGCTCTGAATGCCAGAACTAGAGCTGCCAAGAGCGCTTCCCGTGCGGTTTACCAGCAAATGAGGAAAGACGAACATCGGCTTTTCAGAAGAAAAAAAAAGAACTGGAAAAACGAATGGTTGAATCTATTGAGGGGTGCTACGGCAGAAGCAATGTTCGAAAGTTCTACCAAAGGGTAAAGCATTCGTCCAAGGGTTACAAAGCCCGAGCGGAAGCATGTAGAGACGAGGGTGGGAATGTCGTTGTAGATACACAGTCGGTGCTGAGAATTTGAAAAGAACACTTCTGCAGACTGTTAAACGGCGAAGACAACCAACTAATCGCTGTCAGGCAGAATGATCCATTCGGTTTGGATGATGAAGAACAAAATTTCCGTCCTCCCGACCAAGAAGAAGTTGGGATAGCAATATCTAAACTAAAGTCCAACAAGGCTGCTGGAGCTGATGGCCTTGCGGCTGAATTCTTCAAAGCAGCGGGAGATGACTTGGTGAGGAGCATACACCAACTCATCTGTACAATCTGGTCGGATGAAAGTATGCCTGACAAATGGAACCTCAGCATTGTGTGCCCAATCCACAAGAAAGGAGATACTCTAAGCTGCGCCAACTACAGAGGTATAAGTCTCCTAAATGTCGCCTATAAAATCTTGTCGGCCATTCTGTGTGAACGTGTGAACCCTTTCGCACGTGAACTTATTGGCCCCTATCAGTGTGGTTTCAGGCAAGGTAAGTCAACCGTTGACCAAATTTTCACACTTCGAAAGATTTTGGAAAAGACCAAAGAATTCCAGATCGATACTCACCACCTCTTTATCGATTTAAAAGTCGCCTATGACAGCGTAAGCAGGAACGAGCTATACAGAGCCATGTCACTTCTTGGCATCCCTGCCTAACTCGTTCGATTGTGCAGGATGACTATGGAGAACTTGCGCTGCTCCGTCAAGTTTGGTGAGAACACCACCGACTCATTTAATGTCGAGAAAGGCTTACGGCAGGGTGACGCGCTGTCATGTAACCTCTTCAACATCATTCTTGGGGCAACTCGCATGTCAACACAAGCGGTACGATTTTTTTAGATCCGTTCAATTACTTGGCTATGCTGATGATATTGACCTTATTGGAAGAACGAAGCGCGCTGTCAGTGGAGCATTCGCAAGTATTGAAGTGGAAGCGGCTCGAATGGGTCTGGCTGTAAATGAAGATAAAACAAAGTATATGCTGTCCTCGGGTGAAGTAGATCATCACCGTTGGCTCGGACAAAACGTCACAATGGACAGATATAACTTTAAGGTTGTCAAGGACTTTGTCTATTTGGGTTCCACTATAACCTCTCAGAACAACATCAGTGAAGAGATCAGTCGAAGAATCACTCTTGCCAATCGCTTTTTCTTCGGGCTAAGAAGGCATCTTAGTAATAAAGCCCTCTCTCAAAGGACCAAGGAGACACTATACAAGACCCTTATCATCCCAGTCCTGCTGTATGGGACAGAAGCGTGGACACTGACACAATCGGATGAATACAGGCTGGGGTGCTTTGAGAGAAAGATTCTTGGGGTGATATTCGGGCCTGTATGTATCAATATAGTATGGAGGAGAAGATTCAATGACGAACTGTACGGGCTATACAGCGACATTGACTTGGTTAAGAAGCTGAAAATTCAGCGGCTTTGATGGCTCCCGCCCGACGAGTCTTCAATTCCAACCCGGAGGGCCGACGCAGTTCTGGAAGACCCCATCTAAGGTGGGGCGATCAAGTGGTAAACGACCTCAACCAACTTGGTGTGAGCAACTGGAGGCCACTGGCTAGGGACCGGCCTAGCTGGCGAGGATTGTTGGTTGAGGCCGTGGTCCACAATGGACTGTCTGCGCCACCTTAAGTAAGTAAGGAGAACGGAAAGGCTGTCGGTGCGTATTACTAATTTGGAGGATACTAGGCAAATCATTTTTGCAGCTTCTTGTATATATAATGCATTGTATATATAAACTATAGTACTACCACTTGAGGTGCGCCATCTCTCGACGAAAAACTAAGCTCTAGAATACCATAGGAAGCAACAACAACAATTAAAATGGTGAAAATTTTTATTGTTGCTTCCCATGGTATTCTAGAGCTTAGTTTTTCGTCGATAGATGGCGCACCTAACGTGGGAATACTATAGTTTATAAATGCAATGGCTAATGCTTCAGCAGGAAAAATTGATGAGAATTTCCATAATATGCATGCTTTCAGTAAAGTACCATTTGCTTCGCAAAGGAAGTATTAAAAGCGGACTTCGACCCATCTGTAAAATTAGCGGTCCAACCTTTTTGTTTCAGAGCTTCCATGAATTCAACGAAATAATAATAATAAACTCTTTCGTTTGTGTTGTTCTTATTGTATACTGTTAGCTGTAGCTGAATTGAGCTTTGATTTATGTTCCAGAGTGGGTGTCTTGGTGTGTAGCCTTTAACACGCTTCGAGGGTAAACACATTTCTTTGGCCTTAGATAAAGCTGTACTGATCGTAGATGGAAGTCTTTTTTTAATTTTTTAATTACTAGTTGAATCGATGTCACTGTCAATGATGGAATTTTCGGAGAAGATACATTTAGCGATAATTTTCAATAAACTTTCGTATTGGCGCTCTTCCAAGGTGGGGAGACCAGCTTCCGCCATAATGTTGACAATTCCTGTTGTGCGGTAGGCATTGATGCTTCTTCTGGCGGACTGGTGGTGTGGAGAATTGAGTAGATTTAATGTGGTGCTTGGACATTTTCCATAAATACATAGACCATAATCTATTTTACTTAAAACTAGAGATTTAGTAATAGTACATAAGGTGTTAACATGAACAATACATTAAGTTTTTTATTAGATAAATAACAAGTTATATTGCTTCTTGCTGCTAAGCACTTTTTCAAATTTACACAATGTGGTCTCCAATTATACATATTTATGATTTAATGCTAGTTCTAGAATATCGAGGTTTTCAACGCTTTCTATATTTTTATTATTTATAGCTAAGTAAATTTTAGGACATGAAAATTTTCTACAACCATGTAGGAGTTTGCATTTGTTTACGGAAAGCTTAGCTCCAGAGTTATTACACCTTTATAGCGTTTGAAAGGGTAGCTTTTGTTTTATTAAATCATTGTGTTTACATAAAATGTAGACGTCGTCAGCGTAAATGTAGTGGTCTAGAATACTGTATTTGCCAACAATAGTACTAATGTCATTAAAAGCAATTAGAAACAACACCACCGACAAAGGTGATCCTTGTGGTATGCCATTTTTAAGAGGTTTCGTAGAAGAAAAGGAGTTGTTAATTTTAACAGATATCTTTCTGTTCGAAAGGAATGATTTGACAAAACCGTATGTTTTGGGTCCAACGCCCCAATTAATTAGTTTGTCCAATATTAGATGAATCCCTATTCTGTCAATAGCTTTCATAAAACGCGGTCTCTACTTGGTGTTTTGCCTTTTAAAATATTTAAGCAACATTCCAATTCAATATAAGTTATGTTGGTTTCAACTTGTTTTGCTATAAGAGTGCCAGGATTTAAAGGTGGCGTTTTGGAGATGCTGTTTGCTTTCAAATTCTTGAAGCATGTAGAGAAGTTCTTATCGTCTGCCAGGTTTGACCAAGAGAATGCTATGAAATTACTTATATCTAAAGCCGAAGAGAGAATACCTGTGGGTGTTTCTAGACAACTTATTTGCCGAGGGATGTAGTTGTTGTTGATTGATTGTTGAGGTAAACTCAGTTAATGATTTTGCTTTACTTATTTTCATTTCTCTTCTAAATAGCGCGTTTGATTTTGTATAAGCTATGAGGCTGGAAAGTATATGGTCCTTTTTAAATTGTCTCCAAGGTTTCATTTTTGTATCTCTAAGTTTTTTTAGAACACTACTAAACCAGGGAACCGTTTTAGAGATGCGGGTGTGAGCAGTTTATGGAATTGAAATGTTGGCTGCGAAACGAATCGATTTTTTTAAAGTACCGGCTTCTTTGTTTATATTTGAAAATGTAGTTTTATCACTTAAGTACCTTTCTGTTATAATTTGGTACCGATCCCAATCAGCTAAGTCGGTTTTAAATTTTGGGTTGGGGTAAAATTTGGATTTGTATGGATTAATTTGCAGTTGAATTAAAATAAATGGGAAAAAAAAAATACATTATTTTCACGTTTCTTTGTGATTTAAGAAATTAATTCAGCATTCATGTTGAAGTCATCGAATGGATCATTCATTTTACCCCATTCAAATGATTGAAGTCAATTGAAAAAATCAAATTAAATTATGATAATGACTGCATTCAATTGAAGTCATTTGAATTCTTTTTGTAGTCATATAGTTTTTGAAGTCATCTGAAGTCATTTGAAGTCATTTTGAGGTCATCCAACATAAATTCCAAACCGAAACTAATTTGTGGTACAAAATAGAGATTTTTAAAGAATAATACAAAGTATGTACGAATAATTTGATACAGAATTATAATTTTGAACATCAAAAAATAAATATATTCACATAAATAATTTTAAACAAAAATTAAACAATAACAAAAATTCACAATTTTCATAGAGTAGCGATGGCAGAAAATTATAGTTCAAGTTTAAATAAAGTGCACGACTGGGTCGGACGAACTTGCTCTAAACTGGAGAGCTTTAAAATAATTTGGAAGGTTTAAAGTTGTGTTGGTTATAATTTGAGGGTGGTAGGTTGTAGGACTCCGCTGTCTAGAAGTTGAAGCACCGAGGCTCCCTAAGGAGCCTGAGTGATTAAACCTTAAGACAGCGGAGTCTGGTTTGGGAATATAGTTTTATTGTTTATATGGAATCATCTTCCAATTCAGAGTCGTGAATATAATAATTATTAGTTTGAAGAAGGTTTTGAGTTGATTGCGAGATAGGTGAGTTGATTGCGTAATTTTGAGGAATTGAAGAAGTAGGTGGCAAATTTGTTGGTGTATTAATAAATGGGTTATCGTTATTGATTTGAGTATTTTTCGAGATTTGTGTCAAATTTGTTTGTGTATTAATATGGGCGGTTTGGATATTTGAATTGCTGTTTAGATCAGAGTCTGGAGTGTGGCTGTTTGTTTGGGAAAGGTTTTGGTTTGATATTAAAAGCGTGGAGTTATCATAATTTGTTTCGGTAGAACTAGAGAGTGTTGTTGTTGGGGTTGAAACTGATTCGGCTTGTGGTGTTATTGTGTTGACGGTGTTTGAGATTGTTGGAGGGGAGATAGTGGTGTCATTGATACTATTGTTACGGGGGGCTTGGGATACATTTGCGTTTGTGGACGGTAAATTAGATGAGTTAGCTACATTAGCAAAAGAGTTTTGATTTGAATTTGTTAATATGGGACTTCTTTCTTTATAAATGCGTCTGGCGTCAGCCACACTTTTTTTTGTTTTGATTTTTAAAATTTCTTTCATTTGTATAAATTTTGGGCAATTTTTAGAATCGGACGAATGATCGGCAAGGCAATTAGCACACATTATTCTGGTACACTCAGCATTCAAATGAGGTGAAAGGCTGCACGCAGCGCACACTGGATCGTTGTTGCCCAAAAGTTGATTCGGGAAGTACTCCGAAATTTTTGTTTTTTACCATCCTATTTCTACGGTTTCGGGTGGTTGGAAAGAGTCGAAGGCAAAAAGCATTAATCCTGTTGGTTTGGTTTTATTGTCAGTAGTCTTAGTGATTTTGTAAACTTCAGTGACATTTTGTGGATTCATTTCAGACACTATTTCAGATTCTGAGACGCTGATGAGGCATGGGGCGTATACGATACCTTTGGAGGAATTAAGTTGATTGTGCATTGTAATCAAAACTTCGCATAGTCCTGATAGATTGTTTTTGGCAATAAACTTTGCGGCAATTTTTTGATTTTTGGTAAGGATTAGAATCTTTTCATCTCTTAATTGAGAAATTTGTTCATATTCCGTATAGCCCAGTCGAATTGTACATTTAAATGGAAAAAATTAGATAGGGGTTTTTTTTTCTTTTGATCGTTAGAGGGGTTCATTATGAGCATATGTATCGGTTTTCGACCTTGTAACTCTATTGCGTTGGCCGCCATCTTGAATTTAAGGAAAACTTGTTTTTCTTAAATAACTCGCTTATTTTCAATTTTTCACTAAAAATGCTTTTGACAAAAGTTGTTTAGAATTGCATTTCCTACAACTTTGTTCATGACAATTTTTTGCATACGACTGATATTTTTCGATTTAATTGGAAAAAACAAAAAAATAAAAAATTAATTAATTTTTTTTTTTAACTCAAAAAAACTTTTTTTGAAAAATTTAAGAATTAATATTATTTCTTCTATAAAAAGGCTCATATATTAAAAATTTCATCGAAATCCGTCAAGTGGTTTACGAGAAAATCTGATTTCAAAAAACCGGTCCTATGGAAGGTACCGTTATAAGACTTCCTGAAAAATCTATTCCAACCAAAACAAAAGGTTTGCATAGAAAACACTATTCAGAAAGTTTTATCAAAATCGTAGAAGCCGCTTTTGAGAAAAATTATATTTTCGTTGGCATACGATTTTTAGTGAAAATATAATTTTTTCTCAAAAGCGGCTTCTTCGATTTTGATAAAACTTTCTGAATAGTGTTTTCTATGCAAACCTTTTGTTTTGGTTGGAATAGATTTTTCAGGAAGTCTTATAACGGTACCTTCCATAGGACCGGTTTTTTGAAATCAGATTTTCTCGTAAACCACTTGACGGATTTCGATGAAATTTTTAATATAGGAGCCTTTTTATAGAAGAAATAATATTAATTCTTAAATTTTTCAAAAAAAGTTTTTTTGAGTTTAAAAAAAAAAAAATTTAATTAATTTTTTATTTTTTGTTTTTTCCAATTGAATCGAAAAATATCAGTCGTAGGCAAAAAATTGTCATGAACAAAGTTGTAGGAAATACAATTTTAAACAACTTTTGTCATAAGCATTTTTAGTGAAAAATTGAAAATAAGCGAGTTATTTAAGAAAAACAAGTTTTCCTTAAATTCAAGATGGCGGCCAACGCAATAGAGTTACGAGGTCGAAAACCGATACATATGCTCCTTATAAACCCCTCTAACGATCAAAAGAAAAAAAAACCCCTATCTAATTTTTTCCATTTCAGCCCTTTTTTTGTATAATTCGACTGGGCTAGTACTGGTTGCGTCTATTGCTTTTCTGAGTGCAAAAATAGTAATTGAGGAAAGGGGTTTTTTATCATCTGCTGATTCGATTACAATAAACTTTGGATTTTTGAAAATTGTCATTGTAGGAAGTTCAGGAAAATCTTCAACAGGAGAATAGGATTTTCTGTTTTTTTTTGCGTTTGCGTTCCGAAAGCGAGGCTTCAGAAAGCCCGCTAAAACGGTTCCCGGTTTTCATAATGGGGGCCTAAGCCCATGTGGTTTAAGTGGAAAAACACTGCACATGCAGTTGGTAAGAGACGCGCACTTAAAACCGAGAGAGTGAGCGAGAGGGGAAATTAAAAACTTGTTTTTAATAAGGATTAGAATCTTTTCATCTCCTAATTGAGAAATTTGTTCATATTCCGTACTGATTGCGTCTATTGCTTTTCTGAGTGCAAAAATAGTAATTGAGGAAATGGGTTTTTTATCATCTGCTGATTCGATTACAATAAACTTTGGATTTTTGAAAATTGTCATTGTAGGAAGTTCAGGGAAATCCTCAACAGGAGAATAGGATTTTCTGTTTTTTTTTGCGTTTGCGTTCCGAAAGCGAGGCTTCAGAAAGCCCGCTAAAACGGTTCCCGGTTTTCATAATGGGGGCCTAAGCCCACGTGGTTTTAGTGGAAAAACCCTGCACATGCAGTTGGTAAGAGACGCGCACTTAAAACCGAGAGAGTGAGCGAGAGGGGAAATTAAAAACTTGTTTTTAATAAAGAGGGCTAATTAAAGCGATAGATGCACTAAGTACAAAGAAAATGGCCGAGTAAGCAACGATGCGTATAGCACGAAAGCTAGTCGGAGACTTCTTCCAAGTTTTTGGATAACGATATCTTATTAATGTTGATTCTTAGAATAAAAGTAACAAAACAATTTTTGTAGATAATATTTTAAGATCTATAATTAAAATGCCGGAACACATACTGGAATATATACGAAAAAGAAATTTTCTCAAAAGGCAATGGCAACGCTGCCGTTTACCGAAATTTCGTTTTTAAGTCCAACTTTACATCAAAATGATTAAAGAGGAAATCTATGTATAATTTTCGGAATAGGAAATGGAATGATAAACTAAGCAAATTGGAAAAAAACGCAAAACCATTCTGGAACTTTGCGAAAGTAATTAAAAAACATAAGCGAGAGCTACAGTACGTTTGCAACGAACTTTTGGATACCCTGTTCCCTATATTTTTGTATATGTATATGCATATGCGTTCCCCTCCCGCAGCCAGCCGCTGTTCCAGTTTCAGAAACAAAATTCTTCTTTAGCAAACAGGAAAAAATTTAATAAAATAAATTTTGTTTGGCCGATGTTCAATAACTGCTGACACAATGAAAAAAAGGCATGTGTCACATCCAAAGCTGAGACTTTTTATTGCCAGGGCAATCACTATGAGCTCATCATTCAATTTTAAGCTTGCAGATCAATTTGAACAAAACAAGACAAGACTGAAATTTTAACAAATTAGATTTTGATTGGAAATAGCGATTATGGGTGTTTTTAACAATTCTTGATCTACACTTTCCTACGTAACTAAGAAATACAAATCTAAGTGTTCATCTTCATAATTCAAAACTGCGACAAAATTAATGCATATTACGACTTTTGACGGAAACGCCCATTAAAAGTGGGCGTGTCTTAAAAATTTAAAACACTAACTTAGCTTTGATCATAAGTCAGTATTTAGGCATACCTATGTGTAAGACTACAGCTGAATCGAGTAACTTTTAAACGATCTTACCCGAACGAAGGTATTTTATCAAATCAGTCCTTAAAAGTGGGCGTATTTAAAAAATCTACAAAAGAAAATGTAGAGATATTTTTTTCATATAACGAACAGAAGGGAAAAAGGTTTAAATTGAATATTGGTACCTAGTACCTTAAATTTTTAAAACTACGTTTTTCGTTCTTTCATGAAAAGTGGGCTAACGCCACGCCCAAAATTCAGAAATTTCTTTTTATACAAAAAAATTTTTAGTTTCTACTAAGAGACGCAAAATTTTGGCTTGGTTATTCATTATAAATACCGTTTATTTGGAAAAACAATTTTCTTATAGTTTTTTGTGAAAAGTGGGCTTCAGTGGGCTTTTGATTTCATACACAATATGTTTATGTGCGAGTAATACCCAAAAAATTTAATGTTTTTCGCTTTGATATAACAATAAATTGTTATTTTATAAAAACAATATTGACGGTTTTGTATGAAAAATGGGTGTCAGCCAAGCCCAAACTGAAATATTTTTTATTTGATTGGAAGAAGGTTTAATTAGAACTTACGTGTGTAAAATTTCAACGTTATGCTTTCATCGTAACTGTACAAAAAACATAATTTAATCTTACGTTTATTGGCGGATTTAACCGGTTCAAGAACTTAGCCTTACTCTTGAACCAAAGATTATGTATAGGTACCAAATTTCAGCTTTCTAGCTCAAAAATTGCGACCTCTAGAGAGTATACATACGGATGGACGGACATGGCTTAATCGACTAGGCTTTTGATTCTGAGTCAGAATATTTATATACTTTTCTATCCCTAATAGCGTATTCACACCAAACCATAAACGAGCATTTACTCGTTTTCCGCAAAACGACTACCCAAAACGACTCGTTTTCCCATACGTTTTCCATGCCCAACTCATTTCGCAAAACGACTCGTTTTCCGCAAAACGACTTGAAAACGAGTTGCAATTTCAAGATGAACTACACGAACAGATCTTTTTGTGATGTTATTGTGAACAGATTCTCCAAAAAAAAAAGAACAGCTGACTTCTTGCTGTCAAAACAAATTCAATATTTCTATTCTACGATTTGAAGACATTCTTGGCAGCGGTAAGTAATATTTTTTACTAGGGCAAGTATTGGTTTCGTGCAGAAAAAAAAATCGAGGTTTTAATCAAACATGACATTACGATGATAGTGAAGCCCAAAAAAGTGGTTTTCGACATGCCGTCTGCGGATGTGCGGATGTGCGGATGTGCGCTTTTTCACGTCATGCTACAGCCTAAACGGCTTGACGGATTTTCTTCAAACTTCTTATTTAGCAGTTTAAAGAAAAACGGTTGTCGAGGTTTTTTTTTGTTTCGTTTTAGCCAGGCTCAAACTGGTACCTTTCATGTAACGGTTTTTTTCATTTTGGATTTGCTCGAAAACGGCTCTAACGATTTTGTTTAAACTAAGAATTTAACTTACCTAAGTTATTTTTAACAAAATAGCGTTTTTTGTTTTTGGCTTAAATGGTCGTAACAAAAGTCAGGTTTAAACGGCTTTTTTTCAAATGGCCATAAGTTCGCAACGCCTTGTTTGAATTGACTCAAACTTCGTTTGGCATCGTTTTTTATAGCGTTCTATAGGATAGCTTTGTAAATTTTTCAGTGAAGCCTTTCTAAATGGTAGCTCCCATACAACGAGCCGTTCGGTTTTAGCCAACTTTTTTAGGTTTTTTCTAATTTGCTCAAAAATGGCTCTAACGATTTTGATTAAATTTAGTGTAATATATTCATTTACTGTTCTTAAGAGAACTGCGTTTTTAGTTTTTGTCAAAAAATGCTAATAACGGAGATCTGATCTTAACATCTTTTTTTCAAATGGCCATAAGTTGTCAACGGTTGTATCGAATTCAAACAAACTTTGTTTGGTATAGTTCCTTACAACTCTCTATCAGATGGCATTGCATTTTTGTCAGTAACTTTTTTTTAAATGGTTGCTCCCATACAAAAACCCACCAGATTTTGGCCAAATTGTTTTTTTTTATTTACTCAAAAAAGATTCTACCGATTTTTATTATACTTTGTACGTAAAATATTTAAAATGTTTTGAAGAAAACTGCATTTGAGTTTTTGGCTACAAATGGTAATAACTTAAATTTGTTTTAACAATTTTACTAATTTGGCCATAAACGGACATTTATATTATTTATAGCACCCAAAAGATGACATCTAAATTTGATATATTAAAGGTTTCTTAACGTAAGCTTCTGTAAATCGGGTTTTACAGTTTTAGCCAAACTGTTTTGGTTTTTCCCAATTTTTCAAACATAGTTCTTCATATTGCTCGAAAACTTTGTTTTCATCGTACTATTGCACCATCAGAGCAAGTACGTGCGACCCAGTCGTGCATTTTATTTTAATGTGCACATTCCCTTGCTGAGCGTCTTGTTTAATACAATCGCTTTTTACTTGCTCTATAGGGCAAGTATTGGTTTCGTGCAGGAAAAAAAATCGAGGTTTTAATCAAACATGACATTACGATAATAGTGAAGCGCAAAAAAGGTGTTTTCGACATACCGTCCGTCGGTCTGTCTGTGCGTCTGTGCGGATGTGCGCTTTTTCACGTCATGCACAGCCTAAACGGCTTGACGGATTTTCTTCAAACTTGGTATATAGCAGTTTGAAGAAAAACGGTTGTCGAGGTTTTTTTTGTTTCGTTTTAACCAGGCTCAAACTGGTACCTTTCATGTAACGGTTTTTTTCATTTTGGATTTGCTCGAAAACGCCTCGAACGATTTTGATTAAATTTAGACTTTAACTTACCTAAGTTATTTCTAACAAAAAAACGTTTTTTGTTTTTGGCTTAAATGGTCGTAACAAAAATCAGGTTTAAACGGCCTTTTTTAAATGGCCATAAGTTCGCAACGCCTTGATTGAATTGACTCAAACTTCGTTTGGCATCGTTTTTTATAGCGTTCTATAGGATAGCTTTGTAAATTTGCCAGTGAAGCCTTTCTAAATGGTAGCTCCCATACAACGAGCCGTTCGGTTTCAGCCAACTTTTTTAGGTTTTTTCTAATTTGCTCAAAAATGGCTCTAACGATTTTGATTAAATTTGGTGTAATATATTCTTTTAGTGTTCTTAAGTGAACTGCGTTTTTAGTTTTTGGCAAAAAATGCTAATAACGGAGATCTGATCTTTTTTTCAAGTGGCCATAAGTTGTCAACGGTTGTATCGAATTCAAACAAACTTTGTTTGGTATAGTTCCTTACAACTCTCTATCAGATGGCATTGCATTTTTGTCACTTACTCTTTTTTTAAATGGTGGCTCCCATACAAAAAAGCCACCAGATTGTTTTCATCGTACTATTGCACCCTCAGAGCAAGTACGTGCAACCCAGTCGTGCGTTTTATTAGAAATACTTTTGTATCACTGTTTTCTATTTTAATTAGGTACTAGCGAATGGAAGGAAGATTTGGTTATGAAGCACCGTCTGTCGAGGGTCATCTGGAATTTCATGCCCTACTCTTTCTACCACTTCAAGTACCTTTCTCTTTGAGAACCAGAAGAAGCATAATCATATCGTTGTGAGTGTGTGTCATGGACAACTGCGGATATTTAACTCCAATCCAGAATATCTATTTCTTACAAAGGGTGTTGTTGACTCCGAAGATGCCCCATTGAACGTCTCCCATGAATTCCTCTAGCAAAACAAAATTCTACTAATTGGCAGATTGTATTAACTGCATGAATATACCACCTAGCACCTCAAAGAATATAAAGGCTGTTATTTGTGACCAAGGAAGAAATGGAATCGCCTGAAGATGATGCAGAGAAAAAGAAGCGCCAAGAATACAAAGCAAAGTTCTAAAATCATTTGGTAGAAATAAATAAACGTAACTTTATTTTAAGTCTTTTTCTTATCGGCGTCCTTGTTGTTGCCATCATCCTTGCCAACATCTTCAATTTTAGGCTCGTTGGTCTCCAGTTCTTTGTTCTTTCTTCGTCAATTGAATTCCTAGTCGGGCTCTTTCTTGACGAGCAACTTTATTGGGCAGCCAATGAACTGAGAGTGTTTGTTAACGATTTCCTTGTTTTTGATCTCCTTCCAAATATTAGGGTTGGTCCTCTTTGAAACACAAAACTATCTTTGTACCACATACCAAAGGCTCATATTTCACTATAATTTAATTGAAATTTTTTATTTTTCAATTTCAAGCAATTGAAATGTCAAACAAAAACGAGTAAATGTTCGGTGTGAACGCTCTACTCGTTTTGGTAAACGAATAGCCAAAACGAGTGCGGTATGAATAGGCTATAACGGTATTATTTCTCAATGTTACAAACTCCACACCAAATACAATATAGCCATTCTATAGAATAGGGTGTAATAATAACAGGGTAATTCCCAATCTTGAAAATGGCGATGAAGTTGTCACGATAGGCTGATGTTTTCGCATCAACGTTTTTTAAAAATCATTCAGTGTCACAAAATCTAAGCGATGAGAACACCAAGCAAATCGTCATTCACACATCATACTCACGTAACTCACAAAACGTTGATACTCCTAAAGATCAGTTTATAATAAGGCAGGATGTTAGACATATTATGGTATCCACATTAAAATCAAGGAAGTCTGATAAACTTGACAGCATTAAAAACTTTTATTTTAAAAACCTTCCTAAGGAAGGAATTGAGTTTATAGCTTTTTTGATAAATGCATGCCTAAAAACTTAATCTTTTTCAGTGAAATGGAAACACGCCAAAGTAATGCCTGTTCCGAAATCTGGTGAACCTCAAAATCTCCCAACAATTTATCGACCGATTAGCTTAATTAGTTGTCTTAGTAAATTACTGGATAATTTTCTGAAACACAAATTTTTGCAATTTACAGATACGTTAAATATTTTTCCAAACGATTATTTTGGATTTAGAACGTTTCACAGCACTTCTCCACAAGTTTTTAGGATATGCGATCTTATAAGAAAAAATCGTTCGCTGGGTAAATTGACTGGCCTTATCTCACTTGATATAGAAAAGGCATTTGGCACTGTATGGCATGATGGCATTGTGCAAAAAATGGTGTGATTTGGTTTTCCCTTACACCTTTGAAAAATAATTCAAAGTTTTTTGTCCAATCGGTGTTTCAGTGTTTTTGTTAATAATAGCCCTTCAAATTGTTATCAAGTTAACCATGGTAATCCACAACGATCAGTAATAGGTCCCTTTTAGTATAATCGAACTGGTGATTTATTTTTATACCAAATGGAAAATTAAGCTTAACACTGACAACAAGCAATCTTTTTTAGCAGAAAAAGAAAATCTTGTTATCTTCCCAGCAATCAGCTTAACGTAAATGGTATAAGCGTAAAGTGGGAACCAAGTGTAAGACATCTAGGTACAAAACTAACCTTTAACGAGCATATAGCTAAGACACTCCAAAAAGTGAGTAAAGCGATTAAGAGTATATTAATCGCTTTACCCTTTCATAAAAAGGAAGTCATGTCTCGGTATCAATAATAAAATTATAATTCATAAAGTCTATTTTCAAGCAACCCTTTTATATTGATGCCAAGTATGGGGAAGACGCGCAATATCTCATCTCAATAAATTGCAAGTATCCCAAAACAAATGACTAAAAATCATCTGTATCTCTTTCTTATCTACGTTGTATTCATTTCTTTATTTATCTATTTATTTATTTGTTTGTTTTTTAATTTATTCATTTATATACTTATCAATATATTTATTTTTTATTTATTTATTTATTTATTTTTTTATTTATTTATTTATTTATTTATTTATTGATTTATTTATTTATTTATTTATTTATTTATTTATTTATTTATTTATTTATTTATTTATTTATTTATATTATTTATTTATTTAATTATTTATATATTTATTTATTTATTTATTTATTTATTTATTTATTTATTAATTTATTTAATTATTAATTTATTTATTTATTTATTTACTTATTTATTTATTTGCTTATTTATTTATTTATTTATTTATTTATTTATTTATTTATTTATTTATGTATTTACTTATTTATTTATTTATTTATTTATTTATTTATTTATTTATTTATTGATTTATTTATTTATTTATTTATTTATTTATTTATTTATTTATTTATTTATTTATTTATTTATTTACTTATTTATTTATTTATTTATTTATTTATTTATTTATTTATTTATTTATTTATTTATTTATTTATTTATTTATTTATTTATTTATTTATTTATTTATTTATCTATTTATTTATTTATTTATTTATTTATTTATATATTTATTTATTTATTTATTAATTAATTAATTAATTTATTTATTTATTTATTTATTAATTAATTAATTTATTTATTTATTTATTTAATTTTGTATTTATTTATTTATTAATTAATGTTTATATATATCAATTTATTGAAAACTTTAATTTCCTTACTTATGTTTATTTATATACGTGCAACTTCTGCAGCTCGCAAAATAATTGCTTAAAATATGATTTAATACTTGCAGTTCCCGGTAGCAAACAAAGAGTTCTAGGGTTCCTTATTTTTTCAATAGTTCTGGCGAATTGTTAAAATTCGAAAAAAATGTTGTTGCTGACTTCACGCCGCAGGGGCTAAAAAAGAGTTTTAAGCATGTTTTCAACATAAGACCAAAAGTTTTAGAGTTCCTGATGGGTTTTAGAAAGAGTTCTGCAAAATTTGAAAAATTAGGGCGAATTAAGGTGCCCGTTGAATTAGTAAAAACAAAATTCAAAATCCTAAAAACTCACAAAAAAGGGTTCTGATTAGAGTTCTCTATAGAAAACAAAGAGTTGTTAACATTTCCAAAATATTTTTTTTCTAAAACTAATATTTTAAAAGTTATTCGAAAATTTATGTTCCCATTGACTTCGAACCAAACATTTTCAAAATCTAAAGAAAATCGCAAAAAAGGAGTTCTGATTAGAGTTCCGTTTAGCAAACGAAGAATTCTAAACATTTCTTTTTAACAATTTTTTCTAAAACTAATATTTCAAAAGTTATTCGAAAATTTAAGTTCCCATTTAGCTATATATCCTTTGTATAACTACTATTCATCATACACAAATGTTTGTTGCTTATTCATTTTGTTTATAGCTATTATTTATTTGTTAATGTTATATTTTTTTCAAATAATGTTAATTATTCTATTATTAATTTTGTATACTAGGTATCTTATTAAATAACTGTTATTTATTGCACCATAACTTAAGTTCTATAATGTTTTTTTTTTCATTCTGTTTTCTTAGTCACAATGTACCTGATGCCTTTTATATTTATGTTAAAGGTTTTCTTTTGTATTTTCCTTTAATAAATTACTCTTAAATCAATACTAAGCTCAAAGCAAATTGTCAAATATTTTAAGTAGAAAGATATTACGTATACCTAAAATATCAAATATCCGTATGTAAACTGTGCTATAGCTTACCATTTATAAATCATTTAGGTACCGAAATAAATATAATGCACGACTGGGTCGCAATTACTTGCTCTGTGGGTGCAATAGTACGATGACAACAAACTTTTCGATCAATGAGAACAACTAATTTTTGAAAAAATTGGTAAAACCTAAAAAAATTTGACTGAAACTGGAAAAACCGATATACGGGAGCTAACGTTAAGAAACCTTTAATATTTAAAATTAAGACGTTATCTTTTGGGTGTTATAAATGATACAAATGTCCACTTATGGCCAAATTAATAATACTCTTAAAAGCAATTTCCACTATTATCATGTATAGCCAAAAACTAAAAATGCAGTTTTGTTTGAAGTATTCTTTGTATGTTACATACAAAGTTCCATAAAAATCGGGGGAGCCTTTTTTGAGTAAATTAGAAAAAATGAAAAAAATTGGCCAAAATCTAGTGGCTCTTTGTATTGGAGCCACCATTTAAAAAAGAGAAACTGAAAAAAATCAATGCCATCTGATAGGAAGCTGTAAGGAACTATACCAAACAAAGTTTGTTTGAATTCGATACAACCGTTGACAACTTATGGCCATTTGAAAAAAAGACGTTAAGATCAAATATCCGTTATTAGCATTTTTTGCCAAAAACAAAAAACGCAGTTCTCTTAAGAACACTAAAAAAATATATTACACCAAATTTAATCAAAATCGTTAGAGCCATTTTTGAGCAAATTAGAAAAAACCTTAAAAATTTGGCTAAAACTGAACGGCTCGTTGTAAGGGAGCTACCATTTAGAAAGGTTTCACTGAAAAATTTGCTAAACCATCCTATAGAACACTATGAAAAACTATGTCAAACAAAAATTGAGTTGATTGAATTAAGCCGTTGCGAACTTATGGCTATTTGCAAAAACAGCCGTTAAAACCTGATTTTCGTTACGACCATTTGAGCCAAAAACAAAAAACGCAGTTTTGTTAGAAATGCTTAAAGTTAGCTAAATTTTAAGTTTAAACAAAATCGTTAGTGCCGTTTTCGAGAAAATCTAAATTGAAAAAAACCGTTACTTGAAAGGTACAAGTTTGAGCCGGGCTAAGACGAAATAAAAAAATCTCGACAGCCGTTTTTCTTGAAACTGCTTTATATCAAGTTGGAAGAAAATCCGTCAAGCCGTTTGGACTGTAGCATGACCGACCGACGGTATGGCGAAAACCAGTTTTTTGGGCTTCTCTATCTCTATCATCGTAATGTCATGTTTGATTAAAACCTCGATTCTTTTTTCTGCGCGAAACCAATACTTGCCCTATAGAGCAAGTAAAAATCTATTTCTCTATATCTATAATTTTTGTTCTAGCTTTTTTTGACAAAACAAACCGTTTTTGAAAATAATCCAATAACTCAAAATGGCGGGTGGCAATGGTACAGTGGATGTAGTGCTTGGTTGCTAACCTACGAATTCTGGGTTCGAGCCATAGCCTGGGCAGCAACTTTTCAATATTCCCCCAGCTTCAACTGGACGCCACCCGTGGGATTTTCATGAGATTAATATCACCTATTTCTCAATCCATTGTACCAGCAAAAAATTTTCCTATCTTTCTATTCCTTATAACTATTGCCGTGCAGTTTGCATTCAAAAAACCTTGGGTCTTACAGGCATATAGCTAAAATTACTATTATTATTAAAATTTTGCCCTTTGATCCCGGATAACTTTCTTAGCACACATGGGATCGATGACACTTTATTTCTTATGGTGTATCCAATGTCTCCACCAAAATTTAGCTCTATTAATAATGGTAATTTGATCTCTGGAACTTTGGGTAAAATCATATCGTCACCTCCAAGTAGTGCCTGCTGGGTAGCCGAAAGGTGAACTAACGACGAACGTTGGATCCATTGGATCCATAGGTTGTAGATACTTCTCAGGAACTAGGAGCAGGAGGAAAGAGATACGCTCTGAAGATCTGACCACCACAAAGATCTATATGTCATGCACAGGCCTCACAAGCCGGTCGTGAAAGAAAAACTCTATTGTGATGAAAACCGCAGAAAATGCCTCGGATGAAAGAACCAAAAATGTTGACGACCCCCCCCCCCCGCGCAAACGAAAAACGGACAACGATTTACGCATATGCACGTGGAATGTGCGTACGCTAAACAGGCCACGTAGAGCCGAGCAGCTAGCCGAGACCCTCGACAGTCTAAACGCTGATATAGCAGCCCTGCAGGAGATGCAATGGGATGGACCGGGCCTGAGAATTACAGAGGACTGTAATTTCTACTATTGGAAATGCCACCTTGATGGGAAATCGCGCTTGTTTGGGTGCAGATTCGCTGTCAGAGGAAGAATTACTCAAAAGGTCTTGAGCTTTCGCGAAGTCAGCGAGAGAGTGACAACGATCCGCATTAAGGCCAAATTCCACCACATAAGCCTAATTAGCGCTCATGCCCCTACAGAAGAGAAAGACGACGCTACCAAAGAATGTTTCTACGAGCTCCTCGCCAAAACATGATCAGTGCCCAAAACATGACACTAAAATTCTCTTGGGAGACTTCAATGCCAAAATTGGGAGAGAGGACATCTTTGGTATGACGATCGGAAAACACAGCCTGCACGACACCACCTGCGACAACGGACTCAGGCTCATCGATTTTGCAGCGGGAAAAAACATGGTGCTGAGCAGCACGCGATTCCCACGTCCCGACATCCACAAGGGCACATGGCGATCCCCAGATGGTCGAACCTGCAACCAAATCGACCATGTTGTGATTGATGGAAGACACTCCTCCAGCATTATGAATGTCCGTACATTCCGAGGACCAAACATCGACTCGGACCACTACCTAGTCGGTGCAAAACTTAGGGTACGGATCTCCATGGAAGTTCTTAGGCGAACACCGACTACACCTAGGAAATTCAATGTTGGACGTCTTCAAACGGAAGAGACCGCCGCTGCCTATGCCGCCCGCGTATCCCTTGAGCTTGCGAGAAATCCTTCGACTGACGACATGAACCCGGATGACCAATGGCAGCTATGTCAACAAGCAATAAGAAGTGCTGCGTCTTAGGTATTGGGCTTCTCACATCCACCCCCCAGAAACCCCTGGTTGGACTCCGAATGTGCTCAGGCAAACAAAACCAAAACGGAGGCATACAAGTCGTGTCTCCAGAGAGATACTAGAGCATCCAGAAATCTCTATGTTGAGCGAAGGAAAGATGAGAAACTTCTACTCAGGAGGAAGAAAAAAGAACAGGAGATGCAGAGATGTTTTTGCAGAAAAGAGGTACGAAACTTCTATAAAAGGGTGAAACAGTCTACATCCGGTTTCACAAGCCGCCCTGGGCCCTGCAAAGATCAGGATGGAAATACCATAGTGGAAACGCAGGCGATGTTAGCCATCTGGAGAGACTAAGATCCCGCCCAAGATCAACTTGTTCCAGTTAATCTAGATGACGACCACGAACTAAACCCGCCCGACAAAAATTAAATTAAAGTAGCCATCACCAGACTTAAGATGAATAAGGCAGCTGGATGTGATGGCCTTCAAGCGGAGCTTTTTAAACACGCTGGAGATGACCTGGTCAGGAGTATACACCAATTCATCTGCAAAATACGGTCGGAGAAAAGTATGCCCGATGAGTTGAATCTCAGTACCATCTGCCCGATTCACAAAAAAAGGAGACCGCCTACTCTGCGCCAACTATAGAGGCATAAGCCTTTTAAACATCGCCTATAAGATCCCGTCCAGCGTTTTATGTGAACGTCTCAAGCCGTTTGCTGACGACCTGATAGGTCCTTACCAATACGGCTTCAGACCTGGAAAATCTACCACCGACCAAATATTCACATTACGCCAGATCCTGGAGAAAGCCCAAGAATATAACATCGACACCCACCACCTGTTCGTCGATTTTAAAGCCGCCTACGACAGTGTTAATAGAGTTGAACTGTATCGTGCCATGTCTAACTTTAGAATCCCTGCTAAACTGATACGCCTTATCAGGATGACGTTGAAGAATGCTCGTTGTTCCGTCCAAGTTGGTAGAGACTCTACTGAAACCTTCGAAACCACAAGAGGGCTAAGACAAGGTGACGCACTGTCATGCAGCTGTTTTAATATTGTGCTTGAAAATGTAATACGGAGCACTTATGCCAGTACATCAGGCACCATTTTCAATAAATCGACACAATTACTTGGGTTTGCTGACGACATTGACGTGAAAGGAAGAACAAAGCGAGCAGTAACCAGTGCTTTCACTACTATGGAGTCAGCAGCAAGCAGAATGGGGCTGAAAATAAACGAGGACAAGACGAAGTATATGCTTTCATCAACAAAAGTCCAATCCCACGACCGACTTGGTCAGAACGTAACCATTGATAGGTATAACTTCGAGGTAGTCAGTGAATTTGTCTACCTGGGCACTGCTGTAAACACAGGCAACAACATCAGCGCTGAAATCAAACGCAGACAAACTCTTGCTAATCGCTGTTTCTTTGGGCTGAGTAAGCAATTGAGGAGTAAAGCCCTATCGAGAAGAACCAAGGTGACACTGTATAAAACACTCATCATCCCGGTCCTGCTATATGGTGCGGAAGCATGGACCCTCTCCCAATCGGATGAAAATACACTTGGAGTCTTCGAAAGAAAAGTTCTGCGTACGATCTATGGTCCTGTCTGCGTAAAAGGCGAAAACAATGTTTGGAGAAGAAGATATAACAACGAACTGTACGAGCTGTACAGCGACATAAGCCTAGCCAAAGACTAAGATGGCTGGACCATGTAGAGCGAATGGACATCGACGCTCCAGCTCGTAAAGTCGTCAACGCCAAACATGAGGGAGTTAGAAGCCAAGGTAGACCTCATCTTCGATGGAGCGACCAGGTAGAGGGAGACATCCGTCAACTTGGAGTACGAAATTGGAGACAGCAGGCTAGAGATCGAGCCGGCTGGAGGGGCATTCTCAGAAAGGCCTTGGAGTACCACGCTCCAGTAGCGCCAACATAAGTAAGTAAGTAAGTAAGTAATTTGACCTCTATTCTTATGTATATTTTGACAGGACTTAAAATAGCAGCGATGAAACTGTATATCGTCACTTGAAAAGTGACATAAGTCAAAAAACATAGTTTCTCAGAAAATCGATTTCAAGTTTTTCGTTACTTTAAAAGTACGTTTTGAAATCGATTTTCTGAGAAATCATGACTTGACTTATGTCACTTTGCTTCTCAAATAGCAATTTTTTTTAAAGATATGGCCGAATAAATTTACAATCAATAACAAAAAACTTAAAGGAGTAGGAACTAGGCTACCGAAAGAAAACTCGCGCCAACTCATGAACCATGAAAACAGAATTTTGACAGACGTCAAAAGACGCGACGCGAAGCCAGAAAAAACGATTTTTTTTTCTAAAAACGATTTCTGTTTTTGTTTCAAGTTTTGTCTATGGCTCGACCCAAAAGTGTTAAGAGGTTTTTATGATGTGACATCATAGCAAATAAGGACCACAGTGCTCAAAAAGTTGTTTTTGTGTACCGTTTCTGCTATGTAACTTTTGCCAGTACTCAAATAAACCACTGAAAACCACCATTATATCATAAAACTGGGACAATATATCAAATTAATATAAACTCGGTCACAAAGGCTATTACTTCTTCTAAAATCAAAGTTCCAAACGAAGTTTCTATCTCTAAAACTAACAGCGCAATTACCGTTAATGTGCCAGGTTGTTTCAAAGTAAGCCTTTTCTTAAATCCCCAAAAAATTATATCAAAATTGGAGATAGGCGCTTGCAGTAAACAATCTTTCTCAAAGTATACCCAAAAACCATTCCTCAAAATATTGCTTACGAATTAAGGGACATCCTGTATAACAATTTTAAAGCATTGCGCTTATTGTCCTTTTCATTTAGTTTTATCCTGGAACTTATATTAAATCAAGAAAAACTAGTTCCTATTTTACTGAATAGTAATATATACTGATACAAAAAGTGCGAAAGATATTTTACATTAAAAATAAGTAATATTGGTCACTTATCACTTAACCATATTCATCCTTCATATATGTGTGTTTGAATGTACATATTTAACTTATTGAAACATCTACATAATTCCAGACAAGCCGATATGCCATCAGGATCAGAAAAAAATCTATGGTGTAGCCCGAAACGAAGCTGCCGAAATATCTTGCGAAGTTGATGCGTTTCCACCACCGGAAAACTTTAAGTGGTCATTCAATAACACAGCAGAGGCATTTGATATGCCACAGAGTGGCTTCCGAGCTCATTCCGCTCAGGGTTCAACTCTCACATATACTCCGGTAAAGGTAAGTCAATATATGACTTACATACAAAGATATTCTTGATTACTTTTCCTTAAGAAACTGAAGTATGTATCGACTCCCTGTAAAGAATTGAAGTAGTTTATTTTTAATGTTAGCTTATCAAGTAAAAGAACTCTGACTCAGAAAGTGACTATTTGGGTTTCTTTGGTCGCTCATATGAAAAAAGATTCCTGCCCGTGCATATCACTTTGTACAAAAGTGAAATGGACTTTATTCTTTCCTTTCGTCAAAGTGAATTGTTTGTGTTAAGGAAAATGTGAATTTCAAGCATTTACCTCTACGTCCTTTGTGTCGCTGTAATCGTCATTTTAAACCTATTATATTTGAATAGAAACACCACCTCTAGTGTGTCGCATTATTTTTAATGGTTTTATGATTTGTGCACGTCAAATCAAGACAGCTGCCCTACAACACCCCTCAGTCTTCGGTCTTCTTCCAACAACATTAAAAGGTTTGGATGTTTTAAATACTGTTTAATGTGATAGTTTTCACACCTTTAATTTAAAAATTGAAATAAAAGAACTTGATCAACTTTATCGATAAATTACAATATTCTTTATTAGAAATTAAACTTGCTGCTAAAAAGGTCTCTACAGTACAATCATTATTCAACGAGTGCCAAACTATGATTCTCCTACATTATGTCAAATGCAGATATCTTATTGTCGTTAAGTTTAAATGAGTGTTATTCAGCAATACAGTAGACGCTCGATATAGTGAACTAATAAAAACCAAGCCTGTTCACTATATCGAAATTGTTTGCTATTTCGAGCGGGAGCTTTTAAATGTTTACCAACACTAAATTTGATTAGAAATACAATTCTTTTTTATTAATTCAACAGTTCAAAAAAATTTTATTTCAAAGCAACCATCACTTGCGAAGAAGCCATACCTGCTTTCATTGATTTTTTCTAAAATTGAAATTGCCTAATGTTTTAAAATCAATCCATTATCTGGCAGATTTTTTCTTCGTAGATAACTTATAATTTAACACGCTTCGACGTTTTCCTGGAATTTACTTGACGGACTACTAATGTGTATCAAAAGCAAAGCCAAATCAAAAAATTGTGTTTTTGATCGTGACAATCATATATATTAATACGGAGTTCAAAAATCCAGTTTCCACCCTTTTTTTCTGTCATAATCAAAACAAATATGCCAAACCTATATATATTCTGAAAGGGGACCATGTAAGGAAACAGCGAATGTATATATGAAGCACCTATGTCTTTTGTCAATTGAGAAATGGTCGAATTTCGACCACGGGGCGAACTCTAGTGTGAAAAAATACACAGAAGAATAGTAAATTATTCGGCAAAATAGTTGACCTTTACAGGCGCATTGCAACAGAAATTTTTTAGTTGAATATCGTCCAAAATAACATTAAGTTCACTATATTGAGATCCTCAGAGTTCATTATGTAGAGTAGTCTGTGTTAAGTTTTGGTGGTTCACAATACTGGATAGTTCACTATATAGAGGTTCACTATATCGAGCGTCTACTGTAATTGTAAGTGTTTACTTTTAGTTGAATTCAATACTATTTTTAGTTCTATGTTTTTACATTATAATGAAAGGTATTAACAAATACTATTTTGAACCGTTATCCAGACATACCAGCACCAGGCACCACATTTAAACTTCCCTACGTGGGATATGGGATTGCTGATACAGGCATTTGGCCTCAAAAGTATGCTTAATTAGTGGCGAGTCGGTACAGTTAAAAATAAAACGTTGAACGCATTACATGGCGACCGTGATAAGTGAAGAAGAAAAGAAAAGAACTTTCATTTTATTTTAAATTATAATTTATTATAATTTAAAAGAAAAAATTGATGAAATTCGTTTTGAAAACAAAAAAGTGTTACACAATAATTTGGTATTTTGTAAATTAAGTAATTGAGAAAATAAATAGCGAACTAACGTCAAATAAAAGAAGTTGCGTTTAATTTAGAATAAATGGCGACCCCTATAAAAAGTAAAAAAATATTCAACCGAGTGTGAACCAATTACAAACTTAAAACACCAACCCTTAAGTGTACAAATTAATGCACAAATTGAATAAAAACAATACCTTGTGTAGTGCCGAAGTGTCGAAAGACTACGCAAAATCAACTTTTTATTTAATATTTGGCGGTGTACGCGTCAAATTAAGAGTGATGCTATAGGTGCACACTGCACACTGCACAGTGCAAGTGTAATTAATGGACAGTCAACTTACTAGTCCATAGCAAAACTGCGGTTGCAAATTGCAAAGTGACATAAATGAACGACGTACATAACCATAAAAAAGCTACGGTCACACATTGCAAGTGGTAAAAAAAAGAAACTTCTATTTTAATAAAAATAAAATCATATAAAAATAAAATGCATGACTGGGTCGCACGTACTTGCTCTGAGGGTGCAATAGTACGATGAAAACAAAGTTTTCGAGCAATATGAAGAACTATGTTTGAAAAATTGGGAAAACCCAAAACAGTTTGGCTAAAACTGTAAAACCCGATTTACAGAAGCTTACGTTAAGAAACCTTTAATATATCAAATTTAGATGTCATCTTTTGGGTGCTATAAATGATATAAATGTCCGCTTATGGCCAAATTAATAAAATTGTTAAAACAAATTTCCGTTATTATCATTTGTAGCCAAAAACTCAAATGCAGTTTTCTTCAAAACATTTTATATACATTACATACAAAGTATAATAAAAATCGGTAGAATCTTTTTTGAGTAAATAAAAAAAAAACTAGTTTGGAATAGAAGATTACGACAGCTCTCTCTTTATAGTGACGTCACAAGAAGCTCGCGAATTCTTTTTAATTTAATTATTTTGTACGTAGACTTTTTTGAAAGTTATTAAATATGAAGTAAGTGGAATACAACTTCATATTTGATAACTTTCAAAAAAGTCTCTGTACAAAATAATTAAATTAAAAATGAATTTATTTTGCAAGTCTCTTGTGACGTCACTTTAAAGAGAGAGCTGTCGTAATCTTCTATTCTTTGATTCATGAGAGGTACATACTCATCTTAAAACCTGCAATTTAGAGTAGCTGCTATACATATGCTATATACAAACAAAAATGGGTGGACAAAATTCAAAGAATGAAAAAGCGAATGCTAACGTAATTAATGAAGTAAAAGTTGAAAAAAAAAAATACAACAAATTACGGATTTAGATTGAAATAAAATTGTGTTGTTTATAATTACAACCTTTTTAGTTGCAAATTTTAGACTTAAAATATATAAAATTCATAAGAAATATTTGAAAGTGAAATATTTGAAAAGAGCGGCGTCTGTTAATACATAAGCATTCAAAATCGATTTCATTTTATGTTACGTTTCACTCTTAGCACCAGTGCGTTTTCCTCAACGGAATTTTTTTTGTATATATTTGTTTTTTCTTCTATTTTGCCCTGCTCATTAAGTATTGATAACAGTTCAGAAATTATTTGAATTCAGAATTATTTAGAAATACATCAAATGGTCCCAAATTTTACAAGAAATCGAACCACTTAAAAAACAATTTCTAAGATCGCATAAGTGTATTTACAAAAATACAATACCTATTACACCTTAAACCGTCCAGCACCACATAACTGCATTGGTTCAAAATTATAATCAAATAAGAGCTATTTTGAATGTAAATTATAGTAAATTCACTAAAGAACATAAAGAAACAACTTCAATAATATTCCACAATGTCCGAGATAAATTATTACATGTATCGAGTAAGCATGGAATAGAGTTAGAAATACCACTGAAGATCGATAAAGAGTTTGAATATACAGAAAAAGAATTGTTGCGGCGCGGCGTCATTTTACTTTAATCAACCGACGAGCTGAACTGAAAGTAGAAATAACCACCTAATGAAATAATAACTCGGACATTTTTTATTTGGGAAACCTTCAGGCTGGCATGATTATATAAAGATCATTTATAGAAAAAGTATTGTTGATTGCTGTATTGGTGGATACCATGATATGGATCCAGGGCTATCTTCTTCGTATTTTTGTAGTCTTTTTCTACGTATGGTTGCCATACGGAACACTCCCTGCGAAAACGAATGTTTTCCACCAGGTTCTTCACTCATCGTATTAAGGATTAGTTATCTTGAGAACTCTTCTCATTGACTGTTGTTGAGTAGGTAAGCTGATTCCATTGGCTGATCTGAGGAATAGAGGAAGGAAGCAGAAGTTCATTATCCTGCCTATCCCATTCCCCATTATACTCGCAAACACTGGCTATTAACTTGCTATTGGCTTGTAAGGCTATGTACGCTTTTACATATACAATATACATAATTTTTGCACTGGCTTTGTTAGCTTCCCTGTCTCTGTTTGAACTATCACTGATCTCACTATTCCATCTTTATTATGTAAAAGCTGGCTAACTCTTGCTAATGACCATAATGCTGGCGTGGGATTTTCATCTCTTACTATCACAAACTGTCCCACTCTCATGCTTTCCTTCTCTCTTCTCCATTTCTTGCTCTCCTGTAATGTCACTGAATATTCCTCCCACCATCTTTTCCCAAAATTCGCTAACATCATTCAATCAATTTGAATATCCCCTCTATCTCTGTCAGCAAGGTTCGAAATTGCTCACTCTCTAATACATGCTGGCCTACTATTCGCTTAAGATGATATTTCATCGATTTGACAGCTGCCTCGTATATACCTCTCTGTTGAGGAGCAGCTGGCACCATAAAAATCCGATCGTTGCCCTCGTTGCTTAATGCATGGAAAACCTCTTCGCACTTTCCATGCTTGCTTTATTGCTTTCGCAGCGCCCACAAAGGAGGTGCCATTATCACTGTACATTCTAGCAATCGTCTATAACAAGCAAGCAACACCCCTGATGTTAAATCACCCACTGTGTCGATATGAATCGCTCTTGTCCTTAGACAAACAAATATCGCTACCCATGTCTTTTTAAGACTCACTTTCTTGAACTGTCTATCTACCACTCGTATCATGAATGGTCCTGCATAATCTACACCAGTGTGCAAGAATGGCTTGCCTGGCTGTACTGTATCTATATTTCATCGCTATCGAAAATTGGCTTAAGCGATTCAATTTTACTATTCTCTGGTAACTGGCCTTGCTTACGCAATGCAGCTATGTCCTTACCATAACTCTCCGACTGTGCTTCTCTTAGCAGCAACCTAATGGCAACTGCTCGCTCTTCTGCTTTTAATGCTGTTGTAACTTGGTGACCCCTTTCAAACTTGCGCGCTAGCATACTCGCTTGCCGTTCTCTAACGCTTCCTTTCAACCGGTTTATGTGTCGATATACATATCCCATAATGTTCACTGCTTTCTTAAGGCTGCTGGCATACTCTACCACTGGCACTCTGGTTCGCTGGTTGGGCATCCATATGCTCCATTTCGCACTTGCTGTATTGAGGAAACATACCTGAATCTCTTCATTCGCTATGTCAGGCACTATTTCTGCTATCTTATTGGCTAGCCATACACTTTCTGGTAAGCATAGCCAATCAGACCAATGCAACCACAACTTGCTCTTTACTAAAACTGCTGGCATTACCGCTCTTCTTAATAGATCCGCGGGGTTCGCTTTCATATCTATATGATTCCATAAGCTGACGTCCGTTCAACTCTGTATTGAGCACACTCGATTGGCCACATAAGTTTTCATATCTCTTGGAAGTTTTCGTAACCAATGTAAAACCACCATGGAGTCTGACCAGAGCACATACTCCGCCCCTTTCCATTCCATTGCTTTTATTAGTTCCACTAGCATTCTACTCAATAGCTCAGCTGCGGCCAATTCCAGCCAAGGTATGCTCACTGTCTTAAGCGGAGCCACCCGCATCTTCGCTGTCACTAGCTGGCTCGTACACTGTCCATCCGCTGTCACTGTACATACATATATCACTGCACCGTATGCAGTCACTGAAGCATAAGAGAATCCATGTACTTGGACCCTGGTTGTTGACTTGTGTGTAACCAACGGTCAATCCTGAACTTTTCCAAATGCTTTATCTCTCCTAGTACCTTTCTCCATCTGCGTTGCAGGTCGGCTGGCAGCAGTTCATCCCATGCATAACTCACTCTCCATATATCTTGTATGAGGATTTTCCCCAGAATAACCACCGGGGCAATGTATCCATTATTTAGCTATTGAACTCATTATCTTTTGCTTTGTCGCTGCCATGTCTGGTTCATGGTCTTGTACAGTAAAGGTAAACTGATCACTGGTTATCAACCATTGCAGTCCTAACACTGTTGCTTGTTCTTCACTTTCGAAAGTCATTACTTTTTCTTCATCGGAATCAAGCTGGCTGAGTACTCTCTCTCTGCTTGACTTCCATTTGCGCAACTCGAACCCCCCGGTTCGTAATACCATATCTAACTCAGAGAGAAGATACTAATAGAGAGAAACAACTTTCCTCGCCTCCGTCCCGCAAAGATTTTTGTTTACATTTTTATAATGAGTTGAATTCCTATCGGTATATACATGTTTTATCCTTGTCCAGAACAAAAAAAAATCAAAAAAAAAATCTGTGTCTCTTTCTCTCTTATTTAAAGGTCTATGGACAGCAACTTGCATCTGTGTTGTCCTCACATTTTTTTGATATGGAGTTTAATACAGATGCAGTTTGCTGGCCGAATCGCAGCTTGTAGGCTAAAAGAGAGCCATCGTCGAAGTTGCCTCTCTCTATTAGTATATTCTCTCTGATCTAACTGATGTATAAAAAACATCGCCTCTTCTTCTTCATCACACCCAGATACACAGTCATCCATGTAAAAATCATTCACTAACACTCGCTCAACACTGAATTATAAGCGGACGACGTCATACCATACGTGACTACTGTCAGTACATACTCTGCTAGTTCTTCTGTAGCAAACTCTCTCCAGAATATTCCCTCGAGATCCCACTGCTGGCGTGCTATCTTATCTTGCCTGAACATCATTTTAATGTCCGCACTGAATGTGTTGGAGACTATGATGTCACCAAAAGAATGATCGCTGGACACATCCGACCAACGAGAACAATGCCCAAAATGTTAAATGTCAATAGAAAATGTCTCATACACATATGATTAATATGTCAAATAAAAACATGCTTTCTGCTTATCTTTTATAACGCTGAAAGGTTCAGTTGTTTTTATCTTCCTAATAATTTTTCCTTAGTACAGTTTGTCCTTCATCAAGGTTGTGATCGAACTGAAAATAATTGCTGGTTTTTCTTAAACTCCAAGAGTCGTATGAAAAACATTTGGTCCTTTGACCCGGATTTCCCGCGTGGGACATTAAGATTATGCTGGGCATTGTGACCCCGAAGCATTTCAATTGGCTGGGTGTGATCAGTACCCCGAAATGACGATGAGACATATTCGATTTCCCTATGAATCGCAATATTCTATTGGTCCTTCGGAGTCAAGGAAATTGATGAATGGAAAAAATTCATTAACAAAACTGCGATCATTTATTTGTTCTATTTTGCAAGAGTGCATTGTGTGTGCCCATAAATCAGGGAATTTGGAAGGAACTCCGATCATTGCCCAAGTCAAAGATACACGAATATAACAAGTAGGTGGATCATTCTTTGTTTTCTCCCTATTTTTTTTTTACTTGTGTAAATAATTTGTTAATAAAAAAACAATGGAAAATAAATTCTTTGAGAAGATTTACAAAAAGATTGGTAGAGATCAGGTTAATTTTTCAAAAACTGGTTCAGCTCGCAGAACAATTAATTATTTAGCAGGGCGTTTAGAATTGCTCGAAGTGGATATTTCTACTGTAAAAAACTTACATGAATGTCTTTTAAGTTCTATTGAAGAGGAGGACACTGAATATTTTGAGCAAATTGAACAGATCTATGATAAAATTTGTGATGCCTATGTAACTTATCGAGGGGATTTACTCGATGCAGCCGATAAGTTAAAAGGAAATAACACAAAAGATACAAAGCAAGATATGGCATCAGCCGGATCAAACAAGGTTGACATCAAACTTCCAAATTTTTATTTGCCCGAGTTTGCTGGCACTTACGAAACATGGAGGTCAAACCACGACTTACTTGTCTCCTTAATCCATAGAAATAGTGCCCTCTTTGAAGTCCAGAAATTGCACTACTTAAAATCAAGTGTGTCAGGGGAAGCTGAAAAACTTTAACCTCACTTAAATAAAGATAATGGCAGCTATTTGAAGGCATGGACTATTCTAACAGATAGATATGATGATGCTCGATTTTTAGTGAATACTCAACTGAAGCGTTTATTCAATCAGGTACCAATTAATTAAGAAAGAGCAGACTTAATTAAGCAGATGCTACACACCACCACAGAAGTTCTACATAGCTTACAAATTTTGAACGTTTCAGTAGTTCACTGGGATTTAATTGTAATTTTTGTTTGCTCCAGAAACTAACGAGCAAAACACAACAGCTTTGGGAGGAGCGTTTGAGTGCTAGGGATAAGCTAAGAGAATTGCCAACATTTGCAGAATTTTCACAATTTTTAGAAATGCGTTTTCGAACTTTGGAGGCGGTTAGTACCCAACAAGAAACATATAACATATCAAAGAAACAGTTTTCATTCGCAGGCTTCCAATTTGAAACTCTCTTGTCAAATTTGCAGCAAGGGACAACATGCTATCCGAAAATGTAAGCAATTTCTTAAGATGAGCATCGTTGACCGTCGTCAAAGTGTCGATAAATGAGGCCTTTGTCCAAATTGCTTAGCCTACAAACACAAGTCAGCGCATTGTCCAAGTAGTTATAGATGGTACTACTGCCAACAGCCACACCACTCTCTGTAACACATAAGTAGCGACCTTCAACACCAACAACGAATTCAGACGCATCCACATCCCAATTATCTCATCCAGCCACCAGCCGTAGGTGCTCACTCGCAAAGTAGAAATTATTTGACTTCCAATTTAAGAACCAACGCATCGAACTTCCAGCCAAACAGCGGAGAACAAGTTAATTCCATTTTCAATACATTACATGCAACTTCACACATACCAACAAAGGTCTTGCTCGCTACAGCCCTTGTTAATGTGATGTCTTCCACCGGGGAGGATATGTTGCGCGCACTTTTAGATTCGGGCTCAGAGGCAACATTCATAATGCAATCAGCTGTTCAACTTCTGCGTTTAAAACCAAGATGCACTCACGTCTTCGCAGGTTCTGGGAACTAGAAGAGGCTCCATTCAAGAATATAGAAACTGTCAAAAATCTTGAATGTGAAGAACACTACCTGAGAAACGTTCAGAAGTTGGTAGATGGTCATTGCCAAGTGGCTCTTCTTTTCAAAGGAAACACGTTCCCTATTTTAGGAAGATCTTATGAAGGTGCCATTCAATGGTTCAAGAGTCCGGAAAAACGCCTTGCTGCAAATGACCAACTACGAGAAAAATACACGGCCTGCATCGACGAATACCAACATTTAAGTCACATGATAGAACTTCAAAAAGAAGCAATACATGAAAGTTATCATTATTTCTTACCTCATCACCACACCAAAACTAAGAGTAGTTTTTGACGCTTCATTTCGAACAACAGATGGAAGCTCTTTGAATGATCACTTGATGACGGGACCTTCCTTGCAGCAAAACATCATTTATGTAATTCTACGTTGGAGACTTTATCGTTACACTTTCTCAGCCGACATTGAGAAAATGTATCGACAGATTTGGGTGACAGCAGAAGACTCAAAGTACCAACTCATCCTCTGGTGTGAGAATCCCTTAGATCAGCTGAACATTTTTCGACTCAAGACAGTTACCTTCGGAACAGTTGCAGCACCGTATCTCGCGATACGAACCTTGATGGAAGTAGCAAGAAGGGCTGAACACTCGTATCCCCGAGCTGCAAAAATGATCCAAAATGAGATGTACGTTGATGATTTGTTTTCAGGAGCCGACACCGTTCAGGAAGCCAAAGAAAAATGCAGAGAAGTTAAAATGGTCTCAGAGGATGCCGGCTTTATGCTACAAAAGTGGACGACTGACAATGCAGAGCTTCTTAAAGGTTAATTCACCCAAGAACGAGAATATGCATTAGAAGTACCATTTGAAACTTCAAACCGAGTCAAAACTTTGGGCATACAATGGCTTCCAGTTAGTGACCAGTTCTGCTTTCAGTTCTCTCTACCTGCCAATCCCCAGCCAACGAAAAGATACATCTTGTCGACCATCGCTCGATTGTTTGACCCAATGGGATGGATTTCACCATGTATTCTGCAGGCAAAATGTTTTATGCAACAACTTCGGCTCCGAAAAATTTCATGGGAGGACAAAATTTAACCAACAATTTCGCAAGACCAACAATTTCGCAATTCTACAATGATTTACAAGCAATCAACAACATAAGGCTTCCACGATGGGTCCAAATGGTAAGCACTTCAAAAAAGGTCGAGCTGCATGGGTTTAGCGATGCTTCAGAGAAGGCATACGGTGCTGCAGTCTATTTTTGGTCAAAAGTTCACACGCATTTGATTATTTCCAAATCGAAGGTAGCGCCTCTAAATCCAGTAAGTCTTCCTCGCCTGGAACTTTGTGGTGCAGTGTTGCTTGCTCAGTTTCTCAGGTACGCTGCCGAGGTACTTCAACGCAAAGATGTTAACATGCACGCCTGGACTGATTCAACGATCACCCTCAGTTGGATTCTAGCACCAGCGTCAAAATGGGAAACCTTCATTAGAAATCGAGTCGGTGAAACTCAAAGACTTTACCACAAGCAACATTTGGAGGCACATACCAACTCAACAAAACCCCGCTGATTTGGCATCACGAAGCGTTTTACCTTCTACATTGGTACATTCTTCTCTTTGGTGGAACGGTCCTGCATTCTTAATGTCAAACTGGGAGTTTGAAATTCCTGAACAACCATTACATTTTGGCACAGAAGAAGGAAAAAGAACTATACATGTTAACCACGCTGAAATAGTAGAGAACGTTATAACCTTAACAATGAACCGGTCTCCAAATCTATGTCGTCTTATAAGAACCATAGGTTATTGCATGCGGTTTTCAAACAACGCCAACACGCTGAGACCCGATTACATCAAGGTCTCTGGCCCCTTATGTCCACAGGAAACGAACAAGGCGCATAACATAATTGCCCGATGCGTTCAACACGACATGTTTCCTGAGGACATCTGCCGAACCAGAGGAATGGGAGCACTCAATCCCTTCACTGACAGCGAAGGAATCATCCAAGTTGGGGGCAGGCTCAAGAACGCAAACATTCCATACAGTCAGCAACATCCTATTATTTTAGAATCAGGACATCGTTTGACGGATTTGATCCTTCATGACGCACATGCGAAAACTCTTCATGGCGGATTGCAATTAATGATCTGTTATCTACGAACTAAATATTGAAGAATTCACATGGGGCGCACGGTCAAAAAATTTCTGCATAATTGCACTATTTGTTACAGATGCAACGCCGATCGCAACAAGGCCACCAAACAACTGATGGGGGACCTACCAGCCCCAAGAGTTACAATGTCCAGACCATTCAGCCATGTTAGTATAGACTATGATGGACCAATCACCATCAAGGCTTGGAAGGGGCGTGGAGCTATGCTAAAAGGGCTACATTTGCATCTTTGTCTGTTTATCCACAAAGGCAATACATTTGGAGGCCGTCAGTGATTTGCAGCACGGAGGGGAGTTTGCAGCCAAGAAAACAGCGATTGTGGAAAAAATTTTGTAGGAGCAGATGCTGAATTAGGACTTACTTACTTACTTAAGGTGGCGCAGACAGTCCATTGTGGACCACGGCATCAACCAACAATCCTTGCCAGCTAGGCCGGTCCCTAGAAAGTGGCCTCCAGTTGCGCACACCAAGTTGGTTGAGATCGTTAACCACTTAATCGCGCCACCTTAGATGGGGTCTTCCAGAACTGCGTCCGCCATCCGGGTTGGAATTGAAGACTCGTCGGGCAGGAGCGTTTTCGTCCATATGCTCCACATGACCCAGCCATCTAAGCAGCTAAATTTTCAGCTTCTTAACCAAGTCTATTTCGCTGTATAGCCCGTACAGTTCGTCATTGAATCTTCTCCTCCATACTCCATTGATACATACAGGCCCGAATATCACCCGAAGAATCTTTCTCTCAAAGCACCCCAGCCTGTATTCATCCGATTGTGTCAGTGTCCACGCTTCTGCCCCATACAGCATTACTGGGATGATAAGGGTCTTGTATAGTGTCTCCTTGGTCCTTTGAGAGAGGGCTTTACTACTAAGATGCCTTCTTAGCCCGAAGAAACAGCGATTGGCAAGAGTGATTCTTCGACTGATCTCTTCACAACGAGAACAATGCCCAAAATGTTAAATGTCAATAGAAAATGTCTCATACACATATGATTAATATGTCAAATAAAAACATGCTTTCTGCTTATCTTTTATAACGCTGAAAGGTTCAGTTGTTTTTATCTTCCTAATAATTTTTCCTTAGTACAGTTTGTCCTTCATCAAGGTTGTGATCGAACTGAAAATAATTGCTGGTTTTTCTTAAACTCCAAGAGTCGTATGAAAAACATTTGGTCCTTTGACCCGGATTTCCCGCGTGGGACATTAAGATTATGCTGGGCATTGTGACCCCGAAGCATTTCAATTGGCTGGGTGTGATCAGTACCCCGAAATGACGATGAGACATATTCGATTTCCCTATGAATCGCAATATTCTATTGGTCCTTCGGAGTCAAGGAAATTGATGAATGGAAAAAATTCATTAACAAAACTGCGATCATTTATTTGTTCTATTTTGCAAGAGTGCATTGTGTGTGCCCATAAATCAGGGAATTTGGAAGGAACTCCGATCATTGCCCAAGTCAAAGATACACGAATATAACAAGTAGGTGGATCATTCTTTGTTTTCTCCCTATTTTTTTTTACTTGTGTAAATAATTTGTTAATAAAAAAACAATGGAAAATAAATTCTTTGAGAAGATTTACAAAAAGATTGGTAGAGATCAGGTTAATTTTTCAAAAACTGGTTCAGCTCGCAGAACAATTAATTATTTAGCAGGGCGTTTAGAATTGCTCGAAGTGGATATTTCTACTGTAAAAAACTTACATGAATGTCTTTTAAGTTCTATTGAAGAGGAGGACACTGAATATTTTGAGCAAATTGAACAGATCTATGATAAAATTTGTGATGCCTATGTAACTTATCGAGGGGATTTACTCGATGCAGCCGATAAGTTAAAAGGAAATAACACAAAAGATACAAAGCAAGATATGGCATCAGCCGGATCAAACAAGGTTGACATCAAACTTCCAAATTTTTATTTGCCCGAGTTTGCTGGCACTTACGAAACATGGAGGTCAAACCACGACTTACTTGTCTCCTTAATCCATAGAAATAGTGCCCTCTTTGAAGTCCAGAAATTGCACTACTTAAAATCAAGTGTGTCAGGGGAAGCTGAAAAACTTTAACCTCACTTAAATAAAGATAATGGCAGCTATTTGAAGGCATGGACTATTCTAACAGATAGATATGATGATGCTCCATTTTTAGTGAATACTCAACTGAAGCGTTTATTCAATCAGGTACCAATTAATTAAGAAAGAGCAGACTTAATTAAGCAGATGCTACACACCACCACAGAAGTTCTACATAGCTTACAAATTTTGAACGTTTCAGTAGTTCACTGGGATTTAATTGTAATTTTTGTTTGCTCCAGAAACTAACGAGCAAAACACAACAGCTTTGGGAGGAGCGTTTGAGTGCTAGGGATAAGCTAAGAGAATTGCCAACATTTGCAGAATTTTCACAATTTTTAGAAATGCGTTTTCGAACTTTGGAGGCGGTTAGTACCCAACAAGAAACATATAACATATCAAAGAAACAGTTTTCATTCGCAGGCTTCCAATTTGAAACTCTCTTGTCAAATTTGCAGCAAGGGACAACATGCTATCCGAAAATGTAAGCAATTTCTTAAGATGAGCATCGTTGACCGTCGTCAAAGTGTCGATAAATGAGGCCTTTGTCCAAATTGCTTAGCCTACAAACACAAGTCAGCGCATTGTCCAAGTAGTTATAGATGGTACTACTGCCAACAGCCACACCACTCTCTGTAACACATAAGTAGCGACCTTCAACACCAACAACGAATTCAGACGCATCCACATCCCAATTATCTCATCCAGCCACCAGCCGTAGGTGCTCACTCGCAAAGTAGAAATTATTTGACTTCCAATTTAAGAACCAACGCATCGAACTTCCAGCCAAACAGCGGAGAACAAGTTAATTCCATTTTCAATACATTACATGCAACTTCACACATACCAACAAAGGTCTTGCTCGCTACAGCCCTTGTTAATGTGATGTCTTCCACCGGGGAGGATATGTTGCGCGCACTTTTAGATTCGGGCTCAGAGGCAACATTCATAATGCAATCAGCTGTTCAACTTCTGCGTTTAAAACCAAGATGCGCTCACGTCTTCGCAGGTTCTGGGAACTAGAAGAGGCTCCATTCAAGAATATAGAAACTGTCAAAAATCTTGAATGTGAAGAACACTACCTGAGAAACGTTCAGAAGTTGGTAGATGGTCATTGCCAAGTGGCTCTTCTTTTCAAAGGAAACACGTTCCCTATTTTAGGAAGATCTTATGAAGGTGCCATTCAACGGTTCAAGAGTCCGGAAAAACGCCTTGCTGCAAATGACCAACTACGAGAAAAATACACGGCCTGAATCGACGAATACCAACATTTAAGTCACATGATAGAACTTCAAAAAGAAGCAATACATGAAAGTTATCATTATTTCTTACCTCATCACCACACCAAAACTAAGAGTAGTTTTTGGTGGAGGCTACCGACTGCTAGATATTGTTTAATAATAATAAAAGCCAAATGCAGTCTTTGTTTTTTAGTCGATGTTTATTTAATATTTGCCGACGTTTCGATTCTGGTTAGAATCTTCTTCAGGGCCTGGAACGGGAGAGTGGATTCATAACAATAACATTTATACATATATATACATATCAATTTTCACTTGAACAAAATTATAATGTTAGCACTTACTGTATAAGTAATATCGACTGTGTCTGTAAAGATATTTTCTCAACAACAGCCATATAAACAATATTTTTTAACAAAAAACTATGTAAATAGCTAGCATTGATACGTAAAATTATTATAAATTAATAAATAAAAAGGCGAAAATCTTAAGCAAACTTAATCAGCAAAACGTAAACAATTATTTGAAGTGAAGGAAATGTCAAACTTTTCCATGAAATTGACAAGCTTCAGTTAGTGGATCGTATACAGGGTGGTTCAAATTTTACAAACAGATAGGTACTTTAAATATTTTGGATATTTTAAGATATTTTAAGACAATTATGAAAGTTTTTTAAAAAGGTTCATATAAATATCACTAACATTTTTTGATTCTACACTTTTAGAATTTACACAATTTTTACAAGCTTTTATGTGTATTTCTTCTAAAATCATACGTTTTCGGTAGAATTTCTCACGTTCGAGTATTTGAACCTTTTCAAAATTGAAATTATGTTTGTAAGTGGCAGCATGCTTGGCCAGGGCACTCCTTGCTATCCGATTGTTTATGACGTCTGATTCATGTTGATTCATGCGTTCTTTTACTTTTTGCGAAGTAGTACCAATGTAACATTTATTACAGCCATTGCATGGTACACGATATACAACATTTACCAAGTCACCGACGAGCTGCTTTTGTTTTAACTTCGAATAAAGTCGGCCTACATTGTTCGAATTTTTGAAAGAAATACGAACGTTGTCACAAGTTTTGGTGATGGATCTTGCAATAGATTGTGATACGTTTGGAACGAACTGTAAGGAGTGTCGACTTATAATGTTGTTATCAGTAGCTGCTATTATTGTAAGTGATCGTGATTGCGAATTGTTTCGTATGTTATAACGGTTGATTAAACGGTTTACAAGCCTTAATGGATAATCGTTTTTTACAAGCATTTCAATCAATAGCTTCTTGTTGTCCTTTGAGAAACGTGCGTGACTAAGGCGATTGACACGATCGATGAGTCCGTACGCTGTGCTTATTTTTTGGTTCATTGGGTGTATTGATTTGTAGTTCAACAAACGTCCTGATGAGACAGGCTTCCGATACCATTTTGTAAAAAATGTTTTTTCTTTTTCATCACGGAATACTGTCATATCTAAAAACGGAATACTATTCGAAAATTCACGTTCGACAGTAAATTGAATTCTATCATCAATACAATTGAATAAAAACAAAATTTCATCAATCGAATCTCTGGGAAGCAACAAAAACATATCATCAACATATTTTTTCAAGATCTTAATTCTCTTGGAGTGCTCTTCCATTATTGCTTGCATTTTGTCCAAAATATCATCCAATAATAACTCCACTAGAATCGGTGATATTGGAGCGCCCATTGGGGTGCCGTAGCCCTGTTTGTAGCACTGTCCGTTAAATTCGCACAAGCCGTTGGATAATTTCTTGCTGGAGAAAAGAAAAGCTTGTGCGAATTTCTTTAAAGAACATAAAGACATTCTTTGCGTTCGCTCGGATAAGGGTGCGAAGACTGTCTTCATGCATAAAACAGAATACATAGCGAAGGCTGAAGAAATGTTGAGTGATAACACCACCTATCAAAAAATTTCTGACCCCACGGTCCGAATCAAAAAAGTTAACAATGCATTCGTTAAGAAATTATTTGATGGTGGCAAAATCGATACTGGTACTAAATATAAACTATCATCGCATCACGCCACACCACCACTTATGTACTTTTTGCCAAAACATCACAAAGAAAATATGCCACTTCGTCCGATTTCAGCTGATTTGAACGGTCCAACTAGAAGTTTATCCGAGCACGCTGTAGGAATCCTTAACAAACTAACGAAGTCATCTTATCATATTAAAAATTCTTACGAATTCTGTGAGTTCATTAATAAGACGAAATTTGAAGATGGTGAAGAGATGGTTTCATTCGATGTAGTATCGTTGTTTACTAATGCACCAGTCAACAAAATCATCGATATCTTAGAAAAACGATGGGACGAAATCGCATGTCATACCAATCTTGATATGAATGAATTTATTGAAATGATAAAGATTTGTACTTCAAACAGTTATTTTTCATTTAACGGACAGTGCTACAAACAGGGCTACGGCACCCCAATGGGCGCTCCAATATCACCGATTCTAGTGGAGTTATTATTGGATGAAAAATGCAAGCAATAATGGAAGAGCACTCCAAGAGAATTAAGATCTTGAAAAAATATGTTGATGATATGTTTTTGTTGCTTCCCAGAGATTCGATTGAAGAAATTTTGTTTTTATTCAATTGTATTGATGATAGAATTCAATTTACTGTCGAACGTGAATTTTCGAATAGTATTCCGTTTTTAGATATGACAGTATTCCGTGATGAAAAAGAAAAAACATTTTTTACAAAATGGTATCGGAAGCCTGTCTCATCAGGACGTTTGTTGAACTACAAATCAATACACCCAATGAACCAAAAAATAAGCACAGCGTACGGACTCATCGATCGTGTCAATCGCCTTAGTCACGCACGTTTCTCAAAGGACAACAAGAAGCTATTGATTGAAATGCTTGTAAAAAACGATTATCCATTAAGGCTTGTAAACCGTTTAATCAACCGTTATAACATACGAAACAATTCGCAATCACGATCACTTACAATAATAGCAGCTACTGATAACAACATTATAAGTCGACACTCCTTACAGTTCGTTCCAAACGTATCACAATCTATTGCAAGATCCATCACCAAAACTTGTGACAACGTTCGTATTTCTTTCAAAAATTCGAACAATGTAGGCCGACTTTATTCGAAGTTAAAACAAAAGCAGCTCGTCGGTGACTTGGTAAATGTTGTATATCGTGTACCATGCAATGGCTGTAATAAATGTTACATTGGTACTACTTCGCAAAAAGTAAAAGAACGCATGAATCAACATGAATCAGACGTCATAAACAATCGGATAGCAAGGAGTGCCCTGGCCAAGCATGCTGCCACTTACAAACATAATTTCAATTTTGAAAAGGTTCAAATACTCGAACGTGAGAAATTCTACCGAAAACGTATGATTTTAGAAGAAATACACATAAAAGCTTGTAAGAATTGTGTAAATTCTAAAAGTGTAGAATCAAAAAATGTTAGTGATATTTATATGAACCTTTTTAAAAAACTTTCATAATTGTCTTAAAATATCTTAAAATATCCAAAATATTTAAAGTACCTATCTGTTTGTAAAATTTGAACCACCCTGTATACGATCCACTAACTGAAGCTTGTCAATTTCATGGAAAAGTTTGACATTTCCTTCACTTCAAATAATTGTTTACGTTTTGCTGATTAAGTTTGCTTAAGATTTTCGCCTTTTTATTTATTAATTTATAATAATTTTACGTATCAATGCTAGCTATTTACATAGTTTTTTGTTAAAAAATATTGTTTATATGGCTGTTGTTGAGAAAATATCTTTACATACACAGTCGATATTACTTATACAGTAAGTGCTAACATTATAATTTTGTTCAAGTGAAAATTGATATGTATATATATGTATAAATGTTATTGTTATGAATCCACTCTCCCGTTCCAGGCCCTGAAGAAGATTCTAACCAGAATCGAAACGTCGGCAAATATTAAATAAACATCGACTAAAAAACAAAGACTGCATTTGGCTTTTATTATTATTAAGAGTAGTTTTTGACGCTTCATTTCGAACAACAGATGGAAGCTCTTTGAATGATCACTTGATGACGGGACCTTCCTTGCAGCAAAACATCATTTATGTAATTCTACGTTGGAGACTATCGTTACACTTTCTCAGCCGACATTGAGAAAATGTATCGACAGATTTGGGTGACAGCAGAAGACTCAAAGTACCAACTCATCCTCTGGTGTGAGAATCCCTTAGATCAGCTGAACATTTTTCGACTCAAGACAGTTACCTTCGGAACAGTTGCAGCACCGTATCTCGCGATACGAACCTTGATGGAAGTAGCAAGAAGGGCTGAACACTCGTATCCCCGAGCTGCAAAAATGATCCAAAATGAGATGTACGTTGATGATTTGTTTTCAGGAGCCGACACCGTTCAGGAAGCCAAAGAAAAATGCAGAGAAGTTAAAATGGTCTCAGAGGATGCCGGCTTTATGCTACAAAAGTGGACGACTGACAATGCAGAGCTTCTTAAAGGTTAATTCACCCAAGAACGAGAATATGCATTAGAAGTACCATTTGAAACTTCAAACCGAGTCAAAACTTTGGGCATACAATGGCTTCCAGTTAGTGACCAGTTCTGCTTTCAGTTCTCTCTACCTGCCAATCCCCAGCCAACGAAAAGATACATCTTGTCGACCATCGCTCGATTGTTTGACCCAATGGGATGGATTTCACCATGTATTCTGCAGGCAAAATGTTTTATGCAACAACTTCGGCTCCGAAAAATTTCATGGGAGGAAAAAATTTAACCAACAATTTCGCAAGACCAACAATTTCGCAATTCTACAATGATTTACAAGCAATCAACAACATAAGGCTTCCACGATGGGTCCAAATGGTAAGCACTTCAAAAAAGGTCGAGCTGCATGGGTTTAGCGATGCTTCAGAGAAGGCATACGGTGCTGCAGTCTATTTTTGGTCAAAAGTTCACACGCATTTGATTATTTCCAAATCGAAGGTAGCGCCTCTAAATCCAGTAAGTCTTCCTCGCCTGGAACTTTGTGGTGCAGTGTTGCTTGCTCAGTTTCTCAGGTACGCTGCCGAGGTACTTCAACGCAAAGATGTTAACATGCACGCCTGGACTGATTCAACGATCACCCTCAGTTGGATTCTAGCACCAGCGTCAAAATGGGAAACCTTCATTAGAAATCGAGTCGGTGAAACTCAAAGACTTTACCACAAGCAACATTTGGAGGCACATACCAACTCAACAAAACCCCGCTGATTTGGCATCACGAAGCGTTTTACCTTCTACATTGGTACATTCTTCTCTTTGGTGGAACGGTCCTGCATTCTTAATGTCAAACTGGGAGTTTGAAATTCCTGAACAACCATTACATTTTGGCACAGAAGAAGGAAAAAGAACTATACATGTTAACCACGCTGAAATAGTAGAGAACGTTATAACCTTAACAATGAACCGGTCTCCAAATCTATGTCGTCTTATAAGAACCATAGGTTATTGCATGCGGTTTTCAAACAACGCCAACACGCTGAGACCCGATTACATCAAGGTCTCTGGCCCCTTATGTCCACAGGAAACGAACAAGGCGCACAACATAATTGCCCGATGCGTTCAACACGACATGTTTCCTGAGGACATCTGCCGAACCAGAGGAATGGGAGCACTCAATCCCTTCACTGACAGCGAAGGAATCATCCAAGTTGGGGGCAGGCTCAAGAACGCAAACATTCCATACAGTCAGCAACATCCTATTATTTTAGAATCAGGACATCGTTTGACGGATTTGATCCTTCATGACGCACATGCGAAAACTCTTCATGGCGGATTGCAATTAATGATCTGTTATCTACGAACTAAATATTGAATAATTCACATGGGGCGCACGGTCAAAAAATTTCTGCATAATTGCACTATTTGTTACAGATGCAACGCCGATCGCAACAAGGCCGCCAAACAACTGATGGGGGACCTACCAGCCCCAAGAGTTACAATGTCCAGACCATTCAGCCATGTTGGTATAGTCTATGATGGACCAATCACCATCAAGGCTTGGAAGGGGCGTGGAGCTATGCTAAAAGGGCTACATTTGCATCTTTGTCTGTTTATCCACAAAGGCAATACATTTGGAGGCCGTCAGTGATTTGCAGCACGGAGGGGAGTTTGCAGCCAAGAAAACAGCGATTGTGGAAAAAATTTTGTAGGAGCAGATGCTGAATTAGGACTTACTTACTTACTTAAGGTGGCGCAGACAGTCCATTGTGGACCACGGCATCAACCAACAATCCTTGCCAGCTAGGCCGGTCCCTAGAAAGTGGCCTCCAGTTGCGCACACCAAGTTGGTTGAGATCGTTAACCACTTAATCGCGCCACCTTAGATGGGGTCTTCCAGAACTGCGTCCGCCATCCGGGTTGGAATTGAAGACTCGTCGGGCAGGAGCGTTTTCGTCCATATGCTCCACATGACCCAGCCATCTAAGCAGCTAAATTTTCAGCTTCTTAACCAAGTCTATTTCGCTGTATAGCCCGTACAGTTCGTCATTGAATCTTCTCCTCCATACTCCATTGATACATACAGGCCCGAATATCACCCGAAGAATCTTTCTCTCAAAGCACCCCAGCCTGTATTCATCCGATTGTGTCAGTGTCCACGCTTCTGCCCCATACAGCATTACTGGGATGATAAGGGTCTTGTATAGTGTCTCCTTGGTCCTTTGAGAGAGGGCTTTACTACTAAGATGCCTTCTTAGCCCGAAGAAACAGCGATTGGCAAGAGTGATTCTTCGACTGATCTCTTCACTGATGTTGTTCTGAGAGGTTATAGTGGAACCCAAATAGACAAAGTCCTTGACAACCTCAAAGTTATATCTGTCCATTGTGACATTTTGTCCGAGCCTACGATGATGATCTACTTCACCCGAGGACAGCATATCCATATACTTTGTTTTATCTTCATTTACAGCCAGACCCATTCGAGCCGCTTCCACTTCAATACTTGCGAATGCTCCACTGACAGCGCTCTTCGTTCTTCCAATAATGTCAATATCATCAGCATAGCCAAGTAATTGAACGGATCTAAAAAAAATCGTACCGCTGGTATTGACATGCGAGTTGCGTACGATTGCCTAGAGATTGATGCTGAAGAGGTTACATGAAAGCGCGTCACCCTGTCGTAAGCCTTTCTCGACATTAAATGAGTCGGTGGTGTTCTTACCAACCTTGACGGAGCAGCGCGAGTTCTCCATAGTCATCCTGCACAATCGAACGATTTTGGCATCGATGCCAAGAAGCGACATGGCTCTGTATAGCTCGTTCCTGTTTACGCTGTCATAGGCGACTTTAAAATCGATAAAGAGGTGGTGAGTATCGATCTGGAATTCTTGGGTCTTTTCCAAAATCTGCCGAAGTGTGAAAATGTGGTCAACAACGGCTGACTTATCGGGCCTGACACAATGATAGGGGCCAATCAGTTCACGTGCGAAAGAGTTCAGTCGTTCACACAGAATGGCTGACAAGATTTTATAGGCGACATTTAGGAGACTTATACCTCTGTAGTTGGCGCAGCTTAGATAATCTCCTTTCTTGTGAAATAGGGCATACAATGCTGAGGTTCCATTCGTCAGGCATACTTTCATCCGACCAGATTGTACAGATGAGTTGTTGTATGCTCCTCACCAAGTCATCTCCCCCTGCTTTGAAGAGTTCAGCCATAAGGCCATCAGCTCCAGCAGCCTTGTTGGACTTTAGTTTAGATATTGCTATCCGAACTTCTTCTTGGTCAGAAGGACGGACATTTTGTTCATCATCATCCAAATCGAATGGATCATTCTGCCTGACAGCGATAAGTTGGTTGTCTTCGCCGTTTAACAGTCTGCAGAAGTGTTCTTTCCAAACTCTCAGCACCGACTGTGTATCTACAACGACATTCCCACCCTCGTTTCTACATGCTTCCGCTCGGGCTTTGTAACCCTTGGACGAATGCTTTAGCCTTTGGTAGAATTTTCGAACATTGCTTTTGCCGTAGATTCAACCATTTGTTTTTCCAGTTCTCTTTTTTTCTTCTGAAAAGCCGATATTCCTCTTTCCTCTTTTGCTGGTAAACCGCACTGGAAGCGCTCTTGACAGCTCTAGTTCTGGCATTCCGAACTGCATGATAGGCTTCGTCTTTGGCCAAGTGTGCGAGCCTGCACTCAACATCGAACCAGGTGTTTCGTTGTGGTCGCCTAATGAAACCCCAAACATCCGTGGCAGCGGTTTTGATGGCCCTTTTGCAATGTTGCCACTGGGCATCTGGGTTTGCCGCAGGCGCCGGGCTTGTCAAGAGATAAGAGGAGACATGATTGGCAAAGGTTGTGACGGTCTCTTGCAATTGTAACTTCGCAACATCAAACTTTCTCACAGTGGATGTTCGATTCTGCGGTCTGGTGGAGATCCACATTCGCACTTTAGCTACAAAAAGGTAGTGGTCCGAGTCTATGTTGGCCCCTCGGAAAGTGCGGACATCCATGACACTGGACGCATGTCTGCTATCAATCGCAATGTGATCAATTTGGTTGACGGTATTTTGATCAGGAGACCACCAGGTCCCCTTGTGTATATTGAGGTGTGGGAAGTATGTGCTAGCTAAGATGACACTTCGCCCCGCAGCAAAGTCGATTAGCCTGTGTCCGTTACCGGAAGTGTTGTCGTGCAGGCTATGCTTTCCGACTGTCGAGCCAAAGCTACCCTCTTTTCCGATTTTGGCGTGGAAGTCACCAAGAATAAACTTAGTGTCGTACTTCGGGCATTCATCATACGTCTTCTCGAGAAGATCGTAGAATTCTTCTTTGGTCGTGTCATCTTTTTCCTCCGTGGGGGCGTGGACGCAGATCAGCGAGATGTTGCTGAATTTGGACTTAATGCGGATTGTGACAATGCGTTCGCTTATGCCACGAAAGCCCACGACTTCTTGGCTAAGCCTACCTCTTATCACAAATCCGCATCCAAATAGCCGCTGTTTTCTTGTCCTGTAGCACTTGCCGTAGTAGATGTCACAGTTTTTCATCTTCCTTGTGCCTTCACCATCCCATCGCACTTCTTGGATGGCTGTGATGTCGGCTTTGACACCATCTAGGGCTTTCACTAATTGTTCGGCTACACGTGGTCTGTTAAGGGTCCGGACATTCCACGTGCACAACCGAAAATCGTTGTCCTTGTTTCGTTTGCTAGAGGCAATTGGTTGTTTCGGAACTATTAGTTTTTTTACGTGGTTGGGAAGTTACCCCGACGCACAACCCCCAACCTGGGGGACCAGGCCCTATGCTGCTCTTCTTGGACAAAAGGAGCTGGAGAAATCCAGAGTCAATAACCCACTACGGGAATGTGAGAGCTACCGTTGGTCCTATATGGGCTCATCCGCCACCTTCTCTATTTTACTACCCTGACTAATAGTAGTGAAAGGACGTTGTTATTGCGACGGACAAATAAATATTAATTTACTCCTTTTTTCCTTAAGAGTACTAATGTCAATTTTATTTTTCTGTATAAAAAGAAATATAAACAAAATTTAAAAGGGATTTTTTTTTCTTACACATTTTTTTTTAACTTACATCGTCTTGCAATCTGGGTTTTAAAAACAAAATTATGGAAATCAAAAATAATGAACAATTACTATCAAAACATATTTTCAACTTAAAACAAAAAAATAATATCGCTGGATCGCCGATGCCGCTGTCTCCCCAACCAAAAATACGACTGCCGAATTATCTTTTTTCAGCCAAGCCATTCCCACAGCATGACTCCTTTCAGCAACCTATATGCCGTCCATAGCTTGCATAACAAATGCAACAAATAGCCAGCGCAGCACATTCCTCCAATTAAGATGGCAATTTTCAGAGGTGGCATGTTGTTTGTTGACTTCTAGGAATTTTATTGCTCTCCAACGCTCATTCCTTGCATTATTTATTTGGTGTCCGACTAGGTCAACAAAATCGGACACCATACATTTTTATCTTTCTGGGTTGAAAGAAAAGATTCGTTGTAAATGATATCATAAGTGCAACTTATGAGGCGTTGGAGAGCGTTGAATCATCATTTATTTTATACGATATTGCAAGAAGTGGGTGACTTTATCAGCGGAATCGGCGACCTTAAACGAAAACACATTAATTATGATTAATTTTAGAAACTACAAATAACTTATCTATTTGGGGCTCGATGACATCCCGGGGCCCGTCTGAACTCCAAGGGGTGAAGAACCAGCTATGTCCAGGACGGCGAGTCTTCCAACTGATCGTTTCAGTTTAATTGAGCCATTAGATAATTTGACATCAGCCATACGCACAATATTATCGGGACCTGGGTATACCCTTAAGATCCGACCCAATTGCCCAGCTGATCGAATCTCATTTGGTTCAAAAAGAATAACCAGGTCGTCAGCTTCTACTTGCTTAGTTGTTCTGTTCCACTTTGGTCTTCTTGTTATTTCTGGCAAGTACTCGGTATACCACCGCTTAACGAGCTGAGACATCAAATGTTGTGATCGTCTGCTGTAGAGTTTGCTGCAATTATCATTTTCGAAGAAAACTCCTGGCGCGGTGACGTCCATGTCATATTCACCGAATAACATTGCGTTTGGTGTAAGTGGTTTAGGGTCTTCGGGGTCCACTGGAAGATGAGTGAGTGGGCGACGATTGATTTGCCCTTGAGCTTCCATGAGAGCATTTCGTAAAACGTCTTCACGAGGAATAGTACCTTTTAAAACAAAATTCACACTCTTTTTTATGGATTGGATGAGCCGCTCCCAAGCTCCTCCCATCCAAGGTGAATATGCTGGAATGAATCGCCACAGAATACCAACATATTAAGCAGCGTACTCACTTAAATGTAGCGCCATATTTTTTACGTCTTTATCCAGCAGATTTTTTGTCCCAATAAAATTAAGTCCGTTATCGCTGTAGAAATATCTAGTTACTACTCGATTGATGATAAATCTGCGTACAGCCATTGTACATTGATCTAGGCTGAGGTCGTTCAGTAGCTCAATTTGCACGGCGTGAAAGGTGAGACATGTAAAAATCATACCATATCTCTTCACTGTTCCACGACCATACTTCGTCAGAAGAGGTCCAAAACAGTCGACACCAACATGAGTAAATGGCTTCGAATCAAAAGCCAAGCGAACTCCTGGTAGCTGACCCATGAGAGGCATGACAGGTTTAGCCTTAAGACGTTTGCACTCATTACAACGAGATCTTACTCTTTCCACAGCGCTTCGTATGCTAATTATCCAAGCACGCTGGCGGATGTCGGAAATGGTTGTCGCCGTGCCCATATGGAAATTAATCTCATTGGTAGGATGGCTGGATTTCGTGCAGCGAATGATAAGTTTGCTTTTTGCGCTCGAGAGCTCATCCGTATGATGAAGGGTGACAAACTGAGTATGGAACTTGATGATCCTACCATTCCATTCTTCCTGCGGGATTTGAATTAATTTGGAAAGGCATCAAGCTGAATTTTTCTAAAAAGCCAATTTTCAGCTCGAGAAAACTCAGCTGGCGTGATAAAAGTTTCCTTTTCAGCGGGCAGATTTTGATATATGTCATTGAAGCGAAGCAAAAATCCGATGACTCGAACCGAAGAAGTCCATCTTGCTTTAAACTTGGCGCTAAGATTTTCGTAGACGTCAAAATACGTAGTTGGTTGCTCTGAGTGTATTAAAATTTGTCCCTTCTCATGGCTGATCATATCCGAATCTGCCTTTGCTGGTTTAACGGGCCATTCTGAAAAGCGACGACGAAGGAAATCTGGACCTTGGAACCATCGCGTCTGCTGATTCCCCATAGAATCGTCGCACCATTTAGTTCCATCATCCACAACGTTATCACTTGAACCAATGTGAAGCCACTGACGCTGAGAAGTATACTCAAGAATTTCCCCAACTCGAGTAGCAACAAATGAGGGGAACTTGTACTGGGTGGAGTTTATCCAAGATAATACAGTCTTTGAGTCTGATAGATATATTTCGTTATCAAACCGTATCGTGTGCGACTTTTTTATTGTAGAAGCCAAATGAACTCCAAGGACCGCAGCCTGTAACTCCAACCGAGGAATAGATAGCTGCTTCACAGGCGCGACTTACACTTTAGCCATAACTAGAGAAACCTCTACTTCATTGTTTTGGTCAAAACGTAGGTAAGTAACAGCAGAAAAGGCTTTCTCGGAGCTCTCTGATGAAAGTTAGCCACCGAAACTGCAATTCAGAAGACACTGGCTCGTCCCAGTTGAAACCCTCTCTCCAAACGTCTTGAAGGATTATTCTCCCTCGAATAATGTAGAGAGAAATGATTCCCAATGGATCAAAAATTCGCATCACAGCTCGTAACATGCGTCGTTTGGTGATTGTGTCATTCTTTGCTAACATATCCTGTAGGTCCTCGCCGTCAGTCAGTTTGTATGAGAAACAATCGGAGGATGGCTGCCAATACATTCCTAAAATTTTTGCCACATATCCTTTGCATTCGTTCGGATCAATGCTGACCAATTTGTTATTGACATAACTTTCTGGCATTTGAATCAAGAAATCGCGACTGTTAGATTGCACTCCAACTAGATCGAAATTCATACTCTTGCAAATGAGAATTGCATCTCTGGTGACTGAAACTGCTTCTTCCACCGTATTATGACTGTTAAAGTAGTCATCAACGTAAGTAATTTTAGTTAGACCATCTACTGCTTCCGGGCAACTCGTTATGAAGAGATTAGCATGGTGATTTTTAACAAATTGAGCGCACGTTGGAGAACATCTAGGTCCGAACATCATCACCTGCATAATATACACCGTGGGTGGGGCAGTACTGTCACCATCTCTCCATAGGATTCTTTGGCATTGCTGGTCTTCTTCTTTAATCCGGATTTGATGGAACATTTTTTTAACGTCAGCGTTTACCGCAACCTCACGTTCACGAAATTTAAAAAGTCCTGCATGCAACGGCACGAGATTATCTGGACCTTTCAGTAAGTACGTATTGAGTGAAACCCCGTTGACTTTTGCAGCTACGTCAGCAACACATCTGGGTTTTGGTGGAACCTTGTTTAAATTTTCAACGATGAAGGTTGGAGCGTACCAGATTCGAGGCCATTTTTTCGATAGTTCTTCTTCTGAAGCGATTCTGGCGTAGCCTTTTGTTAACAACTGTCGCATATAGTTGTTTTTCCATTCCAGAAGGTGTGGTTTTTTTTGTAGAGAGTTTTCTAATCCTTCAAGCCTCTTGAGTGCCATTGGAAAACTGTCAGGAAGTTCAACGTTATCAGCATTCCATAGAAGGCCAATTTCGTATTGCTGATCAACTTGTTTAATAGATTGCACCATAATCTCCATCGCTCTGCTAACTTCTCGGCTGACCAATTCGCCCTTTGGAGGCATCACTCCAAACTCTTCCGTGGTAAATTGACGCTTGACGAGGTCATGCAACTCACCTTCTTGTTTTATAGCATCGTTAAACAGGACTTTCATTGTAGGACGGTATACTTGATGTACACAAGAAACATGATTGGTCACAGCTGAGTTGCCACTGCCATAAATAATCAAGCGCAAGGTTCTTCATCTTTTCCGTGACGCTGGCGGTGACCCAAAAGGAACTTGGCTTGATCCAAACCATTCAATATTTAAGGCTTGGCATCTACGAGATCAGTCAGTGGCAGACCACGAAGGTGAGGGTACATGCTCTTCAATGTGGAGACATCAAATGATCGACTTGGTAAATCCAAATCCTTAACAGAATACACATTCTTTAATGAATAACGCCTTTTATCCTTGACATCCGACACTGTCAATGTGGTCCGTGAGGATTTCTCGAGCCGAACGACACCTTTGGTCCATTGCAATATTCTGGCTCACCTTCAAGTCCTAGTTCGTCAAGCAATTCTTTCTCCAGCATAGTCAAAGACGATCCATCATCTAGAAAGGCGAATGTGTCAACAAAACAATCGTCCCAACCATGAAGTCTTATCGGCACAATTTTGAACATGACCGATGAACTTGTACCACTATGAGAAGAATGCGTATGAGGCTGAGGAACGAATGGTTGTGCAGTAGATTCAACTCGGAGGAAGCGCTAACGGCTATCTGGTGCAACAACGGGTGATGACGGCCCTTGCAACCATTCATCCCGCAAATTTTTTTTCTTGAAGATGCTCTTCAGTCGTGTTTTGAAGGATCTAAACATGTGAAGCATACTGAGTGTTCTTTGGCATAACTCAGTCTTTGTTTTGCTGACAGTGCCTTGAAATCTGCACACTGATTTAGTATGTGTTGCTTTTTATTACACTTTCCACATAAAGCTTGAGGGTCAGAAGCGGCTGAATGTGCTTGATGAGTTAACACTTGTCGAGAGGACTTTGAAGTTACTTGACACTTTTTATAATCTCCATGTACAGTTGCTAGTGGTTTTATCAATTCAGGTGGTAGATCAAAAATCTGTTCAATCAGGAACTCGGCAAAATGAACGAAATTGGCACCTGCAACGATCGATTTTCTTTTCTTCCATTCTTGATATAAGCCCGCTAATTTAGAAACTAAATTGGTCATCACATATCCGTTTGTAAGATCCTCATCTCTGTTCATAGATCTGAATGGTAAGTAAATTTGACATATCCCCTTCCCGGCTTTGACCTGGTGAAACGTTGGCTGATGACGACGTGGCTGTTTTCAAAGGCGTCGATTGTCGAGGATGAACTAAATTTCCCAATAATAACTGATGAGACTCCTGAATTTGTTTAAACTTTTTCAACCTTTCAATATCCAGGTCGGATTATGAATTATTTGGTTCGTTCATCACTTGATGTTCAGGAGCCAATGGATTTCCCTTTGATTTTTGCTGGGTTGAAGAAGAATCTGCTAATTTTTGTCTTAAATCCTTCATCTCATTCCGGAGAGCTAAGAGCTCTTCGTCTCGTTGAACGACTGCCGCTTGGGCAGCTGCGGCTGCCTCCATAAGGACTTCTAACGAAATGACTCCCTCATCTACGACTGCAGCTTTGAGATTTACTTTACTGGCCTCTTCATGTGAAATATCTTCTTCATCTTCTTCATCGTCGCAAATAGTACAATCTGACCGCTCACAGAACCATGGCGTCTTGGTGTCATATTTGGAAGGATCAAAAGAAGCACATAAATAATGCCACCATCTTTTACAGCGATCGCAAGAAACCATTTGACTATCGTCAGCATCTTTGCAGGTCTCTAAAGTGCAACTGCGAACCACTGTTGAAAATATGAGTTTATTTGATTCCAATAACGAACAGATTTAAATCATGAACTCGGAGAATTCCTCAAAACAGAACACACCAAATTATATGTATATTCCGCAAACAAAAATTCGAAGAGGAGAAATTCCGACGATAAAATTAAAATAATGTAATTTAATCCTGTTTTCCTTAAGAGTACTTATGTCAATTTTATTTTTCTGTATAAAAAGAATTATAAACAAAATTTAAAAGGGATTTTTTTTTCTTACACATTTTTTTTAACTTACATCGTCTTGCAATCTGGGTTTTAAAAACAAAATTATGGAAATCAAAAATAATGAACAATTACTATCAAAACATATTTTCAACTTAAAACAAAAAAATAATAACGCTGGATCACCGATGCCGCTTTCTCACCAACCAAAAATACGACTGCCGAATTATCTTTTTTCAGCCAAGCCAATCCCACAGCATGACTCCTTTCAGCAACCTTTATGCCGTCCATAGCTTGCATAACAAATGCACCAAATAGCCAGCGCAGCACATTCCTCCAATTAAGTTGGCAATTTTCAGAGGTGGCATGTTGTTTGTTGACTTCTAGGAATTTTATTGCTCTCCAACGCTCATTCCTTGCATTATTTATTTGGTGTTCGACTAGGTCAACAAAATCGGACACCATAAATTTTTATCTTTCTGGGTTGAAAGAAAAGATTCGTTGTAAATGATATCATAAGTGCGAGTTATGAGGCGTTGGAGAGCGTTGAATTATCATTTAGGTTATACGATATTGCAAGAAGTGGGTGACTTTATCAGCGGAATCGGCGACCTTAAACGAAAACATATTAATTGTGATTAATTTTAGAAACTACAAAAAAACTTATCTATTTGGGGCTCGACGACAGACGTCTTTTGAAATATGAACTACAAGATTGGAAGGACATTGCTGAGGTGTTATCAACACAGGGAACCAAGTGGAACTTCATTCCACCCGCTTCTCCCCACTTCAGAGGATTGCGGGAAGTCGTAGTGAAGAGGGTCAAGTACCACTTTAGTAGAATCGCAGGAAATGAAACACTAACCTTTGAAGAGCTCTCCACGCTTCTGACACAGATCGAAGCGTGTTTGAATTCGAGACCATTGTGTCCCCTCTCAGAAAATCCTGATGACTTTCGAGCGTTAACGCCCGCGCGCTTTCTAATAGGTGAAGCTCTTTTTACGGTTCCTAAACCAGACCTGACAATGGGAAAATAATCGTATCTAGATCGATGGAAATCTCTTCAAGTTCACTTGCAGATTTTTTGGAAACAATGGCAGGTCGATTACCTTTCCCGGCTTCAACAGCGTCCAAAATGGCTGAAAAAGTGTCCTCAGCTGAAAATAGGTGATCTTCTACTGATCAAGGACGAACGATACCCACCAGCGAGATGGAACCTCGCCAGAATAACGGAAACATATCCTGGAACAGACCAGTTAACCAGGGTTGTGAAGGTAAAAACTCTACAAGGAGAATTCCGGCGACCCATCACTAAATTATGCCCACTGCCAACCACCGAAAATTAACGCCTTCCAGAATATCAACGCACATTCATCAAAATCATTTAAGATTGTCTGATCTTCGCAATACATTCGAACATGATTTAAAACAAACCTCAATGTAATTCACATAGATCAATCTGAATACGAACTGTTCAGCTCGTTTTTTCAATTGTACTGGATTGCATACGAATTTAAATCCAATTAATCAAACTTCAAATACAGTCCACATATGTCAAAAATATAACCCCCACGCAATTGCACTCATACCTAGCACCAACGTATGCAGACACAAAAAAAACACAATACAAAATAGCTTTCAAATACCCGATCTAACCACCAACTCATACCGCAAATACAGCATACAGCTGATCAGAAAGAATGTGCTCAATGTCAACAAATATCGGATTGGACCCGTTACAACAAACAGGTGAGATATAAGAACAACGGGAACCAATAATTGCTCAGATATGATTAGTTGTGTCTTCCTGTATTAATCGTCATCTCTTTTCAAGCATATTTAATCATTTAATTTCTTTTTTTTTTCTCTTCATGCTTTAATATCAAGAATGACCAGAACTTAGAAACGGTACGCTAGGAGTTTAAACGAACATGATGCAGTCCGAAAATCACACAAGAGAAAGGGGTAATCAATCGCACCTACATAATGCTATAAAACGTCTCTCTCTGATGGGGGAGAACGTTGGAGACTATGACGTCACCAAAAGAATGATCACTGGACACATCCGACCAACGAGAACAATGCCTTAAATGTTTAATATCAATAGAAAATGTCTCATACACATATGAATGATATGTCAAATAAAAACTTGCTTTCTGCTTATCTTTTATAACGTTGAAAGGTTCAGTTGTTTTTATCTTCCTAATAATTTTTGCTTGGTACAGTTTGTACTTCATCAAGGTTGTGATCCAACGGAAAATAATTGCTGGTTTTTCTTAAACTCCAAGAAACTTATGGAAAACAGAATGCTATCCGATGCCTTCTGAATCTCATGACGACTTCATGATGGTCGCGCTACAACTTTTCCCCTTTTAACTGTACATCATTAAGAGATATACCACTATCAGTTTGACAACTGCAGTCAAACATTACTCTAAGCTTCTTCGTCACACAATGGTATGGTATATAATAAGCTGGCTGCCCCGCTGTCGGCTGGCCTTTCGCTCTTTTCATGTGCCCTAGTCGGGCGTATTCACGCATAAATTGAATATATTTTTTTTTGAGTGCTGGCTGTCTTAGAAAATTGCCCTCAAGATACATAAATCTCCTTAACGCTATCGCTGTTGAATCTCCCAACTGATTTATCTCAGATTTTAAGGGTATTGTGACAACGAATCGGCCTTCGTCGTCACAAAACGCTGTTTGTAGAAAATTATCTTCTACTGCTTGCTCTTCTGGAGATCTGGTAATCAGACCCCGCACTTGATCCATGGCCCACAGTTGTCGCACGAACTGGTCCATGTCTTCCAGCTCTGAACAACGAGTTGCTGGCATTATACCGAGAACATCGCTGGTGTTGCTCGGCTCGTTACTACCGAAAACCACTAATCCCAACACTGTATTTATAGCAACCATGTCACTTACTCGCTGCGGTATTGCATTTATCACGATTTTTGCAAATACCCTCACCCCTAGCAAAATAGAAATTGTATTCTTTTTCCAATATTCAGGATCAGCATATTGTTCCCCTGCTTCAAAAGGTGCTGGCTTAAAATCCACTAACGGGGTGCATGCTGTCCTTCTGGTTTCTTTCGGTAGTACCCAAAAGATTTCATCGACCCACTCTCCCGGTTCGAACCAAATCAATATGCGAACGCTTACTTGCTCTTTGATGCATATTGGATCACCCTCAATGCCCACAATCTTTCGCTTAGCCATCGTAGTAACGATGCCATAGTTGCTCACTATGTCATACGGAATTAAATTCGGATGCGCCCCCGAGTCTAACAAAGCACGTAAAGGCCCATATACCTCTTGTCCTATCTGCACTCTGATCAAAGCTGTAGGTAAGAATGTCATACCTTGTATCAACTTCCCTTCTGCAAAAGAATTAAAACTCGCTAAATATTTTTCGCTATCTTTATTGTTCGATTTATTTTGCTTTATGCTTACACTCGCTGCTTTATTAGTTGGCTTCTTATCTAAGTCTTCCTCTATTTTTACCCGCTTGTACTTGGCCCCGGTCAGTCAATCGGCATTTCTTTTTCAACTTAAATGCTGATGCGTTTAGCACTGGCGCTGGCTTATCTGTCACTTGCGCTGAGCACAATACACTGTTGTGCAGCTGTCTGAATGGACATCGTGGACACGGATCCTGGTAGCACTCATAGACACCATGGCCGCGCTTGAGGCAGTTCTCACATGACCATTGCTGTCGCACATAGTTCCGCCTGGCTGAAAGGCTTCGCTGGCTGCTGTCGAGCTAGCTGATGGCTTGTTGCTGGCTTAGCATTCCTGCTGGAGGTTGCTTTGGTTGCTTCTCTAATGCTTCGACTGTCCCGCTTGCTCTCAAACTGGCCATACCGACGTCTGGTGGCATATGGCTGGCTGTTAGCTGCTGCTTGTCGGTCTAAGAAGTCCAGCATGTCTGCTGGTAGGCATCAAGTCTCTCATGTATCATGGGAACAACAAACATGTCTCATGACTCCTTGTGCCTTGAGCTGTCCCAACATCTAGTGGGTGACATTCGAAATGTTTTGAATCGAATTGGTGTCTGGCTTCGCTGACAGGGGCGCTTAATCCGTGAAAGTCTTCAACAGCGTGCGGCAAGTTGAGTACTTTCGATTGTACAGCTGGTTCAACCGGTCCCAAGCTTCACTATAGTTCCCGTCGGTCAGCTGCCATTTGCCCATATTCCGGGCCACTTCACCGTGAAGGGAGTTGGTTAGGTATGCGAATTTGTAAGCTGGCGCTATGGCACTGTTCTTATGAACGGCTGCCACAAACCGGTCATGAAAACCTTGCCAACTCGTCAAGTCTCCGTCGAACGTCCCCCAGGTGTTTGCCATATTGTGTTGCTGTCCTGGCATCTGTACTTGGACGGATATTGCTGGCTGTGGATGGCTCTCTGTGGTTAACGTTGGCGATGCTACCCGAGCGTCGTTTTGATGCTGGCTGGATGCTGCTTGATGCTGGCTGACTCTCGCTGTCTAACAAATGGAGCTCGCTTAATGCTGTCTGAATTTCGCTGGATGCTGGCTGGATTCCACTCGATGCTGGCTGTATGCTGGCTACTCTCCGCATCATTGCTCCTTTTGCAGCAAAATACTGCTTCTCCGCGGTTATCAATGCAGCTTCCGCTGCTGCGCTGTTGGCCCCCTTTGCCACCACCAACTTGTCATGCGCCATACTCAGATGGGCCCAACACTCTTCTAGGTGTTCTTGACGAAGTTGCAGCTCCACTATATCAGCCTCTGCAAAGGCTCTGCTGTTCGTTTAGGCCACTACTCTCTCAATGACAGCTATAACTGCCCGATGTGCGTGTTGCTTAGCCATATCACTCTGTAAATAAGGAATTAGGAAGAATTTCTTTTCTGTGTACGCCCATACTGTGCAATACAGGCCAGCTGTTTTGGCATTAAGTGAAACCCAGGTTGGACAGAATACTGATTTATCAGAATTTTGTTTGTTTGGATATAACTTCGTGCCATTACTTTTTTCCCACCATGGTCTTGTCGTTTATGTTAGGAATGATATTGCTTGCCAGAGCCTTCCCCAATATGGGCATTGTTCTAATACGAACTTTAATTTCCTGTGGCGCAAATTCACTGTCCGCAAGCATATCATTAATTACTGTTTTCTTTACAGGAGTCCGAATCTTGACAGCATGTCTACTTGTGATGAGTTAGATGTTTTGTCAGATTCAATTTCCCGAATTGTTTCCCATTGTCCTCACACTGAAGTCGTGATTACGGGCGACTTCAATGTACACAATTCAAGTTGGCTCCGATATTCTGGCCAGACAACACTCGAAGGAAGGAATACCGAGATCTTTGCTGAGTATAACCATCTTACCCAGCTTGTCGATGAGCCTACTCGTATACCGGATGTTGATGGGCATTCCGCCCATACTCTTGACTTGTTCCTTACTTCCCATCCTGATAAATATACTATTAAAGTAACTTCTCCATTTGGCACCTCGGACCATTGTGTCATTTCAGCTAATTTCTCGATCTCCAACCATCCAGTTAAAGAAAAAATTCCCACTAGGACCGTTTGGCAATACGAGAAAGCCAACTGGGACGGTCTGAATAATTTCTTTCGCAACTTTAACTGGTCATTATGCTTCCTCGATAATGACATTGATGCCAGTGCTGAAATGATTACAGAAGTGATTTTTCTTGGAATGAGAACTTTTGTCCCTCACAGAACAAAATGTATCAAACCAAAAGAAAAGTCTTGGTTTTCCGAAGAGTGTAAAGAAGCTATCAGGTTGAAAGAAGTAAGCTTCCGATCCTACAAAGCCAACCCAACTGAGGAAAATCGGAAGAAACACAAACAAGTTAGGAACTCGTGCAACTTCGTTATACACAAAACGAAATTTTTACATGACCAGAAGTTACGGCAAAAAATTCTGCAATGTCCCAAAGGCAGTAAAAACTTCTGGTCATTTGTAAAAAACGTCAAGAACTCAACGTCATCATCAGTTCTAACGCTCATCGTCGACGATAAACCTATTGTCAGCTCTTCAGAGAAGGCGAATATGCTCGCAGCTCATTTTGCTGCAAGTTCTACGTTGCCTGCAAGCAACAATGCCCCTCCTGTACTTGAGAACGTTAATTTTTCTATGGGACAGATATTTTTCCGCACTCGTACAGTAGCAAGAGTACTTCAAGATCTTGATATACACAAATCCGCTGGCCCGGATGGTATACCCCCTATTCTTCTGAAGAAGTGTTTTTCATCTCTGGCAAAACCACTGCGTAAGCTTTTTCATCGCTCCTATCGTTCAGGAATCTTTCCTAGTAGATGGAAAACAGCATTTGTCCAGCCCGTCCCAAAAAAAGGTGACTCTTCCTCCCCCTCCTCCTACCGACCAATTGCACTTACGTCCCTTCTTTCCAAGGTCATGGAAACGCTGATAAATCGTCAGCTCAAGAAATATCTCGAAGATCGGGAGCTTTTAAATGACCGGCAATACGGCTTTCGTAGCAATCGTTCCACTGGTGATCTGATGGCATATCTCACCGAACAGTGGAACAAATCTGTGCATCGCTTTGGCGAAAGCAAGATTATTGCGCTTGATATTTCAAAGGCGTTTGATAGAGTTTGGCATGAAGCTCTTTTATCGAAAATGCGTGCATTTGGTATCGATGATACTCTTATTCGTTGGATTATAAGCTATCTTCTGGACCGTTCAATACAAGTTGTATTAGACGGTTTCAAGTCTGATCTCCACAAAATAAATGCTGGTGTGCCCCAGGGCTCCGTTCTGTCTCCGACTCTCTTTCTCATTTTTATAAATGATCTCTTGTCTGTGACTTCTAATCCATTAAATTGTTTTGCTGACGACTCAACCCTCAGCTTTTCGTATACGTTTGATAATACACGGCCTTCGCCTTCGGACGTGTTATTACAACGAAATCGTATGATAAGCTCGTTAAACTCCGATTTAAACAGCATTGTAAATTGGGGTACTAGAAATCGTGTGGAGTTTAATGCGTCGAAAACTCAATGCTGTCTTTTGTCGATGAAGCTAAACATACCCCCTATGCCATTATCCATGAATGGTACTTGCATCGAGGAGGCCGAAAAGCTATCAGTACTCGGTATGTGTATCAGTGACAATCTTCGTTGGAATGATCATATACTTGAGATTGCCAAGAATGCTGCAAGATGCTTAGGCTTTCTTAATAGATGCAAGAAGTTTTTCACCCCTTCTGATCTGGCTACAATTTACAAAGCGTTTATACGCCCTAAACTCGAGTATAACTCCCATCTCTGGGCAGGTGCTTCTCAAACTTTTCTTCACCTGCTCGACAGAGTTCAGAAAAAAGCGTTAAAATTGATAGGAGAGAGAAGCATTATGGAAACATTTCCATCCCTTGAACATCGTCGAAATGTTTCATGTCTTTCCTTATTTTACAGATTCTTTTACAAAAAATGCTCACTCGAGGTAGCCAGTTGCGTTCCACCCCTTAAACATTTCCCCCGTAATACTCGTCTTGCTAGGAACGCTCATCAGTTTACACTTGAGCCCAATTTCGGACGTACCGTGAAATATAGGGATTCTTTCTTTAGCCGTACAACACGAATGTGGAATGGATTGCCTGGCACAATTTTTCCTTACCATTTTGATCTGCAGACATTCAAGATCAATGTTCATCGACACCTCCTTTCCCTTCCTTCCTAACTTCCTATCGCTCGCGCTGTGACTTATCATTAAAAGGGCTATAACAAACCCCTTGAGCGCGTGTGCATTATAAAAAAAAAAAAAAAAAAAAAAAAGGAGAAAATATTATTTTTGCTCAATTCGCTATCTTTGAATGATTCTTTGAAACCCTAGCTAACTATCGTGACGCAAACGCGCCCCCGACTTCCTACCTAATTATGTCCATTATTCTGGCAACATGACTTGCCGCACTATTTGCTGTCTCTTGTGCATATCCACTATCTACTGGCTGAATGTTTGTGTTGAATGCAGCCAAACGTGACGTCAAGTCAAACGCACTAGCAATGAAGCGCATGCAAAACTCTATTTATTCAAAAATAAACTGCAACTCACTTCATGTGTATTTTGTTTTGGAAATATCATTTTCATTCTTGTAAATCATTCTTGTCAAAATCAAAATCAAAAAAAATCAGAAAGAAATTAAAGTGTGTAAATCGAAGAAAATTGTGTGTTTTCATTTCTTGATTAAATTAATTTAAAATAAATTACAAAAGGCTATACAGCCAAACATTTGGTCCTTCGATTAATAAAGTAATTTTAAAAATTTAAAAAGCGATCGAAAATTTGTGTGTGGATCATAAAAGTGTGTCAACGAGGGATAACCTTAAACAAAACGAGCACCACATCGCCATTTTGTGCAGCATTTCAAAGTAAGTGAATTTTTTTTCCTTAAATTTTTTATTGGTTTTTGTTTTCACTTATTTAAAACTAAACATGGCAACGAAACAATTAAATGCCAAGCATAAACCATTAAAAAGGGATGTGGAAAGTTTTGAAAAGAAGGGCAAGGCGATTACTGCCAATAGTGTCCGTTCAAGGCTCGCAATGATTGATGATTTGTGGAAATCGGTATCCGTCGTATATGAGGAGAAATAATTTCATCTAAATCGTCCGAAAAAACTGTTGTGATGCATTTTCCTTCAGACAATAAAGCAGACAAGGTTGAATTTACAAAACAGACTTGTCTGGGCCTTATCGATCTAAACGGAAATGTAGAATTATCCCTTAAAAGCACACAAGAATTCACCAACCGGCTCAACAAAAAGACAACAATGATACTAAATTTTCAAAATGAAGAGACTGCAAATAAAATTATTGGAGCCGCACCGAGGTTAAAGGGGACAGGAATATTTGTACACCGTGAGCAATCTCTTATTTTTCGTCAAAAAAGAAGGGCTCTTTTTGATATAAAAACCAAGCTATCAAAGATGAATCCGAACCCGAAAATATTTATTACAGGATCAAAACTACAGATAGAAAATTTCATTTTCCCGTACGAATATCTTCGAGGCTTAAAAACAAAAACAAACGTAGAACTGTCTTACATCAAAATGACGTTTGGAGAGGAAGCAATGTGCTTTTCTGACAACAGCAACTCCAGCCACCTAGTATCAGCAGTGCCACCTAGCGGTGACAATGTCAACAATTTCGGTGCGTGTACCAGCTATATGCGTAGTGAAAACTAGGATAGGGCTGCCGTCTGCCAAAATAATAATTGCAAATTCTCCATTATATGTTACAATATTACTGGACTTAAAAACAAACTACTTATGCCTGAATTTTTTAATCTTATTGCAAAGTATGATATTTTTATATTATTAGAAACTTTTTTGGAAGAAGGAAAGGACCTGCAATATTTCAAATATTTTTCAGATTATAATCTAAAAAGTATTCCTGCACTAAGAAATAATAGGCTTGGAAGAGCCAGCGGTGGCATATTGTGTGGTTTTAAGCATAACATTCCAAATATTAACATTAATTTTATAACTATCGGAGGAAAAATAATTATTGATGTTTTCAGTGATTCCAAACATTTTCAAATCATTCCTATATACCTGAATTTTAGTGGGTGGAACACGGATTTTGAAGAACTACAAAATTTTTTGTTAAATAATAGTCATGAAAACTTGATGATAATCGGTGACCTAAATGGTCGTATGAGCAATTTCCAGAACTCTTCGTTTTTGAACAATGGCAAGTTTTTTTATGAAAGGAACTCATTAGACGAAACTTTAAATACAAACGGAATGTTGCTTATAGAAATGATTGAGGACTTCGGTTTCTTTGTCCTAAATGGGGTCTCTCAAAGTGATCTTAAGGGCTGCTATACATTTGTTTCCGCTCAAAGATGTTCTGTCATAGATTACTGTTTGGTTAGGGGTGATTGGCTTAATATTGTTAATGATTTTGAAGTATTTCCGGCGAACTACTCTAGTCATCATCCTATTAAAGTATTATGTGAGCTTAACATTCAAAACAATCAACCACAGTTTGAAGCGGATACTAATATTGAAAGATTGAGATGGGTCGATAAGCAAGCTAGGATCTACAGGTGTAGATTAAGTCACAATATTACTTCGGTAAACCTTGAGCTTACACGCTCTGTGGAGGACGCAACACATCAAGTTTTACAGATTGTGAGGCAGTCTGCAGTGCCCAATCTAACTTTGACCCGGCCTTTTTCAAAAAATAAATGGTATGATGATGACTGTAGGAACAGCAGAATAAAGTCGTTCAATTTCTTAAAACTTTTCAGAAACACAAATAATGAATCCTACAACTCTATTTGCAATCAAACAAAATATATAAAGACCTCTGCAGTATGAAAAAGAAACAATTTTTAAGAACAACAGCAAATAAGCTTATAGATTGCAGGGACTCTAAATCTTTCTGGCAGAACGTTCAAGTGTTAAGCGGTCGCTGTAAATCTGCTGCATTTAATATAAATGTAGATGTGTTGGCAGCTTTTTTTCAAGAACTTCTGCTGCCCGACCCCAATCAGCTTCAAATTAGTTTTGCAATACCATATGTAACTATTCCAGAGTTAGATTGTGATTTAACTATACAAGAATTTTTAGCCGCGTTGAAAAAAATGAAAAATAACAAAGCTTTAGGTACCGATGGTATTCCAATAAAATTTTTTAAAAATGCAACTCCCGAACTCTTGGAATTTATTCTTGGTCTTTTCAATAAAATGTTCAATGAACAGTCTTTCCCAGAAAGTTTTCTCTCGTCAAGTATAACTCCGATCCTCAAAAAAGGAAACCCAAATCTTCCTGAAAATTATAGAGGCATTGCGGTGCTAAGCTCTCTAAGAAAACTATTTGCGCAGATATTATATCAAAGGCTTAACAATTGGGTTGAAAATAACAACATCATCAGTTGCTTCCAAGCAGGTTTTCGTGCTGGCCTCTCCACTGTCGACCACATATTCGCCCTGACAACAGTTGCAAGACGGTTTATTGAGAAAAAGAAGCCTTTGTATGTATTTTTTGTAGATCTTAAGGCTGCTTTTGATACTGTGAACAGAAGATCTTTACTTTTTAAGCTCGCGGCAATAGCGTTATCAACGAAATTCATATGGGTTTACCAAATGCTTCTTTCTAATACTTTCTAATATGACTGCAGTTGTACGGAATGGCAAAAAAACATCACAAACTTTCTGCTCTGAAACAGGTGTCCCCCAGGGGTGCATTTTGAGCCCGCTGATCTTCTCCCTTTTCATTAATGATATTGAAAATCATCTACCCGGTGGGGTTTTTTTTGGTGATCTATTTATTAAGGTGTTACTTTACGCTGATGATCTTGTTATCTTGGCAGATAATCCACTTTCACTGCAGTTACAAATCAACAAATTAAAACAATTCTGTGATAATTGGGACCTTAAAATAAACATAACAAAATCAAAAATTATGGTGTTTAAGCCCCAAGCGCGTTCTGAAAGTACTGCCCGGAACTGGACGCTGGATGGTGCAGATATTGAGGTTGTAACTCAATTTAAATATCTAGGCTTTCTGATAACACATAATCTTAATATCCGGCCCCATATAAGGACTAAACTAGCCGATGCGAAAACAGCTATTAATATGATGTGGTCGTCATTTTTTAATAACGAATTTGTAGATCCAATATCTAAGTACAAGGTATTTGACGCCACAGTCAAAAGTTGTTTTTGCTATGGAAATGAAGTGTATGGTTTTCAGCAGTTAGAAGAGATCGAATCTATCCAAAGATACTTTTTTAAACGCATTTTCAAATTGCCATCAAATACTCCAAACTATGCCATCCATGTAGAATCAGGGCTTCCTTTTATATTTGTTAGAAATTTAAAGGCAAACGCAGATTTTATAATCAAAATCATACAGAGACCCGAGTCTAACCTTCATAGGAAAATACTCCTAATATCTCTTAGATGTGGGTATACACCTATCAAAAATTGGCATGAACTCGCCACTAATAATAACGTGGCTCTGGAACTGAGTCTTGGCAACACGGATGAATGGAAGACCCATCTTTATACTTGCATTTCAATTGTAGATGAAAGCATTTTTCAGCTTTGCCTTAATAAAGCTAGAGGGTCCGCTTCAAGAACTACCTATAGCCGCTTAAATCTAAGTCTGGGTGATAATAATTATTTCAGGGAAGAGTTAAAAATTCCTGAAATGAGCTTAATTTTTAAATTTCGGACGGAAATGATTGACCTAAACTACAGGCCACATAGAAACGACTTAAGTCCTATTTGTTCACTCTGCAATCTTAATGAGAACGAAGATGAGTTTCACTTTATTGGCGTTTGTCCTATCCTGCAGGAGTTACGTAGACTATATTTCAATAAAAGTTTCTTGTCTTTTGAAGAATGCGCCAGTGTCTTGAACGGAGATTGTGGTTGGAAGTTGCTTTTACAATTTTTATTCCACGCCAGGAATTATAGGAATACTTATTTGAATATGTTTTGAATCCAAAAATCCAAAATGTTATACTATTTTTGTTTTAGCTAAACTAAAAGCTCTTTCTAAAAAACATTGCAGTTTCTCACCTTTGTTTTCTCATTTTTATTTTTTGTTTTAGCTAAATTAGAGGCCAACCTTATATTTTTCAACACTTTAGTATCTAATGTTTGTAAACTAAACTATTCTAATACTTTTGTACTATTTCTTTTTATGTTTTCTTGCTAATGCAGCATATTTTACGAAAGAACAATTAAATGTTATTTATTAAAGTTTAAATTTTTGTAAGGAAAAAAAAAAAATGTTATTCAATCTTTGTATAAAAAAAAAATGTATATTTGAATAGAAATTGTATTATCTCCCTTATTAGAAGTTTTTTTTAATTTCCGGCAGACGGCTTTAAAAGCCATGCTTGTAATTCTTTATGGAAAATAACTTATGTATATAACCTTTAAATGAAAAAATAAAGAAAATCTAATCTAAAATCTAAAAATGAGCAGTTTTTAGCGTCAGAAGATGATGTCACAAAGGAGCAGGAAGAATTTGAATCTCTGTATGACAAATCAGAGAGTATAACTGCGATTTTCAAGCCAAGCTTTGGGATTCTTTGACAAGTCTTGGCAGCATTCAGCAATCCAATGAAGATATTAAAAACGAAAGTTCTTGTAAAACCGAAGAAGTTCATCTGCCACCTATAAAAATACCTGCGTTCGACGGAAGTAACGAGTCATGGCCGAATTTTCACGATTTGTTTTTAACCCTTGTTGCAAATAAGTCCTCGTTGTCTGACATTCAAAAGATGCACTACTTAAGAACCAGTTTGACAGGAGATGCTGAAAAGCTTCTTTTGACCTTGAAAATTCAAGGCCACAACTATTCCAAAGCATGGACAATGTTAAAGGATCGATATGATCACCCGCGTGTCCTCGTAAACATTCAGTTGATCAATCTTTTCAACCTGCCGTCGTTGAACCAGGAACGTGCTGAGTCGATTAGAGATCTCCTTTATACATCGACACAAGTGGTACATAGCTTGTCAAATCTGAAAATAGAAGTGAGTCACTTAGATCCAGTGTTAATTTTTCTTCTTGTGCGAAAATTACCAGGTAAAACGCAGCAGATGTGGGAGGAGAAGCTGAATGCCAGAGAAGAACCGAAGAAGTTGCCAACCTTTAAGGAGTTCACTTTTTTTTTGGAGACACGATTCCGGACTCTAGAAGCGGTTGATCAGCAACATACTCCAAGTACATCCAACACATCACGGAACCCTTCACACAAGCAGACGTTTATTGCTCATACTCAGGCTGATAAAGTAAAAATTACCTGCAAAGTCTGTCATAAAAATAAACATGCCGTTAGAAGGTGCAATAAACTTTTGAAAATGAGTGTTACCGAGCTTTTTCAGGTGATTAATAAATAAGGTTTGTGTGAAAACTGTCTGGGGTATAATCATGCAACGGATAACTGTCCAAGTGGTCGTAGGTGTTATCATTGCCAACAACCACATCACACTTTAATGCATGCAAATAATATTCCTTTTCAGCCTAATCAACAACCTTCACACATACAGCTGAATTACAATAACTCTTTTCAGCCAATACAGCAACCAACAGTTCTCAGCGATCCAAACAATCAAAGACAGCAACAGAGTTTTAATCAAATTTCTTTGAACGCAGAGGCTCCTTCATTTTATACCTCCAATAGACAACCGTCTTCAACAAACAATGTTGCATCTCACCACTCGCATTACAGCTTTCCAACCAAAACCTCACAAGTTTTACTAGCAACCGCACTTGTGAAAGTAAAGTTTTCGTTGGGAGAGTGGTTGACACTGCGAGCATTGTTGGATTCTGGTTCTGAAGCATCGTTCATCACGGAGTGTGCTGCAGTTGCTTCAACTCAAATCGAAATCAACTAATACGGAGGTTTCCGGGTTGGGTTTGGTCAGCAGTGGCACCTGTCTAAGAGTGGTAGACATCACTTTTGCTTCGCAGCATTCCTCTTTTGCGACAACAACGCAAGCGTTCATTTTTAAGTCACTGTCTGGGCATTTGCCGGCCCGGAGCCTTCACGTTGAGAATTGGACTCATCTCAACGGACTTGTACTTGCCGATCCTGAATTCTTCAAGTCAGCAAAAATTGATCTTTTGCTTGGCAGTGATGTTTTAGGCGAACTTTTGTTGCCGGATTTGACTAAGCCAACAGATAAGTCGATGCCGGTCATGCAAAAGACAACATTGGGCTGGATCATATTTGGAAAAGCCCCAACAGTGTGCGAATCAAGTCAACCAGTCAGAAGTTTCATGCAGACTGTAGATGTCGAGACCCAACTTCGGAAATTCTGGGAATTGGAAGAGACGCCCTTTAAGCCGTTTCAAAGGACTGAAGACCTTGAATGTGAAAATCATTTCGTGAGCAACACTGAACGGAGAATTGATGGACGCTATCAAGTAGCTTTGCCTTTCAAAGGAAACGTTCCTCTGGTTTTGGGCGATTCATATCAAGGTGCTTTACGTCGATTCCAAAGTTTAGAGCGACGTCTTGAAGGAAATCAACAACTCCGAGACCAGTATACATCATGCATCGAAGAATATCTGGAATTAGGTCACATGAACGAAGTTGATAAAACGATTTTGCCAGACAATCGACATTATTTTCTGCCACATCACGCTGTCATCAAAGAAAGCAGTTCAACCACAAAACTGAGGGTGGTCTTTGATGCTTCGGAAATTCTGCACCATGGCAGAAACTGAAGAGAAAATAAAACAAATTAAATTGACATTTGAGACAGCTGGATTCCACTTACGGAAATGGACTTCCAATTCTGATGAATTACTTGCGAGCATTCCACCTGGAGAACGGGAATCAACATTCTCAATGCCGTCAGAAGATTCAGAACGAGTCAAAATGCTCGGTGTTCACTGGCTTCCATCTGTTGATAAATTCTCTTTCTGTTACAATTCATGTTCCAATCTGCAGCCTACAAAACGATTCATCTTATCAACTATCGCACGTTTGTTTGATCCGATGGCCTGGATTGCGCCTTGCATTGTAAAGGCAAAAATGTTCATGCAACAACTATGGGTGAAGAAAATTGCTTGGGATGAAGCTATTGAATCACAACTTTTGGAGCAGTTGACCATTTTCTAGGAGGATTTGCCAGCCATTAACCAGATCCAATTTCCAAGGTGGGTTCAAACGAGAGGTGACATGCCCCGAGTAGAACTGCATGGTTTCAGTGACGCATCAGAGAAAGCATACGGCGCAGCAGTCTATTTACGAGTGGAAGATGACAAAGGGTCAAGCGAAAATGCATCTCCTTATCGCTAAATCTAAAAGTGCTCCTGCACAACCATTAAGTCTTCCGCGTTTAGAACTTTGCGGCGCTGTTATGTTAGCCAAGCTTCTGAACCATGCCTGTCAAGTGTTAGGCAACAAAAATTTGAAGAGTCTTGCCTGGACGGATTCAACCATCGCCCTTTCGTGGATTCGAGCATCCCCAACCAAATGGGAAACATTTGTTCGGAATAGAGTTGGGGAAATACAACGGCTGACTCCAGTCAAAATATGGAGACACATTCCAACTCATCTTAATCCTGCAGATCTCATTTCCAGAGGAGTTCTCAGGAACTCAGTGACTCATCAAGAATGTTAGTGAAACTAGCTCAACAAGAAATGTTGCCTAATGGTATTTCAAAATCAAGAGGCATGGCATCTTTAAATCCCTTCATACATTCTAACGAAATTATTCGTGTCGCTGGAAGACTGAAGAACGCTAGCCTATCTTATGATCAACAGCATCCAATCATTCTGGAATCAAATCATCATTTTACCAAACTCATTCTTCAGGAAGCACATGAGAAGACTCTTCATGGAGGGATACAACTGATGATGGGTTTTCTTCGAAAACGGTACTGGATAGTTCAAACGAAGCGAGCGATTAAGAAATATATACACAGTTGTGTCATCTGTTATCGGCATAAGACTAAACCAGCTCATCAACTCATGGGAGATTTACCATCGCCCAGGGTGACTATCTCCAGACCATTCTGTCATACAGGAGTTGATTACGCTGGCCCGATCAGTATTCGAGCTTGGAAAGGCCGCGGAGCGAAATCTTACAAAGGCTATTTAGCCATATTCATCTGCCTGGCAACAAAGGCCATTCACTTGGAAGCGGTGAGTGATCTCACCACCCAAGCTTTCTTAGCTGCGTTTCGTCGCCTTACATCACGACGAGGAGTCTGTAACCAGATCTACAGCGATTGCGGCACAAATTTCGTTGGAGCTGAAGCAGAACTTGGTCGTCTTTCGAAAGGTGCTACCCATGATTGGAAAATTGTTGCTGAAGTCTTGTCATCCCAAGGAACGAAGTGGAACTTTATACCTCCTGCTTCTCCCCACTTTGGAGGATTGTGGGAAGCCGTAGTAAAGAGTGTGAAGTACCACTTTAAAAGAGTTGTCGGAAACGGGACACTCACTTTCGAGGAACTCACCACGCTTTTAACACAAATTGAAGCGTGTTTAAATTCGAGACCTCTCTGTCCCTTAACAGAAAATCCCGACGATTTCCAAGCGTTGACTCCAGCACATTTCTTAATTGGAGCAGAAATGTTCACCGTACCCGAGCCGGATCTTACAATTTCAAAAACGAGTTATGTAGATCAATGGAAAGCCATTCAATTCAGTCTGCAAGGTTTTTGGCATCACTGGCAATCTGAATATTTGGCACGTTTGCAACAACGCCCAAAATGGCTCAAGCCACAGCCTAAAATTGAAATTGGAGATCTAGTTTTAATAAAAGATGAGAGACTTCCACCGACGAAATGGAATTTGGGACGAACTTTGGAAACTTTCCCAGGAAAAGATGACCTTCCAAGAGTAGTCAAACTCAAAACGCAACATGGTGAATTAAAACGACCTATAACCAAGCTGTGTCCTCTTCCGATTGATAACAATCAAACGAATCCAACTTTTTAGAATTAACACACACACACACACAAACACTTACACACCCACATATCATGTCTTCACATTCTCACACACAAATATCGCATCATGTCTTCACATGCTCACACACAACATCACATCATGTCTTCACATGCTCACATACACACAAACAACACATCATGTCTTCACATGCTCACATAGACACAAACATCATATCATGTCTTCACATGCCCCCCATCATCTCTTCACATGCTCACATACCTACACATATACATCAAAGCATCAATCATTTTACCTCATACACTAAAAATCATCATAACTACAGTCCACTCAATCAAATATTTCAAGTCAATTCAACAAAAAAAAAAACACAATTCACAATTAATTTCTAACTTTCAAACATTTAAAACGGCCCAAGTCACACTAATTTTCCGATGGAATTTACAAAAGAGTGATGAATACCACCCTTAATCCCACTAACAACACATTCGTAAATAAACAAACTTAAAACGAATGCAATCAGTAAATAACTCATATGTAAGTCAGATAATTATTTACTTACCATTTAATTAATCCACGATACTTAACACACTATACCGCGCGATTTATAAAACATACATTAAACATAACAAAAACGCACTTTAAAATAAAAACAAAACAAAAACACCAACAACAAACCAACGGACGCCACATTGGATGGAAAATTTTCATTCATAATTCAACTAAGGCAATTTGTTGTTGTTTGCCATCGTCTTCATCGTTTCTGTTCATGCATCATAAACAACTAAGGCAATTTGTTGTTGTTTGCCTCCTTCTTCATCGCCACTCGATGACATATATGAATTGGAACAACAAATTGGAGTTACATGGGCACTTTTGCGTACCTACCCAATTGAGCTGCCCAAATGATTTTTTTTTATTCATTGATAAAATATTAATAAAGTTGTTTCTTTTCATGTTGACGAAGACACGAGAAGCAAATGAGATATTTAATATGCTGCTGCAATCATTAAGGAAGTTACAACTCGCCAAAATCCTCTTTCACCCGGGGAGAATGTTGAATGCAGCCAAACGTGACGTCAAGTCAAACGCAATAGCAATGAAGCGCATGCAAAACTCTATTTATTCAAAAATAAACTGCAACTCACTTCATGTGTATTTTGTTTTGGAAATGTCATTTTCATTCTTGTAAATCATTCTTGTCAAACTCAAAATCAAAAAAAATCAGAAGGAAATTAAAGTGTGTAAATCGAAGAAAATTGTGTGTTTTCATTTCTTGATTGAATTAATTTAAAATAAATTACAAAAGGGCTATACAGCCAAACAGTTTGTATAAACTGATGATGGCTGCTGTTTCTTATTCTGCCTATCTCTGGTAGTGCTACCTTCGCTTGCTGTTAAATGTTAACACTCTCTTATCGCTGGCTGATTAGCATATGTTAAAATATTGTTGTGTCACTATCGCTGGAACTCGCTGTCATTTTTCTGCATAAAGATGCCCTGCTTAATTTCCCATTAAGACGTGTTGGCCAACACTCACTTGCTTTGATTTCTCACTGGCTCTCCTTTACTTGCATTTTAATTTATTCACTCTCTAAATTTCACTCGCACTTGTCATGTCGCTTACATTGGCTTTCGCTTTCATTACTTGCATTGTTCATTATCTAATTTCACCGGCCATATGCTAATCGCTTGCTTGGACATAATTTTATAAAAATACTAAAGACGCACCCCCGGTGTCTCACCTTTGAAACGCAACGCGACCCCGGTGTCTCAACGTGTCTCGTATAACCTGAGCACGGAAACACCTTTGAAACGCAACGCACCCCCCGGTGTCTCAACGTGTCTTGCATAGCCCAAACACGGAAACACCATCAAGCCGCAGCGCACCCCCATACAAAACAGTGTATGTGCAACCGACACACATACAATTCGTGGCCGACGCATTTATCAGAAAAATAAACACTGTGCCTCACCAGGCTCACCACTTAAAAAAAATTAAAACTTTCCTCACCAATAATCACTATACGTATTTGTCAATTAAACTATTCTTCTTCTTTCCTTGCTAGCTATAATTTTTTTATTATTTTCACTGTCTAACACTATCTACTGGCTTAAGATAATTAATTGTCAATAATACACACCTTTTACACAGTTGTTAATTTATTGTATTTATTGTTTGTTTATTTATATGTTTTTTTCTTTGCTTGTTTTTTCTCTCACTAATTCGATGTGAACCACTTCCTTGCTTCAAAATACGAAACTGAATGAAGCCATATTCAGTGATGTAAATAAACAAGAAAAAACCACCCATACATGCGCACACACATAGGGATCATAATAATGTGTGTATCTCATACCTACTCCATATCGCTTGCTTGGGGTGGGTTTTGTATTTCTTTTCTCCATCGCTTGCTGCTTGCTTGCGGATACTGGTTTTTTGTATATAGATATGCTGTATAGAAATAATATGCACTGCGCATGCGCATGTATTAATGGATTGAGCTGGCTGCTTGTCTGAAGAATAAACAAACATATTATGAATGTGGCTGACTTGTATTGGAATGCATTTGTGCTTGCTAGCTAATAGTGGTGTGGATATGCGCTGTATGAATAAAATATTTATGAGCTCTCTGCTGGCTCACTATCTAATAAGAATAGGCATGTGTGTGCTTGCTTGCTGTTGGTAAGAAATGTGCAAATATGCATGTATGATGGCTGGTTATTCGAAAATATGTATGCTGTGCTATTTGGAGAAAAACTCCTATAGTTTAGTTAGTTAGTTATATAAACTTTATTTCAAAGCATAAATAATTTGTTTAAAATTAAGTATCTTAAGTTTAATTGGTTTGGCCCAAGGCCGTCTACCAGATTGACATTTCTTAAACAAAAACAAATTTATATTCATATTTTCTCTTTAGAAGTCTCCTTCAACTATGCGTGTTCTGTAATTAAGTGCGATTGATGCATAACTATATAAAACTTCCCAGCCCAGGTTGCCATTCAATATGTTTAAGACATCACTCATATCCATTGAAGTAACACCGAAATATCTAACACGAAATTCCGTCAAGATAGGTCATCTGGCGATAAAATGATATACATCTTCTCTTTCTTGCAGGTTACACAGGTCACATAAAATTGGACGGTCTGGTTGATGTGTGATGTAATTTAAGTTTATTATATCCTCTCTTATTTTAAACTAGCAAAAAGTGTCCGGCGCTGTCCCAAGAAAGAATTGTTGTATTTATTTTATCGTATTAAAACGTATTTTTAAATAATTTTTAGAATCTCTTTCATTGGCGCTGTAAGTTTCGTGGACTCTTCTATAACTCTTAAAGAAACAAAATCCAATTTGATTTTTTTTGACACACCCGTTTTGAATTACCAGCCTTTCTTTTCTTTTACTGCCAGTTAGCCGGCATGTTTATAAAGTTTGTGTGTGTGAATATAAAATATGCGTGTGTTGCAATTCTCGTGCCAGTAGCTGGCTGTGGGCAACGCTATATTGTATTCCTGCCCTAAGCGCAGCCGCTGTATCGAAGAACAAATACGAAAAAAGGAAATTTCCTAAAAAAGTGTTTTTGTTAACTTCTGCCGTTGCCTTGGATTAATTTCCAATTTGGTGTTTCGTTTTGTTTACTTCTGCAGTTGCCTTTTGTTTAGTTTTGCTTACCTTGTAGTCCGGTCAAAATAGACAAAAAAAATAGTGCTAGGTTTGCAAAAATCGTATAAAGCTGAAAATTGGTACAGACGTTAGGAACACCATTTCAAATAAATTAAGCAACATCCCCATCGATCCGACTGGTGCGTCAAAAGTTATTCAAGGTCAAAAGGTCAAGTAAATGGTTTTTACAATTTTTCTGGTAAACGGTAGGTCTTATCATATACATGAGACACAGTTGTAGACCATGAAACTATCTACAAAACTTGTTAAGGTCATTTTTTTGTAAGAATAACAATTTCGGAGGTATCGTGATTTTAGAACTTGAAGGAGTCACGTTCTTCCTGATATGCTCATATATGCCACATGCATAAATTTAGTCCAGTCGACAGGTTGGAAAAGTGGGTGGAAGGTGGAAAAAGGTCGGAAGCTAATGAAACTATCAGATATCTATTGTTCAAGGATAGTTAATAAATGTTTTGCAAAGTCTTGGACCTCGAGGGCCCTATGGAAAAAGAGGTGGGGGAGGGGGAAGGGGTCACTGCAAATTTTTTGACCTTGCAACGGTTTTTCCTCAGTAACTTTTTTTCCTTACGTTCTATAGCAAAACAAATTTCCATTTTATAGTAGAACGTAAAATTTCCTACAATCTTGTTGGTACCAAAATGTTTGTATGTTTATTCTTTACCGAGATATAGCTCTTCGAAAAACAGGTAATTCTTTAGAATTTGCTAAAAAAATTCCAAAAAATTCAGCTTATTTCTTCTTATAGACGAAAACTAGTGCGAGGTGTTTGTATAACGAGATTTTCCTAGTTTCACACAAATGTCGTATGAAAATCTCGTAATACAAAAACCTCGCACTAGTTTTCGTCTATAAGAAGAAATAAGCTGAATTTTTTGGAAGCAAGCAACATCCCCATCGATCCGACTGTTGCGTCAAAAGTTATTCAAGTCCAAAAGGTCAAGTAAATGGTTTTTACAATTTTTCTGGTAAACGGTAGGTCTTATCATATACATGAGACACAGTTGTAGACCATGAAACTATCTACAAAACTTGTTAAGATCATTTTTTTGTAAGAATAACAATTTCGGAGGTATCGTGATTTTAGAACTTGAAGGAGTCACGTTCTTCCTGGTCTGCTCATATATGCCACATGCATAAATTTAGTCCAGTCGACAGGTTGGAAAAGTGGGTGGAAGGTGGAAAAAGGTCGGAAGCTAATGAAACTATCAGATATTGTCCAAGGATAGTTAATAAATGTTTTGCAAAGTCTTGGACCTCGAGGGCCCTATGGAAAAAGAGGTGGGGGAGGGGGAAGGGGTCACTGCAAATTTTTTGACCTTGCAACGGTTTTTCCTCAGTAACTTTTTTTCCTTACGTTCTATAGCAAAAAAATTTCCATTTTATAGTAGAACGTAAAATTTCCTACAATCTTGTTGGTACCAAAATGTTTGTATGTTTATTCTTTACCGAGATATAGCTCTTCGAAAAACAGGTAATTCTTTAGAATTTGCTAAAAAAAATTCCAAAAAATTCAGCTTATTTCTTCTTATAGACGAAAACTAGTGCGAGGTGTTTGTATAACGAGATTTTCCTAGTTTCACACAAATGTCGTATGAAAATCTCGTAATACCAAAACCTCGCACTAGTTTTCGTTGAATTACCTGTTTTTCGAAGAGCTATATCTCGGTAAAGAATAAACATACAAACATTTTGTTACCAACAAGATTGTAGGAAATTTTACGTTCTACTATAAAATGGAAATTTTTTTGCTATAGGACGTAAGAAAAAAAAGTTACTGAGGAAAAACCATTGCAAGGTGAAACATTTTGCAGTGACCCTTTCCCCCTCCCCCACCTCTTTTTTCATAGGGCCCTCGAGGTCCAAGACTTTGCAAAACATTTATTAACTATCCTTGAACAATATCTGATAGTTTCATTAGCTTCTGACCTCTTTCCACCTTCCACCCACTTTTCCAACCTGTCGACTGGACGGAATTTATGAATGTGGCATATATGAGCATATCATGAAGAACGTGACTCCTTCAAGTTTTAAAATCACGATATCTCCGAAATTGTTATTCTTACAGAAAAATAATATTAACAAGTTTTGTAGATAATTTCATGGTCTACAACTTTGTCTCATGTATTTTTATGATAAAACCTACCGTTTACCAGAAAAATTGTAAAAAACATTTATTTGACCTTTTGACCTTGAATAACTTCTAACGCATCAGTCGGATCGAGGGGGATGTTGCTTGGTTTTTTTGAAATGGTGTTCCCAACGTCTGTATCAATTTTTAGCTTTATGCGAATTTTTGCAAACCGAAATGTCTATTTTGACCGGACTATTGGATTTATTTCCAAATTGGTGTTCTGTTTACTTCTGCAGTTGCCTTTTGTTTAGTTTTGCTTACTTCTGCCGTTGCCTTGGAATTATTTCCACATTGACTTTTCCTCTAGACATATTCAAAATCATTTTGAAATTAGGGATGTTCGATTTCGGTTGCAAACTAATTTCATCCAAATTTGGTGGAAATGAGAAAATTTCGAAATGTGTTTTTGTATAGGAAATGACGAAAATTCGAATCTTATTTGGAAATGTGGTACGAAATTACATCATTTACCCCAACGAAACTACAGTATAAGATTTGAAGGTACCCGAAATTAAAAACATTAGCACCGGCGAAAACCTACGGTTTTCTACCCCTTTCGCTTTAATTTTACATATATCTCTGCTCAATACAAATTTATTTTAATACATAAATCATTTCAGCTCCTTGATTTCTAAGATGCCGATCTTCTGTACCGGTGTCGTAAGTTGATTGCTCGCTGTTTGCAGAATCACGCTCCTTATTAGTCCATCCCTGCCTGGTATTAGTTTTAGTATCCGCGCCCTCGCCCACGCCGATGATGGGAAATTTTCTCTCCTGATTATGCAGAGTTGTCCTTCTGTCAAGCCATATTTCTCCTTTCGCCATTTCTTTCTCTCGTATAGAGTAGATAAGTACTCTACCTTCCATCTGCTCCAGAAGAGTGCAAGCATAGTCTTGCGCTCCTTCTACAATTGTATGCCTTTGGTATTTGGCATCTCATTGGTTATAAACGGTAACGGTAAAACAAGCGGTTCACCAACCAAAATATCCCGGCGTTAACGCCTGCAAATCATCAGGAGCATCGCTTAATGTATGTAGCGGTCTTGAATTCAAGATGGCTTCTATCTAGGTAATTAATGTCAAAACCTGCTCAAGCTCATATGCCAAAACCTTCGCTCCAACAATCTTCGTCAAATGATATTTCATCGACTTTACCGCTGCTTCGTGTATCCCACTCCCACCTGATGTGGTGCCGCAGGAGTCATAAACTTCCATTCCGTCTCTTTCAAACTTAAGTGTTCAATGTATCCTTCACTATCCAACGCTCTTTGGCTTTCTGCAATTCCTTCGCTGCACTGACAAATGCTGTACCATTGTCCTTCCACACCTGCCCCTTCTTGCTATGAATCTTTCGAAACAAGCAATGAACGCCACTGACGTCAGATTTGATAACAAATCTATATGCACTGCACTAGTTTTAGGGCTAACAAAGATGGAAGCCCAACATTTCTGTCTTATTATTTGCTCACCTGCTCTGTCGATCATCTTTATTTTGAATGGACCTGCATAATCTACCCTTGTGTAGAAAAGCCTTCCCTGCTGTTACTCTCTCTCTGATGGCAAATCAGCCATCAATTGCGTCTAAAAAAAATGATTATGCCGCACGCAAACCAAACACTTATGTAAGTAATTCCTCAGCTGACTTCGGAGCTTCGGAATTCAGAATCTCTGACGAATTTCCTGCATCATGATCTGCTCCATGATTCGTTGCTGTATGCGCATTATCCATGATCAACTAAGCCAATCGAGAACCATTTGGCACGATAGCTGGATGCCTTCTCTCGTATTCCATATCTGCTCTTTCCAATTTCCCTGCTACTCTCAGAATCTGTTCACCATTTAAGATTGACTTAAAGAATTCTATCCTGCTCTTTTCAGGCAAACACCTGTCCTTCTCTATACATATGATTTCCTTCGCAAAATACTTTTCCTGCACTTTTCTCAGCAGATGACCGATTGATTTCATCCTCTCTTCAGAGGATGGTTGGCCAAGTACTGCTGTATCTCCTGCACTCTCACCTGCTCTATTTCTTCTTTTGACTTGATGTACAGAACGTCTCCATCTCTTTCCATCTCTCTCTTCATCTTCTTTTCGTTGTTTTATCTTTGCTTTGGTTACGATGATAAAGCGAAGTACAAAGCTGATTAAATTAATCACCTTCTCTTATGTAGACGTGTATTCAATCAATGGAATACTCCTTCTCCAGCACTTCACATAAATAGAACAGGGCTCTGTAAATTGTGTTATCACAAAAAACTTCATCTCATCCCTCCCCCCATCTGAAACATTTTGCACAAACTTTTCAGATGACCAGCTCGACTGATGTTTTGCCAACCATTCCGGCCCATGCAACCACAACTTGTTATCAACATAGAATATCAGCCGGGTTATCCTTCGTTCCAACATGTCTCCACCTTTTGACTTCGATGTTTGTTTTTATAGACGGGACTCTATTCGCTACATACGTTTTTAAATCGCATCGTAATTTACATATCCAATGCCGCCCTACGAGTGAATCTGTCCAAAGATCATACTCGATACCTTCCCATTCCATTGTTTTAATGACGTTTACAATTAGCCGTCCCAATAGCTCCGCTGCTGCTTGCCCCCAAGCGCTGTATTGCCACCGTTGTAAGTGGTGCAACCCGTCTTCTTGCTGTGATGAGATCTGCTGTAATCCTGCCGTACGTATCGTTCTCAGATAAATCGCTGCTCCATATGCCCTCTCAGAAGCATCCGAACATCCATGTAGCTCTTTTCGTACTTCTTCTGAAGTACCTTTCCATCTCCAAATTTTCACGTTCTCTAAATATGTTATTTCCTGCCAGAAATCTCTCCATCTCTCATTTATCTCTCTAGGGAGTCAACACAGCTCTTGGTTATTGCCTGCTGAGTCTCCGGCGTTTTTACCACAAACGTGAATTGATCCTTCTCAAGCAGCCACTTCAAGCCCAAAACTTACGTTTTCTCATCATCCTGGAACATTATTGACTCCTGCTCTTCGTAGTTCATGTCCTTCACAAGAGCTTTGGAATTGGATTTCCATTTTCTAAACTCAAAACCTGTCCCTTTTAAAACATGATAGAAATCTTTTGATGACTTGATCGCCTTCTCTTCAGAATCAGCACCTGTGGTGCAGTCATCCATATAAAATTCCTGCTTAATTGTCTTTGCAGCTTCTTGGAACTCCTACTATGCCTCCCTTGCACATTGTACAGTATTATAAGCTGACGAGGTCATACCATAGGTGACTACTGTCAGCCAATATTCTCTCAAATTGTCCTGCGGGTTTTCTCCCCAGAATATACGCTGCAAATCCCATTGTTCCTTCGCCACCTTCACCATTCTGAACACCATTTTAATATTCGCAGTAATAGCGACACGATGCCTGCGGAAGCGCATTGAAATTTCGTGCAGATCCTTCTGTAAGTTTTCTCCAAGCACTTCATTTACTGAAGTATCTTTATTTTTCCTGCAGCTCGCATCAAATACGACCCTTAACTTTTTGGTAACGCAATGATGTGGTATATGGTTTTGCAATGCACTGTGCCAGTCACTGGTGTCATTTGTCCTGCTTCTTCATATTCTCTCATAAACTCCTGGTACTTTTGTTTCAACTCAGGATTTGATGAAATTTTGCTCCACCTGCTCCTCCTGCTCTTTTGACCTGCTCAACGATATTTTTATGTCATTTAAACCATTTATGCCAAAAACGCTTAAGCGATTCATGAAGTTGATCATTATCCATGCACACTGCCTGCGATACCTGCTCATTGTTCATGCTATCCTTCTCATTACCATACTCTCCCAATATTATTCTGCCGAAAACACCTCGTCGATGCTCTAGGACAGAAGTAAATGCTTCTGCTATGAACCTGCAATTAATCTACAGGACCTGCTTTCCAATGATGTGGATCAGCAAGAGATGCTGTAGCAATGCTCATCCGTGGCGATTTCAAGTTGTGTTTTGGCACTACTGGATGCCAATTGACCTGCTTAGGAAGAATCCAAAAGTCCTCTATTAAAACCAGATTGGGCTGTGCGTCCGTATCTAAAAATGCTCTTACCGGCCCATACTTCCTGTTATCCATCTCAATTCTTACTTGTGCCGTAGGCATCAAAGTAACTCTCTCCTGCTCTTGCTCATTATAATTAAAAGACATAAAAAGACGAAATAAATTATATTCATACTTTTCTTTTTCTTTTTAGAAGGCAAACGCCTAGCTCTCTTAAAATCCCCCCAGGACATCACCTCTTCCAAATCACTTCCTGCTTTCTCTCTTCCTGCTGTTCCTGCTACTTCTTCCGTCCTGCCCTTGTCCAACCGAGGGCGTTTCCTGGGAAGCACAATTAGTCAATCTGCCTTTTGCTTATTTTTGCTTGTCTGGCTCCTTCTTTTCTTTCACTTTTGCTGTGCATATAGAACAGTTTCCGCACCCTTCCCAATCTCTTTCGTAGCACTATTGTGCATTTGCTTCCCGGGGCATCGACAGCAAGGCCCTTGGAAGTAGACCTTTGGAACATGGCACGTCTTAAAGCAATTGGGGCAAAGTGCCTTTTCCTTCACGAGATCCTGCTTAGCACGAATGCTCAGTACTGCAAACTCTAGACAACGTCACATTGGATGATTCAGAAATTTGCACAAGTGGCAAGGCAACAGCCTCTTGTCACCTGGTGCTCCTGCTCTTCAGGAATTACTGCCAGCTCCTCGCATGTCCTCATACCTGCTCAAATTCGGATGCGCCTGAAATTGTGACAACGGCTGCTCAAATTTCCTGCCATCGCTTCGCTCAATGCCTGTTCTGCTCTACCTGGTATGCCTGCTTTGCTTGTTCTTGGAGCCATTTTTTAGCTTTTCCTGCAACACTGCGTGGGCAGCAAAGTAATTTTCTTCCGCTCCAGCAATCCTGCGTTGTATCTCCACGTTGACCAACATATCGTCGGCCAACGCAATCCTGCTCTCGCTCATCCTGATCTGCGTCCAGGCATCCTGAAAGGCTTCAAGCCTGACCTGCACTGCTGCCATCGTGCAAGTTCCAAAGGCTGGAGACTCCACGAAGGCAAGCATCCTGCTCAATGAAAATATTCCTGCATCAAATACGTATTGGTGATTTTTCTCCTGCTGGTTGTCCATTTTCTTTGTATTCGCTGCTCTTTTCTGTAAATATATAAAATCGTATTGCATTAAAAATTATGCCCCAAAAATGCTCTACCCTTAAAATGAAAGAGATATTTGTTTGCAGTAAATACTTCAATTTCAAAATATGCAGATACATAAATAAATAATAGTTTGCAGTAGGTACTAAAATTCCCAGTATGCAAAAATAAATAATATTTTGCAGTAGGTACTAAAATTCCCAGTATGCAAAAGTAAAATAAAATTAATAATAGATATAATAAAAAAAAAAGGTCGGCTAGTTGTTGCTGCTTTTGTCGTTGCAAATATAGTTTGTTTATTATAAGACAGGTATGTTGCATCGAGAAGCGAAATTCTTTTGTGGCTCATATTCCTGCTTTAAAAATATTTATTCTTTTTGAATTTAAAATATTTTATTCCTGCCGCTTGCAAGCTTTCCTTCTCTAAAAACTAGCACCGTCGTGCTTTGAGTTTTTTCCTGCCCAGCTATGTGTCCTTTTTTTTTTTTTTTAATAATTTGTTCATGGCAACTGGTGCAATTGCACTCAAGTTCCTCCTTCATACCTGCTCTCTCATGTTTGGTCACTCGCACATATGTGCTTTGAGTTGCCCCTGCTATATTTCGAGTCCTTCACAATTTGTCTTTCAAATTTGGTAGCTCGCACAAATGTTCTTTGAGTTCCAATCGCCCCTGCTATATCTCGAGTCCTTCACAACTTTTCTCTCATATTTGGTAACTCGCACAAATGTGCTTTGAGTTCCACTCGCCCCTGCTATATCTCGAGCAACAAAGCCTTCAAGAGAAAAAAAAGTGACACACAAAAAAAAACTTAACACCTATAAAAAAAATTAATTTTTGATCCCTTCCAAACAACAAAGCAGCAACATCACCGTAATATATCTAGGTAATATTGAAAAAGTATCTTATTAATAAAAAAACGATATTAAAAAGGTATGTAAATCACACACGCACCAAAAGAAGAAAAAGAACATCCTGCGCACTCATTTCAAAAATTCTCATTCTCCATAAAAAAACAAATAAACTCAGATCGCCCCTTGCCCCTTCATTGCTCATTCCCTCATTCACACTTGTATTCACCGAAAACAAAACAAAACCGCTCACACGGTTTCCTGCCCATACTCCTGTCGCTCGCGTTAAACTGCTGCGCACACTTTAATTTTTTGTGACACAAATGAGAACATTTTTATTTTATTTTTTTTTTATGAAAACGAAACCTGCACCATTCCGACACTGGCACAATATCCGACGCTCGGCATGGACCAATGTATGATAGCTCAAATGGACTGTATAATCGAGATCAATTAATAAATATGTGGAAAGAAATAAAACACGATAATTTATAGTGGAAAAATGTTATAAAAAACCACTTAGCACATTATTTATTCCTTCTCACTTCAAAATATTGCTTAAGACTAGCTCTCACTCGTGCTTGTTCGCAGAACAAGCACTCTTTCGTTAAATTCTTACGTTAAGTTTTATTGACGTTTTATTATACCTTCTTATACATATGTGACCATCGAATGCAGAGTTACCAGGACTCATGCGATTCGATACAACCAATTTGGAAATAAATCCAAGGCAACGACAGAAGTAAGCAAAACTAAACAAAGAGCAACTGCAGAAGTAATCAAAACGAAACACCAATTTGGAAATAAATCCAAGGCAACGGCAGAAATAAACAAAAACACTTTTTTAGCAAATTTCCTTTTTTTCGTATTTGTTCTTCGATACAGCGGCTGCGCTTAGGCCAGGAATACAATATAGCGTTGCCCACAGCCAGCTACTGGCACGAGAAGTGCAACACACGCATAATTTCCATTCACACACACAAACTTTATGAACATGGCAGCTAACTGGCAGTAAAAAAAAAAAGAAAGTCTGGTAATTCAAAACGGGTGTGTCAAATAATATCAAATTGGATTTTGTTTTTTAAAGAATTATAGAAGAGTCCACGAAACTTACTGCGCCAATAAAAGAGATTCTAAAAATTATTTAAAAATACGTTTTAATACGATAAAATAAATACAAAAATTCTTTTTTGGGTTTTCCATTTCATTTGGAAGATATTTCATGAAAAGACTTACCTTGGGTGCCTGGACAACGCCGGGCACTTTTTGCTAGTATCGGATAAAACTTGACCGTCCTCGTTTAAAAGTTATGTTATTGTAAAAAAAAATAAAAATGACACTTGACGCATTATATGTGACGCATGGTATGACGCCTTGTTCATCTACCATCTACCATTACCCATTACCCATTTACCATTAACTACTTGCCATTTACTATTTACCATTTACCACTTAACATCGTATCCACCCACAATCCTCCATCATATTCATATACCATCCTATCCATCCAACAACCTATCCATCTACCATCCCATCCATCCACCATCTACAGCTCAGTGGCAATTCCTGGTCTCCAATATTAGGTTGGCTACACCAAGGATCCAAAAGCAAAGCAAAAACATAAGCGAGAGCTACAGTACGTTTGCAACGAACTGTTGGATACCCTATTCCAGACATTTTTGTATATGTATATGCATATGCGTTCGCCTCCTTCGCAGCCAGCCGCTGTTCCAGTATCGGAAACAAAATTCTTCTTAAGCAGGCAGGGCAAAAAAAAGACATTTTATTGCCAGGGTAATCACTATATGAGCTCATCATTCAATTTTAAGCTTGCAGATCGATTTGAACAAAACAAGACAAGACTAAAATTTTTAGAAATTAGATTTTGATAGGAAATAGCGATTATGTGTGTTTTTAACAATTCTTGAACTACACTCTGCTACGCAAACAAGGTATACAAACCGAAATTTTCATCTTCTTACTTCAAAACTGCGACCGATAGTTAAAAAACATTAAAAAATTAATGCATATTACGACTTTTGACGGAAACGCCCCTTAAAAGTGCGCGTGCCCTAAAAATTTTTAATAAAAATTTAAAGCACTAACTAAGCTTTGATCACTAGTCAGTATTTAGGCATGTGTGTAAAACCACAGGTGAATCGAGTAGTTTTTAAACGATCTTACCTGAACAAAGGTATTTTATCTAAATCACGCCTTTAAAAGTGGGCGTATTGAAAAAATTTACACAAGAAAATGTAGAAATATTTTTCATATAACGAACGGAAGGGAAAAATGTTTTGATTGAATATTGGTAGTACCTTAAATTTTTAAAACAACATTTTTCGTTCTTTCATAAAAAGTGGGCGTAAGCCACGCCCGAAATTCAAAAATTTCTTTCATACACAGTTTTCAGTTTCTAATAAGAGACGCAAGATGCTTGCGTATTCATTATAACTACCGTTTATTTGCAAAAACAATTTTTTTATTTTTTTAGTGAAAAGTGGGCGTCAGCCACGCCCAAAATCAATTTTTTTGATTTCATACACAAGATGTTATGTGCAAGTAATATCCACAAAATTTAATGTTTTTCGCATTAATATAACAATTGTTATTTTATAAAAAACAATATTGATGGTTTTGTATGCAAGGTGTGCATAAGCCACGCCCAAAATTCAAAAATTTCTTTTCATAAACAAAGTTTTTAGTTTCTACTAAGAGACGCAAGATGCTTGCGGATTCATTATAAATACCGTTTATTTGCAAGAACAATTTGTTTATGTTTTCAGTAAAAAGTGGGCGTCAGCCACGCCCAAAATCAAATTTTTTTATTTCATGCACAAGATGTTTATGTGCAAGTAATACCCACAAAATTTTATGTTTTTCGCTTTAATATAACAATTACTATTTTATAAAAACAATATTGATGGTTTTGTATGAAAAATGTGCGTCAGCCACACCCAAACTGAATTTTTTTTATTTAGTTGGAAGAGGGCTTACCTGAAGCTTGCGCGTGCAAAATTTTAGCCTTATGCTTTTATCATAACTGTACAAAAAACATAATTTAATTTTACCAAATTGAGGTTATTCAACAAAAATAGCGATTGTGGGCGTGTTTGTGGGCGGATTTTACTGGTTCAAGAACTTAGCCTTACTCTTGAACCAAAGATTATATATACCAAATTTCAGCTTTCTAGCTCAAAAATTGCGATCTCTAGAGAGTATACATACGGACGGACGGACGGACGGACGGACGGAAAGGCATGGCTAAATCGACAAGGCTTTTGATTCTGAGTCAGAATATATATACTTTTCTATGGTGTCAGGACACTTCGTTCCACGACACATCGATCCAATACACTTCGGTCCGGATGATTCGAGCCAAAGGCAATTCGATTTATGACACTCAGTGTTGGATAGTTACGCGTAACTTTGAAATTTTAATTAGTTACACGTAACTAATGTAACTTATGTAGCTAATGTAACTAATGTAACTTATTGTAACTAAATGTAACTAACTGTAACTAATAGAATTTTTCAAATACAAAAACTCACATTTTATGTTAAATTGAAATTTAGAAGTTCCGTCCACAAACCCGATCGAATGACGATTGACTACACTGTTTTAGGACAAAGCTGGGCCAGCTGCCAGCTGTGGCAACGCCAACCTAGCAAGGAATACATTTTTAAATTACTATATTTCTGCAAAAAAAATTTCAAAATAATAAAACAAAATAGATCTCGTTTGATTTCCTTTGGGCGAGCTTAATCTGAAATTTGAGACCAAATCTGAGATCAAATCTGAATTTACCATACAAAAATAAATCACAATAAACAAAGAAATGTCCAGGAGTCTCAAGAAAGAAGGGAAAACTTCAAATGTAAGTAAAAATCTATTGTATGCTCCAAGAATATAATATTTTATTAGATTTCCTTTTCATCAGGAACATAGTAATTTCAATATGTTTTCCTTGCCAGGTTGCCGTTGCACTGGCTTATAAAAGAATTTTGTCAATAGTCGATTGGGATTCAGGATGAAATGTGATTTTTTTTTATTTTTTATTATTAAGTTAGAGTTAGTTTTATTTAGTTACAGTTAGTTACATTTAGTTACATTAGTTACATTAGTTACGCCAAATATTGGGCCTAACTAATTCATATTAGTTACGCGTAACTAAACGAGTAACTTACTTCGTGTAACATACTTGCCAACACTGAGACACTACATACCGGAAGTCAATTTCGTTCCAAGCAAATCGTACCGGAAGTTAAAAAACACTCCGAAATTTTATGTTTGGTGTATTCGCTTCGTTATTTAAAAAAAATGGTTCGTGAATTTGATTTAAAAACAGATGTCGCGACCTGTTTGCTTTTGCGAGGAAATCGTGAACAATCGGTGTGCCTCACGCTTATTGGGTGGAAGAAACTTTTGTGCAACCTTTGTATATAGACACTATAGTACTGTCGTAAATGAGTATAAATTTAAGCAAAAGGCCGTCGTGGGATGTCGCTTTCAATGCGCTGGCAGCAAAAAAAGCGAAGAATAGAATGTAGCAAGAATAATAAAAAATATTGCTAAGAAGGTCATATCATAAGTAATGAAATAAATGTTGAGTTAAGGCATTGTATATATAAACTATAGTACTATCACCTGAGGTGGGCCATCTATCGACGAAAAACTAAGCTCGAGAATACCATGGGAAGCAACAACAACAATTAAAATGGTGGAAATTGTTGTTGTTGCTTCCCATGGTATTCTAGAGCTTAGTTTTTCATCGATAGATGGCGCACCTAAAGTGGGAATACTATAGTTTATATATACAATGGTTAAGGTATCGCTTAGAAACTGAGTGGAACTGGTTGTATTTTACACCTATACATACAAGGAAAATGGTTTGTATGTAAATGCATATACAAGTAGAAAAGCAGTATTTTTGTTTAAAATGCTAATAATATAAAATAATATATTTCAAATAAAAGGGAAATGCCGACGGGGTTTGGAAAATATAAATATGTAGATAAGATAGATATTTTTCAATTTAATAAATATGTAGTCATTGTAGTCATTTTTAATAATTAAAAAAAAATATTTGATTTTCGAAATATTTTGATATTATATATTTTTGGCAATTTTCAATATTTTTACTTGCGATTATAGGTATTAAGGCATGTTATGCATTCGTGGAAAAAAAAGTTTTTTTATATCCCAGTTTTTTTTAGATAGTGTAGGTAGGTAGGTACTTAGGTACCTACAGAGGGGAAATTTATTTTTTTTGTAAAACAAAAAAATATCGGTACTTGCAATATAACCGTTAGGTTTAAATGTCTAAAAAAGGTACTTTCTATAGGACAGTTTTTTTTACTTTCGACTATCTCAATAACGGCTCAACCGATACTTTTGAAATTTCATACATATAAAGGGTTAGGTAGCTCAATTTATACTGCATACCGATATTTCTTAAAAATATTTTTTTTGTATTTTTAAAAGCATTTCTTAATTTTTTGAAAAAAAGTTAATATTTTGAAAACTGAACATTAATTTTTTTTCAAAAATTATATATGAATGTATTTGCTGAATACTTATGGACTGCGTTTTTGAATTTTGTTTGAAAAATGTTTTCAAAAAGTTTTCCAAAAAACCAATTTTTGAAATTTTACTGCATTTAAGTTTTCTGAGAAAACTCTTAATTGAATTTGAAAAATAGAAGAATTTTCGAAATAATTTTAAATATAAATTATGCAGCCAATAAACAATTCTCAGACATTAGAGCAAGTTCGTGCAACCCAGTCGTGCATTTTTTTCTTTTGCAAATATCTATGACTAGTCCAGTCTCCAGTTAGCAAGAAATTGCCAAATTTCAATTTCAACACAATACACTCACACAATCACTTCCCAATAAAAAAATCACTCAAAAACAATTTCAGCTGTGGTTGTTAGAACGGTGAAAAATCTGCTGCAAAGATTTTAAGCGGCATATACACGCGTCAAAATCTCATCACGCATGTGAGAGTGTGTTTGTAAATTCTTTTTCGCGTTGAATATACACACATCAAGCATGAGTCACCAAGCATCATTTTTTCGTAGATTTTGGATGTGAATGGATGTGCGGATTCTTTGTTAGGAAAATATGAAAATATGAAAATATGATGTACTCCTTCGACTTAATGTTCCACAACGCTGGCAGGGAACGGTACACTTCAATAAATTCTAACAAAAAAATTGTATCTTCCATCATGTACATTAAAAAAAATCCTTCCGAATGCTGTCTTGACACTAGCAACGCAAAAACAAGAATGATGCTTGATCAAGCAATCAATCACGAATACACACTTTCAAGCACTTGTCAAGCATAGACCCCTGATTGAAGAAAAATCAAAACATTTTGATTTCGCGTCAAGCATACACACATTCTATACGTGTTTAAATTTCACAAACACACTCTTACATGCTTGATGAGATTTTGACGCGTGTATATGCCGCTTACGTACTGCGATATGATTGCCACCTCTACGGGTTTCTGCAAAATTTATAAGACTTTTTTTTAACTTTAATAGGTAGGTAGTAATTTCCTGGGTAAATTTATATTTGCGTATGCATTTGTAAAACAATTTTTTCTTTATACCTAGTCATTTGTGCGATCGTTGGAAAAATCATACATAAGTCTAGTTTTCTTTAGGAAAGGGAAGGTTAGAATTACTTAAAAAAAGAGTTTTAGAAATTCCTCGTTTTTAGTATTTCAGAATAGGTACTTATTAAGTTCAAACACAGCACATCGTGTAAAACGATTGTTATCTAAGAAGAGCGGCAATCAAATAAAGTAGGTTGCATTATATTAATAATTCTAGAATTCATGTGGTTTATTATTTTTTCTTGTTTCAACCCATGTAGGTACACGTCCTCGATTTTTGTTATACCTTATAAATCCTCAAATACCGCATACCTACAATCCTTTAGTGCATTTATACACTAAAGTACAAGCCCCACAATAATTACCTAAATCACCAAACATTATATTATTTTGCTAGAAAAGTGTATTTATTGGCAACCATGGCTGCCACATGAAATATGAACGTTTTCATACATTTCCTCTTCAAGGCCAACGCAACCTTTGCTGAGTGCATATGAATTCTGTTTGAGTGGAATTGGCTTTTGAGGGTGGGTTTGTGTGTTAGTAGGATTTTTTTTTTTTTTTTTTTTTTTTTTTATGGATTTTGGTGGAAATGTATGGCAGCCATCTTTAATTTGAATTTTTTTGAATTGCTGTGATGGATTTTGTTGGCCTTGAAGAGGAAATGTATGAAAACGTTCATATTTCATGTGGCAGCCATGGTTGCCAATAAATACACTTTTCTAGCAAAATAATATAATGTTTGGTGATTTAGGTAATTATTGTGGGGCTTGTACTTTAGTGTATAAATGCACTAAAGGATTATAGGTATGCGGTATTTGAGGATTTATAAGGTATAACAAAAATCGAGGACGTGTACCTACATGGGTTGAAACAAGAAAAAATAATAGAGCACATGAATTCTAGAATTATTAATATAATGCAACCTACTTTATTTGATTGCCGCTCTTCTTAGATAACAATCGTTTTACACGATGTGCTGTGTTTGAACTTAATAAGTACCTATTCTGAAATACTAAAAACGAGGAATTTCTAAAACTCTTTTTTTAAGTAATTCTAACCTTCCCTTTCCTAAAGAAAACTAGACTTATGTATGATTTTTCCAACGATCGCACAAATGACTAGGTATAAAGAAAAAATTGTTTTACAAATGCATACGCAAATATAAATTTACCCAGGAAATTACTACCTACCTATTAAAGTTAAAAAAAAGTCTTATAAATTTTGCAGAAACCCGTAGAGGTGGCAATCATATCGCAGTACGTATTTGAAAACATTTTTCAAACAAAATTCAAAAACGCCAGTCCATAAGTATTCAGCAAATACATTCATATATAATTTTTGAAAAAAAATTAATGTTCAGTTTTCAAAATATTAACTTTTTTTCAAAAAATTAAGAAATGCTTTTAAAAATACAAAAAAAATATTTTTAAGAAATATCGGTATGCAGTATAAATTGAGCTACCTAACCCTTTATATGTATGAAATTTCAAAAGTATCGGTTGAGCCGTTATTGAGATAGTCGAAAGTAAAAAAAACTGTCCTATAGAAAGTACCTTTTTTAGACATTTAAACCTAACGGTTATATTGCAAGTACCGATATTTTTTTGTTTTACAAACAAAATAAATTTCCCCTCTGTAGGTACCTAAGTACCTACCTACCTACACTATCTAAAAAAAACTGGGATATAAAAAAAAACTTTTTTTTCCACGAATGCATAACATGCCTTAATACCTATAATCGCAAGTAAAAATATTGAAAATTGCCAAAAATATATAATATCAAAATATTTCGAAAATCAAATATTTTTTTTTAATTATTAAAAATGACTACAATGACTACATATTTATTAAATTGAAAAATATCTATCTACATATTTATATTTTTCAAACCCCGTCGGCATTTCCCTTTTATTTGAAATATATTATTTTATATTATTAGCATTTTAAACAAAAATACTGCTTTTCTACTTGTATATGCATTGACATACAAACCATTTTCCTTGTATGTATAGGTGTAAAATACAACTAGTTCCACTCAGTTTCTAAGCGATACCTTAACTCAACATTTATTTCATTACTTATGATATGACCTTCTTAGGAATATTTTTTATTATTCTTGCTACATTCTATTCTTCGCTTTTTTTGCTGCCAGCGCATTGACAGCGACATCCCACGACGGCCTTTTGCGTAAATTTATACTCATTTACGACAGTACTATAGTGTCTATATACAAAGGTGCAACGGATATTTTGTGAAAATTAGGAACCACGAATCTTTGTTGTTGTGTTTAGTTTATTGTGCACCCATGTTGTTTTACAATAGAAATATAGATAGGTAAACCGAATAACTAATTATATTTGTGTGCGTTATTTTTGAGTTGAAAGGAGGAGCAGGTACAATTATTATTTGTTGTTGTCAAGTTTCTAGTATGCAAATACAGGGTGCGCCAGAGAAACTTACTTATTTGAAAGGTCAATAAAAAAAAAGTACTTCAGTTATTGTTTTAAATTTTTTTTTTATTTGAGAATACAATATCCCAATTTTTTTTGTATGCAGTCTTAAAAATGACATCGGATAAATAGCGACCCCCATTGCGCATACACTGATGAAGTCGATTTTTGAAATTCGTATCCACTCTTCGCAGCATATCAATCGGTATGTTGGCAATGGCGTCGCGAATGTTGTTCTTGAGGTGTGCTATGGTCCGTGGTCGATCGACATAAACCAGGGATTTCAAATAACCCCATAAAAAGAAATCGCATGGAGTCAAATCTGGAGAGCGTGCCGGAAGGCGCGTTGCGTAGCAACAAGTGAGCGACCGTTAGAAAAGAAGCTCTCAACTGCGAAGGCCCGCTGCTCTCTAGACCAGAGCATGATGGCAACTGACTGGAGGGAGAAACAAACTTGGGAACTTCCCCCTCCAGATGTGCCCCCTCTTGCCGCTCTACCCGCCCAACTCACCGCGCGGGAATTTTTTCAAATAAGTAAGTTTCTCTGGCGCACCCTGTAGTAGGTGATGATTGAAATGTGGGTAGGTGGTGGGTGGTAGAGTAAAATATAATTATTATATTGATAGGCTCATATGTAAGTAGATACATATTTATCTACATAGGTATGTATGTACCTAGGTTATTTAAAGGTGCCTATATTTTATTGTGATAGGATGTTACATTTAGATATAGGTAAATGCACAAACTATTATGATTTAAAGGTGCGTTTTATTTTGTATCTAATTTATGTAAAAAAAAATTTGTTTCAAATAATTGCAAGTGCCGTAATGAATGCATTAAAATGTTCTTTTAACTTTTTTTTTCAAAGTTTTGGAAAAAACTTTTTTTACCAATTTTTTTTTTGATTTTTAGAAATGGCACTTTCTAGATCACGAATATGCATTTTTGAAGTCGCTAGGTCGCTCAGTTTAGCCGCAAATCAAGTTTAAAGGTGTCGACTTTGATGGCTCCAGCACGTCTAGTTTAGCCGCAAATCGCCTTTAAAGATAAAAGTCGATTTTTCATATAATGCGATACATCAATTGAAAGGTGGCACTTCCTAGATTATGAATATGCATTTTTGAAGTCGCTAGGACGCTATGTTTAGACGCTAAATTTTGTTTTGTTAAGTCTTAATATATATACTCATGTATATGTACTTATCTATTTTATAGAAATCTGAAAAGAACAAAATATCAAACTATACACGGTCACCGCCAAACGTGGTTTTTTAATAATTTTTTAATAATTTTTTTTCAAATTTAAGTCATGTTTTTAGAAAATGCCCCCTCCCGGCTAAACGGGGGGGGGAATAGACCCCCTCTCCCATACGATTTTTTTCTTGTCTCAACTTAACCTACACGCTCTAGATTTTTGGTGCAACATTCCTGAATCACCCTGTGCCTTAATGAAAAAATGCATATTCATAATCTAGGAAGCGCCACCTTTCAATTGATGTATCGCATTATATGAAAAATCGACATTTATCTTTAAAGGCGATTTGCGGCTAAACTAGACGTGCTAGAGCCATCAAAGTCGACACCTTTAAACTTGATTTCCGGCTAAACTAAGCGACCTAGCGACTTCAAAAATGCATATTCGTGATCTAGAAAGTGCCATTTCTAAAAAATCAAAAAAAAAAAATGGTAAAAAAATTTTTTTACAAAACTTTGAAAAAAATAGTTAAAAGAACATTTTAATGCATTAATTACGGAACTTGCAAATTTTTTTTACATAAATTACATAAAAAATAAAACGCACCTTTAAATCATAATAGTTTGTGCATTAACCTATATCTAAATGTAACATCCTATCACAAAAAAATATAGGCACCTTTAAATAACCTAGGTACATACTTATGTAGGTAAATATGTACAAGAAAAAGTTTTTCAAAAATAACCTTTAAAAAAAAAAAACTGGTCCAACGATTTTCAATATTTTTTTTTTACTAGAAATCTACTTACATAATATGAGCCTATCAATACAAAAATTAAATTTTACTCTACCATCCACCACCTACCCACATTTCAATCATCACCTACTATTTGCATACGACCTACCTCGGTTATATACGTATAGGTACATAACATAATAATATATTGTTACATGAATAGTGTTTGTCTCAACTACAGTTTTATGAATGGTTTTTGTTTCTACTACAGAAATATTAAGGGCGGGTCAATAAGTCCGTGACTTTTTGAATTTCTGACCTCTTTACTGAAAAAGCAACACTACTCCTGTCAACAGGCATCTGTCAGTTGACTCCTGTCAACATTTGAACTTGCTGCGCCTGTTAGTTTGTGTTTGACAGCTATCTTTAACAGACTACCCAGTAATTTGAGGAAAAAATGGAAAAAAGTGTCCTTATTAAGCATTATTTTTTGCGAAAAAAAACCATTACCGAGACCAAGGCTAAGCTTGATAAATACTATGGGGACTCTGCACCATCGATTTCAATGGTAAAAAAGTGGTTTACTGAATTTCGTTGTGGCCGTACAAGCACTGATGCCGAACGTCCTGGACGCCCAGTTGAGGTCTCTTCACCCGAAACAATCGAAAAAATTCACGATATGGTGTTGGCCGACCGAAGATTGAAAGTGCAAGAGATTGTGGAAGCCGTAAGGATCTCGCATGGCTCAGTGGTTTCAATTTTGAATGATCACTTGGGCATGAGAAAGCTTTCCGCAAGATGGGTGCCGCGTTTGCTTACAGTCGACTACAAACGCAAACGTGTAACAACTTCACAGGAAGGTTTGGCGTTGTTTAATCGCAATATGGAGGAGTTTTTGCGCCGTTTTGTAACCGTGGGCAAAACATGGATCCATCACAACACACCAGAGACCAAACAGCAGTCAAAACAGTGGATTTCTAAGGGTGAATCGGCGCCAAAGAAGGCCAAGGTGGGTTTGTCAGCCAATAAAGTTATGGCGACTGTTTTTTGGGATGCACGCGGGATAATCCACATTGACTACCTTCAAAAGGGAAGAACAATCAATGGGGAATATTATGCCAACTTATTGGACCGATTCAATGACGATTTGAAAAAAAACCCACCTCATTTGGCCAAGAAAAAAGTTCTTTTCCACCAAGACAATGCAAGGGTGCACACATGTGCAGTTGCCATGGCAAAAATCCATGAATTGCGCTATGAATTGCTCCCTCATCCGCCCTATTCTCCAGATTTGGCTCCGAGTGACTACTTCTTGTTCCCAAACCTGAAGAAATGGCTTGGTGGAAAAAGATTTGACTCCAATGATGAAGTCATCTCGCAAACAAAGGCCTATTTTGAGGACCTCGACAAATCATATTTTTTGGAAGGGATAACAAAATTGGAGAAGCGTTGGACAAAGTGTATAGAGCTCAAGGGAGACTACGTTGAAAAATAAAATGATTTATTTATCAAAAAATTTGTGTTTTATTCCAAAAGTCACGGACTTATTGATCCGCCCGTACTATATGGTTTTGGTCTCTACTACAGTAAAATGCTGAATAATTCTGTTGAATGATTCTGCTGAAATGACAATGGGGAATTTGAAAGCTCTGAAAGCTTTCAAAACATCTTGACAATTCCGAATGGTTCGAGACTTAGACTGTTCGGGAAACTTTGATCCCAATATAAATAGGACATTTTATTCGGAAATGGGACAGTTTCATTTTAACCGTGGTAGCGAATAAATGGTGAATAATTAGTGGTGCTAAGATAAAGAAATAAATAAAGAGTTTGAACTTAGATAAAAGTGAGTTTTATTTGTAAAATAAGTTTTATTTTCGAACCCAAGACTAAAAACATTACAGTGGTGTCAGAAGTGAAATAAAACTTAAGTGCATAATTCATTTGGACAAATAAAAGTGAAAAGTGATAAATGACTATGGGTAAACTTGTAAATGCCCTTAACTTGGTTGAACTTAGAGCAGCGTTAACGAATCGGGGTATTCCTACTGCTGGAACCAAAAATGACCTCATTATTTGACTGCAGGAAAATATGACTCAGCAAAATGAAAATCCAGAAACATTTCTTCTCTATGTTGAAATACAAGACGAACAAGAGCAAGTAAGTACAAGCTCCGACATGTCTAATATGATGGCTTTCCTTCTCGAACGTTTTCAAGAACAGAAGAATCTTCTAGAAGAGCAAAGAAACGAACAAAAGAATATTCTAGAAGAGCAAAGAAACGAACAAAAGAATCTTCTAGAAGAGCAAAGAAACGAACAAAAGAATCTTCTAGAAGATCAAAGAAACGAACAAAAGAATGAACAAGCGAAACTTCTAGAACGTTTTGAAACACAAGAGAAGAATTTTGAAGACCAGAAAAACCTCCTTGAAGGAAAGTTCTCTGACATTGAAAGCAAGTTTGTTGCTGCTGACGAGCGAATCGAAAGCATCGAAAAACAAATTTTGACTGTAGATGAAAGGTTCGAGAAAGTTGAAGTTGAGTTGTCCAACTCCTTTGCATATTTTAAAAATTAAAATTAGAGAAAGTTCTGGGGACTGCATGCGAAGAAAGGAAATGCATCCGCCAAGTTTTGATGGACAAACTTATTGGTCGATCTACAAGAGACAATTCGAAGCAGCTTCGACAATAAATGGCTGGGACAAGGAAGAAAAGTTTGTTGCGCTGACACTTGCTCTCCGAGGCCCTGCTGCTGAACTTCTGCTAACAATACCAGAAGACTTACATGGTTACTTCACTGCTCTTGCTCAGGCCATTGAAAAACGTTTTGGAGATGGCCATATGCAGGAAGTCTTTCGGGTCCAACTTAACACCAGGGTCCAGAAAAGAGGTGAAACTCTTCAACAGCTACAAGCAGACATCGAACGCCTGGCTCATCTAGCATATCCAACAGCGGGTGAGGAAATCATCAACGAATTAGCTGCTGAAGCATTTGTCCGTGGTTTAGCCGACATCAACCTCCAGAGAGCAATACGAACAGCCGAAAAACGGACGCTTCCTGAAGCATTGGCGTTCGCCCTCACCATAGAAGCAGCAGAACAGGCTTCTCAAAGCATTCATCGGGTGAGAGAAGTAACTGTAGAGGAGTGCACTTGCCAGAGAACGACATTCCAGAGCAACCACCGTGATGGACCTCTCCGATGCTGGAACTGCAACAGGACCGGACATCTCCAGCACCAGTGTCAAATGCCGTTAAAAAGAGGAGTTTGTCAACATTGTGGCAGGAGGAAGAACAGCCAAGAAGAGACTCATAAAACCCCTGCTGGAACAGGGAAACGAGTAAGAACCAACTCACAGAGAAAAGGAAAACTACACTCCAACGCAGATGCATTATCCCGACGACCATGTAAATCGAACTGCAAGCATTGTTCACGCCAGGAAGAAAAGGAGTCCCTAGTCATTCAACGAGTGAGAGCCGAGCCCATTGCCGGCTGGAGTAACGAGGAAATTAGAAATGCGCAACAAGAAGATTCTGACATTGAACCCATTATTGCATGGAAAGAGAACGACGAGAAACCACAATGGGTTGACTTTTCCGATAGAAGCCCGGTGCTTAAAGCATATTGTTCTCAGTGGAACTCTCTCCATGTACAAGAAGGTGTACTCAAACGGAAGTGGGAATCCGCAAATGGCAAGTCCTATGTGATGCAGGTAGTTGTGCCTCGGTCCAAAGTCAATGAAGTTCTCCGTGAGATGCATGATGGCACTTCTGGAGGCCATTTGGGAATCAACAAAACGCTGGACAAGATTCGAGATCGTTTCTACTGGCTTCATGCAAAAGAAGACGTCGAAAGATGGTGCAGGAAATGTGACACTTGTGCTGCTACAAAAGGCCCAGGGAGAAAGATTCAAAGTGCGATGCAGCAGTACAACGTTGGAGCGCCCTTCGAAAGAATTGCAATGGATATTGCAGGTCCTTTTCCTGAAACCAACGATGGAAACCGATATATTCTGGTGATAATGTATTACTTCAGCAAGTGGCCTTAAGCGTTTGCCATTCCAAACCAAGAAGCAAAAACGGTTGTGGATCAGATTGTGTTCAATTGGATAAGTAGATTTGGGGTACCTAAAGAACTCCATTCTGACCAAGGAAGGAACTTCGAGTCAAATGTCTTCCAACAGGTTTGCTCGCTCCTTGGCATTCATAAAACAAGGACAACACCGCTGCACCCACAATCAGATGGAATGGTAGAACGATTTAACAGAACGCTCAAGGAACACCTTTCCAAAGTAGTGGAAGACTGTCAACGAGACTGGGACCGATGCATTCCACTGTTCTTGATGAGCTATCGGAGCGCAGTACATACCACTACAGGACATACTCCATGGGAAATCTTGTTTGGTTCAACAATGCGACTACCAAGTGAAGTGAAATTTAGATGCCCTCCAAATGAGCCACAAAGCCAAGAAGAATATGTGGGCGATCTCAAAAAGAGACTCACGTACATTCATGAAAGGACCAGAACAAAGATCAAGGATGCCAGTGATCGCATGAAGACACGTTATGATGCACATGCAACGACGACGGGTTTTCAAGTGGGAGATCTTGTGTGGTTATACAACCCCCATCGGAAAAAGGGACTGTCACCGAAGCTCCAGCAAAATTGGGAAGGCCCTTACAAAGTTGTCACCAGAATCAAAGTTGTTCACAGGGACCAACTATGCCGCTACAATGCCCAGGGAAGTGATAGACTTGTTCGGGAAGAACAATCTTAAGAAGGGGGCAATGTTACATGAATAGTGTTTGTCTCAACTACAGTTTTATGAATGGTTTTTATTTCTACTACAGAAATATTACTATATGGTTTTGGTCTCTACTACAGTAAAATGCTGAATAATTCTGCTGAATGATTCTGCTGAAATTACAATGGGGAATTTGAAAGCTCTGAAAGCTTTCAAAACATCTTGACAATTCCGAATGGTTCGAGACTTAGACTGTTCGGGAAACTTTAATCCCAATATAAATAGGACATTTTATTCGGAAATGGGACAGTTTCATTTAAACCGTGGTAGCGAATAAATGGTGAATAATTAGTGGTGCTTAGATAAAGAAATAAATAAAAAGTTTGAACTTAGATAAAAGTGAGTTTTATTTATAGAGATAGTAGTGATAATTTAAAAGTACAAGAAAATAAGTTTTATTTTCGAACCCAAGACTAAAAACATTACAATATGTAGGTATCTATTTGTTTTCACACTTTTCGAATTTAAGTCTTAATACCTTCAATTAAAAAACTTCTTATCAAATCTATTAACTACCTTAACCTTCCTACCTCGTCAGGAACTCAAAATACCAACAACATACCAAGGCATCTACATATTTCCATACTTTGTTTCCTGCTCCCTCCTTCATTCATTAAATTTCTATATAGTAACTACCTGCTGGCCACAATTCTTAAATACTTGTTCCAAAAATACTATTATGCACCTATACCTATATTTCTATTGTGTAACATTATATAGAAATACTAACTTCCTGCTTCCTCTCATAAAATATGATCTAAATCTGAAAACATCACACTTCATTATCTCCCTCATCTTAAAGCGCTTTAAATTATTGTTGTTGCTAAATATCAAGAAATCGCCTGTCACCAAACAACAAAAATAACAATTGTAGCTCCTGCTCCTTGCAACTCAAAAATAACTGACTTACTTACTTAAGGTGGCGCAGACAGTCCATTGTGGACCACGGCCTCAACCAACAATCCTCGCCAGCTAGGCCGGTCCCTAGCCAGTGGTCTCCAGTTGCACACACCAAGTTGGTTGAGGTCGTTTACCACTTGATCGCGCCACCTTAGATGGGGTCTTCCAGAACTGCGTCGGCCCTCCGGGTTGGAATTGAAGACTCTTCGGGCAGGAGCGTTTTCGTCCATACGCTCCACATGGCCCAGCCATCTAAGCCGCTGAATTTTCAGCTTCTTAACCAAGTCAATGTCGCTGCCCGTACAGTTCGTCATTGAATCTTCTCCTCCATACTCCATTGATACATACAGGCCCGAATATCACCCGAAGAATCTTTCTCTCAAAGCACCCCAGCCTGTATTCATCCGATTGTGTCAGTGTCCACTCTTCTGCCCCATACAGCAGGACTGGGATGATAAGGGTCTTGTATAGTATCTCCTTGGTCCTTTGAGAGAGGGCTTTATTACTAAGATGCCTTCTTAGCCCGAAGAAACAGCGATTGTCAAGAGTGATTCTTCGACTGATCTCTTCACTGATGTTGTTCTGAGAGGTTATAGTGGAACCCAAATAGACAAAGTCCTTGAAAACCTCAAAGTTATATCTGTCCATTGTGACGTTTTGTCCGAGCCTACGGTGATGATCTACTTCACCCGAGGACAGCATATACTTTGTTTTATCTTCATTTACAGCTAGACCCATTCGAGCCGCTTCCACTTCAATACTTGCGAATGCTCCACTGACAGCGCGCTTCGTTCTTCCAATAATGTCAATATCATCAGCATAGCCAAGTAATTGAATGGATCTAAAAAAATCGTACCGCTGGTGTTGACATGCGAGCTGCGTACGATTGCCTCAAGAATGATGTTGAAGAGGTTACATGACAGCGCGTCACCCTGTCGTAAGCTTTTCTCGACATTAAATGAGTCGGTGGTGTTCTTACCAACCTTGACGGAGCAGCGAGAGTTCTCCATAGTCATCCTGCACAATCGAACGAGTTTGGCAGGGATGCCAAGAAGCGACATGGCTCTGTATAGCTCGTTCCTGTTTACGCTGTTATAGGCGACTTTAAAATCGATAAAGAGGTGGTGAGTATCGATCTGGAATTCTTGGATCTTTTCCAAAATCTGCCGAAGTGTGAAAATTTGGTCGACGGTTGACTTACCGGGTCTGAAACCACACTGATAGGGGCCAATCAATTCACGTGCGAAAGGGTTCAGACGTTCACACAGAATGGCCGACAAGATTTTATAGGCGACATTTAGGAGACTTATACCTCTGTAGTTGGCGCAGCTTAGAGTATCTCCTTTCTTGTGGATAGGGCACACAATGCTGAGGTTCCATTTGTCAGGCATACTTTCATCCGACCAGATTGTACAGATGAGTTGGTGTATGCTCCTCACCAAGTCATCTCCCGCTGCTTTGAAGAGTTCAGCCGTAAGGCCATCAGCTCCAGCAGCCTTGTTGGACTTTAGTTTAGATATTGCTATCCGAACTTCTTCTTGGTCGGGAGGACGGAAATTTTGTTCATCATCATCCAAATCGAATGGATCATTCTGCCAAAAATAACTGACACAAATATAATTATTCCGAAACTATTCAACGTCCCAACCGATTAATTTTATTTTGAAAAGTTTTTTCGGAGACGAAATTCTATTTTTGGCTCGAGTTGCGTTGGGTCGAGATGTGTTGGATCGAATTGTCTTTGGCTCGAACCATCCAGAACGAAGTGTCTTGGATCGAAGTATCTTGGAACGAAGTGTACCCAATCCCCTCACAAACTCTAACATTCATAGTCTACGTTCCAATACTCGGGTTCTAGTGAACGTTCCGATGTCCAATAGATCTCATTTTTTAAATTTCTTTAATAAGTTACCATTTGAAATCAAAAATATAAAAATTCAAAGTTTGTTTTTAAAAAGATTAAACAATTGGCTTTTCGGTATTGATGGTTCAACAGTCAAAAATCTCCTTTTGAACTAGGTTTAAAATGTATATAATAGCAGAGTTTCTTCCTATGTTCAAAAATGTTTGTAACCTTTTTTTTTTTTTTTTTCTTTCATTTTCTCTCATTTAATTACAAGTTTATTATCAATTGTAAGTCGTTTTAAAATTTCTTAAATACCTAACCCACTTACATTCATTAACGTGTAGGTATTTATTACGTGATGACCCATCACTAGTTTCTTATAACTACAAAAGAACTCCTATTATTTCTTTATTATTATTATTGTTTGTTTGATATAAATCTTGAACAAATCTGCTGTTAAATACAGAAATAAAATATTTATAAGAAAATATAAAAAAAAGTTACATATCGATGGGCAGTACCTCATAACGACAAAATTGCCTGTGAATACACCGAAACAAAAATACCTGGAATAGTGTTCAACCATGTATATCAAATGAGCACGTGGTTATTTATTGCAAAAGAAAGAACTACTGCAGCAGTTATATGCAACGGTATACATTAACACATAAAATTCAAAGACGTCGGAATAATTCAAATAAGCAATAGCTGCTTAATTAAAGCAAAACGTAACGTTCTGACAGCAGAAATTAGAGATGCAATCACCGTTAAGGCATCATACAATCAGCCTCTCAACTTCAATATCACGCAATTGAAACCCACGAAGAAAAGGATATTTCAAACATACAAAAAATGCATAACTGGAAAACCTTAAGTCATCATCCTATAACTGGATCACTTACTCTTATTGTTACAGTGGTTGGTGCATATAATATAGCCTGCAAATGCAAAACAAAAAAAAAAAAAAAATACTCAACATTACTAAGCGTAAAAATCAAGATGCCCAGCCGCAACCAACGACTGTAATACCTGAAGCTGCACAAAGAAGATTCGAGCTGACCAATATACCATCACCATCCGAGGGCCCGCAAAATGTTTACACAAAATAAATAAAATATTTATTACATCTTATGTTTGCACATATTAATATTTATTGTAACTAGAGCACGACTAGTAGGTCAATTTCTGTGTTGTCATACCCCAAATTTCTCAACTATCAGCCGCGGAGGCCACTTGCCCGAAATCATTTTTAAAACATAATGGCGAACCCTCATCTTTATAATAAATAAAAATAGAAAAATATCTCTTTCATTTTTAATCATGCAGTATGGGCATATCAAAATCTGGATTTTGAGATTTTTTCCTTCTGAGCTTAAGTCGTTTTAGATTTAATCGCCTTGATATTCTGGTATTTAAGAAATCATCATTTTAGATTATGGTATTTCAGATTATGACGCCCCACCCCCCTGCAATGATAGAAATATTGATACACTGTGGATTCTTAGTTCCACGCAAAAGAAGTAGAGGGCAAAAGCTAGTTTTAAATAAAAACTTACGTCGAAAATTGAATAAGTCGAAAGTGATATGACTTTGTGAATAACATAAGGCGTTTAAAATTAATTCGTTAAAATAAGCATTTCTCATTCGAAACATTATTTATTTAATATTAACTTCCTTCAAAACTGTTCAGTTATTGATGTTGCCATTTAAGTAGGTACATATATCCTTTAAACCTATATTCCTACAAACGAAACGCGATGAAGTATTAAGTAGTAGACTGGGCGCTGGCGCTGGAGGGAAGTCAGTATGCAAAATGTTAGGACCGCATTCCGTTAATCTTGATTTCTGTTTAGAATAGCTCAAAGATTAAAAATAAGGATGTTGCCGCTCCATTTTGTGGTCCAATTTTTGTTTACCCTAACTCCCCTTATTTAAATAGGAGATCTATGGAGTAAATGCTATGAAGTCGTTGTAACGATTATTTTAGTCATGATTTATAGTTTTTTCTTATGATGAAAGTAATGATGAATTAAAAGACAAAAATTAAAGTAATCCAAATCATTTTTCACTGATAAAAAAAAAACAAATAAAATGCACGACTGGGTCGCACGTACTTACTCTATGGGTAAAATAGCACGATGATAACAAATTTTTCGAGTAATAACAACTTCTCTTTGTTACATAAAAAAAAAGTCCGAATTCTTTGTTTAAGAAGTGTGTATGTCCCGCATTTTGAACATATTGACATCCTTATAAGATACGTTAGTTTTGCCAGTTATAGCGTTACACGAAGACTTCCAATGGAATTAAGTTGCTTGTGTACAGATGTCATAAACTTGCATTTTTAGCCAAAAACTAAGATTACAGTAATCAATGAAATACCCCCAAAAAATACCATAGAGCCTTTTTTGAGTTAATAAGAAAAAACGGAAAAATTATTGTTAAAAACTAGTGTCTCGTTGTATGGGAGCCACCATTTAAAAAAGAGCAACCGAAAAAAAAAAATGCAACACCATCTAATAGGAAACTACCAGGAACTATACCAAACAAAGTTTCAGTGAATTCGAAAAAAAAACAAAAGCAGAAGGTACTTAATAACGTACAATTTTGAAATAAATTATTTTGAAAATTAATTTTAAATTTTTTTTTCCAAATTTTGAGTTTGAAAATTAATTTTTCTGAAGCGGTTCACTAAAATAACTTAACATAAGAAAACAACAAAATAATAGACTTCTGGCTTTCCAAATAAATATTTTGTTTTTTTTTATGTAATTTTTTTTCAAAAAATCACCCCTCCCGGTTAATAGACCACCCTTTCATACGATTTTTTTCTTGTCTCAACGATCACCCTGTTATATATATGAATTACTAGCGGTACCCGGCGTGCGTTGCTACGCCCAAAAAACACTTATGTGTATTTAATGTGAAATTAAATTTATTTATATATTTTATCTCAATGCTAGCGGATAAGCAATATTTTTGGTCGTTTTGGTTGGTGTATAAATATACAAATTTTTTGGTATACGCACAAAGTGCAGTTAATTTGATTGTGAAACTCAACATGATAACATTGATAAATTGTGGCTTGAATATTTTGCTGCATTTGACAAAAATTTGGGAAAATAAAATGTCATTTGTTGTGCGATTCAATTCCTTTTCCGATGTTCAAAAGTTGGTTGGAAAATGTTTGGGTGGACGATTCTTGCACCAAATGGACACGCACGTTTGTTGAGAGTTTGATTTTTTCGACTCAGTTCCATAAATATGATGCTTTTATTCAACGAAAGGAAAACATTTTTATAAATAAGTTGAAAAAAAAACTTTGCCAAAAACCCGCATTTTTCTGTCTTCCACCCGGGCATTCCGCTTAAAAATTTATGAAAAAAACCAAAAAAGAATTAAAAAAAAAAAACTGAACCAAAATTGTTAAAAGCATGCATTTTTTTCCTTCCACCCGATCGGCACGAAACCTTCACAGGAACCATCCCTGGACTAAACTATATTTACCTACCCCGAAAATTTCATAAAGATCCATTGGGTGGCTTAGAAGTCCATACGCAACATACATATATACTCACATCCATTTTTATATATACACCTATAGCCTTTACCCACGGCTTCGCTCGCGTTTCAGCTGATCAAGAAGTAGACTGTACCTTGAGGAATATAGTCTATCGTAATCTAGCTTCTTCTTCTTTTAAAGCTTTATAATTTAATACCTACATTAAACCGCGATAAAAAGAAACCTATAAGATAAACCAGATTATAATCTAGCTCTGCGCTAAATTTCATTCAGATCCGTTCAGCCATTCTGGTGTGATTTCAAAAATTAAAACAAATCTATCCCACGGGAACCATACATTTTACAGGGATAGAAAGTAGCCAATATGCTATTTCAGACTATAATCTATCTCTGTGCTAAGTTTCATTCAGATCCGTTCAGCCATTCTGGTGTGATTTCAAAAATTAAAACAAATCAATCCCACGGGAACCATACATTTTACCGGGATAAAAAGTAGCCAATATGCTATTGCAGACTATAATCTATCTCTGTGCTAAATTTCATTCAGATGAGCTCAGCCATTCTGGTGTAGTTTCAAAAATTAAAAGAAATCTATCCCATGGGAACCATTTATTTTACAGGGATAGAAAGTAGCCAATATGCTATTCCAGACTATAAGCTATCCCTGTGCTAAATTTCATTCAGATGAGTTCCGCCATTCTGGTGTAATTTCAAAAATTAAAATAAATCAATCCTACGGGAACCATACATTTTACAGGGATAGAAAGTAGCCAATATGCTATTCCACACTATAATCTATCTCTGTGCTAAATTTCATTCAGATCCGTTCAGCCGTTCTGGTGTGATTTCAAAAATTAAAACAAATCTATCCCACGAGAACCATACATTTTACCGGGATAAAAAGTAGCCAATATGCTATTCCAGTCTATATTCTATCTCTGTGCTAAATTTCATTCAGATCCGTTCAGCCATTCTGGTGTGATTTCAAAAATTAAAACAAATCTATCCCACGGGAACCATACATTTTACCGGGATAAAAAGTAGCCAATATGCTATTCCAGACTTTAGTCTATCTCTGTGCTAAATTTCATTCAGATCCGTTCAGCCAATCTTGTGTTATTTCAAAAACTACATCAAATCTATCCCACGGGAACCATACATTTTACAGGGATAGAAAGTTGCCAATATGCTATTCCAGACTATAATCTATCTCTGTGCTAAATTTCATTCAGATGAGTTCAGCCATTCTGGTGTGATTTCAAAAATTAAAACAAATTTATCCCACGGGAACCATACATTTTACCGGGATAAAAATAAGCCAATATGCTATTCCAGATTATAATCTATCTCTGTGCTAAATTTCATTCAGATCCGTTCAGCCGTTCTGGTGTTATTTCAAAAATTAAAATAAATCTATCCCACGGGAACCATACATTTTACAGGGATAGAAAGTAGCCAATATGCTATTCCAGACTATAATCTATCTGTGTGCTTAATTTTATTCAGATGAGTTCAGCAATTTTGGTGTATTTTCAAAAACTAAAACAATTCTATCCCATGGGAACCATACATTTTACCGGGATAAAAAGTAGCCAATTTGCTATTCCAGACTATAGTCTATCTCTGTGCTAAATTTCATTCAGATCCGTTCATCCATTCTTGTGTAATTTCAAAAATTAAAACAAATCTATCCCACGGGAACCATACATTTTACCGGGATAAAAAATAGCCTATCTGCTATTCCAGACTATAAGCTATCTCTGTGCCAAATTTTATCCAGATCCGTTTAGCCGTTCTGGCGTGAGTTAGCAACAAACATCCAAACATCGTAACTTTCACATTTATAATATTAGTAAGATTATAGGCTTCTGCAAATATTTTTTCAATAGACGGATTTTGCAGGCCAAAAAAAGGAAAGTTTTTCAAAAAAAGAAAAGTTTTAAAAGAAAAAACTGGTCGAACGAGTTTCGAACTTTTAGACATTTAGTAATGAATAATTCCAGCATATGTACTACTTAGTTTTCCCACGAAAACTCTTAAAAACAATTAAATAGTTTTCGAATACATAGACCCTAAGCAATTATTTAGCACAAGAGCGACTACATGCGACCACAGACAAAAGAAATATACAGATGTAGAATAGTAGAACAAAAGCATGTTCAAAAAAAAATTCAAATTGACAATCTAGAATTCCTCATACTCATACCAAACAGAAATACAAATAACAATAACAACCCTCGTGACTCGTGTCGCTGCGCGATCCTTTTAAAAAGGAAGCGCATGATGTTTGATTGGTGTCGGTTTCGACTTATGAAACTTTTTTCTCTTCTCTCGTTTTTTGCCAATGAATACAAAAACAATGTTTGTTATGTATCTACAGAGGTAGTCAAAAGTATTTACACACAAAGACCTTAATTGAATTGAATTTCAATGGAAAAAAAGTTCGTTGTGTAAATACTTTTGACTACCTCTGTACATTCCAAAAAATTTAAACAACGCAATTTTTTATAATAAAGTATATGAGAGTTGGTTTAGGTTGTGTATCTTGTTTTTTTTTTGTATGGATTTTCGTGCGTATAAAAAGAAAGGTGTGATAATTTCGCACAAGAAAATTTAGCCTTACGGGATGGCACAAGTGATAATTTATCCAATTTTTTCGTGTTTTTGTGAAGAAGTAGGTTCGGTTATTTTGCAATAGCTTGGCAACAAAAAGTAATAAAACCATACGGTTTTCAGTGTTAGATTTCAAATTAATGAGAGCATTGAATTTTGAGAACAAAAATATAATCTGATTACGTAACATTTCGAAAAAAAAATTAGTTTACATTTTTTTTTTCAAAATTTTGAGTTTGAAAGTTAATATTTTGAAAACAATTCACTTAAATAACTTCATTTACAATTACAATAAAAGAATGGGTTTTTGGCTTCACAAACAAATATAGCATGGCATAGTGGGAGTTACCGTTATTTTTTAATACCTACTTTTTTTTTAAAATTTAAGTCAGGTTTTTAGAAAATTGCCCCTCCCGGCTAAACGGAGGGAAATAGACCCCCCTCCTATACGATTTTTTTCTCGGCCCAACCTACATGCTCTGTCTTTTTGTTACACCTTATACATACATTATATTATGTAATATCAAAATGGTATTTCTCATATCAATTTCTAATGGTTTTTCTTAAGCCAACGCAACGGTTTAATAGTTGTTTGATATTATTAGGCGGTTTTTCTGTTTGCATTCAGAAAAAGCTCTGAACAGAGTTCGTGCATATTGAGCTCGCTCCGAACGTCCTCTGAACCAATTCTGTTCTGAGCGCGTGGCAATGGTACAGTGGATGTAGTGCTTCGTTGCTTAACCTTAGAGCTGTGAGTTCAAACCCAGCCTGGGCAGCAGTTTTTATTTATTCCCCCAGTTTCAACTGGACGCCACCCGTGGGATTTTCGTGAGATACACCTATAATCTCAATTCACTGTGACCACTTTCTTTCCTATCTTTCTATTACTTCTCTCACCTCGCTTGCACATGTTAATTCATTATTAAGGTATTAATATCCCTTTGAGTGCGAGTGCATTATAAAATAAAATGCACGACTGGGTCCCACGAATTTGCTCTTATGATAAGCAATTGCGTAGTGGCTGCATATATGGATATTAAAAAAAATTAAATAATTTCGAAAATTCTTTTATTTTTTAAATTAGTTTAAGAGTTTTCTCGGAAAAACTAAGTATGCAATCAGATTTCAAAGCTATACGTCAATCTAGGAAAAAAAATATTGAAAATCGTTGGACCAGTTTTTCTTTTAAAAGGTTATTTTTGAAAAACTTTTTCAAAAAATATTTTGAAATTTATTTGAGTATGCAAATATATGGCAATCTGTAGTTAACATTTGAAAAATAGTTAAAAAAAATCAATGTGCCCGTTTCCAACATATTTCGAAAACCAAAATTTTTTTTGAAAACATTATAAAAAATCAAAAAAAAAAGTTTTTGAAAATTTTGAAATGCCATATTAATAAAATTATAAATGATTTCCTGTGCCAAAATTTTATTGAAATCGAATGTATAGCTTACGATAAAATTTGATTTGAAAATACTGGTTCTATGAGAGGTACCGTTATTAGACAAATTTTGAAAAAAAAATTTCGAACCAAAAATAGCATTCTGAAAGTTTTATCAAAATCGTTAGAGCCGTTTTTGAGAAAATCAATTTTTGTCTTCAAGATTGTATGGCAGGTGCCGTTATTTTTGGACCTAGAGCAAAAATAAAAATTTGTTCCGAGGGACGGCCAAATAAATCCTAAATACCAAATTTGAAGCAAATCGGCCCACCCGTTCAGCCTCCAGAGGTGCGAACAGACATACAGACAGACAGACAGACAGACGGACGGAATTTCCAGACCCACTTTTTTCGACTTCTTCATCATCGTAATGTCATATGTGATTGTTATCTCAAATTTTTTTTCTGCACGAATCCATAACTTGCCTTATAGTACCTATAATCGCAAGTAAAAAAAGGTATTTATGAAACGAATTCAAGAACGCAATTATTTCTCTTTCTCATGCCAAATGAAAAAATTTATGAACCGAATTCCAGAACGCAATTATTTCTCTTTCTCATGCCAAATGAATAACCCGAACAAAAATTGTTTTTAAATTTAAAATAGGTACATTTCTCGGCCATTTTAATTTTATTTATTATTTATTTTTCTTCTTTTTCTAAATCGAATTGCTTTGAAAGCATCTCACTTTTGACGCTTATATTTTTGCTCAGCTTTTAGCTCAGTCTGACCCATCTATTGATTTGGAGCTCACATCAATATTGATAATTTTATTGTTAGCTGAAAATTGTAACGAAAAATTATCAATTTTAAATTATATTTATTATCAATTTTTTTTTGTTCGGTGTATCTTAAAAAATCATTAAGTCTAAATTTTCAAACAAAAGAACTTCTTTTTAATTATGAAGAAATCTGCTACCCCACGAAACAGGTATGTTTGTATGTATGTAAAAATGTGTTTATACACAATCATAGTTGCTTCATAAATAAATCCACATCTACACACCGCATTTTAATAATAGAGAGAGAATTCTCTTGATTTATTTAGCTAAATTTGCTATTACTAATTACAATAATTATGATTATGATACAGGTTTATAAATAAAAATATGTTTTTAACAATGGCATTGGCAATTAAATAGATTGTTTAACAAAACTTATTATTTCTTTTTTAAATTCAAACTTATTACTTAATTGTTTAACATTATTTGGCAAATCATTAAATAGTTTAAATCCTTTGTATATCAAACTGTTTTGAGATCTCGCATTTCTAAACGTTTGCAGTCTAAAATTCTCTCTATTTCTTAATAAATATGGTTGAACATCTCTGACGTAACGAATATATTTTGACAAGTATGTTGGTAGTAAATTATTTTTGATTTTGAACACAAAAAATAAAACATTGAAATAAATACGCTGTTTAACAGACATCCACATGAAAGTATTTAACATAGTTACAATAGAAGTATATTTACGACATCGAAGTATTGCACGCATTGCTTTGTTTTGAAGCTTTTGTAAATTGCTCATAGAACTTTCATTTATTAGGTACAAAACAGTAGAACAGAAACCAAAATGTGGTTTAATAATTACATTATAAATATTTATAGCAGTAATAGTGTTTACTTTATTTCGGATTCTTCGAAGGAAACCTATTTTTTTAGAAATCTTTTTTGAAATATATTGCACATGTTGTTCAAAACTTAATTTGTAGTCAATCATTACACCTTAGTACTTTATTTGTAATACTTGTTCTACAGTTACGCTTATATTAACATTATCATTTAATACCATACACTTAGTTTTTGAGACATTCAGTTTGAGTTTATTAGCCTTTAGCCACACATTCAAAATAGCAAGGTCATCTCTCAGTAGTCTTTCACATTCCTGGGTTGTTTCAGCTTCAACAAATATAAGTGAATCGTCTGCAAACAAGGCAAGCTCACAATTTTTAATACATTTGTTCATATCGTTGATGTAACAATTAAAAAGTAAGGGTCCAAGTATTGATCCTTGTGGGACTCCCAGATCAATTGGTTCAGGATCAGATAAAACATTATTGATTTTTGTTTTTTGAGAACGCCCTAGTAAAAAACTTTGAAACCAATCTAAAGCGACATCAGTGATTCCATACTTGCACAACATCTCCAGCAAAATATTAGGATCGATTGTTTCAAAAGCCCGTTTAAGATCCAGAAAAACACAAACAACTTTTTTACCTTTTGAGATAGATTCTTTCCACCTTATAAGTACCATGTTTACTGGAGATTCACAAGAATGTGATTGACGAAATCCAGACTGATTTTCGATAATTATTTTGTTATCAGAAAGATACTTCGATAATTGTTTATATACAACCTTTTCCAGAACTTTTTCGTAAACCGGCAATGAGTTAATGGGCCTAAATTCTTCACACTTCACTGTTTTTTTTATTTTTTCAATAGGTGTCACAATTGAACTTTTCCATGTACATGGAAACCGACCTTGAGTTAACGATGTGTTAATTATTTTGAGAAGCGCGGGGCCAACTACACCAAAAGCGTCGAGCAGAAATTTTGGGGATAAAAGATCACTGTCTTTTTTATTATTTAGTTCTTTAATAGTTTTTCTAAAATCGTGTATTGTTATTAAATTAAATTTGAAGGGATTTTCAACTACATAGCTTATTTGGTTAACAAATGGTACTTTGTCAATTGCATTATTTATTGTTTTTACACTTTCGATGAAGAATGTATTAAACTGACTTGCTAGTTCTTTGTTGTTTGTGATAACATCACCACCGAATTCAACCTTCGTTATTTCACTTTTTGTTTCGCGCAGTACTAGCGATTTTATTGTTCTCCACATATCTTTCTGATTAGAGCAGTTAGATAGAGTATCTTTTATATAATTGTTTTTCGCGTAATCGAGTTCTCTTCAATAAGTATTTCGAAAATCTCTGAAGGTAGACTTATCATCTTAACTATTTGTAAAGATAGCTTTTCTTTTTGCAACACGTTTTTGATTTTTGAGCGAATATAGATGTTGATTAAACCATGGATTATTATTTTTTCTTATATTCTTAACGATTTTAAACTGATTCACTACATTAAATAATTTATTTATAAAGTTTTCCGCGAATTGGTTAACACAGGTAAAATCGTAAAAATTTATACCACTTTGCTCAAATGCTAATAAAAATTGGCCTTGGAATACCTTAACATCTGTATTCTTTTAACTTTTGGTTCGTGATTTGGTTTTCTCTAAGGGGAAGTTTTACACAAATGGATTCATGATCTGCGATATCCAATTCACCATTGACTTAAGTTACTAATTGAGAATAGTTTGAAACAACATAATCAATTAAAGTAATAGAAGTACTCGTTATTCTTGTTGGTTCACTTATCATCTGGGTACATCCATTTTCAAGAATTATTTTATGACAATCGCGCTTGTAAATATTATTTTCATCGAACCAGTCAATATTAAAATCACCAATCAAGATAATATCATTATTGTTTTGAACCAAAGAATCCATCAACTCACTAAAATGCTCACAAAATTGTCTATTGGATGACGATGGAGATCTATATAAACCAGACAGTACAAAATAAAATAGTCCACATCGTACTTTAATCGAAAGACAGCATATATCCAAGTTTACGTTTAGAGTACTTAGTTGTTCAAACTGAAAATTTTCATTAACATAAATAGCAATACCACCAGTGTGTCTTGATGAACTGTTACATCGTATTAAATTATAATTTTCGATATTAATTTCATTATCTGAAATATTTTCACAATAATATCAAACTTCATATTAATTACAATTTGTTCAAGTTCGTTGAAATTTGCAACTAAACTTTGAATATTGAAGTACACAATAGTAATTTCCGTTGGTTGCTAATATTTAATTTTGTTCTTTTGAATTTGAACTTTCTTTTTGAAAACCGGGCATTCGTTACTTCGGCTATCATGATCAATGTCAAGATTAAGTTTTAAATTCGCATAATACTGAACACAATTAATACACTTCATAGATTTATCACATTGTCGTTCATCATGGGATTCACCACACCGAGGGCAGGCTGCATCATTCTTACAAGTTTTGGCTTCATGGTTGTAGCCCCAACATTTATAGCATCTTTTTACCCATGTATAATGATACACTGAGCATTGATCCCATCCAATATTGATCACTTGTAAATTTAAAATTTTCTTATAGAGTTCACCATTAACTTTTAAAATTGCATTAAATCTATTTTTACGTGGACATCTATAAATGCGCACGCATTTAAAGTTTTCACTAATATCATTTTGAGATTTTATTGCTTCACACAAATCCTCCGCTACCCATTCTTCATTTAATCCACAAATTATTACATTCGGATCATACAATTTAGGTGTAATTACACTATATTCATCCCCCATTTTTGTTGACACTTCACGTTCTATCTTTTCTCTTGAATAAGTACACATTTAATTGCTATTGCACCATCCTTACGATTAGTTACGCTTTGAACTTTTAAAGAGAGGGATTGAGGATCAATATTCCCTTTAATCGCTTTTTTTGTGGCGTCACTGTTTTGTGTATTTTTAGGAGCAATAATAATTGGTGGTTCATTTACCAAAACATTTGAAAAAGACACATTATTTTTACTTGGAATAGATCTTGATGAAAACGTATTTGTATCGTTAATTTTCTTTTCAATGTTATTTACTACTTCACTGTTTTTAGTTATAGGACTCTGGATATCATTTAAACTCTTTAATAATTGTTTTGTAAATTTTTGGCATTCTATGCAATGAAATAGCATGCATTCTTTTTCTTGTGTCAAGCGTTTATCATATTCAGTAATACTAACGCAAGAGAGATGGAAAACTCCATTACACACACCACTGCATAAAATGCCGTCCTTTTCTTTCTTTACGTGCTTGTTGCACAATTTGCATATAAGCTGGCTCATTATGTATAAAGTTCTCTCTTTTTCTTTTTTTTTTCTTTTTGTTCTTTGTTAGCTTTTTTCACTCAAGTATCAAGTTCAATCACAACATTTTATTTTTATTTAAGTTTTCTTGATGTTTCAAGCATCTATTGTTGAACAAAAAAAATTTACTAGCTTAATTAAAACTTTTTTAAATTTCACTTCTGACTAAGATTTATTGTTGCCAATGCCGTATAACAACTTTAAATTAAATAAATAAGTGGAGCACTCAATCCGTACAACCGTCGCGATCAAAACTCACTCAATCTTACAGATCAGATCTTACAATAACCAGAAAAGAAAGAATTTTAAGTTTTGCTATTTACCACAAGTCAACAAGTACCAAACGTTGCATCCCGAGTAACTCTCATTGTCCCATTCAACACAAAAAAGCCGCCTTCCATTCATACATCCATCGTTTATGTAAATTGCCACTATCAGTTCCTGACTACAAAAAAGAGTATGAGCATATTAAAGATATCGCCAATTTAAATGGTTATAACCAAAAAATGATCGACGATCTCATATTAAAACATATGAGAAAAATAAATAACTCGAATTTAACGACATTATATGCACAGAATAAAAAAATTGATAAAAAAAATGAACCTAAAAGGGTTTGTTTGTCATACAACCCAGTTCTGACAAACAAATTAAAAAGTGTATTCAATCGCAACAACATGCAAATGGTTTTTTCGAGCAACAACAAATTAAAGAATGTCCTATGCTCAACGAAAGATAGGAGTGAAACTTTAAAGAAATCGGGAATATACTCAATACAATGCGGCGATTGTGAAAAAGTGTACTACGGTCAAACCAAAAGAAACATTGAAACGCGATTTAAAGAACATATTACATACATAAAAACAAACAACTGTAGACCTTCAGCCCTTGCTAACCACGTACTAACGAATGACCACTTTAACATTAAAAAGGACAATTTGAAATTGGTGCGACAAGTTAATGATGCGAGACGTTTAGATGCATATGAAAGTTACTTTATCCAAAAAGACCAAAAATCAATGAACGCGGATAATGGGAATATAACATCTTGTTTATTCCAATTGGTGTAAAATTAGCTTTTACTCTTCGCCAACAAGTGCATCTAAATCAAACGCACAAGTTCATTTTTTGTTTTTTGTTTTGCTCCGTTCGTTCGTTCGTGATGTCAAACCACCGTCGCGGTTTGAAAATACATTCTACCAAATCAAAACAATGACTTGCATTTTGGACCAAAAATGCTATATGCCTTTCAAGATGAAGATGACACTTTTAATCATCAGTCGTGTTCGCTGATGATGATAGACAAGTTCTATCGAAACGCGTCCAAGGTAATTTCAATAAAAAGTAAATTTAACTTTCGGGTTTTTATTTTAGTTTGGAAAAGACAGTGTGATCAATAAGGATAAACTTTTTTAGTATACTTATATCAATTAAGATTGCACACAGTTTACGTTACAATAATACTCACTCAATCTTTTTGCATCGTCTTTTTTAGTAAGTATTTAAGCACCTAAGAAAACAACAAAAAAAAAAAACATCGTAAGTAACCCATCAACCCCTAAACCTTTTTCGATCACAAAATCACAATACACGTCGGCCGGCAACCAAAAAAGGTGAATGTGAAACTGTTCTGCCATCTCCACGAGAGATGAGCGACAGTTGCGGACTGTTGCTGAGTTCGTGGAAACCGCCTAGAATGATTTAAAGGCTGCTTGGCTGCCTGAGAAGATGCGGATATTCGACGTGGATATCATGTTTTCCTTATGCCAGGATAGAACCTCTTTTATCGCCAGAAGTTCCGCTTGGAACAGGCTACAATAGTTAGGGAGTCGGAAAGAGAGACTAAGATCTAGTCCTTCTGAGTACACACCGCCCCCAAACCCATCTTCGGTTTTTGAACCATCCGTGTAGAAATGAATCGAATCATCTCTCGAAAAATGTCCTTCGTCTTAATCAGACCGTGATGGAATAGAGACTTGGAAATTGTTTTCAAAAACCAGTTGGGGTATATGGTGTAGTCGGAGTGACTTGGAATTGTTCTGAATGAGTTCAGAATAGTAGTGTGTCCAATTGAGTTATTGGTCCATTGAGAGGTGGCTCTGAGACGAATCGCTGTACTCGCGGCCATTTGTTTACTTAAAATGTCGAGGGCTGTAAGATTAAGAAGAATGTCTAAGGCAGCTGAAGGTGTTGTATGCAGAGCTCCAGTGACGCATAGACACGCTGATCCTTGGACTTTGCTTAGGTGGTCCCAGTAGGACACTTTATCCAAAGCAGTCCACCATACTGTTATCCCATAAGTGAGTATCGGTCTTATGACCGCTGTATATGGCCAGTGGGTAATATGTGGGGATAAACCCCATTTATTCCCTATTGCTTTTTTGCAAGAAAAGAGAGCCACCGTGGCCTTTTTTACTCTCTCCTGAATGTTGGGTTTCCAAGTGAGCTTCTAATCCAGGACGAGGCCTAGATATTTAGCTTCATTTGAGAAAATTAGTGGAGTTCCGTTGATATACGGAGCATTTAATTGTGGAATTTTATATTTTCTTGTGAAGAGGACCAGTTCAGTTTTGTGAGGGTTTACCCCTAACCCACATATTCCTGACCATTTAAGAAGCTTGTTAAGAGCTGTTTGCTTGTTTTCCCGATACCGCAATGGCGACGTCATCAGCGTATGCAATCACTTTGAACCCCTCTGCTTCCAGGTCAACTAGAAGTTCATTGACAACTAAGTTCCATAGAAGAGGGGATAGGACTCCAACCTGTGGTGTACCTCTGCTGACTGATCTTCTTAGAGAGACGTCTCCTAGGGTTGAGTTGATTAGCCTACTTTTAAGCATAAGATTTATTAGCTCACTCAGAGAGCTGTCTACTTTGAGATTGTCTAGTGCCGTTGTGATTGCCTGATTGCTGACGTTTTTGAAAGCACCTTCGATATCAAGGAACGCTACCAGAGTATACTCTTTGTGATGTAGGGAATATTCGATAGCGCTTAAAACAATACTAACTAGTTTTTTAAAAATAAAATAATAATAAAAAAGTGTGAATACAATATGCCGACAAATTGCTGTGTACACGGCTTTAATAGCAATGCAATCTCGAACAAAATAAATGCACTAAAGGATTATAGGTATGCGGTATTTGAGGATTATATAAGGTATGACAAAAATCGAGGACGTGTACATGAGTTGAAGCAAGAAAAAAAAATAAAGCACATGAATTCTAGAATTATTAATATATGCCGCTTTTCTTAGATAACAATCGTTTTGCATGATGTGCTGTGTTTGAACTTAATAAGTGCCTATTCTGAAATACTAAAAACAAGGAATTTTTTAAACTCTTTCTTTTCAAGTAATTCTAACCTTCATTTTCCTAAAGAAAACTAGACTTATGCATGATTTTTACAACGATTGCGCAAATGACTATAAAGAAAAAAAATGTTAACAGATGCATATGCGCAAATATTTACCCAGGAGATTACTATTAAAGTTAAAAAAAAAAAAAAACCTTATACATTTTGCAGAAACCCGTAGAGGTGGCAATCATATCGCAGTACGCTTGAAATCCTTGCAGCAAGATTTTTCACCGTTCTAACATCCATAGCTGAAATTGTTATTGAGTGATTTTTTTATTGGGAAGTGATTGTGTGAGTGTATTGTGTTGAAATTGAAATTTGGCAAATTCTTGCTAACTGGTCTGGTCATAGATTAGATATTTAAAAAAAAAAAAAAATGCACGACTGGGTTGCACGAACTTGCTCTAATGTCTGAGAACTGTTAATTGGCTGCATAATTTATATTTAAAATTATTTCGAAAATTCTTATATTTTTCAAATTCAATTAAGAGTTTTCTCAGAAAAATTAAGTAATGCAATAAAATTTCAGAAATTGTTTTTTTGGAAGACTTTTTGAAAACATTTTCCAAGCAAAATTATAAAACTCCAGTTCATAAGTATTCAGCAAATACATTTATATATAATTTTTTAAAAATATTAGGTAACTTTTTTTCAAAAAATTAAAAAATGCTTTTAAAAATACAAAAAAAAATATTTTTAAGAAATATCGGTATGCAGTATAAATTGAGCTTCACCTACACCTTTATATGTATGTGTGAAATTTCAAAAGTATCGGTTGAGCGGTTATTGAGATAGTCGAAAGTAAAAAAAAAGGTCCTATAGGAAGTACCTTTTGTTTTACAAAAAAAATGAGTTTCCCCTCCGTAGGTAGGTACCTACAATTATCTAAAAAAAAACTCTACGAATTAAAAAAAAAAAAAATTTTCCCACGAATGCATAACATGCCTTATAATACCTAAAATCGCAAGTAAAAATATTGCAAATTGGCAAAAATATATCTGTGGCAATAAGGAAAATAGCATAAGTCACTTTTCGCTATTTTTTCAGGAGAGCAGTTTGAATGTTTACTTTTCAATCACAAAAAAAGTATAAAACGTATATGGATAAAGTGTTAACGCAAAAATAAATGATATGACTCTAAGTTTCAATTTAAATTCAATATAATCAACATTTTTGTTTATTTTTAGTTGATTTTGCTTAAAACAAGACTTATGCAGTTTTCCCTTTTTCAAATTTTAGAACTATCTTCAATTAAGTCGACTTGTGTCTTTTTTCCTTGCTGCGTTAAATGCTGTTATATATTTATAAGTAATGTTATGTTATTTTTCCTAATGAGAATTTGAAAAGAAGGCTGATTTAAATCGATTTAAATCCTGGTTCCGAAATATAAATTTAGCATGTTTTATTGTCAGACATTACAACAAACCTTCTTCTTGTCATAAGAGTAAAGTTTTAGCTTACTGTTGCTAAAACCACTTAGAATTTAAGAAAATATTATATTTATTTTTAAAATTTACAGGCGCACTTGAAAAATATGTAGGTATATTACATATAATTTATTAATTACAAAAATATATGATTTTTATTCATCAGCATCGCTGTCATATACATCTGGATGAACGTCGCAGTTCGTTATGGTATGAACGACTAAGATTCTATAAAAACCGTGAAACTGAGGATCAATTAAATCCAGTAGAAAAAGAATGTCTTCGACTTTCTCCTTTGAAATGGGTGGAACATGTTGAATTTCTTTAACGTCTGATTTTTTAATGCAATTTACTGCACGTTTTTTTAAATTAATCGTTTTGAATGCCTCATTCTCGTCTAAGGTGTTTTTATAGAACACCGAACCAAATTAATTTTTTTTTTTGTATCGAAGCCATCTAAATTCCTTCCACGGAAATTTCTCCCCATCGGTATTCACTTTCCGCCACGTAAATTTTTCCTTTGAGGTTGTCGCAAAGTCAAGAAAACTTAAATGCTACATTTCTATTACTTTGAAAGGATTTTTATCCCTTATACTTGAAATCAAGTTTTGCCAATCCCTAGGATGGTGAAATTTAGCAGAAGTTTTCTTTTTCTTCCTTTCAATGACGGAATGGTCAACATCACATTCCATGTGAGTATGGCCTGGCTCGAGGAATTTGTGGTCAATTAATAACTTCAAGTTGTTCACTGTTAGCTAAGGCGGTTATGAACATACAACTAACATGAGAATTTTTATTTTGACCAGGACAGGAATCGCTATAAAAAATTATGTTTTTGTTGACAACGGGAACATTTTCATCTATATGTTTAAAAATGCAACAGGCCATCTCATTGCCACCCCTTTTAGCCACGCCTTCATGCCACCTATAGCGAAATGGTTGATTGGTAGCCAAATCATGCACAGTTAAGTTGTAGGTCCATAACTGGCGCTTATAAAACTCAATATTTGACTTCAAAAATGGTGTAGGCAAGCATTGTTGAAGATCGAAAGCATATGCTGCAACGTTTATATTTATCGTTTTGTTTGCATTTGTAAGCAAAATCAGCTTTTTCTTTGTGGCTTTTAAGCTCATTTGTCAGCTTTAATTTTTCATCAGCATTTTCACTAGCTGAAATTGTATGATCAGCTTATCGCATGTTCCGCATGTATCAAGCTGAGGTAATTTTATCTTTAAATTGATCTCATGAAATACTTGCGAATATTTTGATAGACTAATCGGCTCTTTGATTTCCAAGCAATAAAGTTCATACATCTTAGATATTGTTAAACCCGGTTGCAAGTATTTTTTTTTTATGTATCCCGTCTGGTATAATGGCTTTCATAAGCCGGCAATTATTTGATATGAGCTTTAATCTAGTCTTGTTTAACTATGCACAGTGCATTTGGAGGTTTCGAACATCCTCTTCTATCAACTAAACTTGTACAATAGGGTGTGTCACTTGCTATAGCAAAAAAATAAAAGTCAAAATTTTTTAACCTAATACCCACCAAAAGTTTTATTTCCTTAATAGCTTTGAGAATATAAAAATAAAATGCACGACTGGGTCGCACGAACTTGCTCTAATGAGTGACAGTGGTTTAGGGGCTTGAGATTTTGATAAAAATAAAATTTTCAAAATTCTTAAAGAAATACTTTAACTAATTTGAGCTGAAAAAAAGTACGCCATTTTATTTCTTGGATAAATTTGAATTTATGAGAATAAATTTATAAAAATCTGTGGAGCGGTTTTTGAGAAAAAATTTTTTTTTTGAAAAACTTTTTAAAAATTTTTTTTTTTAAATTCAAAAACGCCAGTTTATAGGTATTCAGCAAATACATTTATTTAAAATTTTTAGAAAAAAATTTAATAAGCAGTTTTGAAAATACTAATTTTTTAATTTTTTTTTTAAATGCTTTTAAAAATACAAAAAAACATTTTTCAAAAATATTGGTATGCAATACGAATTGAGCTACCAACAGCTATATGTGTGTGAAATTTTGAAAGAAACGGTTCAGTCGTTTTCGAGATAGTCGAAAGCAAAAAAACGGTCCTATGGAAAGTACCGTTCTTAGCCATTTTTTTCAGCCATATGATTGGTCGTACCTAAAGAGCAACACTGATTTTTTACTTGCGATTATAGGTACTATAAGGCAAGTTATGCATTCGTCGAAAAAAAAAGTTTTGAGATAACAATCAAACATGACATTACGATGATAGCGAAGACGAAAAAAGATGGTCTAAAAATTCTGTCCGTCTGTATGTCTGTCTGTCTGTCTGTCTGTCTGTCTGTATGTATAGAGACCTACAGCCCAAACGGGTGTGCCGAATTGCTTCAAACTTGGTATATAGACTTTTTTAGGTATTGTACAGAGGGGAAATTGAAATTTTTTTTTTAGCTCAAAAAATAACGGTACCTGCCATACAACCGTTACGTTAAAGCTTATTTTTCTCAAAAACAGCTCTAACGATTTCTATTTAAAAAAATCAGTGTTGTTTTTTAGATACGACCAATCATATGGCTGAAAAAAAAGTTTTAAAAAATGGCTAAGAACGGTACTTTCCATAGGACCGTTTGTTTTGCTTTCGACTAACTCGAAAACGACTCAACCGATTCTTTCGAAATTTCACACACATATAGCTCAGCTGTAGGTAGCTCAATTTGTATTGCATACCAATATTTTTGGAAAATATTTTTTTGTATTTTTAAAAGCATTTTTTTTTAAAGTTAAAAAATTAATATTTGGAAAACAGCTTATTAAATTTTTTTCTAAAAATTTTAAATGAATGTATTTGTAGAATACCTATAAATTGGCGTTTTTGAATTTTTTTAAATTAGTTTAAGTATTTATTTAAGAATTTTGAATATTTTATTTTTATCAAAATCTCAAGCCCCTAAACCACAGTCACACATTCGAGCAAGTTCGTGCGACCCAGTCGTGCATTTTATTTTTCTTGAACTCAATTTGGCAGCAATAAAGCCTTCTCTAGCTTTATAATCTGCTACAGAACAAGCTGCTTCTGTCGTCAATTTCACCCCTCTTTCAACCGATTGGGTGTGACACGGAAAGTTGAATTTTATTGTATTTCCGTCGTTCGCCATTTTTGTTATATCGTTATGTCCATAAATTTTAATAATGGTGGTTCTGTTAATAGAAGATTTTTGTCCTCCCAGTCTATCATTTCGTAATAATTTTGACGTTCAAAATTGATCTAAGGTATAACAAAAGTTCTAATAGTGTCGTGTTGCTTTAAGGATCGGGCCTCTATTATTTTTCTTAAACCAAAGTCTCTTATATTTTTGGCATCATCTGTTATCATAGAAAGAATGATATTTTCGGGATGAGCGAAAAACGCGTTACGCTGGATAACTGGATCGATAATAGCTTTAATATTTTCAGGCAGGTTTCTAGATTTCTCAATAAGAAACCATAGATTTCTGGCAGCTGGCACCATCTTTGCATGAACTATTCAATTTTATTTGAAACCATGAACTGCTGTACGATTTGCAAGCAAAAGTTGCAAGTAAGATCAGTTCTTCAGTTGGCTGTTCTGTAAAATTGTATTGGCAGTCGTGAGCCATCTGGTGTGTGACATTTTTCCAGAATTTCACTTTGCCAAATCCCTGCTTATGACTCCAGAATAAACCGCCAAACAAATATCGTATAAATACTGCTGATCTGTACTTAAGGTCACATTTGCAAGCGTAGGCAGATTAACAAAAGTAGGATCAAATCGTACGATGACATTTTTTTCACATGTTGCCAGCTTTTTGCCAATTGGCCTGAAAAAGACTTTGGTCCAGTCGTTTGTCCATCTAAATAGTGAACCAAATGACGTTAAGGCAATTAATTTGCATGAAGTTGGCAGATAAGCCACTGTAATAGCCTTGAAAGCCGCTTCTCTAATCCTACAATTACTCCATTTTTCCACCCGGTGTTAACATTTGTTCCGTCACATATAACAGCAACCAATGAATCTAAGTCAATTTTTTTTTATTCCAAGAACAAAAATATGGCTTCTTCAACAGCCTTAGATGCTCCAGAGAATGGAGTCACGTGTCCCAGATACACAGACTCTGGTTCTTGCATGATCGTTATATGTTCCTCGAGTTTTATTTGGCGATACCTCTTTTTTCTACTTTTAACATAGCAGAGTGTTTGATCTTTTCTTCCGTCAAAATATATACCTTATAGGCGACTTACTTCCTGATTTTGTAAAAGGGTTTTTGCTGTGGTCTATTATTATAGGGACACTATCTTTGCCTGTGACATCATTTAGAGTTGCTGATGCTATCGCTGCACCAGCTCTATATGATATTCCGTAACGGTCACATGTTTCAGACAATTTTTCATAACTTTGTTAGGGCAATTTCTTTTCCTTGGGTCTTATTGATGGTTTTATTTCATACATCTCTTCAGATCCATCAGATGAATTATCTATTTCAGAATCTGAACCCGATACCATCATTACATAACCAGAACTGGAAGTCGAAAACTGAGGCTCGCTGGATTTTTGATTGTGTAGCGACCGTTTTAATTTTTGTTCTATCTTTTTCGTATCTTTCATATCAATTGACCCAATCATCATTCGTCTAGTGGTCCTTTGGTCTTCAATAAAAGGGCGATCGGAATTAACCGAAGTTGTCCACATTTACAACCACTGCAATTTTTGCATTTGCACTCAGCAATGTCAAAGAGACGATTGGAATTTTCAACGAAGTTCTGTATCTTATCTGTATACCTTTTTGTCCTCTGTTAGTTTAAGTATTTATTTAAGAATTTTGAATATTTTATTTTTATCAAAATCTCAAGCCCCTAAACCACAGTCACACATTCGAGCAAGTTCGTGCGACCCAGTCGTGCATTTTATTTCTTTTATTTTTTATCAAACTGAAAAGAAAACTAATTACCAGAACAATTAATCAACCGTTTCACATGTTCGCATCAGTGGAATGCATATTACAACGGTTAATTGTTTGTTGGCAAGTGTTGCCACTTGCCCATTTTTGAGCAGAAACGTAAAACTTCAAGGTCTTTGAGCGAGCCTAAAGTACTATCAAAAGAACAAAATTTAAATGCAGGATTTAATTTAAATTAGTAATGCAACTTTTTAAAGGTATAAGGTTTGAAAATTAAAAATTTCACAAAAATGACACACCCTATTGTGCAAGGTGCATTTATTTTTTGCTTATTATGGTTCTTGCAAAACCATTTGTTTCGCCGAAGCAACACAGAAAGCAATTTTTACATACTATGATCCTTTCACCTGAAAGTTCAATGTAGTAGTCACAAGTAAGTTGTCGGTTTTTCTGCTTAACTTCGGGCTTTTTAGTTTTTGAGGTGGACTTTTCTTTCAAGCTTATCAGTGAATTAATATAGAGAACTCTTGCATTGTAACTTCCCAAAGCCCATTAATTACTGAATAATAATTGATGACTTTGAAGTGATATTTTGTTACAGCAATTATTTCGGCATGGCGATAATGGTATGAAGTTTCTTGTCTGAACATTTTTTTCTCTTTTTGTCATGTATGGTAAACCCTTATTTCTTTGATATCGCCGATATTTCTTAGAGTCTTTTATTTTAATATTTGAAGATCCAGTAATATTAACTCTTACTTGGTTATTTGTTGCTTCGTTATTTTCTAAATTACTCACATACGAGGAGCGTTCAATATATTCTCGGTATCGATATGAAGGAAAATGCGAATTCAATTTAAATTGTTTTTATTTTTCAATATAATCTCCCCTAACATCAAGGCATTTGTTACATCTTGAGATAAGCTTTTTTAAACCCTCAAAAAAATATTTTTTCCTCTTTCCCTGCAAAATACCCTTTTATTGCCGACTTGAGTTCTTCATCATCCGAAAATCTTTTTCCACGAAGACATTTTTTCAAATCCGGAAACAGGAAATAATCACTAGGGGCAAGGTCTGGACTATAGGGTCTGTGTTGGATTTCTTCGAAACCACAATCTCGCGCAGCAGCCTTGGAAACTCGCACCGTGTGAACAGAAGTGTTGTCATGAAGAAGCAACGCTGCGAATTTACCCCGTCTTTTCTTTTTAATTTCCTCCCGCAAATCATGCAAAGTGGAAGCGTAAGATGTGGCGTTGATGGTTTCACCTTTTTTTGTACTCAATTAGCAAGATTCCCTTTGAGTCCCAAAAAACTGTGGCCATGAGCTTCCCGGCAGACGGAGAAGCTTTGAACTTCTTCGGGGGGTCTGTTCCTTTTTTATGCCACTGCATGGACTCTTGGTTGCTTTCAGGGTCATAGTGGTGAACTCATGTTTCGTCCCCAGTAACAACACCGTCCGCGTTCTCACTACACATCTCCAAAAGCTCTCTACAGCATGCGATTCTCACTTTTTTCTGAGGCGCTGTGAGCATTCGTGGCACACACCTTGCACTGACCTTTCAAAGGTTAAGATGGTCATGAAGAATGGTGTGAATGGTACCAATTAAAAGCTTGGTGATCTCTGCCATCATTTTCACCTTTATTCGGGCATCCTCAAGAACAAGTTTTTCAACTTCTTTGATGCTTTCTCCCGTACAAGCAGTAGCCGGGGCGCCGGAGCGGGGGTCGTCTTCAATGCTCTCTCTGCCTCTCTTGAACTCACTTGACCACTTTTGCACAGTTGATAATGAAGGTGCGGAACCCTGGTAAACAGCCACCATCTCTTCATGAATAGTTTTTTCACTTTTTCCTTGCTTAGTGAGAAATTTAATTACAGCGCGATGCTCAATTATCACCATCATAGTCTCAGTTGCCATTATGATTCTGTTTTTCTGTTTAACTAGAGATGAAACGCGAAATAATAATCACATTTATATGAAATTTTACATGAATGCAATAAAATAATAGTATTACTTGATAAATAATTTATATATATAACCACAGCTTCACCCCGATACCGAGAATATATTGAACGCCTCTCGTACATTGGTGAATTATGATTCGGCACCGCTGATTCCTGAGCAACTTTTTCAATTGAACTTTCAAGGACCTTAACCCAATCTTTTAAGCTTTCGTCATCACTTGAGCTGATTTCGTAATCCGGATCTTTGATTGAATCATCAAAATCTTCCCGAATCGGAGGATTTTGAATTTCAATTTCAACGGCAGCTCTCTTGATTGCCAAAGCTACAATTCTGCTCGCGCGCGAAGTCATTATGTATATTTTATTACTTGCGATTATAGGCACTATAAGGCAAGTTATGGATTCGTGCAGAAAAAAAAATTTGAGATAACAATCATACATGACATTACGATGATGGAGAAGTCGAAAAAAGTGGGTCTGGGAATTCCGTCCGTCTGTCTGTCTGTCTGTCTGTCTGTCTGTCTGTCTGTTCGCGCCTCAGGAGGCTGAACGGGTGGGCCGATTTGCTTAAAATTTGGTATTTAGGATTTATTTGGCCGTTGTTGAAGCAGAAGCAGTAAAATTTAAAAAAATCTAAAATTGAATTAAAAACATTTTTTTTGCAAATTAATTAAAATCGAAAAATTATTGTAAGAAAGAAAAGAGCGGAGCGATGTTTATTCTTTCTCGTCTATGTTACAACTGCCAATCTTTTTTATTCTCCATCTTCATTAGAACTTAAATTTAGTACAATTTTATAAGAAAAATATGGCCGCTATTTTTATTAAGCGCTAAGTTTGAAAATTAAGTTGCTTTTAGTACAATGATTTTCAATTTTAATTAATTTGCAAAAAAAATGTTTTTAATTCAATTTTAGATTTTTTTAAATTTTACTGCTTCTGCTTCAACATGCCGCCCTCTTTGAAAGAACCCTCTTTCAACACGGTAATAACGCCAGCTTATGGATTGGACGTTTAAAAACGCCTTTTGGAGTTCGAATTTCAGCAACTCTGATGCGACCGTCTGTCCCAGAAAACGTCTTCTGGACTCTACCAACTGACCATTTTAATGGTGGCAAGTTGTCCTCATGAACTACAACCATAGAGCCGATTGCAAGATTAGGTGAGTGTGAAAACCACTTTGATCGCTGTTGAAGTTCTTGAAGGTACTCTTTTTGCCAACGTCGCCAAAAATGCGTCTTAACGTTGTTGATACGACGCCAGTAAGGGAGTACATCGGGGTTTGCAGATTCATCTCCAGGTTCTGGTATGGCTTTCAATGATGAACCAATTAGTAGATGCCCTGGTGTTAGCGCTTCAAAGTCGTTCGGGTCGCTGGATAACGGAGTGATGGGTCGAGAATTCATCACTGCTTCAATTTCGCATAGTGCTGTTGCGAGTTCTTCAAAAGATAGTTTGCTGTTTTGAAGAGAACGATATAGATGGCCTTTTGCTACTTTTACAGCAGCCTCCCAGAGACCACCGAAATGCGGAGACCTAGGAGGAATAAAATGAAAGTTAATGTGATCTTTGTTACAAAACTTAATTATAGAATCATTTGAAGATTTATGAAACCACATGCTACGCAATTCAGAAAGTTTAGAGTCAGCCCCTACGAAGTTGGTTGCGTTATCACAATATATGTCGGATGGTAGACCTCTGCGACTGATCATACGCTTTAGTGCAGCAATAAAAGCTTCTGACGATAGATCGGAAACGGGTTCTAAGTGAACAGCTTTTGATACGAAACAGACAAAAACAGCAATATAGGATTTGTATGGAACCCTCCCCCTGATTCGGTGATAGGTATGGATGGGCCCTGCAAAGTCTACACCGCAACGTAAGAAGGGCCTGCATGCCGTTATCCTTTCCACAGGAAGATTTCCCATTACTTGCTGTAGCAGCTTAGGTTTATATCGGACACAGTGTATGCAGCTTTTAACCACCTTCCTTGCCAATTCTCGAGCGTTGATGATCCACATCTTCTGCCGCAGTAAGGTGACCAACGATTTCGGTCCAGCATGGTAATTTTCTAGATGAAGATAACGCGCGTAACATAAGCTGAAGTTTGAGTCCTTCGTCAAAAGTATTGGGTGTTTTTCTTCTTCCGGTATTTTTGCGTTCGTTAATCTTCCTCCGACTTTTAGAATGGAATATCCAAGAGACTCATCTAGAAATGGATTTAAATACTTCAAAGAATTTTTAAGCACCTTTCCTTCTTTAATCTGTTTGATTTCTTCTGAGAACGTTTGAGCCTGCAGCAACCCCACTATCTGATAAAACGCGTTGTCTAATTCGACATTGCTTAGTGGTGTTATTGATGATGTTCTATCCAACTTCCGTTTTTCCAGCTTGTCGGCGAGCGTACGTTTCTTTATGGATGGTGACGCTTCTTCCTTTCTCCACTCCTTCAGCTGATTAATGTATCTTAAGACATATGCAATGATATTCACAATCTTGATGTAGCTACTGCCGTTGTTTATAGTAGTGATCAACTTATTTTCAGAAGATTGGTTGCACACTAATGCCGATTTTCGCTTTTCCAATTCCAACTCATCAGAAGAAAGAAGAATTTGTAGATTTGTGGGCCAAAGTTCTGACGATTTGAGCAAAAATGAAGGCCCAGTGAACCATATAGAGTTTGTAAGCTCGTCGACCGAGCTTCCCCTTGACACAATGTCAGCTGGGTTGACTTCTGTTGGAACATGCCTCCAAATTACACCTTTTGAATTTTCTTGGATTTCAGCAACGCGGTTCCCAACAAAGGTGCTAAGTTTTGATGAGTGAGTAGAAATCCAGTGCAGGACAACAGATGAATCGGTCCAAAAATAAACGTTTGAATGCGAGTTTTTGAACACTGATCTTATTTTTGACCAAACTTTCACGAGCAGATGAGCAGCGCAGAGTTCCAAACGTGGAATTTGTTTTTTCTTTGATGGAGCTACTTTTGATTTTCCAACCAAAAGTTTCACAGTGACAAACCCGTAATCATCAATGGTTCGGACATAAAGACAGCATCCGTAGGCCTTGATGGACGCGTCACAAAACCCATGAATTTGTATCAGTTTTCTAGTTGACGGAAGAGCATATCGAGGAACTTGTATATTTTGTATCGCATTTAAATCAGTCATGAATTGTCTCCACTCCGTATCAATAGATTGAGGAATAGCTGCATCCCAAGTGATTTTATCTATCCACAACTGTTGTAGGATTGTTTTTGCTCTGACAATAATGGGGCAGAGCAACCCTAATGGGTCAAATAATGACGATGCGATGGATAAAATTTTTCTTTTTGTAATTGAGGTGATAGATTTTTTATTATTGTATGAAAAACAAAAATTGTCTTTTTGGACGTCCCAAGTTATCCCAAGAGTACTTGTCACATTCGATTCTGATAGTCTAAGGTCTTTCGTCTCTTTAGGTGAAGCGATTGATGGATGGTTGCTATGCCATTTGGACAGTTCAAAACCCGCAGATGCCAAAATGGCGACCACTTCACGTTGTATTTGTTCGAGAGTGTCGAAATCGTCAGCGCCAGTGATCATATCATCTACGTAAAAGTCCGACCGTAGAACATGAGCGCCCAGTTTGTATTTGGATTCAAATTTGTCTCCTAAATACTTAAGACATCTTATTGCCATGAATGGCGCAGAAGTAGTGCCATACGTAACTGTATTCAGTTCGTAAGTTTCCACCGGTGACCCTTCACTCTCCCTCCATAAAATTTACAGGTATCTCCGTTGTGACGGGTGAATTAAAATTTGTCGGTACATCTTAACGACGTCAGCAGTTAACACATATTTGTGCATTCTAAACCGAAGTAATATCAGAAACAAATCATCTTGAATAGTAGGACCTGCCATAAGTATACTGTTTAGAGAAACTTGAGTGGAAGTCCGACAAGAAGCGTCAAATACCACCCTTAGTTTCGTTGTAAGGCTATTTGGTCGCAACACACACTGGTGAGGTAAAAAATAGTGGGGTTCGGTTAGGACTGGATTTTTAACGAGGGACATGTGACCTAGTACCTGATATTCCCGAAGAAAATCAGCATACGCTGCCTTAAGAACTGAATCCTTCTGCAATCTGCGCTCCAGTGACATAAAACGTCGAAAGGCTGTTCCATAGGACTCTCCAAGTATTTCCGGATTCTTTTTGAATGGAAGTTCTAACATGAGTCGACCATTTGGCAATTCTTTGATAGATTTGTTGAATATTTCTTCACATTCAATTTGTTCCTCTGACCACTTTGATTTTTCTCCAGACACAGATTCCAATTCCCAGAACCGTTCTACATATGCCTCTAAATTATCTTCGCTTACAGTGAAACAGTAATTGTTCCGATGAACTGCAGAAAGCGGTTTGTACCTCCCTGATACGATCCATCCCAGGTGAGTATTTTGCAGTATTGGCATTTCGGTTCCGAGCTTTATTTGGCAAACGAGCAACAATCCAAAAAAGGCTTCTGCTCCAAGAAGAATGTCTATGGGTGCCGGCTGGTTAAATTGCTCATCGGCTAACTCCAAGTTTCTAGGCAAATTCCAATTTGTAACGTCTAGAGCCATGTCAGGTTGGTATCACGTAATAGAAGGCGCAACAAGAAATTCGAGAGACAGCTCGAAAGCAGAGTACCGCGAACGAATGGTGGTTTGGGTCAACGAACTGGTTTTGGTTTCGGTTGTTCCTATGCCAATAATATCCACGTTCCTTTTTTGTCTGCGAAGATTGAGAGAATGAGCAAACTCTTCCTTAATGAAGTTGACTTGTGACCCGGAATCCAATAAAACTCTACCCAGCTGGAAACAACCTGATACGTCTTGAATAAGAACTATAGCAGTAGCCAAAATCACTTGTGTGTTAGAAATTACAGAGTCTTTTTCCATTGCGGAATTGGTTACTGCAGAAGAGGGGCCAGCATGCGAAATTTCTTTGGAAATTGGAGTATTTAAACGATGGAGTAATGAATGATGCTTCTTTTTACAAGTTTTGCACCTAACAGTTGAGGTACATTTTTTAACATTGTGCCCTTTAGTAAGGCAATTGATGCAAATGCCTAAATTCTTAGCATTTGTAAATCGGTCGATTGAAGAAAGTTGGAGAAAAGAAGAACAATTGGTAATGGCATGAGAACTTTCATCACAAAAACAGCAAGCGCGATGCATAGTTATCAATGCCGTTTGAGAAAAATTATCTGGAGCCCAGTTCTTATGTCTAAAAGATGATTTTTTGATTTCAGTCCGAACTTGTTTTGTTTCTTGACGGAACATCTTACTTTCGCGAGCTTCCAAATACTGACAACGCTTACTGATCACTTCTGAACAATTTTGCCACGTTGGTAGAGTTTTGTAATCTAATTGCTCATCCCACTTGGATTGCGTTTCAGTATCTACCTTGGACATGGCAAGGTGAATGATGATTCCTTCACAAATCTCTGACTCGGTACCTAAAGACTTTAATGAGCTTAATAGTGCTGAAACATCGTTCACTAAATTCCTTAACTGTGCTGCAGATGTTTTTTGAACCTTAGGTAATTCGAACAATAGGGATATATTCTCCAAAAAAATGAGACAATTGTTGTCGAAACGTCCTTTTAAACTTTCGAGAGCTTTGCTATAATTCTCCTCTGTGATTTGGAACGCCTTAACTGTGCTGAGCGCAGCACCCGATAGGCAATTTAACAGATGATTAAATTTTTCTATTTTGGAAAGGGAGATATCTTTATCTACGAGCTTCTCGTAAGAGTTGATAAAATTTTTGTATTCGGAGTATTTTCCGTCAAAGCGAGGAAGCTTAAGTTTTGGAAGATTACTACCGACTATTTGAGGAATGGACATTGTTGCGTCCAATGTTGTATTCCCCCTTTCACTTCCCATGAGCGATAAAATTTTTGTTTTGGCAGATACATACAATTCTTCTAGTTCGCTACGACCCGTAGTATCCGCTGGCGCGTGGCTTTCGATTGCGGTTTGATACGCTAATCCCTGTTTGAAGTAAGACTCCAATATACCAAGACGGCATTCAAGCTCCGTTGATGAAAGTGTCTTTGTTTCGACTAAATTTTTGATCCGGGTAATGCTACCTTTTGTAGAAGCACGGGATACCTTTAAATCGTCTAAACTCTGTGACATTGTAATTGTAAGGTTGTTTTTTATGATATAAGAGTTGACACGAAGGTATTTTAGCGCGAGCGAATGATGAAATGTTTTTTCAAAGCAACCGCGTATCAATATGATAGTAATTCTGATAACGATGTTCGTAGAGCAGCAGCTTATTGCTATAGTAGCCCTGATAAAAAGTTTTTTAGAGCAGCAGCTTATTGCTATAGTAGCCCTAACAAAAATGTTTTAATGCTGCAGAACCAGTGACAGCAGTGGGGAAAACGCAAAATTATGCAATAAATGCAGCGAAAAGTTCCAAGAATTTATAAAAATTATATTAAAATTCAGATAACTGCAACATTACCAATGATTATCACTCATCAATGATCAATGACGTTGTTTTTGTTTAATAAATTGGCCTGCAATAATGGCAGCTGATGAGATGAGCAACAACAATAGACGTGACGAACAGCAAAAGCTTAGCAGCAAGAGAATGTTTGGCAGCAGAATTAAGAGCAGCAACAGATGGTAACGAAAAGCTATCGACCAACAGTAAGTAGATACTCAGATATTTGATAATTCAGCTTTTTATGTACGAACAGCAACTACGACCAACGATGAGCAACAACAACCGACGAGCAGCAAAAAGAATCTTTTTTTTTTTTTTTTTTTAAAGTTATTTGCAATCTGCACTGCAGAAAAGGAATAATAATTTTTCCGCAGAAAAATTACGAGCGGCACTCTTTTGGCCCATCTGCATTCTCACTTATAGAGTGTGTGTGGAACGCATTTAATTTGACATTTGCTTCTGTTCGTTCTTCTGTGGATCGTATGTATTCGTATGATGTATGTATGTGTGTATAGTATTTTTCGCACGCTAACTTCGTTTTATGGCTTTTAATTTAAGTATTTTATGCCAATACGGTTAATATGTGTTTAATAAAATTGCATGCACATACATACCTGTATCCAAAATGCTATGGAAATGAGGTTATACCAATAATTGTTGCAATGATTCCTCTTTGACTTGCGTCCTGTTTCTTGGTATTCCGTTACCGCGCACGCGCCGTTGTCTGCCAAGTACAGTTTTATTTTGTCTTTGTCTTTAACACCGCACTCCCGCTACCGAGACCCGACACCGATTTTCTTTCTTAAACCGACAAAAACCAACGCACACTTTTTCTTTAATACGCACCGCACTTTTTATGGTTTTTGTTCATGTAACTTTTTCTTTTCGTAGAAGTAGGTTTTTATAGTATTTAGATAAAAGCACCGAACACTTTTCTTCAACTAAAAATTACAGGTTCGTCCTGTCACGGTCGCCAAATGTTCGAATAAAGGGTTTTTTACTCGTCCCGTACGTACAATAGTTTTGTAACTTACTCACTGTGTTGTTCGCGCGGAAAATTTGTATACATAGATGTATTCTAGTATCTTACTTACTTTTCTTTAGTTTTTTCTTTAACTAGAAACCGAGGCTTTAAAACTTCAATCGAAAAATTATTGTAAGAAAGAAAAGAGCGGAGCGATGTTTATTCTTTCTCGTCTATGTTACAACTGCCAATCTTTTTTATTCTCCATCTTCATTAGAACTTAAATTTAGTACAATTTTATAAGAAAAATATGGCCGCTATTTTTATTAAGCGCTAAGTTTGAAAATTAAGTTGCTTTTAGTACAATGATTTTCAATTTTAATTAATTTGCAAAAAAAATGTTTTTAATTCAATTTTAGATTTTTTTAAATTTTACTGCTTCTGCTTCAACAGCCGTCCCTCGGAACATATTTTTACTTGCGATTATAGGTACTATAAGGCAAGTTATGCATTCGTAAAAAAAAAAAAAAAAAAATTCTAACAATCAAACATGACATTACGATGATAGAGAAGTCGAAAAAAGTGGGTCCGACAATTCTGTCTGTCTGTCTGTCTGTCTGTCTGTCTGTCTGTCTGTCTGTCCGTGTGTCTGTCTGTATAGTTACCTACAGCCTAAACGGCTGGACCGATTTGCTTCAAACTTGGTACATAGTATTATTATGACGTCCTACAGAGGGGTTTTTGGAATTAGCATTCTAGCTCCAAAACTAACGGTACCTGCCATACGATTTTTTGTGAAAAATAAATTTTTCTCAAAAACGGCTCCTACGATTTTCATAAAACTTTCTGAATTGTGTTTTCTGTGCAAACTTTATGTTTTGGTTGGAATAGATTTTTCAGGAAAAGTCTTATAACGGTACCTCCCATAGGATCGGTTTTTTGAAATCCGATTTTCTCGTAAGCCACTTGACGGATTTCGATGAAACTTTTTATGTAGAAGCCCTCTTATAAAAGAAATAATATAATTACGAAAATTTTTCAAAAAAAGTTTTTTTGAGTTTTTTAAAAAAGTTTCAAAATTTTTTTTTAATTTTAGATTTTTCCAAAAACGGTTTAATCTATAATTTTTTAATTTTATTTTTCTGATATAAACAACAAAGTCCTAGAAGTTGGCATACTCAAAAAAAAATTTGGAATATATTTTCGAAAAGTTTTTCAAAAAAAACTGTTTTTTGAAAAAACTGGTCCAACGATTTTGAAAATTTTTTTCGTAAAAATTCAAAAACGTAAAAGAAACCTGATGGCTTACTTCATTTTCTCCAAAAAACGGTTAAGGTATTGATTTTTAAGTGATTTATAAAATTTCATATGATTTTTTCAACGCTTTTTTCCCAAAATCTCAAGCACCCAAGACCATTTTAACACATTAGAGCAAGTTCGTACGACCCAGTCGTGCACTTTATTTAATTTTGCTCTAGGTCCAAAAATAACAGCACCTGCCATACAATCTTGAAGACAAAAATTGATTTTCTCAAAAACGGCTCTAACGATTTTGATGAAACTTTCAGAATGCTATTTTTGCAAGAAAATCTATCTTTTGGTTCGAAATTTTTTTTCAAAATTTGTCTAATAACGGTACCTCTCATAGAACCAATATTTTCAAATCAAATTTTCTCGTAAACTATAAATTCGATTGCAATAAAATTTTTACTACAGGAAGTCATTTATAATTTTATTAATATGGCATTTCAAAATTTTGAAAAACTTTTTTTTTTGATTTTTTATAATTTTTTCAAAAAAATTTTTGGTTTTCGAAATATGTTGGAAACGGGTACATTGATTTTTTTTTAAATTATTTTTCAAATGTAAATTACAGATTGCCATATATTTGCATACTCAAATAAATTTCAAAATATATTTTGAAAAAGTTTTTCAAAAATAACCTTTTAAAAAAAAAACTGGTCCAACGATTTTCAATATTTTTTTTTCCTAGATTGCCGTATAACTTTGAAATTTTATTGCATACTAAGTTTTTCCGAGAAAACTCTTAAACTAATTTAAAAAATAAAAGAATTTTCGAAATTATTTAATTTTTTTTTAATATCCATATATGCAGCCACTACGCAATTGCTTATCATAAGAGCAAGTTCGTGCGACCCAGTCGTGCATTTTATTTTTTTATTAAATTCACCCTTATTTTAAGTTTTTTGATACAATTTTAGTTTGTTTTACTACATCTATCTATATATATAAAACAAAGTCGTGTTTGTTCGAACACTTATAACTCGAGAACGGTTGGAACGATTTTCATGGTTTTTGATTTTTTGTATTAGTCTCCGTCCCGAATAGGCTATAGGGTATTAAAAACATAAGAAAATTGACGAAAAAATAAAATAAAAGGAAAATAAAAAATACACTGAACACTAACTTAGCGAAACTGAGAAATCATTGATTTGAAATATCAATCAGTCAGGAATTTATATAAATATTTTTTTTGTTTTTTGTTTTGAAGTCAAAAACATAAACAAAGTTTTAAAGATACAGGTGCTCTTGAAGTTTACAATTGTTATAGAAATTGTATTTGTATGTATGTGTATGTGTATGTGTATGTGTATGTGTATGTGTATGTGTATGTGTATGTGTATGTGTATGTGTATGTGTATGTGTATGTGTATGTGTATGTGTATGTGTATGTGTATGTGTATGTGTATGTGTATGTGTATGTGTATGTGTATGTGTATGTGTATGTGTATGTGTATGTGTATGTGTATGTGTATGTGTATGTGTATGTGTATGTGTATGTGTATGTGTATGTGTATGTGTATGTGTATGTGTATGTGTATGTGTATGTGTATGTGTATGTGTATGTGTATGTGTATGTGTATGTGTATGTGTATGTGTATGTGTATGTGTATGTGTATGTGTATGTGTATGTGTATGTGTATGTGTATGTGTATGTGTATGTGTATGTGTATGTGTATGTGTATGTGTATGTGTATGTGTATGTGTATGTGTATGTGTATGTGTATGTGTATGTGTATGTGTATGTGTATGTGTATGTGTATGTGTATGTGTATGTGTATGTGTATGTGTATGTGTATGTGTATGTGTATGTGTATGTGTATGTGTATGTGTATGTGTATGTGTATGTGTATGTGTATGTGTATGTGTATGTGTATGTGTATGTGTATGTGTATGTGTATGTGTATGTGTATGTGTATGTGTATGTGTATGTGTATGTGTATGTGTATGTGTATGTGTATGTGTATGTGTATGTGTATGTGTATGTGTATGTGTATGTGTATGTGTATGTGTATGTGTATGTGTATGTGTATGTGTATGTGTATGTGTATGTGTATGTGTATGTGTATGTGTATGTGTATGTGTATGTGTATGTGTATGTGTATGTGTATGTGTATGTAGTATGTGTGTATGTGTATGTGTATGTGTATGTGTATGTGTATGTGTATGTGTATGTGTATGTGTATGTGTATGTGTATGTGTATGTGTATGTGTATGTGTATGTGTATGTGTATGTGTATGTGTATGTGTATGTGTATGTGTATGTGTATGTGTATGTGTATGTGTATGTGTATGTGTATGTGTATGTGTATGTGTATGTGTATGTGTATGTGTATGTGTATGTGTATGTGTATGTATGGTATGTGTATGTGTATGTGTATGTGTATGTGATGTGTATGTGTATGTGTATGTGTATGTGTATGTGTATGTGTATGTGTATGTGTATGTGTATGTGTATGTGTATGTGTATGTGTATGTGTATGTGTATGTGTATGTGTATGTGTATGTGTATGTGTATGTGTATGTGTATGTGTATGTGTATGTGTATGTGTATGTGTATGTGTATGTGTATGTGTATGTGTATGTGTATGTGTATGTGTATGTGTATGTGTATGTGTATGTGTATGTGTATGTGTATGTGTATGTGTATGTGTATGTGTATGTGTATGTGTATGTGTATGTGTATGTGTATGTGTATGTGTATGTGTATGTGTATGTGTATGTGTATGTGTATGTGTATGTGTATGTGTATGTGTATGTGTATGTGTATGTGTATGTGTATGTGTATGTGTATGTGTATGTGTATGTGTATGTGTATGTGTATGTGTATGTGTATGTGTATGTGTATGTGTATGTGTATGTGTATGTGTATGTGTATGTGTATGTGTATGTGTATGTGTATGTGTATGTGTATGTGTATGTGTATGTGTATGTGTATGTGTATGTGTATGTGTATGTGTATGTGTATGTGTATGTGTATGTGTATGTGTATGTGTATGTGTATGTGTATGTGTATGTGTATGTGTATGTGTATGTGTATGTGTATGTGTATGTGTATGTGTATGTGTATGTGTATGTGTATGTGTATGTGTATGTGTATGTGTATGTGTATGTGTATGTGTATGTGTATGTGTATGTGTATGTGTATGTGTATGTGTATGTGTATGTGTATGTGTATGTGTATGTGTATGTGTATGTGTATGTGTATGTGTATGTGTATGTGTATGTGTATGTGTATGTGTATGTGTATGTGTATGTGTATGTGTATGTGTATGTGTATGTGTATGTGTATGTGTATGTGTATGTGTATGTGTATGTGTATGTGTATGTGTATGTGTATGTGTATGTGTATGTGTATGTGTATGTGTATGTGTATGTGTATGTGTATGTGTATGTGTATGTGTATGTGTATGTGTATGTGTATGTGTATGTGTATGTGTATGTGTATGTGTATGTGTATGTGTATGTGTATGTGTATGTGTATGTGTATGTGTATGTGTATGTGTATGTGTATGTGTATGTGTATGTGTATGTGTATGTGTATGTGTATGTGTATGTGTATGTGTATGTGTATGTGTATGTGTATGTGTATGTGTATGTGTATGTGTATGTGTATGTGTATGTGTATGTGTATGTGTATGTGTATGTGTATGTGTATGTGTATGTGTATGTGTATGTGTATGTGTATGTGTATGTGTATGTGTATGTGTATGTGTATGTGTATGTGTATGTGTATGTGTATGTGTATGTGTATGTGTATGTGTATGTGTATGTGTATGTGTATGTGTATGTGTATGTGTATGTGTATGTGTATGTGTATGTGTATGTGTATGTGTATGTGTATGTGTATGTGTATGCGGTGCCGAACCTGCCTGTAGGCAAAACAGGCAATTGCCTAGGGCGGCGCTCATAGGAGGGCGGCACCTTGACTTAAAATCAGTAAAACCATTTCAAAAGTAAAGAAGAGTAAACGCATACACAAATTCAAGTTTGTATTGTCAACGATAATCTGGAACGAGTTTTTATGCAAAATAAATATTCTTTCAAAATTACTTCAATCAAAATAGAAAACGAATGCTCCAAATTCGGATAAACTCCAGCAGTACTTTCAGATAAACCGTTCAGAGGAATTTTTTTTGAAACATTAACAAGAATGCTTTAAACATTGCTACAAAAATGAACATTAGAGTGGATTTTATTGTGTCCAATTCTATGAGTCTACTTAGCCGTCGTAGTACCCCCGTGGCGTAGTGGTTAGTGTGTCGGACTGCTACGCCGAAGGTTCAGGGTTCGATCCCTGAGGTTGCCACCTTAAGTTTTTTTCCGGGGTACTGCCTCTTGCGAGGAAGTGACAAATCCTCCAAGAGTAATTAATGTCATGGAAAGTGCTTCTCTGTTAGCCGTTCGGATTCGGCGGTAAATTGTAGGTCCCTTCCATTCCTGCAGAATATCAACGCACACACAGGAATGGTTGAGAGTGTAAGTCACAGGCCCCGGCCCCGCTTGGAGCTGTTGTGCCAACAATTTATTTTTTTTTATTTTTTACTTAGCCGTCGTTATCAATCTGAACAATCTCTTCAAGCCATCGATCCAAAATTAAAATTTAAAGCTGATTCCTTCTTTACGTTATCTATGTTATGTTATCTTCTCTCGATGAGCGCTTTGCTCAAAATACAATTCTCAGCCAAAATTTCGGATTTCCTTGCGATATTTCAAAGAAGGTCGAGTTGAAAGACTGCGAACTACTTAAAACAATATTAACTACAAAATTTGGCAACGAAGTTCAAAAGGATATTACCTATATCGAAAGATCTCTTGAATGAAATTAATATATTCAACCAAACTTCTACTGCTATTGATTGGAAACCTTTGTCAATTTTAAACTAAATTTAGCTTCTCACTATCTTACTTACCTATATCCAAACTTACTAACGGCATTTAAGCTACTAATAACGTTCCCTGATGTGTTGCTTCAAGTGAAGCTAGCTTCTCGAAACTGAAGCTTATAAAAACCCATCTGCGCTCAACAATGACCCAAGAAAGATTTAACGGTCTTGCAACTATCTGTATTGAAAAAAAAAATGCTCTATCGCATTGAAGAAGAAGAAATCGCTACGAGATTTGCAAAAATGAAATCGCTCCCAGCAGCCATTGTATATAATATAAACTATAGTACTACGTACTACCACTTAAAGTGCCCCATCTAGCGACGGAAAACTAAGCTCTTGATTTTAGAAGTTTTTGTCTAGATTACCATGGGAAGCAACAACAACAAATTTTTTTACGTTCCACCATTTTAATTGTTGTTGTTGCTTCCCATGGTAATCTAGACAAAAACCTCTAAGACCAAGAGCTTAATTTTCCGTCGGCAGATGGTGCAACTCAAGTGGTAATACTATAGGTTATATATACAATGCAGCAGCATTTTAGGTTCGAAATTGTAAAAAAAAAACTTTATTTCGTCGATAGCCCTTAATTACTACTAATAAAGCTCTATGTAAATGTTATTGTTTTTGTATTTTTTTTTTTCGTTTATTTTTGGGGCGGCAAAATAACAATTTGCCTAGGGCGGCAAAGTTCTCAGGTTCGGCACCGTGTGTATGTGTATGTGTATGTGTATGTGTATGTGTATGTGTATGTGTTATGTGTATGTGTATGTGTATGTGTATGTGTATGTGTATGTGTATGTGTATGTGTATGTGTATGTGTATGTGTATGTGTATGTGTATGTGTATGTGTATGTGTATGTGTATGTGTATGTGTATGTGTATGTGTATGTGTATGTGTATGTGTATGTGTATGTGTATGTGTATGTGTATGTGTATGTGTATGTGTATGTGTATGTGTATGTGTATGTGTATGTGTATGTGTATGTGTATGTGTATGTGTATGTGTATGTGTATGTGTATGTGTATGTGTATGTGTATGTGTATGTGTATGTGTATGTGTATGTGTATGTGTATGTGTATGTGTATGTGTATGTGTATGTGTATGTGTATGTGTATGTGTATGTGTATGTGTATGTGTATGTGTATGTGTATGTGTATGTGTATGTGTATGTGTATGTGTATGTGTATGTGTATGTGTATGTGTATGTGTATGTGTATGTGTATGTGTATGTGTATGTGTATGTGTATGTGTATGTGTATGTGTATGTGTATGTGTATGTGTATGTGTATGTGTATGTGTATGTGTATGTGTATGTGTATGTGTATGTGTATGTGTATGTGTATGTGTATGTGTATGTGTATGTGTATGTGTATGTGTATGTGTATGTGTATGTGTATGTGTATGTGTATGTGTATGTGTATGTGTATGTGTATGTGTATGTGTATGTGTATGTGTATGTGTATGTGTATGTGTATGTGTATGTGTATGTGTATGTGTATGTGTATGTGTATGTGTATGTGTATGTGTATGTGTATGTGTATGTGTATGTGTATGTGTATGTGTATGTGTATGTGTATGTGTATGTGTATGTGTATGTGTATGTGTATGTGTATGTGTATGTGTATGTGTATGTGTATGTGTATGTGTATGTGTATGTGTATGTGTATGTGTATGTGTATGTGTATGTGTATGTGTATGTGTATGTGTATGTGTATGTGTATGTGTATGTGTATGTGTATGTGTATGTGTATGTGTATGTGTATGTGTATGTGTATGTGTATGTGTATGTGTATGTGTATGTGTATGTGTATGTGTATGTGTATGTGTATGTGTATGTGTATGTGTATGTGTATGTGTATGTGTATGTGTATGTGTATGTGTATGTGTATGTGTATGTGTATGTGTATGTGTATGTGTATGTGTATGTGTATGTGTATGTGTATGTGTATGTGTATGTGTATGTGTATGTGTATGTGTATGTGTATGTGTATGTGTATGTGTATGTGTATGTGTATGTGTATGTGTATGTGTATGTGTATGTGTATGTGTATGTGTATGTGTATGTGTATGTGTATGTGTATGTGTATGTGTATGTGTATGTGTATGTGTATGTGTATGTGTATGTGTATGTGTATGTGTATGTGTATGTGTATGTGTATGTGTATGTGTATGTGTATGTGTATGTGTATGTGTATGTGTATGTGTATGTGTATGTGTATGTGTATGTGTATGTGTATGTGTATGTGTATGTGTATGTGTATGTGTATGTGTATGTGTATGTGTATGTGTATGTGTATGTGTATGTGTATGTGTATGTGTATGTGTATGTGTATGTGTATGTGTATGTGTATGTGTATGTGTATGTGTATGTGTATGTGTATGTGTATGTGTATGTGTATGTGTATGTGTTAGTCCATTTAGGATCAGTAGGAGGTGGTCACCATAGACAAACCTCCTGACAGACGATAAAGGGAAGGATCGGAGGACGTTGCACCTTAAGGATTTAAAGCCATATGTTGAAACTTAGTCACAAGTCCCCTTAATCTTTCTTTTAATTCGTATTTTCTTTTGGCAAATCGAATAATAAAAAAAACAACATTTTAATTCTGCTGTGGCTCCAAGATTCGGTGCAAAATTTTATTTAACAATTCATTTGAAAATCAAAATTTAAACCTTAAAATTTGTTTTTGTTTTTCAAAAATTTAATTTTTTATTAATAATTTTTTAATATAAACTTCACTAAGAGTTTGCTTCCTTATAATACTAGTTTTGAATATGTTACAATATTCTTTTATAACTGCTGGTATTAATATTGATATTGATATTATTTAATCAACTTTATATAATATTTGTTTAGAGTTCTTTTGCAAGTAAACAGTTATTTTTTTATTGTTGGTGTAATAAAACTACTTTCAAATTGAATTCTTTATTTAAATATTTATCTGAACCCAATTAAAACGATCATAATAGAATAATTTAACATATCAACGGATTATTTTCTTTCTGTTTGGATTAAAGCAGTCTATTAATTTGAATTCAAATTGAATCTTAACTATTTTACCATTGTTGTGTTTGGCTTTTTTATAGTCTTTAAAAAACTGTCTTAAAAATAAATACAAATAATAAATTATCATTAAATATCTGTGTACATATTTTGGAACTAAAAAACAATATCAATCAAATTTTGTTTTAACTTAATCAAATGGGTTTTGTTGTATTTTTTCTTTCTCTTTTTTCTGACAAATGGATCATAATAAATTTGCAAATCACAAAAGCATAGGAGTTAAAACCATATTTATTTTGAGCCAAACTGCTCCACAATAAAGCTTCAAATAAAAAAATGGTTCTGTAAAAAAAACTACCATTTTGGACATTTTAACAAATTATTAATTATTTTTAAACTTTAGTACTACATTATATATATATTTATTAAGGACCCCACATACAAAATTGATTGTCGGTGGAATTTGTATGGAAAGAGTATTTCTTGATCAACTATTAACACTAAAGATTCGATTTCCGATATTTTTTGTAATTCGGTATTAATTTGTATTGTTTTGAAATTGAATTTATTTCTACATTTTCAGAACTTCAAACTAGAATAAAAACGCAATTAAATTTCAAAGTTAATATATCAAAGGGTCTTATATCTACAGGTTATATTTAAGGCCAGATTTTAAGCTGCGGATGCCGGTGCTTGCTTCGTTTCATCGTTCAGAAAGCGTTTCAATCCAAGTTAAAATTTAAATGCAAAAAAATAAAATTTACGCAACGATTTGCCTTATATAATGAAAATAATAAACAGTACGTAGAAACTTTTTGAACAGTAAGTTTTGAAATATTCGAAAGATATGATAATGTTCATACGAATAAAAGTAAAAAAAACAAAAAAAGTAATACAAATCGTGCTGAAGAAAATCACTTTCAAAGTCTTTCTTTTTCTTTGCTTGTGATAAGGCTTGCATCCATGTTTCTTGCATTTGCTTAAGAGAAAGTTTGTATGGTCTTCAGTTGCTGATAATAACAGCAAGACTAAATTCGTTATATGTAGAACTCACCTAGAGTAGAGACACTGCTTGAAATATGTATCTGCTTATTTATTCTACTCAGATTATAAAAAAGATCCCAAAATTAAATTCTTTTCAAATCTAAGCTGTGCGGAATCAGCTTACTTCCAATTTTTAAATAATTAAAAAAAAAAGATTATCGATTTTATATCTCTCCACTTAAGCTCTGACAGACATGGTATTAATTTTTGCATAATATGAAAAAACATTATTTGATGTAATGCATACATGGAGGAGAGTCAAGTAAGTAAATCGTTTTAACAGCAAAACATAGTATGTACATTCCTCAGAGAACAAAATTGTTATACAAGTTCTGCAGAGCCCCTCTTATATTATAAAACATTTGGGAAGACTATTGTTTGCTAAGAGCTTTGCTTAAACGAACGAAACTTTTTTAACGAAAGGAAGCAAGCAAGCAAGTATTTTTTGACTTACATACATATTATATATTTTATTTATTAAATTGGACCCATGAGTGTGTATTTCATTTTTATTTTTATTGTTTGATTTAAAAAAAATATGCCTGAAAGAGCATTAATCTGAAATATTATCTATTATTACATCAGATAAAACTAACATACGCCGCATATTAAAAGCGCATAACTTTGTGTAGGCTGCATTACGCATTTAAAAGTGAAACGTACACAAGTGTCCAGAGCTTACACATCGTCCAATCATACCCTTAGTCTTGAAGGAGAATGGACAGGATGTGTCCTTCAACATTAATGAGAACGCCAAAGAAGTCATGTACGAGTATGTATACATATCTTGAACTGCTTTGAGTACAAAGGAATCTAAAATGTTATTAGTAGGTACGAGTATTTCCCTTTATATAAACTTTTTTTTGCATTACGTTTAATTGGTTTTATTTTAATTTAGTAAATACAAATACCATAAAGTGATGTTATGTGAGATTAGCATTATGATAACACATATAATGGAGTCAATGTAGCGGTCGTTACAGCCAATACCCGGAAGTCCACAGAAACAGCTCCGATTTTGATAATCTTTTTTATTTTTTACTTGCTCTATAGGGCAAGTATTGGTTTCGTGGAGAAAAAAAATCAGGTTTTAACGGCTTTTTTTCAAATAGCCATAAGTTCACAACGGCTGGATTGAATCAACTCAAATTTTGTTTGACATAGTTTTTCATAGTGTTCTATAGGATGGTCTAGTAAATTTTTCACTGAACCCTTTCTAAACGGTGGCTTCCATACAACGAGCCGTTGAGTTTTAGCCAACTTTTTTCGGTTTTTTATAATTTTCTCGAAAACGGCTCTAACGATTTTGATTAAACTTTGTGTGTTATATTCTTTTAGTATTTCTAAGAGAACTGCGTTTTTAGTTTTTGGCAAAAAATGCAAATAACGGAGATCTGCTTTTAACGGCTTTTTTCAAATGGCCATAAGTTGCAAACGGTTGCATTTAATTCACTCAAACTTTGTTTGGTATAGTTCCTTACAGCTTCCTATCAGATGGCATTGATTTTTTTTCAGTTTCTCTTTTTTAAATGGTGGCTCCTATACATAGAGCCACTAGATTTTGGCCAATTTTTTTCATTTTTTCTAATTTACTCAAAAAAAGGCTCCTCCGATTTTTATGAAACTTTGTATGTAACATATATAGAATACTACAAAACTGCATTTTTAGTTTTTGGCTATACATGATAATAGCGGAAATTGCTTTCAGCAGTATTATTAATTTGGCCATAAGTGGACATTTGTATCATATATAACACCCAAAAGATAACGCCTTAATTTTAAATATTAAAGGTTTATTAACGTTAGCTCCCGTATATCGGTTTTTCCAGATTCAGTCAAATTTTTTTCGGTTTTACCAAATTTTTCAAAAATGAGTTGTTCTCATTGATCGAAAAGTTTGTTTTCATCGTACTATTTCACCCACAGAGCAAGTACGTGCGACCCAGTAGTGCATTTGAAATTGTTGTTTACATATTTATAATGTTCAAAATCAGAAACATTTCAGGTGGGCTGCTGCTGACTTTTAGAGCTTACTCAAAAAACACCATTCAGAATGTTTTATCAAAACCGTAGGAGCCGTTTTTGAGATAAATGAGTTTTTCATAAAAAATCATATGGCAGGTACCGTTAGTTTTGGAACTAGAATGCTAGTTCCAAAAACCCCTCTGTAGACATCATAATAATATTCTGTACCAAGTTTGAAGCGAATCGGAGCAGCTTGGTGCCGATACAGACAGACGGACAGACAGACAGGCAGAATTGTCGGACCCACTTCAAGAAATACAGTGTGTCCACTAATTTGTAGGTAATATTTAAGGGCATGATTCTTGGGTATATTCTAAGAAAAAAAATCGCTTAACAGTAAAGCCCTACATATATCCATTTTTGATATATAGTTTTTTATGGATTTAAGAAAAGGTTTACTTATGTACAGTCACTCCCTAACCCATGTTAACGGCAATTGCGCTGTTAGTACGAATGGTAGAAACTTCGATCAGGAATTTATTTTTAGAAGAAATGAAAGTCTTTGTAAATGCGTTTAAATAAATTTGACATTTCGTCCCAATTTTAAGATATCTTGTTTTTAACCTGTTCCAATTTTTTTACCCACGCTAATTTTTTGACTTTCGGCTCGATTTTCTCCTTCGAATCCGTAACAAACATAGCGTTTTAATATTCTTATAGGTGAACGTAACTTTATTGTTAAAATAAAAGTCAAAATAAGTATGCAGAAAAACGCACAGATTTTATGATAAAAATTAGAAAAAAGAGTATTCATGCTTCAAGCTGCAAGGGTTTAGGTAATTTTTTGTGTTATGTGTGTACTAAATCAGGAAAAACCAATACATTTTATGATGTACTAGGGTAAACCTTCAGCAGGTAAAAAAGGTTTTTGATTTGGTACCTTAGTTTGTAATAACAGTTGACAATAAGAGTGGCTTCCAGTTGTTTGTTTGACTATTTGTCAGAACTTACCTTACAAAAATGGTGTAAAAGATTTGTAATGGTTGATTGGAAGCGTTTTTTGAAATGTCTACATTTACAAACCAAAAACACGCTTAGGTACATTATTTGCGTTTATATGTGAAATTGCAAAAAAAGCCAAACTAGTAGAAACATACCGAAATCTAAAACTCATTTCGAAACAAATGAAATACCTCGAAACGTATTTATCGATATAAATGGTTTGTTTGGAGAGGAATGATGACAGAATGAAATTTTCAAATTTATTTTATATTTCCAGGTTAATACATATATTGTTTCTTTTTTCTTTTAAAGGAATGGTTAATTTTTCATTCTACATATTTCGGGAGGAGTTTCAACCCCTAAACCCCCTCCTCTGTTCGAGCCTGCCAGCTTATAATAAAATAATATGTTACATTCGTTGGTAAGATGACAGTAACTCGTAAAAACTTTTGGGTTGTTTTACATTATCGATAAAAGAAGAATTCATGATTACGATACAGTAACTAGAATGTCTCAAATAATAATATCTAAAATTCTATGAGACAAACGACAACCGAGTTACTGTTATATTATTTGCCATTTTTTTTTTCGAGGTACTCTTTTTTTCAAGTTTTCTTATTTTTCTCCGAACAAACTTATTCCAAAAGGTGGCTCTGATGTTTCTGCTTCTTATGAGCCTAATTTCAAAAAAATGATTTTTTCTGCTTCCTAGGTACTGTCATCTTACCATCAATATTTAAAAAACCAAATCATTTTGGCGCTGCTTGCAAGTACCGTAAATCTTAAAAAGTAAATGAAGTTATTTTAGCGTACAGCTATGCATCGGATGATGAGAATGGTGTTTATTTTTAAGATGTTATTGCTGCTGTTGGTGGAGGTCAGGGTTCCACGGGGGATTTACTTTGGGAAAGTAGAAGGGCGGCGGAACGCTTGTTGTTGCACGGCTATGCTCAGGGCCCGATCTAGGGGGGGGGGGGGGCCGGGCATTTGCCCGGGGCGGCAAATTTCAAGGGCGGCAAAATTTGGAAATTGAGGATTATTAAAGCTATGTCTTTCCAAAAAATGTTTACTTGTTTCCTTCTAATTAACATCACCATGAGAGAAAATATATAAATCAGAAAGAATTTTGATTTTTCTTACACAGGTGTGGTGTGTGTGGGGAGCTGAAGTAAATGTAGTCGCTCAACTCTCAAATAACCGAAGAAACAGATATCTGTCATCAGAAATATATTCAACTTTCCCTTCTTTCCCAGTCCCTTCATATATAAATATGTAGGTTAAGTAAAACTACTTTATAACGAAGTCTCCTTTCTAAAGCAAATTTCAATTTGTTCCCCTTCTTCTTAAAAAAATATTCCATATTAGTTAGGTTTCAACGAATGTATTAAAAATGTACAGTTATCTAGTTTAAGTTTGCAAAGTCGCGTTTCGAAGGTAAAACAAGTTCAATCCTCAGTTGTTTTAACAAAGCTGGCTTTGGTACTTTTGACAATTGGTCCGATGAAGACTCAGGTGCATTGTCAGCGATATGATCAATAATAATTGAGAACAACAGCGCAATTTGAAAAGAGCTACCTTCAGACGAAACGATTTTTAATGTCATTGCTGCAATCGAGTTTGTTCGAAAAAGCCCTACTATAGCGAATTTTTGAAGTTTTATTGAAACAAGTGATAAAACAAAAGATATGAATTTCTTTCATTCATTTCTTTATTTTTTGTTCCCTTGGCTGTAATGTCCGTCAAAAATATAAAGTCGACGTATTTTATTAATCACTTAAAAAACGCTAGTTAAATCCTTTTTTTGGGGGAAAAAAATGAAGTAAGCCATCTGATTTCTTGAACAGTTTTGATTATTTTAGAAAAAAAAAAACTTCTCAAAAACATTTTTCCACATTTTTTTTTTTTGAGAGTGCACTTTCCAGCTAGGCGTTTTTCTGTTTTCATTCAGAAAAGAGCTCTGAAAAAAGTTCGAGTTTATCGAGCTCGCTCTGAACGTCCTCTGAACCAATTGTGTTCAGAGCGCTCTGAACTATTCATGAAACAAATTTAGTATCCCATTAATTTTCTTTTCTTATTCCCAATTTTTTTAAACTTTTAAAATCGATTCGGCGGCCATTTTATTTGTTTTTATTTCCAGCCGCTGAGAAAAGAAAAACAACTTCTATGCTCTGAAGTCTCTGAAGCAAAAAAGAAACACTTATTTTTGTTTGACAACTCAGGCTTTGCTGTGAACTGAAATAGAAGAACGCCTTTTATTTTTTTATAAGAAAAATGTAAATGTGATAACAATACTGTGTTCTGTGTACCAAGTTTGAAACAAATCGGTCCAGCCGGGTGTAAGGTCCGATACAAATAGACAGACAGACATACACAATTGTCGGACATATTTTTTTCGGCTTCTCTATGATCGGTATGTCATGTTTGATTCTCTAAAATAAAATTTCCAACAATATTACATTCAAACAGGTCGGAATGAATACCTCCATTTTTCAAAAGTCGGTAAAAAAATGCACCAACAATTTTATAACTTATATGTTTTCATTACAAAAGGGCGGCAAATTAATTTTTTGCCCAGGGCGGCGAAAAAGCTGGATCGGGCCCTGGCTATGCTCGACGGAAATGGGGGTGGTTCTTTGCCGCTTCCACTTATCCCCCCTGCTCGACAATCAAAATTATCGTGCAAAAAAAAAGAAGAAAGTTAAAGGAAAGGAAGAGGAATTTGGACAAGGAATGATGCTACGTTATAAGGTATGAAACGTTACCACAAATCAAAAGACTTTGACGCTACTTAAAGAAACATGTAAGTATAGTGGTTTTTGAAAATAAACTAACCTTACTAAACCTACCTTAAATTATGAATAATAAACAAAATTAAATTCCACCACCAAAAATAATAATAATACTAAACCCATCACCAAAGATAATACAAATGAAATAAAATTACCTCCACCAAAGCTAAATTCGTTGGTACGAATTTAAACTTATATAGTTCTTAAATTTACATTAATCTAAACCCTAAAACTAAAGCACTTTACTTTTGTATCTCCCTTCAGGTACCAGGTACCAGGGGAGAAGGCATTATCCCACTATTAGGAAGAGCAGCTTGTGAGGAGTTGAATTTCTTGAGACGCGTTGGGGAAATAGAAAATTTGGCCCAGTAGAAATCGACATTAAAATCGCAAAGTATGATGTAGTTCTGATATTTTGGTATGTTGTATGGACCAGTTAGAATAGTGTTAATCCAAATTTGCAACTTCGAAAAACTTGTGCTCGCTGCGCAGCACGCGAAAAACTGCAAAAGTTTGTTACTTTTTTCACTTTTGTTCTAAAAGTCTTAAACTATGCGATTTTTGACAAAGAAAATAACCACTTTCTGTAAGTCCATTAAATTTACAACAATTTAAAACTAACCGCAGCTCTATAAACCCCATAGAGACCGATGACCGAGCTATGACTCTTTGAAGATGGTCCATTTTTACAGAAAATAAATAATTTTTAGTTTTGCTGCTGTAAGGATCAAAATATTGGCAAAATCACTCGTCTTTTGAGAAAATTAAGCATATATAAAGTTGAAGTAAATTTCATTTCCTTTCGTTTAACCACAAAACAAAGTCTGTGAGACTAATAGTTCAGTAACAGTCTTGAAAAAACATAAAAATGGATTTTTTAAGAACTGAGACAAAGCTCTTTTAACACCTATTTGTGTGCTTAGTACAAAAGGAAAAGGCATAAAACCATGTAAAAATGTTAACTATTTTTTTATTTACAGGTAAGGTTAATTAATTACTCGTAGTTGTTGGTAGATGTATATTGAGTATTAATGTTTAAAAACCAATCACTCGTGCAGGATTTTTGGGACCTTCATCAATTATGGCATATTCTTTCTTAGGTTGGTCATATTAATCAGGTTCGTCCAATTCTTCAGATTCTGGTTCAACCTCAGCTTTCACTGGATCTTCCTCGTCTTCTTCTATCGAAATAAAGATGACTATATCACATGATATCCCAGTCAGACGAGCAATAGAAAGAGCATTTCAAATTTGAATTGGCTCCTTATCCTATGGCGTTGTTTAATGAAGAGTGAATCCGAAAGGGGACCAAATCAAAGTTTTACGGAGCTTTCACCTCAGCCTCTGAAATCTTACCTACTACATACTGTGATCTGGCATCGAAACTCGTCTATACGAGCTATTGTGATTATAGCTACGTCAGCTCCACGTTAAACCACTTTGGGATTAACGTGTTGGCGGTTTTCGACGGGTATCCACGGGATTGTGCCGATCACAGTACAAAATCTGCAGAACGGTTGAGACGATATGCTGCTTCTTAGAGTGAAATTGTTTTTACTCCTCCGGGCATCATAACAGTACCCCAGGAGAAGATGCTTTCAAATGACCGAAACAAAGAACGCCTCATTCAACATCTATGCACTGCATTCTCTCTCGAAGGCATTGAAACTCATACAGCGACTGAAGACGCAGACCGCGATATCGTTCTGATGGAATTGGAGAAAATTAAGAATAATTTAAACAAGAATAATAAAATAAGATCATGTGACTGTTGTTGGAGAGGCCGTAGACCTCCTTGTTCTCCTCTGTGGCTTTTGTTCTACCATCCACAACTTGCGCTTTCAGAAACGTGGACGTGGCAGAGGTGAGGCAAAGTACATTCAGTACACCACGAGTGCGTTCAACAGAAGGGAAGTTGAAGTTCCCTGTGGGTTTGAACTGTTTTTTTACGCTTTTACTGGATACGACACCACCCCTGCCTTTTTCTGGCAGGGAAAAATTAATTGTGGGGCCAATTTCAGAACCGGAAGGACCTACTAGAGATGGCTGCCATCTGCCTACGAACAGATGCAACTCATGACAGTATTGCGGAAGCTGATGAAAAGTGTGTGGTAATTCCTTACAGCCGGCGATTCAGAGACTGCACGACCTCAGGTTCCACCTTTTCGTGAAGTCAGCGGCAAGTCCAATTTCCATGCGTTCCGCACCTACCATCAAGTGCAAAGTGGCTCTGAATGGGGAAATAAGCTCCTGTGGCATCATCCCAATAGCAACAAAAAACGAGCCAGCGTGGTGGGACCTTCTCAAATTAATAGCCTGCAAAAGTAAGAAGGGATGTAGGGGGACGTGTACTTACCTGAGAGCTTGGCTCAAATGCTCGTTTCTATTCTTGAATTGCTCAGGGAGTTCATGCGATAACGTCGTCTTATTTTGATAGAAAAAGACGAGGAAGATCCAGTGGAAGCTGAGGTTGAACCATAATCTGAAGAATTGGACGAACCTGATTAATGTGACCAACCTAAGAAAGAATATGCCATAGTTGATGAAGGTCCTGAAAATTCTGCCGAAAACGTGAACCTGAACCACAGCAAGAAAAAACCACGAGTGATTGGTTTTTAAACATTAATTTTTAAATATACATCTACCAACAACTAATTAATTAACCTTACCTGTAAATAAAAAAATAGTTAACATTTTTACATGGTCTTATGCCTTTTCCTTTTGTACTAAGCACACAAATAGGTGTTTAAAGAACTTTGTCTCAGTTCTTCAAAATCCATTTTTATGTTTTTTCAAGATTGTTACTGAACTATTAGTCTCACAGACTTTGTTTTGTGGTTAAACGAAAGGAAATGAAATTTACTTCAACTTTATGCATGCATACTTTTCTCACAGGACTAGTGACTTTGCCAATATTATGATCCTTACAGCAGCAAAACTAAAAATTATTTATTTTCTGTAAAAATGGATCATCTTCAAAGAAAAGAGTCATAGCTCGGTCTCTATGGGGTTTATAGTTTTAAATTGTTGTAAATTTAATGGACTTACAGAAAGTGGTTATTTTCTTTGTCATAAAATGCATAGTTTAAGACTTTTAGAGCAAAAAGTGAAAAAAGTCCTAGAACTGTGCAGTTTTTCGCTTGCTACGCAGCGAGCACAAGTTTATCGAAGTTGTAAATTTGGATTAACACTATTCTAACTGGTCCACACAACATACCAAAAAATCAGAACTACATCATGTTTTGCGATTTTAGCCTTTTTTTGTGTCGATTTCTACTGGGCTAATACAAATATCTGTGTTTTAAGTGGTGTGGGGAAAATTGCTGAGGAATATTCATTGAAAATAAAAGACGGATTTGAACCGGTTGCAAAGTCAGTAGGATTGCACACAAATTAATTACCTCCGATTATTTACTCATCTTTGCGAAATCTTATGAGGAACATGACAAAATTTTAGGAGAAGTTTTTGAAACAGCCTCCAACCACGTTCAATAAAGAGAAGTTTAAGGAGTTTTGTATGAAATTTTATATTTGAAGTTTAAGGCAGCTGCTTGCCGAATTAATAATTGAAAATTTAGAATGAAACAACAAGAACTTGTTTGTGCTACCGCCAAGTTCATAGGCTGGAGTTATAGCTATTTCACGGGGACCAACCCAATCACCAGAGTCCTTTAGTGGTGCTTAATCGCTGTATGTTCAATTTAGTTATTGGGGAAGTTTCTATATCCCAAAAAGGGTTATCTGTTGATGAAGCAAGGACTGAGTCTATAATAAAACTCAGAAATCCCGATTCAAAGGCAGGGTTACAAAAAATCTTAGGAATAATAAATTTTTTAAGAGTTGTTTTAACCCAATTTAGCAATTATTATTATTATGTTAAATTAGCCATAAGTAAAAATGTAGAAAGAGTTAAAAATCTTTTAGCTAATGCAACGTCCTTTCAAAGTTTTGATCCTGCTAAAAACATTGTTATTCAAACCGATGCAAGTTCATATGGTCTTGTTGCGTGTCTTTCGCAAAACAAGAAACCGGTTGCATGGGCATCTCGTGGTTTGAGTGTACGGGAAAAAATTATGGACAGATAGAAAAAGAGCTTTTGGCCATTTTGTGTGCATGCAAAAAATACTATTTTTATATTTATGGGCAAGAGATTATGATTGAGACAGATCATATAAGCCTCTGGTGCCTCTTTTTCAGAAAAATTTAGGTAAAATACCATGAATGAGACTTCAACGGATGCGACTTAAGTTAGAAATGTACAATTTAAAACTTTCTTACGTACCGGGAAAATATTTAAATCTTGCGGATGTCATGTCTCGACCCGATATGGCGATGCAAATTATAGAAAAGACGATGGTATAAATTTAGATTTTTGTGTGCATGAGATAAACATGTCATCTGAAAAAAGAGATAGTTTTGAAAAAGCTACAATACAGGAAATTGATTTAAAACATATTTTGAAATTTTTTCGGTAGGGTTGGCCAAGAGTAATAAATAGTTTTTCACCTATGTTGAAGTATCTTTGTAAACTGAAGAATGATAAATTATTTGCGAAAACAATTTGGTTTTGCTGGGTGATAGAATCTTAGTACCTACCGTATTACAAAACAAAGTGCTGCAGTGGCTACATGTTTCTCATGTAGGCAGTCAGTGAAAAAACAAAGAATCGGGCTCGTGTGCTTTTTTATTGGGCTTGCATTAACAACGATAAAGACAATTTTGTTGCAAATTGTGTAGTATTTAAAAAATATTCAAATGCTTCGCAAAAAGAGCCTTTTTTTCATCATACAACACCTAACTTTCAGTTTGAGAAAGCTTTTTGTGACATAGCCACTTATTCTGGAAATGACTATTTAGTTCTAGTAGATTCATATTCAAAGTGGATTGAGGTTCTTTTGTTGAAAAATAAATCTGTCTTAGAGGTCATGTCGGTGCTGTAACCAATTTTTGCTTCGTATGGCATTCCGAAAAGTTTAGTTTCTGACAATGTACCTTTTAACAGTTTTGAGTTTAGAAAGTTTAGGAGTGAGTATGAATTCAAGTTGACGTTTTGCTCTCCAAACTATCCTCAATGCAGAGCTTTTGCAGAGCAAGAAGTGCAAATTGCGAAAAATGTTCTTAAAAGTGTTCCTAGTGCAACACTGATTTAAACACTTGGCACTGTTAGAGTATAGAAATAGCCCAGTTAAGGGTATGAACACTTCACGAGCACAACTTTTATTGTCTAGGGTAACACGTACTCCAATGCCGGTTTCCGAAAAATCACTTAAGTCAGTTGTTGAGATGGTTCCAACAAATTTTAAGGAAGGGGAAAAGGTGCTGGTAAGGCAAGAATATTTTTGGTTTGAAGGAAAAATAATTGAAAAGGTAGGAGATCCTTGATCATATTTGGTAAAGTTAGCTACAAGAGAAATATTGCGTAGAACATCGAATCACCTTAAGTCATGCAGCAATGTTTATGAAACCTTGCCTTAATTCTCTATAGCGATACTCACTGAACAAAGCAAATATAGGATCAAAATTAATAATAAGGTCACCCCATCTTTTGAGATCTAGGTCACGTTGTCAATCTTTCACCAATAAGCAGTAAAAAAAAAAAAAAAAAAACATATATTTACTGAATGAAAAAAATTATAAAAAAATATGTAATATAAATGTTCTTTTGGTAAAACCAAAAGGAGAAGTGTAAGAAGTAATTACTAAAAGTGTGTATTTCTTCTTTGTAGAAGAATTCTCGAAAAAAAGTTGAACAAAGTAAGCAGAATGAATAAAGCTCCCTTTGAATTCGGTATCATCTCCACAGCGTTTTATTTTGTTAGTTTGCTCTTTGTATTCTAATAAATCGAGTGTATTTTTCTGAGAGCGATTTCAATGCTCCATTATGAAGGATTGTACTTCAAAAACCTTAAAAGTTATAATTAATATAAGGTTTCACCGAAAGCTATGACATACATATAAGTTATCAAAAATTAGGTTTATTTTCATTCATGAGCGGCTAAGCTCCAATAACCCCCATGATTTTAATGCAAAAGTGTTATGACATAATAATAATGATTAAAATTAATGCAACAAAAGTAATTTCCTTCGTCCTACCAGTAGTTCCTCTCTTGGCATTTACATCCGTTTTACTAATAGATACTTAGCTACCTACTATTTAAATAACTGATTTTCTCAAAGACACATTTGGAATATGAACACATGGTTCTTATACGTATAAGGGTGTGCACTTTTAGTTCGAATGCATTATATAGTTACTCATATATATATTTACATATATATATATTATATATACACATATATATATATTTTTTCTTATTATCTACATTCTATAAGTTAGTTACAATTCGTTGTGATGTTAATGTATATAAATTTTAATATATCTTATAAATTAAAGCGTAGTATTTTCAATGTCTAATTATAGTAATTGCCGTGAGAAGAACTATAAGGAGCAACAGGAGTTTCGATGATGAGGCTGGTTTAATTGACCCATTACAGCCCTCCTCTGAGCAGCAATACGTTTGTGTTTCCCAAATTTCTGTTATAGATACAAATTAGAAATGTTGTAATGACAAAATTATTTTAAAATACAAACAAAATTTTGAGTTCAAAAGGAGAAACCTTCCTTAACTGATTTTATTTAAATAAAAATATAACTTTAAAATGGGCGAAGAGAAACTGGTCCCGAAGTCAAAAGTCCCGAATTTGACTTTCAGGACTAATGAGCCATTATGATGAGTCATAAGCCCCTAATCTTAATTTGGGACTTTTGACCCACTGTAATGGGTTATAAATCCCATCAATTCCGGACTTTTGAAAAACCTAGTAATTTTTATTCAGAAGGAAAAAATTAGTGGACAGTTTTTAGTTTCATGGGTTTTGCTGTTATAACTGTTAAAATAGAGCGATAAGCAATTAAAAGAAATTCAATCTTTCGCTAGCTTTCAGCTCTAACATAACTGCTTGGCCATACGTCACGGCATCAGAAAATCATCGTACTAGATTTAACATTTTTATTAATGCAACAACAAAATCTTTTTTTATCCAACCAAAATATTTCAAATCAAATATTTTGAATGATTTAGTATTTTTAGCTTGAAAAGAAATCAAAATGCAGCATGCTTGCTAGCAAGCGTAGCGAGCTCACAAAATTTTGCAGAACAGAGAATCAGTTTGAGGGATGAAAGAATAAGCTCGCTACGCTTGCTATAGCAAACATGCTGCATTTCCAAATACTAAATCATTCAAAATTATAAAGCTTAAGATTTTGTTATTCCTTAAATTGTTAAACCTAGTACGATGACTTTCTGATGCCGTCACATTTGGACATACGGACATAAATGTTAAACCATTTGTATGTTAAATGTTTCTGTTTTTTTGTTGATAATGGAAAAAGGTACATAAATAAATAAAAATAAATAGATTTATTATTTTGTCAAAGAACTTAATTTACATTGTTTCTTTCGGGACTGTTGTTGCATAAGAAAAGAAATAAAAAAGGGACTTATGACCAAGCACAGTGAGTCAAAAGCCCCAAATTCATATTCCTGAACTATGAGTTATGATATGACCCACCTAAGTGGTTTATAAGTGCCAAAACATAAATTCGGGACTTTTGACTTCGTTACCATGCGCCATTGAAAAGTTGTAGGTAGGTAGGTTAGGTACTTTTAATAGTTTTTTTTTCGGTTAAGTATCTATTTTATATAAATATGTAGGTGGACTGGCGTAGTTTGATATTTGTACTTTACTTAATTTTGCTTGATATCGAATTAGCACATTAAACAAATTTTGTGTGTGTGTAATAATGTTCCATAGATGAAAATAAAATATTAAACTATTCCTTTTTATTATAAGTTATTTCTTTAAATTGTATTTTCAAAGCTAGTATAGAAAGCTTAAGGCTATACAAAGCTTGCGCTTGCTTATCAATTCAATTTTATTGGAAGATTGGTATGCTTTTCTTATTTTTACCTTTCTCTGCACATTCTGTGGCACAGTCTCTCACTGTAGATAGCTCGCTTACGTATTTCTGAAATTAATTCAAATAAAAATGTATTATACCTCTGAAATGAGATGGTATATCATTATTCATATATTTAAATAAATTAAGTATCATATTAAATCCAGAGGCTTGTTAGAGCCCAAAAAAGTTCAAAGTGGTACAAAATCTATCAATTTCCAGACATGCATATAAGATACTAGCTTTTGCCGCGACTTTCGTATGCGTAAATTTTTAATGTCAAGTATCTGTATTCTTATTCTTACAGAGACAGTTGGGAATTAAAGCCGCCACAAACAATGGCTAATATCACGGATTCAAAATCCTCTCTGTTGACAAACATAGTAATAAACACAGGCATCTATCAAATAAGGTGCATGAACGAACGTATAAATACTTCTTTTTAAATTGCTTTTCGTTAAATAAAAACCTATTGAGTAAAACTTAAATAAGAGAATGCTGCAAATTGCCTAACCTCCTATAAAATTTCCTTATTTTAAGCCCAAAACCTTTTTTTTTAACAGAAAGTAAAGTATAGTAACAACTGTTCAGCGAAAGTACTTAAAAATTAAATACCTTCAATCATTTGCACACGGCTGAAATATGCTGACACGATGGGAAGTGATTTTCTTATTACTTCCCACATTTCACTTTATACCTAATTTTAAGTATATCAATCGTCTCCTATTCCTTTACCCAAATCCCATAGCAGCGTGAGACCAGACAAATATGACCTTAAAAAGTGCGACGTCTGGCCTCACGCGCTGTAAGTAGATACATACAATACACACTGGTCATTTTTGTTCAATTTGCCTTCTGCAATTGTTTTGTGATCAGTTAATGTTTATTATTCCTTCAACAGTTCTCTAAGCGTTTATACGTACTATCAAATAAAGTTAATAGTGATAATTAAATTAAATATATCTGAGTTTTTTATTATTACGACAAAACATTGTTACGCGTTTATACGTACTATCAAATAAAGTTAATTGTGATAGTTAAATTAAATATATCTGAGTTTTTATTAATACGACACAAAACATTGGCGACCGTGACAAGACACGCTAAAAGAGTTTAGCAGCCTGTATGCGAAAGTGAATTATATAAACACAAAAATATCCCAAAAGAAAGTAATAATTTTTTTGTTTTTGATTTTAACTTTAATATTTAAATAACAAAAAAAAAATGGTGTACACAATGGAACAATTAACCACCAGCCAGGACAAGGTCGGAAGAGAGATTTGTAATCTTGCACGCAATTATGGAAAAGATAGTGCAAGCAGAAAAACACTAAAATACCTCCAAGAACGATGGAGCATTTTAGATTCACTTTGGGAGACATTTGACAATACGGACAGTGAGATCAAGGACAATTAACCAAGTGAAACGGACCACGAATATTTCATAAAAAATTATTACGATGAAGAACAAAGGGTTTATGAGTCCGTGAGGGAGGACATCAGGAAACGTTTTGAAGAACTTAAGAAGCTTGAGCCCGTGCAGCCATACTCAGGAAAAACCACAACATCCCCAGAAGGATTATCAGCAATGTCCCAAGCAGGATAAAAAACGTCCCCAGCAGGACTAGCAGCAATGTCCCAAGCAGGAAAAACCACAACATCCCCAGCAGGATTATCAGCAATGTCCCAAGCAGGACAAACGGCAACGTCCCCAGCAGGACTAGCAGCAATGTCCCAAGCAGGACAAACCCCAACGTCCCCGGCAGGACAATCAGCAGCCCAAAAATTAAAGCTACCATTAAAACCCTTAGCAGGTCAATTAGAAATTAATCAAAAAGGACCAGCAGCACATCCTGAAATGTTAAAAGTGCCTTCATTCAACGAACCAAGCCGATTGACAGTGGTAAGCAAATTCCGGTTAATCGCAAATATATTTGAAGCATCTATAAATAAGTGCTCCTTGGATTTGAAGCAGACTTCACCACAACAATTTAATTTAAAAACAAAGACACTAATGCGCAACAGGGATGAATTGTCAACAGCTTACCAACGACTCGGAGATGATGCAGATGCTTTCGAAATACGAGTACAACTGTATTTTTATCTACAAGACAAACTGGACATGAGGATTACTTTACTACCAATTGAGTCCGAGTCAAGTAAGAAAACAGATATTCAAATGAATCAAATATCCAACGCGGCCATCAACCTCCCGAAAATTGAGATACCCAAATTTGATGGGAGCTATCTTAATTGGCCTCAATTTTATGATCTTTATACACAAATGGTACATAACCAACCTGTTGCTCCAGCCCAGAAGCTTTATTACCTAAGAGCTCATAGCCTCATTCAGCATTTTCATGCCACTGACAGCAACTATGAGGTGGCTTGGAATACGTTGGTGGAAAGATTCAATAACAAAAGACTACTGTTAACCGCGCAACTTAATAGACTGCTCAACAGTCTAGCATCGTAGACAATGCTAAAAGTCTAAAAAGGCTGAATGATACAACAAAGGAAGTCATGGAAGCCATCAGCAATCTTGGATACGAGACAACGGGATGGGATCCTCTGCTAGTGCATTTGCTGCTCGATAAAATGGACAAAGGAATCAGGATGATGTTCGAGGAATCGCTTGAAGCACCGAGAAGCGTTCCAACACTAACTCAGTTACTGGAATTTGTGGAATCCAGGTTCCAAACCCTGGAAGCGGTGAGCCAAGAGGATCGGAAACGGATAGCAGTGACTGTGGCTGAAAAAACTAGGGAGTAACAAATCATTCTTGTGTATATTGTAAGGCTTCTAATCATAAAATATTTAACTGTAAACAATTTCTATCTCTTTCAGTGGAAGAACGGAACAAATCGGTGCGCAGGCTTCAACTGTGCACCAACTGTATCCTATGTATAAGCAGGACATCATTTTTCATCGTGTCAGCAGCAACGTAGATGCAAAACTTGCAACGGGAAGCACAACACTCTACTCCATTATCCGGCCAAAAATATTTCCGGTAAGTCGTGTGAAAATGATGGGTCTAAAAATAATAATAGTAGTTCATTAGGAGTAGTGTTAAACAGTCGCGAGGTCTACCTTGCCACCGCAATAATAAATGTTGTATCTTCAAACGGTGTGCGTGACCCATGTCGAGCTATGCTTGATTCAGGGTTTCAATTAAATTTCATAACAACTTCTTTAGCTCAACAATTAGGCTATACAAAGCAAAGAAAGGATATTCCTATAAGCGGAATCGGGGTAAGGAGAGTCAGTCTAGTTTCATAATAAACATTCCAATAGAGTCAAGAACATCCAATTACAAAACAAACGTTGAGGCCTGTATACTGCCCATTATAAGCGATTATATGGCAGCCTCCCCTATTGACCTTCAACTCTTAAATTTGCCTTCCAACATGCAGCTAGCTGATCTTGACACTCTGATTTCACGTCATGTCGACGTATTGATCGCAGCGGAAATATTCTTTGAACTGCTTTTACCTGGCGAACATAAAATTTCCAATAATCTCCCATTATTGAGAAATACAAGGCTAGGTTGGCTTTTAGCAGGAAGAGCCGTAGACAGTAGGAGCAATTCTCACTGTAACTCAGTTTCAAGACCAACATTAAGCTCCTTAGACAAACTCGTCCGTTCATTTTGGGAAAATGATTATTTTGAAACGGAATCAAGAACATACAGTGAAAAACACTTTAATGATCACTTTGAAATCACACCTCAAGGCCAATTTATAGTACGACTTCCGTTTAAACAAGAACCAAATAAAATTTTAGGTTGTTCCATGGAAATGGCTAAAAAACGTTTCTTTTCATTAGAAAGAAAATTCGAGAAAAACTCGGAGCTAAAAACAAGTTACATTAATTTCATGACCGAATACGAAAGCATAGGTCATATGACTTCGATTGAAAATATAGCAAATCCACATTATGTGCTTCCGCATGATTGTGTATTTAAACCTCACAGTTCATCTACCAAACTAAGAGTTGTTTTTGATGCGTCTGCAAAAACAATCTCAGGAAATTCGCTTAACGACATACTCATGGTTGGCCCAACTGTACAACCGCATTTATTTTCAGTCATTGCGAATTTTAGACTACATAAATTTGTTTTTACTGGCGATATAAGCAAAATGTATAGACAAATACTAGTACATCCTGATGATAGAGCATATCAGATTGTTTTATGGAGGGAGAATAACAAGAGTCCTTTAAAAACATACCAACTCAATACAGTGACATATGGAACTGCCTCTGCCTCTTTTTTATCAACAAGATGCCTTGTCAAATTATTATCCTATGATTTTCAACACGCATATCCAAACGCATCTAAAATTATTACAAGAAATATTTATGTGGATGATTGAATTGCCGGGGCAGACACCATCAATGAAGCCAAGATGCTACTAAATGAAACTAGAGCATTATTAAAACTAGATAATTTCGATTTAACAAAATTCTGTTCCAATGATCAGCGTATCCATGAAAATATTCCCATAGAAAGTAGAGAGAAAATGTTAACGATTAACCAATCGGAGGTGATTAAAACACTTGGTTTAGTTTGGGATCCAATTCCAGACGTATTCAAATTTTGTTACGATTATAAAGCGCCTTTTGAAGTACAGGTAACAAAACGAACCGTTCTTGCCGATTTGTCAAAATTCTTTGATCCCTTGGGACTTATTGGACCTGTTATATTATTAGGGAAGATATTTCTCCAAGCACTTTGGAAAACAAAGATCTCCTGGGACGAAAACTTGCCCTTAGAGCAGGCACATAAATGGCAAAACTATTTGCAACAATTTTCCTTACTGTAAGAAATTACCATACCCCGTTTTGCTTTAATAGATTCAGCAGTGAATTTGGAGTTGCATGCATTTTCCGACAGCAGTGAAAGTGCCTTTGGCGCATGCATTTATTTAAAATCTACTGATAGAAGTGGAAACATTTTTGTTCAATTATTGTGTTCCAAATCTCGTGTCGTCCCTTTAAAGGCAACAAGCATAGCCAGATTGGAACTTCAGGCAGCAGTCTTATTAGTAGATTTAGTACAAAAAATACTCAGAATAATTTGCAAACCAATTTTATCTGTAGTTATTACACAGATTCAACAACGGTTTTATCATGGATAAAGGCACCTTCGTACACTTGGGAGACGTATATTGCAAATCGTGTGGCTAAAATTCAGTCGAATTCAGACTTTAATAATAATTGGAACTATGTAAAGGGAGAATTAAATCCTGCAGATCGTATATCCCGTGGATTGAGGATGCGAGATATCATAAGATCAAACATATGGTTCAATGGTCCTGAATTCCTAGTTGGAAACTCAAATATCCAAGTGGACTACTTAACACATGACCAGGTCCCTGGGCGTCGCCAGGTCAAAACAGTTTTAACTTTGTCATTTCAAAATGATATATTGAGTTCTATTAATTATAAAAATTCGTTCTACACATTGCAAAAAATATTTGCATTTTGTTCCAGATTTCTCATGAATTCTAAGTCCCGTTATGCTAGAAGCAATATTAGTGGTTTCCTGGCAGTAGAAGAACTACAACAGGGAACAATCTTACTCTGCAGAATCGTTCAGATAAATGCATTCACAGAAGATTATAAAACCTTGCAGACAGGGAAACACCTGTCAATAATAATTCTAAAATTTTATCATTAAGTCCCTATTATGATAAAACAACAAAGTTAATACATGTAGGAGGAAGATTTAAAAACGCAGAAATTCCTTCGGAAGCAAAAAATCAAATATTGCTTCCAAAAAATAATGTAATTACAACACTACTTTTATAGAACCTTCATAAAAAACATCTTCATGCATCCCAATCCCATAGAACTCTTGTTTCTATTTCTAGACAACAGTTTTGGATCTTGAGCGTAGGAAGAGAAATGCTTCCGTGCTAAGCCAAGATCTATTGACCAATTAATGGGAAATTTACATAAAGAAAGAATCGTGCCTTCAAGGCCATTTTATTATTCCGGGGTCGACTTTTGTGGACCGATTCGGACACATTATAAAATTCGAAGAAAAATGCCAACAAAATCCTATCTGGCAGTATTTGTATGCTTAACCGAATCATTTATAAACTGTTTAAAAAGATTTGTAGGTAGAAGAGGTATATGTCACACTATTTTTTGCGACAATGCGACAAATTTTGTCGGTGCTAGAAACCAGCTACAAGATTTTAAGGCGTTCCTTGAATCATGTGAAACTGAATCATCAATCAATTCGAATTGTTTAAAAATGGGAATCAACTGGAAACACATTCCACCTCGCTCTTCTCACTTTGGAGGGCTGTGGGAAGCTGCAGTAAAATCTGCAAAAACATTGCTTATAAAATATTTAGGTGGAGCTTCTTTAACTTACGAAGAGCTATCAACCATCGTGGTTCAAATAGAATCTATCCTTAATTCGCGTCCTCTCACACCTACTTCTTCAGATCCAAATGACCTGGAATCATTGACTCCCAGTCATTTCCTTATCGGGGCACCATTGACCTCACTTCCGGAACTTGACGTGAAAGAAATTAATATCTCAAGATTGGACAAATTTTGTCGGATTCAACATATCCAACAACATCCTTCTGCAACAGAAGATGAAATGAAAGGTAAAATGCCACAATCTAGAACCTGAAACAATAGTTATTCTCAAAGATGCAAAGCAGCCTCCAATGAAATGGAAGCTGGGACGTGTAGCTGAAGTTGTCAAAGGAAGTGACGGATTGGTGAGAGTGGCAAATATAAGGACGGCAACAGGAACTTATCAAAGAGTAATCCAAAGTATATGTCCTTTACCTATTGACAACAATGAGCTACAGGAGAGGGATTCAGAAACTTATTCCGAAAATCAACATTCTATGAAGGTAAGAAGCAGAAAGTCCATCAATGCTTCCCTGTTGTCATTACTGTGTTTCACGTTATTCATACTTCCTTTAGTTGCCTCTTTAAGTAGCAATTCGATATCAATAACAAAGCTTTACAACTCTACAGGCATTTATTTTGAGGACATACTCAGCGCTAGCACGATCAATAGTTTTTGGAACATATATGTATATCTTCTACAATTTGTCTTCTTATTGGCTAGAATTAGGAGAAGTCAAAACTTACATAAATAGAATGGATAAAATCTGTTTAGACGAATTAAAAACTCCTTATTGTTCACCCACCATTGACTCATTTAAGCAAAGAATATTCGCAATTGAATCCAACAATGATCTAATTCATAATTATCACACGTATTACATCAAATGAATAAGGGTTTCTAGATCTCCCTTTGACTTTATTGGAAACGTTGCGCATAGTCTATTTGGAAATCTGGATCAAGATGCTGCTAAAGAAATAGAGCATAAAATCTCTATGGTTGACCAAAACGAGCAACATCTTTTGCATCTCTTCAAAAAACAGAGCTCAATTGCAGACTCAACAGTTAACTTGCTGAAACGTAACAATGAGCAATATCAAGAACTGAAAAACATTTTTCAAAAATCTTTAAACAGCATCGAGAAGCATCAAGAGATAATTGATGCTAGTCAAAGTTTTTCTGCTCTAACTTCATATTTGATATTATCAATAACAAATCTAGAGAGGATGCAAGACACTTTGCTTGGTGTTCTACTTAGTTTCAATAATGCCAAAATGAATCCACATTTCATCTCTACGTCCCAATTCATGAAACAACTGCAAATAATAAGGAACAATCTTCCATCTAATATTAACATTCCAACAGCATCTGTTCTTGACATTTTCAAGCTATCATCCATCAAGGGACGAAGTCTAAACGACTCAATAGTATTTGAAATGATGACTCCGTTAGTAGACAACCAAGAATTCCAACTTTTTATTCTGATTCCATTTCCAATTTTTCAAAATGATTTAAGTTTCTTATTAGAACTTTCATCCCCTTTTCTAGCAGTCACTCTAACTAGAGATAGGTATTTTGAATTAACGGGTAATCAATTAATGTCCTGTTATTTTCTTTCGACAAGAAATTATCTTTGTAACCATTAACTCCCAACAATTATCCATCAGGGAAGTGCGAATATTTGTGAAATTTCATTACTTAATCATTTAAAGAGTGCCCTCAATCAATGTTCTTTTAAAAATCCATTCTTCAAGATCAATGGATCAGTCTTAAGAATTCGAATAGTTGGATATTTGCTCTTAAGGAAACCATAACTGGTTTACTTATATGCGATGGAGTCACAAAGAGACATTAAGTGGAAGTGGGTTGATGGAATTTTTAGAACCATGTACAGTGAAATTACCCCATATAATTATAAATGGACGGTAAAAAATTCATGTGACTAAAGTTGGACCCGCCATTTTTTATTTTTTAAATAAAATTTATTGTGCTGCTTTGTGCTAGACTTGTGCTACTATATGCCGTAAATATAAAAGTTCTATCTTTAAAGCTCTAGCTTTTATAGCCAAAAAACGATTTTATGACTAAAGTTAGCCCCGCCATTTTTTAATTTTTTTTTAAGATTTGTTGTGCTGCGTTGTGCTAAGCTTGTGCTGCTATGTGCCGTAAATATAAACTTTTTATCTCCAAAGCTCTAGCTTTAATAGCCAAAACACGATTTTTACACTAAAGTTAGCCCCGCCATTTTTTTCTTTTTTTTAAGATTTCTTGTGCTGTGATGTGCTCCGTTTGTGCTGCCATGTGCCGTTAAGATTATTTTTTTTATTTTCAAAGCTCTCCGTTTTATAACCAAAAAACTTTTGTATGCAAAACAAGAAAAAAACCACAGCAATTTTTTTTTTTTTTTTACTTGTGCTGAGTTGTGCTCCTCTTGTGCTATCATGTGCCGTTAAAATAGAAAATTTATCTTAAAAGCTCTAGCTTTTATAGCCAAAAAACGATTTTATGACTAAAGTTAGCCCCGCCATTTTTTACTTTTTTTTTAAGATTTGTTGTGCTGCGTTGTGCTAAGCGTGTGCTGCTATGTGCCGTAAATATAAACTTTTTATATTCAAAGCTCTAGCTTTAATAGCCAAAAAACGATTTTTACACTAAAGTTAGCCCCGCCATTTTTTTTTTTTTAAGATTTCTTGTGCTCCGTTTTTCTGCCATGTGCCGTAAAGATTATTTTTTTATTTTCAAAGCTCTCAGTTTTATAACCAAAAAACTTTTGTATGAAAAACAAGAAAAAAAACCACAGCCATTTTTTTTTTTTTTTTACTTGTGCTGAGTTGTGCTCCTCTTGTGCTATCATGTGCCGTTAAAATAGAAAATGTATCTTAAAAGCTCTAGTTCTTATAGCCAAAAACCGATTTTATGACTAAAGTTATCCTCGCCATGTTTTATTTTTTTTTTTAAAGATTTAGACTTGTGCTGTTATGTGCCATTAAGATAAAGTCATATCTTCAAAGTTTATGTTTTTATAACTCATGAAATGATCTTTGAAAAGAAAGCTGGCCCGCCACCGGCTGTGCCTACCTATCTTTCTATATATATTATATGGTTATATATGTAACTATATATAAAATAGCCTTAATATAGTTTATATGAAAGTCTGTAAATTTTTTTAACGGATTCATTAAACGTACCAATATGTACCTACTGGTATGTATTCCTTAATTTTTTGGACCACGTAGTAGGTGCAAGAATATGACATGTCTATTGTTCTGAAATTAATTTTCTAAACAATTTAACTATGCCAGGAGTTTGTTTTACCCCCCACCAAATATAAGTCAAGTACCTGCTTTTAGTAAAACAAGAATATTTTTTTCCTGAACTACCCTAAAAAATCATTTTCTAACCAACACCCAACCATCAGAGGATAAAGCAATTTTTTTTTTCTCCTATACATGGATTCAATTCACACACTATAATAGATCCATATACTCGTACCAACCATTTTTTTAAATATAAAATCATAAGCACTCCTAATTATCATTCATGCAGCCTATTAAAGTTCATTGGACACTTTCTTCAATTCCATATTCGTACATATTGTACGTACATAGGTACATAATGTATATATATTTGGTGTAGGTATTTAAAAACATATTATATTGCGTGCGAAAATATAATAGGTATGTATGTATGTACTTAAATCTTTAAAATTGCATAATTATCTTAACATCAATTTTCCCCTTCGATTTGAAAAGGATCGGATTTGGGTATAAGGACATATGGCAGACAAGAAAAATAAAAAAACAATCAGAACATTTGTTGCCATATCATCATCAAACAACTACGTTTCTTAGTTAGTTGAAGTTGTTGTTGGTTAAATGTATAAATTTCCAAATGGGAAGATCCACAGATTGCTAGTGTGAACAACTATAAAAAAAACTCAGCTTTATGTAAATTGTATAAAAATAAACCAATCAGAACATTTGTTATCATTATCATTTAACTTGTAGGTAGTTTCGTGATTACCAAAATGGTTTTTTTTTTTTAATCTTAGAAATAAAAAATAAAGTCAATTCCAATAAATTTAGAGAAGGATATCTTATTTTGCATTATATTCTATTTTTCTGTTTTGCAAATGGAACAATAAAAATTGTTGCTAAACTGTTAAGGTAGGCTAAGCTACAAGCTTGTTGAAATTGCATGATCTGCAGAAATTTGGAATTTGCTCTATCTTTAATCTTTGCTGTATTTGTGCAATTCTGTTGTTTTGTTTTGCATGTGTGTAATGGTCATGAGTAGAAATAGTTCAAAAGTAGCTCTCTATTTCTTGTTCACTACTATGACCAGGGCCGGCCCGAGCCAAATTAGCGCCCTGTGCAAGCTTTATCATTGGCGCCCTCAATTGCGGTGATTTTTGGAAGAAGTCATTTCCTCATTACTCAAGGGGTAACGAGGTATCCCCAACAGGCCTATTCGATATATATCAAAAAAATAATAGTAACTGAAGAATACAAAAATAATTGTAAATTTAAGTCAAAAAATATATCACAAAAATATAGGAGATATGCAAGATATATTTGAGATAGGTTTTGTAACGTAGAGTTTGTGAATTTTTTATAAGCGAAAGCTTATGAAGGGTGATTCACTTAAGGTGTGCCAAACAGCTAGAGCGAGTAGGTTGTGTTGGAACAAGATAAACTCATGTGGGAGGGGGGTCTGACCCTTCCGTTTAGCTAAGAGGGGCAATTTTCTTAAAACATGACTTAAATTGGAAACAAAAATTAATAAAAAATAACAAAATAACTTCTACAACGCCATGCTATGCCATTTTTTAATACCAAAAACCTCTTCTTTTACCTATTTTGTTTTGAAAAATATTTAGTTTAGTGAAATTTTTTCAAAGTATTAATTTTCAAACTCAAAGTTTAAAAAAACAGTTAAAATCAAATTTTCAAACTAATTTTATTTAAAAATGTTACCTTATTTAGTATTTTTTTTTTTGCCAAAATTCAATGCTCTTATTTGATTCAAGTCCAATATTAAAAACCGTATGTCTCTAGGATTTCTTGTTGCCAAGCTATTCAAAATTAAAAGAACCTTTTTCTGCATAAAAACACGAAAACCTAGCCATACGGTTTTCAGTGTCTGACCCAAAACTAATAAGAGCATTGAGTTTTGACAACAAAAATAATACTTGAATACATCAAATTTTGAAAAAAAATAGTTTGAAATTTTTTTTCTATTTTTTTGTTGCCATAATTTTGAGTTTGAAAGTAAATATTTTAAAAACTAATCACTAAAATAGCATTATTTAAAAACACTTAAAAGAAGGAGATTTCTGACTTTACAAAAAGATATGGCATTGCATTGTAGGAGCTACCGTTATTTTTTAATTATTTGTGTTCCAATTTAAGTCGTTTTTATAAAATTGCGCCTCCTGGCTAAACGGTGATGAATAGACCCCCCTCCAAACGATTTTTTTCTTGTCTCAACTCAACCTACTCGCTCTAGCTTTTTAAACAACCTCACACCAAAAATAATACAAGTATTTTTTGTTATATTTGCTAACACCGATTACCCTGTATTAGTCAAAAAATTCTTTTTTTTTAATGGAAACAATGACTGAGAGGCAAGAACAAAAAAATAGAAAAAGAAAATTTAACAAAAAAGATTCACTCAATAACGACAAACGAAAAACCTCATCATTAGTAATCGCATCATCATCAGTCATCACTCATTATTTCCATATTTAAACTTCAACTCAACCCTCCTTTGTCATCTCTCATCTCTCCAGATCCAGACGAGTGATAAGATTCCACTCATAAAGAGAAGCCAATGACAAACTTAAACATAGTACAAAAAACACTCAACCTAAAGAGTTAAAATTCATAGGTGCAGTTTTTAATTTTGCACACTGTTGTTTACATGAGTATGAATTTTGTACCTCAGAATTTCTGTTGAGTAACATTGCTCACTTTGATTTCATATAGAAGTACTGAGTACTACTGACATCGTGTGCATGTTACCAACATGCACACTGTTAATTATCTGTATTTATGCTGTTGACATTTTTTTTATGTTACACTGAATGCATAGGGGTGGGTTATGATCACGGACCAAGTAGATACAGACCGCCAACTCACCATATGGTCTCTCTTTTTGCCACCAAGCTAATAATCAGCTGATATGCCATTTATTTTGAGAGTGTGACGCTCTTTCTTGCTTTTAAAACCCATTTAGCAAACACACCTAAAAAATAAATGGCATACGCAGGTATAGTTGCCATTACAAAATGCACAGAGAGAGATGTACACGTATTCACAGACAGGAAAAAATATTTCGAGGGTGTTTCAGGCAAGGGGAGTACGAGTTGGCGGTCTGTGTATGGTCTGTGGTTATGATTATGAAAATAAAATAAAATTTCTCATACGTGGTGAAGGTGATGCCTTATAAAGAGAAAAATAGCATATAGCTAGGTAGGTAGGTATCTATTGAAGCTAACTTGGTTGATAAAGTTTTTTTTTTTACTGTGGGACTGTGGGGTGGGTGTGAATAAGAAGGTAAACATGGATTAATTTTTGGAATAGTAGATATGTATATAATTGTATATCTGTCATTAAATTCAAATTAGCTGTTAGTTATATATAGTGAATATCAATATTGGTGTGAGCTACAAAAATAAATGAGAATTAAAAAAGAAGGTAGTGGTTACGAGGTGACTATTTAAACGCTCGCCCAAGGCGCCCATTGGTTTCAGCGCCCTGCGCATGAATTGTGACGGAGAATCGATCCTTTTAATGGTCACCCGCTATTTTGTTGTTGCACTTGTTGATTTTTTTGCGCTCTGATGATGGTTTTGCATCGGAATTATGGCTAGTCCGCAAAAAGGGACAGAAGGGATTATGAATATCTTGGCGCCGCACCGCTTTCGGATACCATTTTATTTTTTTTGCTATTACGATGCATAGATGTTGTCCTTGTTGTTGTTGTTTACGTGTTTGTCATGATCTTGTTGATCTTATAAAGATTCTTCTGTGTCATGCTTCATTCGCTTGCGAAACTTTGAAGAGAAAGGTCATAGTAATTGAAATAAGAAAATAAAAGTACGTTATGAGAAATTGTGTAATCTGTGTTAATCAAGATAAAAGATATTCTTCTAGTAAGTATTGGAATAATATTAACATTAAGTATAATAATTTTAGAGGAAGGTGTTTAGTTATGAAACAAGTAGTATTTTTTTTTGTGAGAAGATAGTGCTGTTATTTGTTTTTTTTTTAAATGAGCATCACAAATATATGTCTTAAGCTCTTACTCAAAGAAAAGAGATCGACATTGCTTATTTTCTTTGTTCTTGTTTTTTCTCTTACTGTTTTATTAGTCGAAAATACTTCTGAAAGCCCAGAAACATGATGCGATCAGGAAATTATTACAGGAGACTATAATTTAGATTCCAAGGGTATACATATACAGGGTGTTTTCTAATTCATAGCAGGAAAAATTAAAAAAAAATTTTTATGTAAACACCTTTCGCCTCCTTCATGCTTTAAGAAAAAGAGAATTATAGCACTCTGCATTAATCGGCAACTCTTCGCATTTATTATAACCTTATCATATCAAATAGTTGTGTATGCTAATCACCACCACCATCCAAACACCCCCCAACTACTCCTCAACTCCCCGCCCCACTGGAAAATAACCCCCCACTTTTTTGACAATTTTTTCCTCAACCCCTCCCACACACAACAACAAATCTTAAACAAAAAAAAATAAAAAAATGGCGGGGCTAACTTTAGTGTAAAAATGGTTTTTTTGGCTATTAAAGCTGGAGCTTTGGTGATAAAAAGTTTATATTTACGGCACATAGCAGCACAAGCTTAGCACAACGCAGCACAACAAATCTTTAAAAAAAAAAAAAAAATGGCGGGGCTAACTTTAGTCATAAAATCGGTTTTTGGCTATAAAAACTAGAGCTTTTAAGATAAATTTTCTATTTTAACGGCACATGATAGCAGAAGAGGAGCACAACTCAGCACAAGTAAAAAAAAAATGGCTGTGGTTTTTTCTTGTTTTTCATACAAAAGTTTTTTGGTATAAAACGGAGAGCTTTGAAATAAAAAAAAATATAATCTTTACGGCACATAGGCAGCACAAACGGAGCACAACACAGCACAAGAAATCTTAAAAAAAAAAGAAAAAAAATGGCGGGGCTAACTTTAGTGTAAAAATCGTTTTTTGGCTATTAAAGCTGGAGCTTTGGTGACAAAAAGTTTATATTTACGGCACATAGCAGCACAAGCTTAGCACAACGCAGCACAACAAATCTTAAAAAAAAATGAAAAATGGCGGGGCTAACTTTAGTCATAAAATCGGTTTTTGGCTATAAAAACTAGAGCTTTTAAGATAAATTT